>OY998131.1:5199714-5799714 GCA_963921915.1 Hyposoter dolosus | reverse complement strand
CCTTTTTATAATAAACTCTCTAACGCTTATAACGCAACTGGATTCTCGCGACTCGTCGCAGCTTTCAAACGCTACACTATAATACGAGGTCTACAAAATCTGAGGGATTAAAATATGTCTCTCATGTCTTGATCGTTGGCGTTATTCAATCATTCTCCGTAACCTCCACAAATCTTACTTTTCAAATTTTTATCAAATGCTCTTATTGCTATGTATCTCTATTTTCACATAATTTTCTCGGAACATTAATATTCCAATATTTTGATTATAGAAATTGAAAATTGTATCAATCACTTCGAGGACGGTTTTTTTTTTAGCAAACATTTTGTAATTTTGTTCGAAGTTTAGTTTTTTTGAGGCTTAGGTTTTGAGTGTTGTGATTTGAGTACAGTAGAAGTTGTGTCCACGTGTAAGAAGTAAGAGGAAAAGTGAGAGAAGGAGAGGGAGAGAGAGAGAGAGAGAGAGTTGACAGTCGACGTGAGGTCGTGGTATGTCACGCAAATTCTCCGAGTCTTGTCGCCGTCGTGGTCGTCATTGGAACGTTAAAGTTACAAATGGGTCTCGTATAAATCATTCCGGTAGTACTGCGACATTTGGCGCCAGAGTCTTGTGCTCGTTCTTCATTTTTTCTTCCATTTATAATTTTGACCCGTAATAAGCTTCGAAAAAGAGAAGGAAACGTGAAGAAAGCAAAAGAGGCGGAAAAAGAGCGAGAGTGCGACAGCGAGTGACGAGCTTCATCATCTGCGATTTTTTTTTGTTTCCAATCTTACACAAATCCTTTTGTTTTGTCTAGCACTCGAACCCGACATCTCAAAATACTCGCTGTTGACATTATGATCCAAAGTTATTCGGACTTTTCACACCCAACCGAAAATTCTGCGAGGTAATCTCTTCTCCACCCGGATTTGGGAAAACTGTCATAAAATTCAAGACACGACAGAGGAATTCTACTGAAACACGGTCTTGCAGCTCTTCGTGATGAATTGCCATTGTTTTATGCACTTGATGACCATGTCAAAGATTTTAAAGGGTTCAGAGTGCCATTTTGCTCGTGGTTCAATATCAGAGGAAAAGGCACATTTTTTGTACGTTTTCCGAAAAGATGTTGTCGGTAGAATAGATTTTCGGAACGCGATCTACTTACTCACGTTCGATCGTCGCAGTCAGGGCACGTTTTCTGTTTGTTTTATTTTCCGATAAGAAGTTGGTCTCAGGCAATCCCAAACAGTATATTTTACAAATAGGAGGACGATAGCAAGTCACCGAAGTTACTCTTCCGTCACTCCTCGTTTCGACGAAAGTCCAAGGGATGGTGAATCCCGACTGAACAACCTCTTTTTTACCCCCGGAAGAAAGGGTAAGTCTGTTTTCCGGTAAAGTGTAGCTTGTTTCAACATTAGCAGGGAATTGTAAAGGAAGGAGGCCGGAACGAAAGAGAGAGCGAGAGAGGGAGAGCGAGAGAAAGGGAAAGCCGACAACGGAGCGGAAGGAGAGAGGCAGAAAGGAGGTTGGAAAACTGGATAGGAAAAGCACACGATGGGGTGGACGGTACAGTTAAAAGTTTCACGGAAAATCCGTAGAGAGCTCATGTACGAGAGCTGCCACAGGGAGCCTTAATTTTCAGCGCATATTTAAACTGCTTAAGCGGCTCATTCTGCTATTCATTTTTATTTTATTTTTTTTTTTCGGTAGTCCGAGCTTCCGTGGTTGGAGCGTTTGGTTTGTTTGGTTTGTTTTTTTTTTTTTCACTTGTGCAGCGTACCCGTACTTTGAAGGGTGGTGTACAATCTGCTCTTAGTTCTGACTTCCCCCGCCCCGTTTTCCTAGTTCCACTTGTACAGAATGAGAAACTGAGAAAAAAGCCAGAAAAGGGCTGCAAAAGAGGAAGAGAGTTTGTTCCCGGCTTCCGGATTGCAAGAGCGGAAATGCAACGACAACGATGTCCAAAGCACATCGTTTCCAGGTCGAACGACGTCGGAAGTTTGAGAAAAGCTGCTCCGTCTTGTATACAATTTTTAAGCTTGAAAAATCAACCTCGAAAGGAAAAAAAAAAACCTAAAAAAGGAATTCCAGTTTGTCATCACTCGGTGCACGGGATATTCCGCGATTTTTATTTTTATCTTTTACTCAATTTGCTATCGATTTTCACTGACACAACATTTCTGGTCAGATATCTAGAAAAACCGTTCAATTTAGAAGTGTTTGTTTCCCTTCTGAAGAATTTCGCAAGACTAATTAAGGGGCGAGGCTGATGAAGCGAAATTGAATAATTATTTGATATACTAGTTCGATGTTTTTTTTCCATACTTATTTTCGAAATTTAACGAGGTTTAAAAGCGAAAGGTTTCCACTGAGAATGGCTCGTCTATGGGGATATATGGTGAAACAAAAAGAGAGAAAATACAGTGAGAGTATGAGCAACCAACGGAGCTTGGGATTGTGTTCCAGCAAGTTGTTCGCTCAGATTTGTCCATCAGGATCAAAGGGGTTGCGGTCGACACCGGTATAAGCTGATGGAAGGGAGCAAGTTAATTCTTTCAACGTTGTAGTCAACGTTGCCGTCGTCAAAGTTTTGGACGAGCGCCGAGGCCTTTCACCAAACAGGAATGAGATTTGAGGCTTGCGGAATGGAAGAATGAAAATGGGGGAGCAGCCACGAGAAAGAGAGAGAAGAAGTGGGAGGAAGAATAGAGGAAATGAGGGAGAGAGAAAGCAAGAAGCGGTTTGTGGCCTTCGCACACCGCAAGTTCGAAAGCTGCGGCATCAACGAATAATGCAACAATCCTGTTCGCAGACCTCGAGGTCCCACGTACTCTTCTACTCCAAAAATCCCACCCCTATTGTATTCTCATCCCTTCATCGTTCTCGCTCTCCCAAGAGCTTCTCAAACCTCTAGGTGCGGTTTCCAAATACACAGTGATCACATGCACACATGGACATAAATATATACATCGACTTTTCTGAATTCGAATGGAAAAGTCTGTAGGAAACTCTTCCAGATTTTGCACTAACAAAATCATTCCATTAAAACCAATTTTACTTTCATTATTTTTCCGATGAATGTCTGATACATTTCCCACCCCGTGTACTCGAGTTAGATTTTCCGTTAATTACCAATGCTAACTGAAAATGTCCAATGGAGCCAGGCTTGACTCGCACCGAGTATTGACTGACAATCAACTAATTTTTAATCATTCAGAGAGCTTTCGAAGAGTCGGACTACAAAAATAACGTCATCTGCTTTTTTTTCCTTTCCCTTATGTATTTTATCTTCACAATGTTGCACGAATATGCGAATGTACGTGTGTTCCCAACGCATAAGAGCGAGACCTTTCGGAAACGGTGCACCGTTTACTTTTTGTTAAAACTTTGTTTTTCCTGTTTTTTACGTGCACGTTACTGTTTTTATAATAGAAAAAAATCTCCAAATAATCTTTTCGAGCTCTCGTAAAATCGAACTTCAAGCAACTGTCTGGCAAAGAAAAGGAGAAAAAGAAGGATGTATAGGAAGTATAGAACTGACTAGGGGTGGTTTTCAACCCTACTCTCGAATTCGAGTGTGTAACAGGGCGGAGTAAGAGAGCGGTAAATTTACAGGGCTAGTAGAAACGTCGGAAGCAAAGCTTCCACAGGCCCTACTATCAGTACCAGAGCTGAATTACCTCTGACGATGCTCCTATATAATAAAGCTCTTTTTTCACTTGCAACCCCCTTAAAGATGGACAATAGCACGAAGTAATGGAGTACCCCAGAGAAATAAAATTCTTTTGAAGTTTAACAGTAATTTTTCAAGGTGTTGATATAATTCAGTGATTATTATCGAAAGCATTCTATAGTTTTAGGAAAATGTGAGATTGTCGAGCTGCCTCCACACACGAAATGTTCGCACCCTCGGTTCCTAAGGTAGTTGGGGGCTAATTTAAATAGCAGCAATTGAAATTGTACACTTTGGATAGTTGACGGATCTAACAGTTTTTAGATTGATTTACAACTCCAAACGGACTAATTGTCCAAATGTCCTTTCACGAGGAACTCGTAACATCCTATAACGACGATGAACTTTCGGAATAACGAAGCAAATCCGTGCGGCCTGTCCAGCTTAACTTTTGAGGGATCTAATTCGCATGGCTAATTCAGGCTACACGTGTGTCGTGTTTGTGGCACGTTCAGTCGAGTTTCATGAACTCGTCCTCGCTTCCTTTCCAGTCCAGTCGCCTACTTTAATCGCTCGAGTAACTTGGAGTTTGTTGCCTGGTCTGACTAATTGTAACAGTTTGCAAACACCAACAAAAAGTGTCACGAGACTTGAAAAAAAAAAAAAACATATGTATATATAAAATCTACCCTCGTTGGAAACTAGAAACATGATCCGAAGAACATAAGGAACCTCGACAGTTTGATAAAAAAAAAAAAAAAGTGAAAGGGCAGAATTTTCTAGGTCTCGACAGTTTAGGAGTGTCTCGCATGACAGTCGGAAATGTCGAGCAGCTTAAGAAGAAGGGGTTGAAAGGGCTTTACCACAGGCTCGAGTGCCGATTGTCCTCCAGGATTCTAGGGGATGCTACCCCTGGTGGTAAATCTATCTATCCATGTGAAGGAGGCAGCACAATTCTTCCTTGAGGATGGGAGGCTTCTGGCACTGTGCTTTGTGTAGAAAAGGTAGCTCGACAGGGACCTAAAGGGATGAGACAAGCACCCGTTTTGAAACGGGGTGAGTTTAGCCCAGTATATAAATATATCTGGATTATATAGCCGCAGCGGAGAAGGGAGGGTAGCAAAAGGTTGAAGGGAAATTGCACCTGCGAGATAGCACGTGCCGTGAATCCTCAAGAACGTGAGCTTCCTCGGTGTTCCAGGGGGTTGAATCTCTCTCGCGTTTTCTTATTGTCCCTCACTCTTCATCCCTTTTGCAGTCTGTCGCTTGCAACCTCTTTACGCGTCGTTCTTTTATTTTTATTTTTTTTTCAACATTTTTTTCATCCTGCTTCTTCTTGCTTTCTCCTTCTTTCTCGGTTTCTTTTTTCTCTCTCCCTATTATATTTTCTCCTTGTTTTCACTGTCCTTCTTGAGGTATGTATGTCCTACTTGGTGTCACGCTTCCACTCGCCAAATTTATAAAGGCCTTCGTGCCTCGCTGGAAACTCGGCCGAAGACTTCTCCTGTCTCTTGGAGTGTATACGAAAAGGGTCGCCCGTCCCTCTCTCCCTCTCTCTCTCTCTCTCGCTCTCTCTATCTCTCCCTTGCGCTCTTTTCCTCTCCTTCAAAAACATACTGCCATCTCCCACGTCACTTGCAGACGTTTTACGCCAAGCCCCCGGGTTTATAAGACGCGACGAGAATTCCTCACGTTCTCGCTTTACGACCTGGATGCCTCCACTTGTTTGTGTTGTTTTTAACACCCTCAAACAAATGATCTTGTTAGAATTTGTGACCAAGTAAACAGACTAAAAGATTTGCAACTCTTAAACTAACGTAATCATTTTGGAAAATTGATTATTTTAATTAGTGCCGCGTACTAAGGAAAGCGGTTATTTTTAACTCGATAAGATTTTGCGGAATTGAGTCGATCTACGAATGAAATTGAGACTCAATGGAAATTCACCCACCGACATCTCGGGATAAACAATTAGAAAAAAGACAGTTAAGTAAAGATGGTAGATTGCCAAGTGGCATGGAAAGGGCAGAGTGTCGTTTGGTATCCACCCAAGAGTTGAAATACATTATTTCAGTGCTTTTTCTCGCAGTAGCATGGATGAAGACCAAACTCATGCCTAGCGTGCACACCACTCTCTTTATTTTTGCTCCTTGCTCGCTCTAATGACACTTATAAATCTCCAGCGACTCTTTCTCATGTAAATATGAGGTTTCCAACGCCTCGCTCAAGTGTCGAGAGACAGAGAGAACGAGTAGGAGAGGGAGGGAACAAGAGAAGAAAGCGACCACAAATTCCGTTTTTCAACCAACGAAATTCACCCCTTGGAAATGTATCAGCTACTCACCAACTATTTTTCCTCTTTTACGCCTTTGCTACTCTGGTTCCTCTAAAAAAAATTCTTTATCTAGCCACTTGGCAATTACGCAATTTACGTGGCCACTGAAATCGTTCTCGCTTCCAAGATCTACTCATCTCCTTTTCTCTCGGCTTTCGAACATCTTATCACAATTCAATTTTTCGTTTTTTAATATCTCGCCGCCATCCCAGGGTCTCATTAATTTCATATTTTCGTTTTTAACGCAATCACGTCTTCTTAATTCTTGTAACCTTTTTTTATTTGTCCAGATAGAATGAGTGGGGCATTAACTTTTCGGTAAAAGTTCCTGTGGAATATGAATGGTTGATTTTCAAAAAATATAATCTTTGCGCAAGTGCTAGATCGTGATTATCTTTATTTTAGGAAATACGGAAGATCCTGTTGCATGAGGAACAAATCAACTCTCATTCTGCTGTCACGGTTGAGGAGAAACACTAACGCAATCTCGTCGTCGTCGTTGATTATGACTAGAGGCAAAATTTAGTGAGATTCCGCGTTCTGTAGTGTACTCGAAGGAGCCAAGAAAGAGGATAGTACGTGGGGGAATACCTGCGACGAATGATTCTCAGAGCTTCAAGAGATAAAAGCATCCGAGTCTCATCGTCATTTCATCTGCGCCAGGGAACGTTGCGAAGAAGCCTATGGAAAAGCTACCGCTCCGAGCTAGAATAAGACTCGCTTGGATGAATCTTCTTAATGGAATAGAGCCTCCAAGAGTCGGATATCAAGATGGTATTACGATGTAATTAACGAGGCAGGATCGCGGGAGGATGAGCCACGATAAATTGAGAGGGATGGACCAGGAATTCGCAGTATATAAGACGCTGGATAATCTCATGGATAAAGCGTCGTTATCTCGATGTTACAACTAATTTTGCAATAGCGCCAAAAATACTCTTCCTCCAAAAATGAGCCGAATCTCGATTTTGTGGTTCAGATATTTTCCATTCCGCAAAAAAGCATAAAAACAATATCGATGTCGACAAAGACTGGACTTTTTTTTTGTGATCTGAGAATTTTAGAAAAATCTACTTACACGATCAAGAGCCTGATACCAAAAATAATGTTTTCCTTTTATTTCCTAAAGAAAAGATTTTATTTATAAATTTATTTATAAAGATATTTCTTTACGAATATATAAAAATATATATTTTTCTTTTTTGCTTAAATAACTGGCAGATAAATAAATCATTAGGTATCTTGAAATTCGTACTATTTTGTTACGTCCCGCAACAGTTTCTGGCATGGCAAAGAGAATATTTTGGTTGTTGGAGACGAAATCAGAGTGCCAAGATCGTAGAGGAGGATAAAAACGAAGACGAGCCGAGATGGGCGAGATTTTCAGAGGGGGAACAGGGACGACTGTTGCATCTATAGATATATAGATAGATATCTATAATGGGGGCCCAAACTGAGCTCTTTGTTTTCTGTCTACCGTAGCGTGACAACTTCCGCTCGTATCTGTCTTGTTTTACATCGAATCCTGCCATAAATACGACTCGAAGCAAGCCTCGTCTGCTCCAATGTTCGAAAAAAATCGGAACGAAGGTTTTCACGCATCTTCGTAGCAATCCCTCGGATTTTACGAGTTTCCCATGTGATACAAAGTTACCAATAAACCTTGAGAATTTCCTGATACTGGTCAAGCAATTCTCATCTCTTGTTTGAGGCCAAGGCGACATAAAATTTATTTCTGTTGCAATACAGAATCGTCATTCATAAGTTTTTTTGTTTTGTGATGCTGCCCATAGTATTATAAAAAGAAAATTGAAAATTCATTAAAGAGCGTAACTTTTGGTGCAGATTTTCGGGCAAAAATTTATCGACACAGTGATTACGCAGCCTCGGAATTAGAGCCGATGAATCCATAACGAAATGGCCGGATGGCAAATGGACAGTGCGAAAAAATTTGCAAATATATAGAATGATTTTTCCTCCCACTTTGTTGCTTTAATTTTTCTTTCTCACCCCCATACGTTGCTGGTCTGGCTGGCAGACGGCCGTGCAAGCTCGTATTCGTCGTCGTTGTCGTAGGAAACACCCAGACGCAGTAATAAAACCAATTAGGCGTGCTTTGGTGGCTGGTTCCAACAGTAGGAAATAAATAAATGGAACAACTGAGCGGAAAGTAAAATAAGGGGTAGGGGATGGAAAAAGGAGAGGAAAATGGTAAAAAAAAAGTCTGCGTACATGATCGTCGTGGCAAGAAAGCAAAAGAGAACAAAAAAAAAGGAAAGAGAGCAGAGAGGAAGAGGGGGTGGATCGTTGCCGAAGGGGTGGAGAGCCAAGGGTGCCTATGGAGTGTTCTGCGACGAAGCTTTTGCGGATGATGGGAGAGGGTGGTGGTCGAAGAAAATCGCTCGGGTATTGGCGAGACTCCAAATCAATTTAAAAGTTCACGGTGTGTGCCGTGGGCCGTGCACACGTTCAGCCTTCCTCCCTCTCGTTCGCCTGCCCGCCAGCATCAATTCTATGTATATATATATATAAACATACGTGTACACCCTCAAATTCGTAAAGCTGGCTTGCCAGCCGATTGCAACCCACACAAAACCACGTTAACTCGGGGGTTACGAATATCCCGAGTCATTATACTTGAAGCAGCCTCCTCGAAGCTGGTGTAATGACGAGGGGGTGAGTTTGTTACGTGCTCATAAAATCCTATCGCGAGCACGAACTGATGGTGACAAGAAAAAACGAATCAAGAAAACTATTCAAACTACGATCTTGTTTTAAACGCATCACAAAACAAAATTCCTGAAGAATATAAATGAGCTGGAAGAATGTGTACTTTTCCAACCTCTAAACTAAGGTGACACAAAAACAAGCTTCGAACAAATGAGTTTGGAAGGTCACGTTGGATATTTTTTACTCGAATAAGCAAAAGTTCGGACAAAAGCTAGTCTCTTGCTCGAACAGTCTTCGAGATGTGCCCTTTTGCATCGTCCAAAAGGTTTTCCAAACTAGTAGAACAGAATGACGGAGCTGGGAGAGAGGGATTATGCAAGAGGGCGACACGCCAAGATAATTAAGTGAATATATTATGGAAAAGAACGCGTAAATCTACTAGCATAATGGTCCTCTCTGCTTCTATGAGTGGGACTGGGTTATATAGACCACGAGTAAACGGGAGCTACCCATCCCCGACGGCTACCATTCCTCATTAGTCCGGCAATTTATATTCATTTTAATTCAGGGAGAATATAGAATACCGGTACATTTCACCCCTTACACGTGTCTATACCAACGTAGTTATACGCTGGGACATGGGAAGGAGCGAAAGGCAGTGATACACAGACAGAAAAAGAGAAAGGGAGAAAGAAAGAGACTCGACTAGATTCCGTTCTATGCTCTAGTTGGAGCATCAGAGCAAATTATTTCACAAAATAATAAGGCAATAAATTAGAATATAAACAAGTGCGAGAGAGATTAAAAAGAATACATACGTTATAACATAATCGCAGTCTTACTGACAATTCACTCAACTCGAATGCGTTTCATCAAGAGTAGTGCAATACTCGGGGTGTGGAGCGACAACTATTTTGGGCGTTACCCACGTGTGCTGTTTATTTGCATTAAGGTGATGATTTACCAACTAAACTTATCGACTTTACAAATAATCGTTGCCAAAATCTCAGTGAAATATCTGAAGGTGAAATATTTTAAAGACGGTCATTGAAATATTTCTTCCCTAGTAACGAAACACAAGCAGAGCGAGTAGTCGGATGGGATTGTTACGCATTCCATTAATCAACATACGATGATGAAAATTTAGCTTCGCAATACCGTTCAGATTTAGCCTAAAATTGTTCGAGCTGCATTTAAACAGTGGTAGCTCGAGATAATAGTTGAAACAACAGATCCAGTGGTCTCTGCTCATTGAAACCTCGTGCTGAATAGTCAAGGAACGAAAAGCGAGGTCAACCTAGCCTTTAGCGTAGACGTTGCAGTCGAGAGTTGGACAAGAGCCTGTAACGCCAAGTTTACTTTGCACGAACTTGGCGTATTCACCATCCACATTCGTGTGCGTTATGTTGCTTCGATGAGTAGAGAGAACTTCCGTAGATTTGAACTAGCCTTCGGTTACATAACGCCCCTGGAGGTCGGGCGCAGAGATCTTTTTGTTTGGAATTGAACAAAAAGATCTCTTTAAAAAAACCCATGGAATTATAACACGATCACATAATGGGGCGTAAAGAAAAATGTAATGCAAGGGGAAAAAGTTTTGACATTGCACAACGAATGAAAGGACGGAGGTTTTGAAATTTTTTCCCTTCTGACCAGATCAGCATTACGTTCCAAGACGTTGTTCACACCGTATGCAATGCAGCAGTAAGAAAATTGAACAAGGAAATAAGGGACGAAGTCCCCGTTATAAAGTTGTAGAATATTTCGGCACGAGGCCTCGTGACGAAGCGACACAGAAGGAAGTGGATGTGTTTCCAACGGATTCACAGGGTCGTGTTTCGTGACCAAGATCTTGCTTGTACTTACGAAAAATAAAAACAAAAAACGATTCCATCCCTTATTACTTCCCGATCCTACCAGCGCAATATAATTCCCGACGACGTCGAGGAGGAGCAAACAGACACGCTACACTGTAAACCCCGTCGAGCTGTATTATCTCTCGTGATTTCCACGAGGCAATATAACACATTTACTGCGTTATAACTCGTTCGTCCGTACTAAAAGAGTCAGCTTGTGATTCTCTACCTTCCTGCGAACCACCCCTCGGTCGTCCACCGCACGTACTTTGCAATTTCCAGTCACTATTCTGATGGTAAAAAAAATTACTGCTATTTCTTCACTTCATCCATTGTGGAAATATTTCGATTTATTTTCTTCACTACTTTCCGTACAAGTTACTTCTTTTTTTTTTATTCGTTCGATTTCAAAGCATGTCCCTTTTTGAAACCAGGGTTAAAAATTTTTAAATGGAAAATCGATGCATTGGACAAGAGTCTGTAACAAAGAGACCGGGGGTCACAGAATAGCTGGGGCGAATGCACAAGATGCAGATAATGTGTCGATATGCACAGAGAATGGATATCTTAGCAAGTGCACGTTAGTGTGCTGAAGGATGTTGCAATTCCACGCAGTATGCAAGTACCCGGAATTAGATACGAACGATCGTGCGAGTAGAACCTTCTGCTCTGTCCGTAACATACACCAATGAAGCTTAAGACAGCTTAGGAGAGAGAACGCGGTAGTAACCGTGTTTACGGTACAAGGAAGGAAGGAGGTGAGTAGGTCGAAGCTTCGTTGCACTTCGAGATGTTCAGAGTTGTTAGAGGGTCGATGATAGATCCGGTGCTACGTAAGCAACACGGCAATAAACTTTATTGCGAGAATGCATTAGATCGCGAAATACGTTATACCCACGTAGAAGGAATGCAACGAACGTGAAAGCGAGAGGGATAGAGAGAAGGCGATAGTTTAGGAGGGTAGAAAACGAAAACTGAAACTTGGATGCCCCTTCGGAGCTAGGCTACCTTTCCTTCCTCCATGTGCAAGTACTTATACAGCAAAAGAATCAAGTCCGTAGAGCAGAACTGAAGGAAACTATTGGAGCAGGAGGAAAGGGTTGCGAAAGCTAAGGGTCAGTGGATGAGTCTTGGAGAGAAAGTGAGAGGGCGAGTGAACTCTACTGCGACGAATGAGTAACGAAGAGCTGAAGGAGTTATATGGTTGCCGAGCAAGAGCACCAATAGAGCTAGCTTGCCCGAAATACAGTGTGTAGCCTATCGTTAGTTTTACTGTATAGATGCAGCTAGAGGAGCGTGTGTCTATATAGATACACTCCGAAGTTAACTTAAGCTTCGCTCCTTGGTCGAAGTCGGCACGCCAAGCCGCGTGTCTTGAGGCAATCCCATTTCTGCAACCCTCTTTTTCCAACCCCTACTGTGGATGCTCATCCACCCTCTGTTTTTCTGCTTCTGCTTCTTGCCTCCCTTCTTTCTCCATTTTTATTGTCGTCTCTTTTAACTCGCTGAGTTTCACGAGCTCTAAGATTTGCGAAACCATTCTCGCATAATCTTATCCTCGCGCGAAGGTCGATCATATGATCGATCGTCGCACAACAACTTTTGTTGTTTTTTAAATGACAGAAACGGAAAAAAAGGAATGCGGGACACTGAACTCTCATAATACTGGTGAGACTCTCTTTTTCTCAAGCCTCCTATCTGGTCTCGATCTCCCATCGGAATAAACGGAGCTAAGAGGAGATGAGAAGTCTCGTGGTTTGTCCGGGACTCGAAATAAGGAGTTCTCCTCGCTTCAATTTACTTCGTAGTGAGAACGAACAGCCTTGGATGTTTAAACGGACTCGAAAGCTCGGCGAGGTGAGGGAGTACATAGAAACAAGCTTGATTAACCCTCTTGGTATAAAGGAAAGGGTGAGAAGGACGATCCCTGGAGCTCAGTCTACAACTTGAGTAGTTGTTCGAAGTTGTTAAAAAAATGTGATATCGTTTCGAGCCAACGTTCGGCCCTTTCTCCATCGATATATAGCGAGAAGGATGATGATTCGAAATAAAGAGCGCCAGAAGAGACTGCGGGAAAGAGGGCATGCGATCGAGAGGAGAAAGGATGGATGGGAGAGGGCTTAGGAGATCGGAAGAGGGACTGGAAAAAAAAAAGAAAACAAAAGAAGCAGACGAGGGAGGAAGCGAGTCTCGAAGGTGTGAGAAACTGTCTCTCCTTTCAATCCTCGCCTCTCCTGGCTTTTTCGTCCTTCTTTTACGCCTTTCCTTCATGAGGTACACGACTCTATTGCTGCTTTGGCTTAAGGCTTGGTTCGAGGGGTGATATCGTGGCTGAAAGCCGCGAGGCTGGCTACTCTATACGAGCACCACGTCGAGGCATAATAGAATAGATAGCGAATAGACGCCAGGAAGCTAACATACTCCCTTCTCTTTCTCTCTTTTCACTTTTTCCCACTCGCTCTCGTTCTCTTCTTCACAAGCTTCGGGAATACTTTACCGAGCGTATAAACGCTATTTATGGCTGCATAAAACGGCGATAGGGGGATATAATACAGTCACAGGAGTAACGCACGAAGACACTGAGCCACACATATCTTTATCCTTACTCGCGACCCCCCCCCCCCCCCCCCCCTGGCTTCCTCCCTCACACTCTCTATCTTCATCTGGAACACAGCCCCTGGCAAGAACCTTGAGACTGCGCGAGAATCCGCTATTCTCTCTCCTCCCTCTGACTCAAAAATCGCTCATGTTAGACTGTAAAGAGGAAAAGCTAGAGAGAGAGAGAGAGAAAGAGGGAGAGAGAGAATAGAAGGAAAGAAGAAGAGAATCAAAATGGAGATTCTTCAAAGACCATGCCCCTTTCCACAATTCGAAATAAACGAGCGTGTATCACAAGACCATATCTAGGATTTGAAATGATCAGTAAAGAAGAAGACAGAGAATGAAGAGAGAAAAATAGGAGAGAATGGAACAGAGGCAGGGAGAAATATTTTCCATATGCACTTCTGTACAGGACTCTTTTCCCACCACCTGCTTTTTCTCCCCTCCACTACGATCCTTAAAACTATTCGTCCTTATTCAACCATCCTGGGCCAACACTCATCCCCCTACTCTTTCCTCCATACTGCCGCATTGATTTGCATGAGATTTTCGAGCCTGGCTCCGTGCCCGTAAATCCCACCTTTGTTATTCACCGGCGAATATTTATTTCCCCTAGGTGGAGGCTAAACCTTCGACCCTCTTCCCCCTCGCCCCTTACTCCGTCCCAAAATGCCGGAACGGCGGGGAACGTAACTCCAATTTTTAGTAAGGCCGAATCAACCGAAACACTGCAACTCTCCGCACGAAAATTCACGGTCCTGCTATCGAACTCGTGTCAGCTTTATTGCACCCAAAAATTATGTTCCATGGACGATTCGCCAAAGAGCTTACAGAGATATGGAGACTCAGGAAATCTTGATGAATTCTCGGAGGGAAGGAACAAACAGAGACCGGCGATGACAGAAACTCCTCGCAACCAACATTTAAAAAAATATAGCACAGCCGTATGGAGGAGGAAGAACAAAGAGAATGAGGAGGAATACAATAAAATGAGTAAGATGTAGGAAAAATAAATTGGAATATAAAGGAATTAGGACAACGGATTCTAGATTTTCCATAGGTACTCCCTGGAGCATCCCTTGGCCTTAATTTTGCTTCTTCCACCAACTGGTGCACTGATCCAAAATTTAACTACTCCTCGGAGAGTTTCTATCGTAAATAAATCGCTTGCACAGTGACACTGGCAATAATTATGATGATAAGCCACTTGGCATTCATATTAGTATTTTAATCGATTTTGAATAGAATGGAATCGAAAACATCCCGAGAAGAGGAAAATTTTGGAAAATTTTTATGGATTTCTTTCAGATGAGAATATAGAGAAAGAAAAGATTCGTTTTCCTTCAAAACCCGACATGCCAAAATGTATACAAAACTGGAAGCCATCTGGAATCATCGGTTTTTTGTTCTGAGAAAGATTCATGCAGTCAGGCTCGTTCATTAGTTCTCAAGTTGTCGACAGTGTTGACAACTTTTTTCGACGGTGGATTAATTTCTACAAAGAAAAAATTACAGCCATCGCAATATTAATAAATTTTTTGTTTCATTGAAGTGTTGGAATTCAATTGATCGTACGAACAGTCATTGAATATTTTCCTAATGAAAAATTTTATAACGGCAAATCCATTTAACGTTATTCTGGTCAATAATCAATACAATAAAGTGCAATTAACGTAACCTCGTAATTATTTGAGCTCATAATTCCTGGGAAAGTGAATTGTAATTGGAACAACAATTTAACAGTGTTCACACTTGCCAGAGACTAAGGACGGTAGAATCCAGACAATGCAGAAAATTATTATGAGGATCAATAACGTTGATCCATCGGATTTAGTATGAAAATTTGAGGGATACGGGGGAGAGAAAGAATGTGCGAGTGGGAGAGAGAAGGTAAAGCTCTTGGTTGTAAGGGAGTCGGCAGTTTAATTCCCTATGATCGTTCGCATTAGCACATCAGCCGATGAAGAATGAAGGAAGGTGAAATTTTGCAGAGAGCTCGATCGTAATGGAACGGGCTGGAGGATGGGGGAGTAGGAGGGGGAAGAAAAGCCTGTGGGGTGCAGCACCACTAGGAAACGAGAAATCCATTGCTGCTTCGTTACTTATATACATTAAATTCAGCACGCAAGTGCACCAGTTCTCCTCATCAATCTATCTTTACCGAGTTGGCGTCTGACAGCCGTTTCGGAATGCATTCAACCCTGGAGTCCCTACTTTTGACAAATCTTCCAACAAAATATAGTCTCCTTAGATAAAAAAGGGCATTACATTAAAAACTTAATACCTCAGATCTTTACTCTCATAAATTTTTGTTTTTATCAACGTTTTCAATAAGAAGACAAATGGGCAGAATTAAGTACTCGATGGCATGAGCATGTATTTGTTTTCTGAATCGATAAGGGTTCTTGATTTATTTTCATTCGCTCGGAAAAATTCAACCAGGAAAGATATTTACTGGCATTTTGCAAAATTAATATCAAATGAAATTGAAAGAATTTTCGGAAAATTTTCCAATTTCCAAAGAACAAACATACAGAAACAATTGATAAGGGCTCAGGAGGATATTTGTGCAAATTGTAAAAAAATACTCCTGATTCGTCATGACGACAACCAAGATCTGTGGAAATGAGAAATCGATTCTTGGAATTTTCGCACCAATTACATCACGAGCTCTCGGTGCATTCGATTTTCGTGCTATCTGGCACGAGTTCTTGAGATATAAGATTCAGTTTGATCTGAAATATTTTCCGGCTGGCAAGAGCAAACAAGAGAATGATTCGTCGTAAAAATTGGCCACGATTTATCATTCGTGAAGAACTCGGCAAGGATAGTTAGCTCAATATCTATACATGGTATGACGTCTCAAACGTTTTCCTCTGTTTGTAAGAGTTGGTGGAACTTGGCCAAAGGAAGTCGAAACTTTAGTCTCAATCCAATAGAATCCCATTGTCTTAATTTTTTCGCAACCCCTTCCTTCCCGAAGAGAAAAAATAGTCGGCAAAAAATGAGTTAAATGAATTGAAGAAGTTTGTAGAAGCTCCGGAGGAGATCCACTTTGTATAATGGGCAAGCATCGCAATGCCCAATGTTAGCTGATAGTTTAACTGGAATAGTGATAAATCTGAAAGCTCTAGTGGCTGTAAGAGCTCGATGCGTGACGAGTTCGTTTCGAGTGGAAAGAACGTCGATCCAGACAAGGTAAGCGCGAGAAGCTCTACAGATTTGTCTCATTTTCGACCGAGAGGATCATGCTCTTGTCGTTAATCTGTTAACCATTCAACCCTCAACTTTGCTGGCGGGGATATGACACGTAATTATCATTCAATGTAACAGCAGTGACGAACTGTAAGTGGGAGCTACGACACACTGGGCTTTTCTACTTGCAAGTTCAATCCTTTCCCTCACATCCCAATCTCATTCATTTACTCATTCAATCTTTCTCTCTTCAACCTTCTATTCTCCGTCCCCCTTTGCTTCTCCCCGCTAATTTCTCATACATCTGTTCATCGTCATAATACCTAATTAGTCGAGTTCAATTGAGTAAGAGACTCGACAATTCTTATGAGATGAGACCCAGTTGCACCCTCCACTCGGTAAGCCATTCCTTCGTACATGAGGCTCTCACAAAGCCTCTGGTTCCATTTCGTCTATTCAACAATTTACTATTCTCCAAATGGCATTACTGTCTTTGGCTTTCTCTATATCATCCCTCTCGGAACTCGCCCCTTTATTTTTTTCCTTTCTGTTACTTTTGTATCCTGAGGTTACATCCTCGTAATTAAATCGTGTTTTATTTTTTTCGAAAGTGATATTATGCGCGATGTGTTCGAAGTTGAAATTTCTAAAATCTCATCGACATTTATGCGTTGAAATTTGTTTGCTTGGTTTTCACATAAATTCGAGCTCTTTTTACCAAATTCTTCATTTTTCTTCCAACCGCCAAGAGCACTGATTTGTGTTGCCTGGTGTAATGAAATTTCCTACACTGAGATGAAGATTTAATGGTTTCAACGAAAAGACAAGTTTCAAGGTCGAATTGATAGATGTGATAGTGAAATAACGGAAATATGGATTCGTACGACTGCGTTTAAAAATGTAGCGTAAAGAGTGGCCCATCCGAATAATTCAATCGAGAAGAATTTGAGGATGAGTAGATACTTACAGAACCAATGCTGCCAGGTGGAATGCAATAATATAACGCTGGGACTTTTATAATCTCCCGGGTGAGAGAAGCTTAAGATAAGATATAGGGTTGAATGAGCTTTCCAGAGTTCTATGATTCCTTCTTTCATCTCTCTGTCGCCCTCTCCCTCTCTCATTTTCTCGTTCCCATGCCTTGTTCCTTTTCTTTGGAAAAGCTCTCCCTTTCTCACCAGGTTTTCTTCGGAGACTGCTGCGTCCCGGAAATATGCGACGAGAAACCTGGTAGGACGTTTTAATCTCGAGCCCACTTAAAAACTCTTCGCGTAGATCACCGCGGTATCTCGGAACCAGGATCTCTCTCTCTCTCTCTCTCTTCCTCTCTCTTTTCTTCTCTCTCTTTTTCTCGCTTATGGTATGCCTGCGGTTGGTGTGGTTTGGTGAAAAGAGAAGGAAAGTGTTCAGCATGAGGATAGAAAAGCAAAAGAAGGGGGAGAGCTAGCTGGAAGCGTCGGTTCACTACCCCTATCGTCCCCTATGCAGTGGAGAGAGCCCAACGGTGGAATAAAACTTCTATGAAATTTAATAACTTCACTCGCCCGATGAGAGGAGCAAGCGGATTTAGCGGGCCAGGTCGTAACATTTTCTTTTTATTCAACCTCTTGGCCGCTTTCACTCCTTTGAGGAGAAAACAAAAGGGCTCGCGTGACTCTTCTTGCATATATAACACTCGATAGTTCTTGGGGTATAGGTCTTTTAAACTCGACTGCAACGTACCATGTGACCTCGCATTGGAATTTCATGGAAAAGGATGCTCTTGTCAAACCAGAAGCTTCTACGACTCCTTGAAGATTTAGAGGCACAGAATATCTTCTGTTTCTTTTTCAGAGTCATTGGAAGACAAGTTAATTGATTCAATGATTTTTTTTTGTGTTTCACTCACTTTAATCGTGGCTTCTGATACTTGGAACGTTTGAAAGTTCAATAAAGGTTGTTCCCGTGTTTATGAAATATTGAAAGGTTCTGCCATACATGGTTGATGCAAGTTTCCATATTGGTCTCGATTTATGCAGTTTATTTCTATCTGAAGTCATGGGAGAAGAACCAAATCAGCAAAAGCGACGAGAGAGGAGAGAGAAGTATGAAAAGAAAGCGGGAGAGAAAGGAAGATAGAAGAAAAGGATGAGAGAGAGAGAGATTGTCGAGCAAAACACCTCGAGAGTCGTTATCCTCGTAATACTCGGGCGCTTCGCAAAAATAAAATACGAGCCTCCTTTACTGCCACACATAAATCCCCCATGGTGGAAGCGGTTAGCAGAAGAAGGAGGGAGAGAGAGCCGGGGAGGGGGTGAAGCAAGGAAAGAATGAGTGCGAAACTCTGATGGGCTGCTTGGGTTCGTTCGTTCGCCTGTTCTATTTCCTCTCTTTTCTTTCATGCCACATTTGAATGACTTAATTACAAGGTATAAAAGACACTACGAGCCTTCCTCATTCCCTGTTGTCTTTTTCTATGCATTTTACAACATTTCCTCGCCCTTTCTGCACCGCGGTCTTTTCTTTTCCCTGTGTTTCTCAGCCTTTGGCTCGCGTTTTTCTCGCTTCTTTCGGCCTTCCATACTTCCTGCCATGGATCGCAGTGTGTCCCCTAATCCCCTAATAAAAAGTTCTAGGGTCACGATATATTTCGATAGTTATTGTTGCCATTTTATTCGTTTTGTGATTGGTCGGTCCTGTTATACACCGTTTTTTGATTCCCGCTGTCAGTCTGACAGTTCCGGCTGTCGGTTTGACAGTTGCGTATATACGCGTGCGGTTATGTTCCTATCGGAATAAAACTTTTTTTCGTATGCATGAAAGTGGAATTGACTAGAACTCTTCACGAGGACACGCAGGGAGACTTTCTCCATCACCCAGAATCGCTAGATCTACGAAAATTCGTCATAGAGCCACAGCTTCGGGGTTGAAATATGATTTTTTTTTTTCCATAAATGATGGATCAAAATTTTTCCGGAAACGTAACTGACGAGAACTCTCCACGAGTACTCGCTAGGAGACTTTTCCATCACTCAGAATTGCTACATCTACGAAAACTCGTCAATAGTCATCAAGTGGAGTAATAAAACTCGTTTTGGAGTGATTTCGACTGAATTACTCCGATTATAAAGACTTGACCATTACTACAAACGCTAAAATTGACTAATTGATATTCGTAGTGATTTGCAGTGGACGCATTTTTGAGACAGTGGCAACACTAATTTTCTCAAAATTTGAAAACGCCATAATTTTTGCTAAAAAGTGGTGGCTGCGAATTGTTCTCGAACTGCCCTAAAATTGATTGGCTTCAAGACACTGTCGCATATTTCTATAAATCGTTATACATAAAAGGAGCGCTGCAGGAGCGCTACCAGAAAACCGCTCGCGCGCCTCAACGCGCGTCATGCACCCTAGTGTGGAAAAAAAAGTCAATCCTCTGGTTCAATTATCGACAACCACAATAAGGCCGAAGGGAAAGAACGCGGTAAAATCCAAAGAAATGAGGGTGTAAATGTCAACTGTAATAAACGATCAATGAGGGTTTATTTTCGCTCAAGTCTTTTCTCCCTAAGTCGTTGGAATCAATAAAAACGAGAAAGTTTTGGGCAACGAATCGCAGTATCGACGTTTAAGTGGGAATTAGCTCGCGACTGAGTGTAGTGAAAACCGCGAACGAGGGTATATAGCCGAGTGAAATAAGGACGGCGGATTTTAGGGGGTCGAAAAGCCCAAATTCGCTGGGTAAATTCACCAAGCTCTTTGTCGCACGGTCTGCACTAAGAATCCAGAAACAGAATCTCTTTTTTTCTCTTCCTTCTCTTTAACAGAAACGGGACCTAATCCCAAAGGGATACGTGACCGGAATCGCGCGTTCATGCATTCCACTCCTCGCACATTGCAAGGGACTTGAACAGTCCGATGTTCCAATAATGGATAGAAAAAGCTTGGGAATAATGGAAAAAGCTTTGGCTTGCCAGAGACAAAAGTGGATGGGAATTTCTTCGTGTTGCAACTAGATCACAAGCCTGATAAAGTAATCCAGCATAATTTGCAACTACTTTCGTATCTTTGCAGTCAAATTTCAGAGCCAAAACTATACTGAGCGTTCGCATGTTGATGTTGCAATTTTTTTCAGGTCAATTCAATAGTTAAAGCTCTTTGCGTTTTCTGCTAGATTTTTCCAATTCATCCATTCATCGCCTCCGAAAAGATTTTTTCCTATATGTGTACCTCGCTACCATTCCCTCCTTTATTTCCGTTTGATTTACTGGATACTTTTAGTCTCCTTTCCGTTCCAAGGAATCTCTCCGCATTAATCGATTTTGCCTTTTGATCAAACACTGAAAGGAACAGAGTCGGAATAACGTGTAATCCGTATTCCGGGCTACGATCCGAATTTCCAATGCCAAATGCGCGAAATGAGTACTTTGTTATATTAACCGAACTCTCGATCCTATCAGCCAATAACAGCGACAGGATAATAGCCCAATTTGGAAATCCGAGGTCCAAGGAAATTCTCAGGCAAGTATCTACTCGATTTTACCCCCTTTGTACGTGCCAAACTCATCCCCTCCCTCTGCCCCCGCAAACCGCTGAACCGATACGAATTACTCGTTCGTACACAGTCGAAAATAATCTACAATAATAATTTTCCACAACGGCACGTTAACATTCATTCGTGCATTAATATCACGGTAATCTCGCGTATTATTAAAAGCATTCCTCACCAATCTATTCCGATCTCGAATGAATTCGACTCGATATTCACTTTCTTATCGTGTGTTTGGGAGTGCGCATTCCAGGATTCAGATGTTAGCGGCTTTCAAAGTTATCGTGAGCATCCAATAGTTCGATTGAGAAGATACCAAACCTAATGATCTAACAAATTGTATTCCGATCAGACGAACAGTGTCCGATAATTTAGCTCTCGAACGTTCTTGGTGGAAAGGATAATAGATCCACAGTTTTCATGGGTAGTTTGAGAGAAAACTTGAGCATTAGCTTCACATGAATGAAACTAAATTTTGTCGTGACTTGGATACATGTCATCTGTGTGTCCCACATAAACGAAATAAAATTCTACGAGTTGCCGTATCGTTTGCACCCTTTTTGGCCATTCGACAGAGTCTCAAGCGGGGTGAATGAAATTTCACGAAGGGGAGAAGATAGCCGTTTTTTTCATCTTCCTAATTCGAGCCCTAGTCGCTTACGACCGAGACTGGGGGGCGTGAAAAGAGACGATGAAAAGGTGCTCGAAGGGCAGGAAGATTTTCTGAGAGACTCTGGAATGAAACGAACATGGAAGAAGAGAGCTAGTCCAGGGAATCATATTTGGCACTCTTGCCAACGAACTTGTGTAATATCCTAGTAAAAACAGATCTCTTTCTTTTATGCACCTTTCCATCCGGATCTCTGTCTCACTCTTTTCTCTCTCCCACATTTTCTTATTTTTTTGGACTTTTCATTCTCTTTCGAAAAAACAGAATAATATTTTCATTCCTTGCTCATTATTTTTCGCCGAATAAGATTTTTTTTTAAGCGAATTCTTGGTCAAGCTAGATATTTATTTTGCTTTATGCAAAACTTCTGTTTTATTGCATTCGATTCGAAGCTTTTTGAATTTAAGTATTTTTATATTATTTTATCCGAGTGATTTAATCGTTCCGAATAACCGTATTTTCTGTAGGGGCTTGAACCTCGGGGCAGAAAGCGAAAAAAATAACTCACGATCGCCATTTTTTTGTCTACCCTTCGTTTCAACCTTTTTTATTTAAGAGATGACGAATCTCCGGTCTGAGAGAACGATGGTTGAGTTCGTAACGCTAGAAAACGACAACGACAAGAACAAGGACGTCTTTCTGTCATGGTGTGATACTTCGATTTATTTGTTTTCGCCCACACCGAGTTAATTGGATTTATTTTGTGACGCCTTGGCTATTTCCTTTTCTCGCGACTTTCTCCCGAAAGAAAAGCAACCCTCGTTTCCTCGTCACTTGATCCCCAACCTTCGAGGACGTCTCGATTTTTCGTATCTTACGACGCGATCGATCTTTCTACAAAGTAGAACACACTTTTTCACCAGTCGCAATCTCCTGAGATTTTTCAATTAAAAAAAAAGAAGAAGAGACAATCTAATAATAAAAAGAAGAAATAAAGAAAGAGACAAAGTTCAAACTGAATTTTACCCAAAAACTCTAATGAGAATATCGCATCGTCACAGAGAAAAAACCTCATCAATCATTTATCACACCCGGATGATGTCAGCATTTTAACTCTTTGCCAAACACCTTGAAAATACGATATCCATTATTAGCAGCTCAATTATCTCAGTAATCAGATTCTTCCTTACGCAAATAAGCTATTATTGAGTTTAATGCGAGATTAAACTACTAAATGTGAGTAAAATTATTTAAAAGTGGTATATAATGACCAAGGTGGGACGAAAATAACGAATTATAATGGGGCTCGTGGAAATAGAGGGGTGAAAAGAGCTTTTTCCGGAGTGATAAAATATATTCTCAGGGGATGAATCTCATTGAGGAAGTATACAATGTGAATATAGCAGAATTCTTAAAATTTTTGTTATCCAAACATCTGTATGTAGAGTTTATACGTACATAACACACAACTTGATACACACACCTACACATGCATACACAGTCGTATGAACTCATTATGTATGTATATATTTCAAAACTGCGAGTTTCAATCAGTGCAAAAGCGAGAAAGGCCACGCTAATCCTGGGACAATAGTTTCCTTACAGCGTCGTTATAGATCTCGGACAGGGCCAGGGGGCTGAGGAGGCGGCATGTGCACTCTGGGAATTGCAGAAGATTCCCAGTTTCAAGCTTCACATCACTCTTCCTTTTATCATACCGATTAAAGGGAGATCACGCTACGAAGTTTGATTTAATTGAATCTCTCCCATCCGTAATTTCATATCTACCTTCCGCACACACGCTCTCATCAAATTTTCCATCTTTATCTCTTTTTCTCTCCGTTTCTCCGTCTCTTTGAGATTTCTCTCTTCCTCTGTGTGCATGGAACTTCGATCTTCGATGCCTTCATAGTCGGGGCTGATGTCACACGCCTGCAAGCGTGGAATTGAGAATGGAAATTCGAGACCCTCCCCATGCCCCTACACGTCTACCATCGAGGGATTAAAATGTCTCAATCGAACTGCCAGAGCGAGGGATGGAAATAAATTTCTTCGATAACTCTATATTTCTATCTCTGTCTCGTCATATTTTTTTTTGTCTCTGTATCGCGACTGATTCAAGACTCATGTGAAGCCTCGTGGGACGAGGAATATTGATTTTTTCAACGAGAGAGAGTTTGTTTTCGTACTGAGATCCAAATAAGTACCCACTGACGAGTAAATTAAAAAGGTCTCATCGTTTTCTTAGGCTTCGATCGTTCTTTGTCTTTATTTCTTATAGTCTTCGATTTCAGAAGTATCATTGAAAATATATTTTCCTGTGTTCCATTATTTCCAACGACTGCACGATGTTCAGAAAACTTTCATCGATTCAAAAGTTCCAAGTCTGCCTAGATTTTTTTATCTTCGGCTCCTGGAGCAAAAGTGTAAAAAATATTGATGCGTTTAGTTCAAATGTTGAATTTTCAGTCTCGGAATTAAATGTTCTATTATGTCAACGATTCTCTGCCAAACGTGGTTTTGATTTTGTAAAGTTTCGATAAGAGCTGGCAATCAAACGTGAATTTCCTATTTCACTCGAATAATAATAAAAATTAAAGAATTGTCATAATTTGGTAGGAAAATTTGTATAGTCGATGAATATATGCGTAAGTTAATAAATTTTTGTATAAATCGAAACGAATTTATGATGACAAGTGGATTTTTCCACTTGTGAAAGACAGAAAGAGGAAGGAGACGAAGAGGGTCAAAGTGTGTTGGAGTAGTTGCACGTGGCGGTCTCCCGCATCTTGTTGCGGATAATTTAGCCGGTATTACCAGTAAGTCGTGAGTTTTATTACCGAGGGAGAATTACATGGTTGCCGGGGGGCATACAACATGGTCGTGGTTGTTGTGTACACATCGACACCTAACCACTCGAGAGCGAGGATCCTTTCCCCCTGTAAAAAGAAAAACAACCCCTTCCGCCAGACCCTCTCCCCCAACTTCTCCGTCGCTTCCTTGAAATCCGATACCCTTTTCGACACGAATAAAAAATTGGAAAAGGAGGTGAGAATGCAAACCCAATATTTTTCACGTTGTTTCACAGAACCAGTAACTCTCGAATTTTTTATGCACCGAAAAAGACTAAACTCCAGGGTTGCAAATTTGGTGAAAACGTTTGCACTGCCATGGCTTGTAAATAAATTCAATATTGTTTGAAGCACATCCATAAAGGCTTATATGCATTTCGATTGTCGTTATCAAAAGTGAGGACGATTTTTAAATGAAATAGAATTGACAGACATTTTCCGGCTTACGAATGAAGATTCCTGCTCGAAGTATACATTGAGTAATGAAATCAACTGCCAGGAAATGGGTAAGAAACGATGAAGAGAGAGAGAGAGAGAGAGAGAGAGAGAGAGAGAGAGAGAGAGAGAAATTAGAAAAAGAGAAAGGACGTCGAGATATTTATACTGCGCCGCGTAACAGCACGCGCTCCGATGCTACACTGTTCACACATATGAGAAGGAGAGGAGGTAGAGGAGGAGAAGGAAGAAGAAGGGTAGAATAGCCTGGGGTCCATTGACGCGATAAATGTCTCCGCCAGCCATTAACAAAGCTCTCTCTCTCTCTCTATCTCTCTCTCTTTCCCTCGCTCTAGCTCTTTCGCGTTTTAGAACGCGCGAAAGTGAAGCCTTCGCCTTGCTGCCTCATAATCAATGGAAGCGATCCGTTGCGCGATCCACGCCACCAACGAACTGTCGTACATAGCCGAGAGAGCTTTAAAGCTCACGAGTTTTCTAGACGCACGAGTGCTCGACAAATTAATTTTACCCCGTTCCTCACTCTTTCTCGCTTTCTCTTTATCACTGGCTTTCTCTCTCACTCCCTACCTTTGCCTCTTTATAGCTTCCCTCCCAGCTCAATGCTCTCCTTGTGTGATAGACTGTAGGCTATAATTTTCTTGAAACAAAAAATCACTATACAGCTATTTCTCCACTCCTTCTAGCATGTTCGATTAATCGAGACAGCAATGAGACTGCCACTTGATGTTAATTTTTCAATTTTATAGCCAATGGATCATTCTTTTTATTTTATTTTTTTTCCGCATAATGTCTCCGCAGTTCCACATCTCCCGATTGAGTAAAGAAGTTCCTAGGTATTCTTATCAGTTGAAATAGAAAGAGGCTTAAGGTCTTGAAACATCGCTGCGAAGCCGATTTTCGAGCGGTTTTTTATTAAATCATTTTAAGCCTCGTGCCTCTCATCATGGTCGTTATCTCCTCGCATTTAACAAGATAAGAGACTCACGATTACGAGGCGTTGCGTTTATTTCAATTTCCCGTGCAGATGCGTAGCCGGAGATAAGATCGTGACAAATATTGTCCATATATAAGCTCTGTCTCTCCCTCCCTCTTTTCTGTGTTTCTCTCTGCCCGACAAAATATAAACGCCCACCTCAGAATCTTTTCGCATGGAGAGTACGACGACGAGAAGACCTCGATAAAGTCTCGTGGGTTACAAGATCCGAAAAAGGAAAAAACTGAGGATCGAGACGAAGAGGTGAAGGAAAGAGAACTGCGAGCTCGGAATGACCATCCGAGATATCCCCTTTTGGTGCACGGAAATCTGTTTTCTTTTTTTTTTCACTACTTCCCTCCAGTGCCGTTATTTAGCGGCGATAGCGGTGTGCGTACGTGTGAAATGTTTGCACGTTTCGCAGTTTCTTGCTGTCTCTCCTTTTCTCTGACTCTCTCTTTCCCTCTACACACTCGATTGCAAAGCTCATTCCTGCTCAATTCCTCTCTTCCCTTCCCTTCAACGTTTAACGTTACACAACTATTTACCGTAATCCCCAACAGCATGTGCGATAAGAAAAACGTACTCTTTATACACACATTACATTTCATATCATCCTTTCACAATATTTATATATATACCCCAACTCCTCTCCTACCTCTATGCGTTATCCGTGTATGCAAAAATGTAAAAATATCAAAGTATAAAGAAGTATCAATTCGATACGTATTTATACTTATATATGAACGTTCGATCGCATACATGTAAGGTTTTCAGGTCTCTGGGAGCGACAGATAGGAAAATATTTATTCTCCAGGACAGGTTTGAAAACATAAAAAAAAGAAGATACAAAAAAATTATTTTTCGATAATTTTTACTAGAATAAGTTGAAAATGCATCGTTTGTAAATTTTACCAAAATTCAATTCAGTAGACAATCGAGTAGACAAAAAGACGGATGATGGAACATGTAAAGGGAGAGAATGGGGTCTCTTCATTTCGGTCGCAGGATTTATTAATTTTTTTGAATTATTGCGCGTTTTGGAATTAATCGGAATATTAATTAAACCGTTGAGAGAGTCCTGGAAGCCGAGTTCGAATTAGTCTGTAATCCAGTCGTTGAACCCTCGCTTTCCACATGCATATGGGATTTTATTTATTGATGGGATGGGTTTAAATTTGAAACGTTACGAGTTAAATTTAGCATCGGGATTTTCGCAGGAAGAACAATTGACCGGGTGGTATTTGGCCATTGAGAAGAAAAGCCATAATAGCAGAAAGATGCAAGAGGTGAAGAATGAGAAAAAAAAGGAGACTAGAGAATGAAGCGATGAGAGAAGCGGTTTTTGGTTGCGGCAGCTGTCAAAGTCGATCTCAATGAGTCAAGTGGCATAACCAGGTGTCCGTTCACACGAGTTACGAGCTTGCGTGGTCAGTTATTTCCTTTCAGTTCGGATTCTTCAATCTCCCTCTTGACCTCCCCTTTTCCTGCTTGCTCTTTCTTGGGCCCTGTAGAAAATGTTCTAAACATATCGTCAATGTGACACTCTCGTATTTCTCTTCGTTTTCTCCTCCGTTCGTCTTTCCCCTGAGAACCCTCGTGTACTCGGTGCGACCGGGGAAAGAGTATACCCGGCCTCACGCGTTCAATCTTCCTTCCTCCCTGTCAAATCCCCTTTCCTTTTCTCTCTGCCCCCTGCCAAATGCCCTCAACACCGAGGCGCCGAAGTTTAAGTGCCAGTCTCTCTTCCACCCTCTCCCTCTCTCCCTCTTTTTCTCTTCTCTTCGCCGATCCCTATTTATAACTCAAGAATAGCGCTTTAACGAGAGAGAATCACAAGCGCTGTTTCGCCAAAGCATATACGAAGGAAAGAGACACGAGAGTATCAACGACCAGGCGTTCCCTCCCCCTCCCTCTTTACTCTTGCGCCTCTCTCGCATCATTTTAGAGGCACCGAATTTCCTCCTTTTCTTTTTTCATGAGTTTTTTTAAATTTTATTCTTTCGTGTTTCCTTCTCATTTCATAGTCGAGTTCAACGATGGAATTACGAGCTTCTCTCGCCGAGTGCTAAGTTGTACCAGGTGCTGGCTTTTCCTACATCTTTCCGGGGCCCGTCGCCCCTTATTTTCTCTCACTAAACCTCGGACGCTCACCCTCGTTGCCAAGAAATCAAAACAAGAATGGTTCAAGTTTCACTGCATCTCGAAAACCGTAACTCTACGATTATCTCAATTATTTACAAAATTATTAATTGACGTCATATTTAACGAATATTGTCTTGTTTGATTTGTCGATAGTATTCTACTATATTTTGAGATAATATTTTTTTCAGAAAATTGATGATGTATCTCGAAAATCGTGCCGACAATATTCTATTCTTGGTGGTTTCTGGTCTAGGGTCTGTGTATGTTATGGCAGAAGAAAAGTCGTCACGCGTCTCGCAGCCAATTCAGCCTCACGTTTCTGGCCTAATGGCCGTTTCTACTGCCATGCCAAAGAGCGCGCTTTTTTGCGTTAAATTTGTCGTTTTTGTAAAATAATTTCATTTTCTCTTTTTTCGGTCATTTCTTTTTCTTTCTCTATTTTTGATATCTTTTTGCGCTTTTTTCCTCCTTTCTCTCCTTTTTTCGTGCTTCTGGCGTTCCAAGCTCAAAGCCGAGGGCGACTCCTGCGTTTTTACGTGTGCGTACACTGTGCTCGTCCAACTCGTCGGTCTTACTGAAACGAGCGATGCGTAACGATGCCACAGTAATTAAAAACGACCTTTCCAACCCCTCGACACTGTGCGACTTCGCTTTCGCGAATTCGACCCCCCACGAAAACCTTCCAGGACCAAAAGAGCGACGAAGAGAGAGCGAGAGAGAGAGAGAGAGAGAGAGAGAGAGAGAGAGAGCGAGAGAGAAAAAATGAAATCTGGACTCGGTCGCTGCGCATAGAATTGCAGAGAACGTTTTTAATTGAAAAAATTTCCGAGCCAACTTTTTTTCCGGGAACGAGACACGTAAGCGAGCTCCCTGTTCAATTAAAAAACAATAACGACATTCGAGGCATGGAAATCAGAGCCAAGAGCATGAGGATTTATAATTTTCATTCATTCCCATAAGTTACGTGTCGAACGCAAACTTTGGAGATTACAAAAACTTGTTTTTTTCCTTCGAGCAAATTTCGCACCAATTTGAACTCAAGGGTTGCACTTAAGTTATTATAATCCTTACAGCGCGTAAATTGATGAGCATCACTGGACTGTTTTATTGATTTTGCGCCATCATTCCTTTTCATTCACGAGAAAACAAGAGCCAACAAAAATTCAATAAGCTATGAATATTGAATTTGATCGTTTGTAGCTAATAATATTCTATCAAACAAAGAAAAATAACATTTTTCGTAGTCAGAGATAGAAACAACCATTAGAATATTGTGCAATAAAATTTCAAGGATCAGGCATTCCTCGTATCGATCGTCCCGTATCGGAGAGAACATGTCGCGCATTCCGGTTTATCGCATACGACAGTGGACACCAGATTGAGATCGTGTTACCGACACGAGGAAACTGAGACATCGTTTCTCAGGCTCACTCCGAATAGACAGTGATAGGCTTACGAGGTCACATTCCTCGACGAGGATTTTCATTCTTTCCTTTTCACTCTGTTCGCTTTCAAATCGAATGAGAATAAACTATCGAAATCGTTACTATATACGATCACCGACTTACAATGGAATAACGAAAGTTCTCAATGAGACGAAAACGAACAAAAACTGATCGCAGTTGCGATAATATAAAGTGAGAATAAAATAAGGTCGCGATCGTTTATCGGCCATACTTGAATAATGAAAAAGTCAGGTTACCGAAATCCAAGCACTCTTCACGCATCCGAATTTGGGCCCGCCGAGTTTCTATGTAGTTCGAAAGAGCCTGGTCACTGACAGGAATTTATGGTTCGTGTTTACAACGCGCCACGCGGTATTTCTCTTTCCTCCAGTTCCGCACTTCTCCCTGGTCTGGTCTGTACCAGGACCTGAACAAAATAATTAACGTGGTCTCATACGAGCCCTCGGTGCACCAATTTTCCAACTTTTTTGGGAGTCTCTCGCTTTCTCTCTCACATGCACACGTATACCGAGACACAAAAATACATTCATACACTTACTTGCAATGAAATATTCACCAACACGTGCGTGATGTATTATTATACATCCAAAACGACTACTGCAGAGATTATTAAACGAGAGGACACGAAACTGCAGCGCGCTGTGGCAACTAGGATCGATGGGTTGTCCACCGCGATGGTCGGACGAGTCAGGGGATTATCTCCTGTCAATTCTGATGGCAGGGGAAGCGGCTGGTTCAAAGTTATAGTAGCAGCGATATCGAGAGAGGCACCGGGGAGACAGCAGATAACAAATAATACCAAATTTTAGAGAAGGAAGAAAAGAAATGAATCTCTGACAAAAACTGGAAGAACAGCAGCAGAGGAATAAAGAATAAAAACATTGGAAGGAGAAAGAGGCAACGGAGAACGAAGAGATGCGAGTAGATGAGAGAGCTTAGCGAATACACGCGGCCGCAAATTTGTCGCATCACACGTAACAACCTCTTCCCTCTCTCTTGCCAACCATCCAGTCGCTAGAATCCCCACTACAGCTAATGTTGCATGGCACGATGATCGTTCGTCCTGCCGCAGATTAAAAGCTGCATTAGGCATCCCGGTTAAGCTCTTCGTAACGGTGGTACACGTAACCATTGCCGCATCCATGGCCTGCCAAGCTTCACCAACGCGAGCCACACGTACGAGGCAAAAATGCAATTTGCGGACGACCCCGTTTATCCCGCATGTTGGCCACGAGACTTTCTCCTCTCTCCCTCCCTCTCTCTTTTCTCTCTTTCTCTCCGAAATCAACGAATCCGGAAATTCGTCCCTATGTAACCCTCTTCGCTACCCGAGCTACGCATTACCATACGGAAAAATGAAATGAACTTTTTGAACAAATCAAATAAAAATTTTCGAACAATATTTTTTGTAAATATTGCTCGAACCAAGGTAACAAAATTTTTAAGCCAGGTCCTGCCAGATTTGTGAGAATCTGCCGAATAAAATTTTTCAGAATTTTATTTTCCCGGACGCGTCTATAGCAGAAGAAATTGGATGAAAATTAGTAAGTGAAAAGATGCGTGTGTATTGATGACGTAGGTTTTGTTTGCGAAGTACAAGAGAACGGAGTTCTCAAAGTGCAGAAACTAATCTTGGGTTAAGCCGCGGCTAACCAGCGCGTTCGAGGTTGCCAGGCAGATACGTACATCGATAAGTTTAGATGACTTGCTAGAGGAAAGAAGGAGAAGAGAGAAGGCCCAACACGAGAGTTCGCACTTTAGCTAAACTCTCCGAAAATTGAAGCGATCTATTCAACGATGTGTAACTCTAACAGGTTTAGTTTAAAGCGTATTAAAATTTTACACCGGGCGATTACAAACATTTCGATAGCCAAGGCTCGACCATCTGGATCCACGTTTACAGCAGATGGACAGATCTCTTTAATACTTCATCCGACTACATTAGGGTGATTAAATCGCGGGCTAAATACCAGTGTGGAATTACATACCCTCGAGTCCGCATGGGAGAAAGAAAAGATTGCAAGTGGACATCGTTGGTTCGTGTCGGATCGAGTTACCGCTACATTGCTCCCCTTTACACCGCATTTTTCCTCTCTTTCTCTCCCTCCTTCCGGCTACATTTAATCCGTAGCAACTGGACACGGTGAAGAAGGTTGAAAAAGATAGAATTAAAAATTGGAAACGAGCTGTCAGGTTACAGAATTCGTTTAGTTGGACTATTCATTAAGCAATCTCTCGGCATTTATTTGAGTGGGACGTTTGAATAAAAAAGTCATAGCCATCAAGAGTGAGAATTTCTAAAAAGCATGAATCCCACCGCTGAATACAAATTTTTATTCAATTTCGAGGGTTGTTCTAAATTATAGGTGCTCAGGGATTGCTGACAGCGAAGCCACATTTAAGAATGAAAGTCTAAATAAGCAAAGGAGGAAAATTATGGTAACTCGTTCCCAAATGTTTGTTACGATTCATTGTGAATGCAGAGTGTTTAAGAAATGTCTAGGGTTTTAATTGACACTGAAAAAAGTTGCGCAGATTATTCCCGGTGTCCTGGATTGGAACGATGTCAAAAAGTCAATTACAATTATAATATGTTATTGGAATACAAATGGTCAATAAAGCATAGGGAATAACTCGTGACCGGCTAAATAATGATATTGGAGCGGACGAATTTAAAGCGGCAATATATGCGATAAGCCGTATGACTGTGACACGGGTGGCAAATTTTAGTATGAAATCATAATTATTTTTGCGTGGATTTGAGGTGGAGAAATTCGAATAATATTCACGCGATTGTATAATCATGATTAATAATGAATTTCATTATATGGTCGGACAGTCAGAGATTTCGTTGTTTTATTTTTTTGGGTTTTTCTCGAGCGGGTGGTAAATTGCATATGAAATACGCGTGTGAGTGGCAAGGCTGTGATAATAATAAATTCCGGCTTTCGAAGAAGAGAAAACACTCCAATCTGCGATGTATAACTCGTGGGAGACAGAGAAAGGTAGATGAAGATAGAAACTGATCAAATTCTAGAATGTTTGTGTAAGAGAGAGAGAAGGAAAGACCGAATGGTATAGAAAGAAAGAAAGACAGTGGGAATTGGATGTGCAGCAAGGATCGATGGCGCGCAATCAATCATGCAAATTGGCGATTCGCGACAAAATCTCGCAATCCCGTTTAGGATTCCGTATGGTAATGCCGTTAATGCGCGACACGCACGCGATAAACCCAACACGTATACATAGACCCGAAACCTATCCTCGTGCACACTGTCACCCAAGCCCCTGTTATTCGTTGCATCCCTTCGCACCTCTCTTCACAATCCCCATCCCTTTCCTTCTCTCTCTTCCTCTCTCTCTCTCTCTCTCTCTCGGACTCTTTCCTCCGCTGTCTATCGTGAGAGAATGGCCCTTTCCACCTCTGCTTTATGGTCAAAACGAGAGGGTGGAACATTTACAAAACCTCCCTCGAACCTCACCCTTCAGTGGCCGTCGCTTGTCCTCTCACTCGAAATCTCATTCACTCTGTTCCTCTCGCGACATCTATTCGAACTCGATTGTTTATTAACAATTATTCTGCACTGATCTGGCACTCCAATACGTGACGCACACACTGAAACGCAGTTTCAATAGTAAAAGTGAGCTGCAGAGTGTTGAGGGAATGGGGATGCGTTTGAAACATGGAAACATCGAGAGAAGAGTGTTTATGAAGCCGCGGTCAGGTTGCCCATTCGTTCGCGCGTGTCCTCCTGCTCCCACTTTCGGAATACACACATATTTACGATAGGAAACCCACTCCTCGATCCTCTCCCACCACCCGCCCGCAGTCTGACTGATGATGAGGTCGCTGACAGTGAATGATGATTGCGAATGTGAACAAAAGGAGTGAAGAAAAAAAAACATGACAAATAGATCGAAACTTCCATACACTGGAAATCTCAGAGACTCGTCATTTTAAAGGGCAACATATGCCAATTTTGCAGGATGCGTTTGGCAATTATAACAATCGATTTTCCATTATCGATCGATCACTAACAAAAACTATTCCACTCAGGAATTGAGCAACTGTGAAGGAAAAATTCTTCCAAGATTTCTTCAGATCGAATAAGGAGGATGGCAACCGGATGTTATGATCGAAATGTTGTCCGATAGGATATACGAGCAAAAGAAATGATTATAGAGTCAGTGAGGGCATATGCATGAATGCCGATAGTTGATTCTGGTCGATATGGTGTATGTGTTTGTATACACACGAGGATAGGGTAGATCGCATATAGAGGAGCCGCGAGATGAATAATAGTAGAACGAGTAGCGTTGGCAACGAGCTCCGTCACTTCCACGTTGACGTTGGCGGTGATGCAGCCCCGAACCCGAAAACTACGTATATATGAGGGCGCATGTGTCTACCCGTAAATGAGTGTGAGTGGGTGTGTCGTGCTATTCTACCGCTGCTCGTGACGCTCAGCCCTCCACCCCGGGGTATTAAATCACTGCCGACTCGGGCCGCTCGCAGAACCCGCGAATACGTTCGTCCTATATACCGGAATAGCGGATAGAAAGGGAGAGCGGAGAGGAAGGATGGAAGGGCGAGAGTAACGGAGAAAGAACTGCTGCTTCGGCTCTACAACCCCCTGGGCCATCGTCGACCATTCGCGGGAGATTTTCTATGCGCTCGAGCGACGTAACGTTAGTAATAAAATTCAGTGTTTCGTATATACGAAAAAAAAAGGATTGCAATTCACGTGAAACGATCCCGTCGCATTGAGAAACTCACCCGCATGGAATGTCGTTAAAGATGCGCGAGTAATGTAATTCGTGAATAATTAACATTAAAGAATGTCAGGCACAAAATTGTTTGCTAGTTCACACTGAAAGATTCAATTTTTCTGGAACGTCGACGAATAACCTCGCGTTGAAAAAATAATTGATCAGTTATTGCAAAAAAAAAAAATTTCCCTACTTTAAATCTGCGAACGTATAATAATGTCGAATCAACTGCTCGCTCTTCGCGGACATTACCTCTGCGTGGCGGAGTTTTAACGTCGACAGGACGCATCAATTTGTTGGCGTCCGACGTTCTCTTTTCCACTAGTTCATGTTCGTGCGCACACACGCACACATTATGAATTTTCACGAATAGTAGCGTACCTCTCACATATACAGCATACACAAACGCGGAACTGCAGCCCTTGTCACTGCCCGAAAAACGAGTAACGCCATCTCGTCGTAGTCCTCGCACCGTTCTCCACCAAATTGAACGAAATTCAATCGAATTAATTATCTCGCGTTGTTAATTACCGGATTCGGGCAATAAAACGCGAGCTGCGTCTGCGAGCAATGTTTCCAGGGAGAAAAAGAGCGACGATTCCCGGTGAGAACGGAAGAAAAGAGAGGGAAAAAGAGTACGCGAGAGGTGAGGCTGAGAGTGAGAATAAATGAGTAGAAAGCACAGAAGAGGTGGAAGTGTACAATTACACGTTTCAAGAGGGGTGGGAGGACTGAATTAGTGTTTGAACGATTGTGGCTTTCGGGCAAAATGTTCGAAACATTGAATTTCAATTGCATTCCCTTCGATACACGAGAGAGGAATAATTCATTTTAAATCAAGTTGACGATGAGGTGTAAAAAAAAGGTGATTTTACCTGCTGTCGAAGATAACTCGCTATAAATATTGCTATTACAAAATTACATATTTAATGATGAGTTGAATACACGCTTTCGGCTCTCTGCACTCACCTGAAACATAAAAGTTGAAATATCCCATGAGAATATTGACACATGTACATATGGAATCAAAAGTTCTAACGTCTTGAATAAAAAATTTCGCTCTTTTTTCATTTAACCACAATTCGTAAGTTTTTCGTAAGTATGGAAAATTTCATCATTCTCTCTCAACTGTAAAATAATATTTGATCGTGGTATGGCATAAAATCTTTGAAATTTCAAATTGTTTACGAAAGTGTATGACAAGTAGACAAAAAACGACGGGGTAAAAGAGGCGGACCAAGAGGAGAAAATTTTAGAGACCCTTTCCGCGGGTGCCTTAATTATCAAGATAGCGAACGTTGGTGGATCTTTCTGTCGTTGGTGGGCTTGTTCAAAACTTGTAATTACCGTTAGCTGTATAATTGCTCTTTTAATTAAGCTTTCGTTTTAATTCGCGGCGAGGAATAAGGAATCGCCTCATTTCTCGGCCATCTCTTGGACTTTTTATCCCTCTCCGACTTACTTTTTTTGAATCTATTTGTCTCTTTCTACATCTCGGAGATCCTCGAGATGAGGAAGTTGAGGGAACGCGAAAGCGGAGAGCTTGCAATCTTCACGATTAACGGAAAGTTACAAGCACAACGAGCGAGCAATGCAACCCTTGAGAGAGGAATATTTTGCCATACTCACATATAGATATGTATATGGTATGATACGAGAGGGCAAAGCGGACGCTATCGCCATCTACATGGAAACGATGAAAGCTGAGCACACGAAACGTTCCGAGGACCGAAAGGTGTCGAAGATTTTCTCATAGCGATAAAGAGGAGACTCAATTCCCACATATGTGCCAGTAGAAACGGCCATGAGGTGTCAGACTACTCAAGTTCACCTAAAAAAGCTCACGCCTTTGAGAATCAAGCTCCGAGCCAAGCACCTTTGATGTATACATGTCCCACCACTTGTCAGACTCATGAATGAAAAAAGATAAAACTTTTATAAACAGTCGAAATAAAACACAATGTGAGTTGAAAAAGGGAGAATAAGAATAAAAATCTCCGGGGTGTGAAATGTGAAATATAGTTATCGAAAAATTACGATTACAAAAAGAAATTTCGGAGGAAGAAAAGGCTTTATGCTTTAATTCATAAACGTTGCGACATGGATCGTTTAAAAATGTTCTTTGTAAATAATTTATTTTTGGTACCTTCGACGTCGCTATGTGAAAAAAAAAATTCTCCAAACACAACATATATTTCGTGTACGGTTTGCAGAAAAGAATTTGAAGACTGAAGTTTCGCTCGACTACGAAGGCGCGAGGAATTTCTCTCCGGCAATTAGTGAGTCGACGAGAGCGTTTGAAACCCGGTCGAACGCATTTACTTAACGTTATCGAGTTAGCATGGATACTCGAAGAAACCTCTGGCAAGAGAGGGAGAGAGAGAGAGAGAGAGAGCAAAAGACAGGGAAAAAGTAAAAAAAGCAGAGGTACAGAACTGGCAAAGACATTTATGCTTCGACTCGGTTGTAAATTTCGATCCAATATTTTGGAATGAAGAATTGTAATTACGTCCAAAAAATTCAGCTCGATATAAATTTGTCAGTATTCTCAATGCACCGCCAACAATTTAATAATTCGTTAAAATTGCGATCCGGGAATAATAGGTTTAAAAAGTCATTTCACCGCCATATTAAGATGAACCAGAAAATAACTTGGAGTTCAGCGGTCACGTGCAACAAAAAGAATCTACAAATGTCCACATATATGCGATCTATTATTTAATAGAGTTTGCTAGAAATTTCGAAAGTCGCGTTAGCTGGTACGTTTTAGGCAAACGGCGGGCCAAGAGTTTGTGGGATGGAGAGCGGAGGTAGCGGAAAGGGATGAAAAGCGTGGAAAGGGTTGCTGGAGCTAAAACAAGACTCTCTCTCTCTCTCTCGCGCTCTCTCTTTCTCTCTCGTGCTAAATCTCCCTGGAGGGTCGCGAGTTATCCACTAGTGCACACTTCCGGTCGTTATTTATGAGGCGTTGGAACTTTGCTTCCGCGTGTGTCTCCTGTGTGCTGCCGCTCGAGCAACCAAAACTCGACGCAAACTAGACTGCCTTTATTTCCAACTTACGGAAGTTGAATGTACGCGAAAGGCAAATGGGAGAGAAGAAAGAGGAAAAAGAAGAGAAGGAACAAAGAGAATGTATCCAGGTAAGAATAGATGAAAGTCTTAGCCTAGACGATCAGAAAATTAAACCAGCAAGTTAAATTTTAATCTGATCATTTCCCACAGACTTTTTTTAAGTACAAAAGCACCCGTTTTAACCTTCGAAATTGTTACCGACATACCAGGAACCCAATGTTGAAAGTCTATTCGAAAATCGAGCTAATTATTATGTAACTGATAAAATGACTGCCACAAGCATTCTGATAACCTCTTAACAATCAATGAAGTTGGCTTAATCCCAAACTCACGGTCGACGCTTTTCTTATACCAGCAACTGACAATCCAAGTTTTCATAGTTCGATGCGATGTCGAGGGTTTTCTTTACATCGATCTGAGTCTAAAAGACCCAGGTGATGTGAAATGGCGAATCCGAGAATAGAACGGAACTTAGGTCGCTGTGAAGTATTATTTCCCTCATCATGAATATGAAATTGGAGTCTTTTTCATTAATATGTAGTCTACCGTACGAATAGAAATAAAAAATATATGAAACACACGAGACGTTTTTTTTCTTCGGGCCCTGTTATTTTCTCTGTATTGTGTATCGCTAGGCTATTGTATCACTAGGTTTGCGCTGACCCTGTGATGGAGTTGTAGGATAATCATCTGTACCCTGTTTAAAAACTGTATTTTTGGATTTAACAAGAAGGTTTTTGGAGTTTCTCTATGATCTAGATGGTTCCCATTGATCAAGAAAAGCCTTAAGATAGCTCTGGACTCATTAAAACTGTTTTTTGTTTTGTTTTATTTGAATATGTCGAAGAAAAAAAAAGAAGTCGTGTTGGATAATGTTGGGAGCTCAACCATGTGGATTTCTTGTTGGATATTTCATGACAGCATGTAACTGCAAACATCCATCTGTATGGGACTGTATGCGCACCTAACCATGGAATATTTACGTCGAATGCTACGTACGATGCTATATCCGAGCCTAAAGTGTACACATACACTTGCAGACTTGTGGAAGAGGTGAAGGTGCACGTCAAGAAGGGGTCATTTCTAGGAGAACGAGTTTGCTGTCGCTGGGGTTCTGTCAGGGGTGGGCCAGGCTGGTGTAGGTCAAGCATGAATAGTTGATGGGTGAATGTTGGGCTCGACTTAACCGCAGACATCGGGTCTCTCTGGAGCGCAAGCTTCTCTTTTACGTAACGACTCTAGCGTCTCGACGTTTCAGTTTCTGAGACTGTATCTACCTTGCTGGTTGAACCCGACCAACACAAGATTCTAAGCCCCTCTGTCCTATTTGTCTTCACTCATAGTTTCCCGTTCCGTCGCTCTCCCTCTCACTATCCCTCACGCTTGAAGGGACAATTAACGTCGCGCTGATACTACCCAGTATGGATTAGTCTAATTAACGCAGTTATCGACCAACTCTGCTCCGCCGGCGATTGTCGATTCTTGAAGTAAATCATCTCGGAACAAGGAAGTCTCAGCTGTGACGATAACTTCTTCGTACATCCAGCTCAGATACGAGCGATGACCTCAAAGGCAATTCTAACGGGCGTATTATTTTAATGGGCCCTAGATTAGGATGTCATTTCGGTAGGCAGATCGAAATGTCGTGCAGTAGGCAAACAGTAAGAGAGAATCATCAACCGACTGTGAGCATCGAGTTACGACTGAAGTCAACTGATAATAAAAATAAGAAATTGATAGTCGCCTTCATTCGAAGCATGCTTTCTTTTTCAATGGTAATTAATAGAAAATATTATTTATATCATGTCAAGTAGTGCGTAGAAGGCACCATCATTACGGGACAACCTTGAGAAGTCCCTGTATAAATATCTGCTCCACGGAAGAGTATTGGTTGTTGTTTTGCACTTAAGTGGCCAATAACCTTGACTGACATCACGAAACATTACGAACCTTACGAATTCCTACAATGAATCTTTGATTCCATTCCCTCTTAGGGATTATCGTCGATATTCTAGTACATTATAGTATTTTAGTATTTTAGTATTTTAGTATTTGTCGATAGTTTAAGGGAAAATATAGCGTTTTTTTTTAATATCATCAGTTAACACGGTAATTCATGGATTCCGCGTAATCTCTCGCACTCTGTGTATTCGCCACTGTTTTGATGACTCACCCTCTCTCTCCATCCCCTAAACTTTCCATACACCGATGTCAATAACGACCGGTAGAACTTTAGCTGTTCAATCCTCCTGCACCCGTTTTTTGCTTCCCCCTCACGTTTCTCTCCGAACCGCCCCCGTCCGCTGCAAACCTTTATGGAAATACGCAGGAGTGCATGCAGCCATACAACTCGATCGCACCAGCACCGGATGAACGTTCCGATACGTACGTGCTGCGAACGAAACCTATTAGCTCGGTCAATGGCACGCGCCGCACATAAACTAGGGGTGTTAATCGACATATGGAAAATTTCGATGCTTATTTTCCACGCTTTCGTCCGAATAGCAGCATAATGAGCTTGTTTTTCTTTCAACAATAATTCCCTTGCTAATTTCATTTGAATTGTAACGAAATTGAATGGCAGTCGAATAACAGATTTTAAAATAAATAAATTTTTCCCAAATGGTTGCTTAATCATTTATGCAAGTTTTTTTTGCCAAATTTCCCGCACAAGATTGAAAGAAAAAACGCGCGACGAAGGGATTCAAATGAGGACCGCGATAGTGGAACTTGCACAAAAATCGTGGAACTGCCGGAATTTCATGGAAAGTCATAAAGAAATTCGAGAGCATTTTTGTATGCGATGTACGGTTTTTCCCACATTCACTTATACGAAAATGAATATATACATATATTCAAGGGCATTGATATACTAAAAGAAGGGAATGGAATTGTCGTTGAATTTTCACCACCCACTCGTTCGAACGACACCAGCAGCAGTGAGCATTCTCGCATTTGGCAAAATCACTGCGCTCTCCTTGTATGCTTCCGGTTGTTCTATCAGTATACACACATATAATATAGACATTCATGTATAGAACACCATTCTGCCGAAAAATCCACACGCCATTAACCACAGCCCTTATCTGGCCGCAAAAACAACGAGCTGCAACCCCTTCTATAGACCTCTCTAGTGTTTTCCATCCACTGATGGTGCGCGGGAGAGAAACAACAAAATTGAGAGCGATTATTGCCCCCCCCCCTTCTTCTCCCAACAGATTACAATTCAACGATAGGATGAGAGGGAAAGTGGAGTGTAGAGATTTCGACTAGCGTGACAATCGTACACAAAAACGCAGGAACGATTCATTTCAAATTTACTTTACCAGCGGATTAAACGCTCGCCAATGCTGTGATTTTCTGCAAAACTATTATCTTTTTTTACTCCACCAATATTGCAATGATCAGACGGAAATAAAATAATGACAATTTTTCAATGTACGAGAAGAAGAAAAGAAGGAGAAGAAGGCAAAATGAAAAACAGCATTTTCGTGAGTAGAAAATACATGTGTTCACCGGCCCCAACAATTTGATAGATTATAGGGGTTTAGAGGAGAGATGCAGCAGTTTCGGTGCAGTTTCTCATCCCTTTAAACCTCTTCTGTTCCGCTTTCCAATCGGTTGAGCTTGCATCCAGCTTTTCCACGTGTGTGGAGGTTGTTCGGGTGTGTTGGGTATCACGTATACCCCTTGTGAAGGGATTCTGCTGTGCATGATGCATTTTACACATATTTACGTACATATATTTAGGGGAGGTAGAAGGGGTTCGAATATAGCGAATGGAGAGAGACAGCATTTCAACATCACCAGGACTCTGACATTTTGCATTTTGTATTCCACATTTTGCATTTCGATGTGTGCACAATTCCTCCACGCTTCCTGCACGCCTTTCTCGTTAAACGTGTACGTGAATATCGGACTACCACTACTACGGCATGATTTTTCGAACATACATTTGTGTACACACGAGCCAGTCTAGCTCAATTCGTCACAATCATCCAACTAGCCAGATTTTCACCCGGAGCTGCTCCAATAATTTTCGAGCTGAAGCAGAAAGAAAAATGTGCGTTCGCACATTTTTTGAATTGGTCCATCAAAAACTTCTGCAAGTGCATGCCATTTTTTTGAAACAGTTCAATTGTCTCCCTATAGTTTATGGGTTCTCTGAATGTGTTTCACAGGTAGTAATTATTTCGAGCCAACTAAAATTGTGTGAAGTTTGAAAAAAGTCATGCCGGAATATTGGAATTTTTGTCGGTAAGTCGTATGCCAAAGATTTGTTTTGCTCCAAACGAAATCAAATATTTTCACTTATAAAGCTAGGGAAGGAAAATAAAAATTACACACGATACAAAGGAGATTCGTTTGTAAGATAATATCGAAGTAAAGTCGATAACCTTCATATGTATATATTCGAGGACGTTTTCCAATGTGCGAAGAGATAAATTTAGCATAAATAATGCTGGGGCATTAACGTTCAGCCCTCTCTCGTTTCCTCTATCATGCAAGCATCCATCTGACGCAGTGCAGAGAGTAAGCGTGGCGCACCACACACAGCTAGTATACCTGAATCGTGTTTCCCTCTCTTTCTCTCGATCGTTACATATATTTTTAACATTTCCGTAGGCAGTTCACCAAACGAATGAGTAATGAAATAAAATGATGAAAAAGCGAAGATAAGTGGACGATCGCAATGAATCAATGGTCATAGGAAAGCAATTATTGCATGCGTTAACCAAATTTTTCTTGCAAATGTTAGCCTGTCTGTAAAAGCGATTGTTGAAAAAGATTCAAAATTCTGCTATCAGGCTCTCGCATCTTTGAATAGATTCTGCAAAGAACGACAAGGATGCTTTGACCGTCGGAAAAAGAATCGTGAAAACAATCAATTACCGAACAAACTTGGCTCGTCGCAAAAAAGGTGAAGTACAGCTTCTCATCGTGGGCCGATCCTTTACTATCAGTTTCCCCAGGTACTCTCGACCCTGTCCACAGTCTTGGGAACTTGTTCGTGCAGTAAAACCCTCTCACGAGGGGATTCTTGCTTCCCTGAAAATTACCGCTGCCCAGAGGTGAAAGGAGAATCGAGAAACGACTCGAACAAACGTGCTCGGATTATCTCTGAGCCTGTTTCTCTGAGAATAATCATTTCGCACAATTCATCAAAGTGTGGTATTATATTATTAATCTCTGTGCAACATACTCCGAGCTAAGAAATTTTCATACTTTTCGATTATCCCTAATAATTCTCTAAAAAGTCTTCAGCATATTTTCAAAGAAGCCCTTCATTCACGTAGAGCCATGGAAAAGATCTGAAGGCGAAAGAAACAGAAAAAAAACGAGCTAGGGTCATCTTGAGAAGTGTCCCGACGTGGTCATTGTTTAAATTGTTTTACCAGAGATCTAAAATGTATTTAAAAAACGATCTCTTCGTGTTGATAAAATCTCTGGAAGATTCTTCCTACTCCAAATTTTCAGTTCCTCAAAAAAAATATTTCTATGATAACCACGATAACTTTTTTCTTAAATTCACATCGTCCATCATCGAGAAATTGTCTGGACAATCGAAAGAGAACGACCGTCTTTTTGCACGCTTTATTCAAACGTAGACCGCTTTGACGCCCTAAGGGAGAAAAGGACGCGTCTGTTTCTAAGGCCAACGAGACATACCCTCATAGGTCTCGTTACCGGACGATCGAACTAAATTTCATCGTACGTGCCTTGTGAGTCAAGGTGAGGATGTTTCACCCAGAAACGTGGACAAGGCAAATGGTGGGAAGGCTGTACAACTCCTGAGAGAAGGTATACACACAAGCTAGGCTTCAATACCAGTGAGAGACCAGCCCTTGATCGTCGTTCAACCCACGTGATCTTTCCTTTCTCGTGTTCCGTTGGCATTTGTGGACTCAACGAGGGTTCGAGCATACAATAGAAATTACGAAATCAAAGATAAGTGATTGAGACTTGATCCGACAGAGGCGAGGGAATGCTGTGAAATTCCTCCTCAGCCTGTAGTTGTCCTCGAGAGCTTTCATAGCTAAAACAGACGTTCGTTGTGGGAGACTGAAAGCAAAAAAAGTCAGCGAGGCGCCACTTGACCCGACGACTATATCGGAAAGACTCAATATCCGTAAGACAAAATATTCATCAGACGGGGAAAATATCCGCCGACATAATATCCATCGTTAATGATTCAGTATCGAAGCATGCTGTTGATCGTTTGATCTGTGTAATTCATTACTCATGACCTAAGAAGATCTGCTTCATGAGACAGAGAATGTGTTTTGGCTCTCGACTGACTAAACCAGAACCAGCACCCCTCGAACGCAGCATGCAATGTCACAGTTACGCGCCAGCTACGAGAGTAGCGTGGATCTAATGTACAGGGGTTGGCAATGTCTCGCATTCTACGTCTTTATCCCTTTACCTCATGCGATTGTGCTCTTGTGCCCCGGGTCTTTTTCTTTCTGTCCTTCTCTACGACTAGGCTGATTGTTCGTCTTACGAAAAACGAAGAGTCTTTCAGCGTTCTTCTTATATGGAGAAGGCAGACAAAAAGCATAAAAAACGCGATATCGAATCGTCTTTCTAGCCCCTTCTTTTTGTTTTCATCCAACCGATAATTTATATCGATAGAAACGAATTTACAAGGATAGAGTGCTGAGAGAACTGAAACAGCGAAATAAATCGTACATCGAGATGAGTATTTTCTCTCTTCCAATCTCCGAGAACAAATGGAATTTTGTTGTTACGCCGGGCAACAGACCTTCGGACCGTTGTGAGGAAATTGCAGAGATGATCTGAGAGAAATGTCTGAAGAGGTAAGAGCTGATAAAGTTCACGAAGGAACGCGACGCGAGAACCAGAGAATTTGGCGAAACTAATCTTTCTTGTGTTTGGGATCGCACGAGCACCATTCGACTTGAAGTCTTGATCTGCCTTGAGAATACCGGAGGCCTCGTTTTGTATCCACGCTGCGAACAGGAGTCCCAGCTGCAACTTTTCGATTGAAGAGATGCGCGTTTCTCATTCGCAGAAATGGCGCAATCTTCTGCTTTTTGGTAACTCTCGGAATTGACCTCACAGAATCCAGGGTAATGAGTTGTAGGCAAATCAGAACCCCGAAGAAACCATCGAGCCTGGACCCTCGAGTTAGCGAAAATTTTACCCAGATCGAGGGAACTTCAGAATAAAATTCTAGGAGTTTTAAAAACCTTCATCTTCCCATAATCAAACGAGTTTAGCGACAGGATGAAATGGTATTCATTAGAAATCGTCGAGCATCGGATTGATAGGAGAACCACGGTACGAGGTGGAGAAGCTGTCAGTAGTAGTAATAGGGCTTGGAAATATCTTGCGGAGGAATGCAATAGGAATTTATTGTTGAACCAGCAATTCTAAATGCCGAACAGAATAATTATAATGATCAAAATCATTGACGATATTGATGGAAGGCCATCGCCGTGGCGGGTTGTCCATCACTTGATATTTTCATATTTTTATTAAATAACATGCACGAGATACGTCCAATTTATTAGCAATGGTCTCCCTATCAAGCAAAGTAATTAACGTAGTTCTTGGAGCGTTTGATCTTGCAGTATTCACTCGCCAAAACTAATTATATTACTTTACCAACGTAATATCATAAATCCAATCGGGTTATGATCACATCATACATCCGTTGGTGTATTTGGTTCAGCTGTTCATGCACAAGTGTGCAAGGAAATTATTTGTCAATTGAAAGGTCATAATCCACTGCGGCTTAAGTAACTAACGGTGCTGATTACGCCCTTTTGGTTTTAGCCAAGCTATATGCATACGTTTGTGGGTTCTAGAATGAGCAATTTAATTAACCTTCCGCGCGACGACAAGGATCGCGGGATCGACGGAAGAGAGTTAATATCGAAATGTAGCAACTGTCGGAACCTTTACACTTATCTCTTCTAGACCTAATAACCTCATTGCGCTTTCGGGATCTCCGCCGATTAATCTGGATCACTTTCTTCTCTTCTATATGTATATAATTGTCAATGTTCCGGAACCAAACCGTAATGTATTAAGGGCAACACTTATTTACTTTTTACGGCATTCACCAATAGACAGAACGCAGATGTCAAAAGATGGAAGTATTCTATTTTTTCTTCTTATTATTACTTTCAACGTTGATGAGATATTTATATCACTCAATATCGGATAATCCGTGTTTTCCTAGATTGCCCTTGAATCGTTAACACTTTTTTTTGCAGAGCTCCTAATCGACTGTCACTAATTCACCAATATAGTGTCAATAATACTCGTGCACTGCAACGCAGGGGCTTCTTGGTACACCCTGTAGATAGTTGGCTCTCCCAGTTCTCGATTTCCTTCTGAAGAGATTATTTTTGCACGATACGAGCAGCTAAATCAATATTACGTTTAACGGATAGGGGAAGAAAGTACTCACAGTCTCATAGTCGGATCACTATCATCCCGGAAATTCTCTCCCAGATGGCAACGACGTAATATATCTATATGTTTAGCCTAGAAATATGCCCCATTTCAGCAACGTAAGTCGATGTCTTCCCGTTACATATTTTTCTAGAGGATATTCAAGATCAAATGCATCTTAAGACATTATCACAAAAAAATAAATCGAGTTGGAAAAAAGATCTAGACATGATAACATAAAACACATCAAAATTCGTCACGAACAAGTTTGTTTTTTCGGAGAAAAACGACAAAACACTCTTTGCCACGATTTCGAGTTTAGTACTTTCAATTAAATGAATCATAATTGTACGATGCAAGGCAGAGAAAATCAAGTTTAACGTTTTGTAAAAGAAAATCTGAATATAAAAATCGCGACGCAATCGAATATTATGAATTTTTGTAGTTAACTGATTTGGCCTTGAATTGCCCATATCTCTGGCTACATATATTATCGCAGGACGTTGCAGCTGGTGAAAAATTCAGCAAAGGCCGAAGGCAAGGGTATGAAAAGCGGAGCGAAAATAAGCTTAATCTCGCTGAGTGAAATCGCTGCCAAATGTAATGCGTCTCGTATCGGTGAAGCGCGAAAAGCGTGCACGGTTTTTTTTTCTCTACCACAAGCTCTCGTGGATCTTCTCGCACCCGTGTTTCGACCGCATCCAATGCTTCTTTCAGTTTTCCAGCGAATTCTTTCTGTCATTCTTTCTTTTTCGACTTTTATTTCTCTTTCCCTCTTTGCCACGTGAGGCAATTCACTTTTAAGGAAAAAGTCTGAAAAATAGTAGAGATATCGATGGATTAACGCGAGTCGGCCAAAAATATTTGAAAAGAGGGAAGCCGGTGAAAAAAAGAAATATGGCCATCGATATCAACGAAACCCGCATGCACCAAAACCAACCCTCTACGCCCTTAATATATTTCTCGCGGCCTATTACTTTCCTCTCGTTCCCTCTTTCATCCTTTCTCTCTCTTTGTTTGTGCGCATATATCTATATATGAAAATAACATACCCAACCTCTTGCGACGGCTGCAATTCAAATATTTTATTCCTGCTCCCCCAGCCAAAATCTGGACCCTTTCTCTGTATGTATTCAACTACGCGGATTAGTTTCAATTCGCTTTACATGGATACGTTACATTCCTCTGGGAACGCTCGCTTTCTCGTAACTTTGTGGATTTTGGTGGGAAAGAGGCAAAAAATCTTTCGAATAAACACCGTTTCTTGAGTTGGCGGATAATTTGAAGAAAAAGGCTGTAAAAGTATAACGAATGCACAATTTCATCGTTTGGAATCGAACTTCATAAGAACGGGCTTTGATCACGATGAGTTCTCTGCGAATACCGAGATCGCATCAACTTGCTAGCGACAATATTTCAACTGATTGAAATATTCGTTCGATCGATTGAAATATTATCATCATTTTTATTTTACAAATCCAAAGCACATGGCGCACTAGATTCATATTCGTGTCAGGAACTATATTTTACGTACTTTGTGTACTTCTGCGTATACATACGTGTAGGCCTGCATAGTTCGATCGCAGCGACTTATAAGGCATGCACATGAACGAACGCAAACCAGGAAACAAGCAAGCGATCTGCAACTTCTAGAGCCAAGCATGTATATGCTTCTCGTACTATTTTTCTCGCTTCGTTTGATATCCCTCGCGTTCCCTGTGTTTGCTATCATCGATCGTTGTTATAAATACTGCACAATCGTTTCTTAGTTTTTCCCCTCGCACACTTTCACATTCTATAGTCCCAGAGACCTACTGCGGTTATATTTATTCGAAATGCAAAAGGTAAGGAGCCAAGAAGAAGGAAAAAGAGACAAAGGTGATCTTTAATCAAATCACAGAGATTTTTTTAGCGGGCGGATTATCAATACTAATCCTGATGGTTTGATGTTCTTTTAGTTTCCGGAACTGATATATTTTTATCTGCAAACAATGGATCTTCATTTCTATCACGAATTTTAACCAGAAAAAGTCATAAAACGTCTTTATCCACATTCGTGCAATGATTTCTTTTAGAAAGTAGTATTTTTCAAAAAAAACTCTGATATTTGTGCAACGAATCGTGAAAGCGGTTTTCCTGTCCCGAGATATTCAAGTTTTTTGGAATCTACCTGTACTTTGAAGTTGTAACGTTGCAGGGGCCATTAAAAAATTCGTGAATTCCCAATGATTCTAAATCCGCACAAAATTGACCCATAAGAGTTTCACGTGAGTGTATTTACAATGGATTTTGATGAGTTTAGAAAATGCCTTTGAATCACTTGGATTTTTCACTAGATATTAATTACATTTCCATTGCATTTTTTATCCATTTAGCTTTTGTAACGATTATTCCTATGGTGAAACTCGAATGAAGCCAAAGGCAGGGCAGTTGATGTTATATTTCACTTTATTCTGACACGATCACACAATTCGAAAATTTTTTTATCGTAAAGTTAGTATAGCAATTGGAGCATTAATGCGTCTTAAATGGCGTTTATAACATCAGGATTACACTGTACCGGGTGCATCATCTCAATGATTGAATCATTCGAATTCACGTTGCATGCAGGTGAGCGAGAAACAGAATAATCGGTAATGCAGATGACAGAGATTTCATCCTCGTCATCATCGATGCGAGACTCCTGCTTAGCAGACACGAAATCACAAGTAGCCGAAGGGAGTTTCTACTGGGTGATTCAGAACTGGATATCAAAGTATAAATTAACAAATTTATGCGGAATGTTGCAATTGAGAAATCTTCACGAGAGTTTTTCTATGAGGGAGACATTTGTAAAGTCATTTTTGTTCAATTTCGATTCATCAAGAATAATTGGTATCGATTGACTCGTTATGTGCATTGAAATTACCGCAACTTATAAAATTGATAACATTTGAAAGGCCTATAGGAGTTAAAAACGTTGAAGATTTTTCAACGCCAAATTCGGTCAGGGGACTAACTCTACGCGGTATTGTATTTGGATCTAAACGTAGCCTGTAATTTGGGACCAGTAGACAAGTGTACATGCACATGTGTCATCCTGGGAATATGGTACATGTTCTCTGTAACGCCCTCGACGACATATAGTGTCGCGTGCTAACGTCACCAACGTCTCGCCAAAGTGGTTGCATAGCCTATCGAGACAATTTACGGTGTATATATCTATACATGTATGTGTAACGTCTGTGTATACATGTATCAGTGGGAAACGCGTGACAGTTCCGAGGTTGGAGTGTGGAGCAAGAAATCGAGTGGAGAACGGGAGAAGATTTGCTGCGAAGTTTCAAGACCTAGAGATCGATCGGGGAAATTCGATCAGTGGAGAATCCCAAGACATTGGGCTAGTCGTGGTAACGTCTTCTTGCCCTCTCCGCCCCTTTTCATCCTACGATCTGCCAAGCCCCGTGAGATCCACGTCATTGGTCGTCAGATCGCTCCGCTCCAAAGACACCTTACGTAACGTGCGTAATTGAGTTGAAAACTTCCGAGGTTAGTTCCGTCATTGATGACTTCCTAAGCCTAATTCAACGTCATTTTCCAAATAAGCGAAGAAAAACCTTCACTGATTTGAATCACCTGTAATATATATAAAGAGTCCTTCATTCTTCCTTTTCTGCATTCCTCACGGCCTCGAGATTCATGTCACATCGCCATTCTCGTCACGACATAATTATCGATTTATCTGTACACGCTCGGGAATACAGGATAGTAACCTGCTTCTCCGATATGTCTCTGTGGCTTTATCATCGAACAAGTACACGTGAGTGAAACAGAGAGCAGCAGCTGTCTGTACGTGCAAAGCTAGCTCCTTTAAACGAGCTTTCACGAGCCTATGCACATTGCGCATACAGGGTGTCCTAAAAAACTACTTGAAAATGAACAAATTCAGGTGACCACGAAAACTTGAAAGAGAAAACTTCCATCATTTTTTTTTCATCTGTGCATACTCGTTGAAATATCAAAAGACGTGCAGCTGCCAATAATGGCTACATTTTTTATAGCGTATCAATTAATATCTCAGCGGAGCAATGTTTAAAGAAATGACTGAGAAGTCTGTCCTCCTTCAATAAAATTGATTTCGAACAACGTCCCGGACACTTTGTGATTATCAGGTCTGCACACATTCATCTAAAATATAACGGAATGATGAGTTTTCCACAGCATTAAGGGCACCTCGACGTTGCCGGAGCTTCGAGCTAACGGATAGACAGAGAAAGCGTCAGTGTTGGTTCATTTACAAGTATTGTTATTCCTACGGAAAATCATGACATTTATATATGTATATCTATATATGTATACTGTTTCCTCGCTGAGTGTGGCTGCCGCAATGCCGCAGCTTCGACACTTCGAATGCAACTCAGAGATTCGCTTTTACATACGTATTCGCTGTGTGCACACTCATACACTCTCACCAAAGTAAGAATGTATAGTCGTGTATATGCATACTGGTGGCGACGCCAATAGTCTGGAAAGGCATTTTTCCTGGTAAAATTGTATATATGTACACGACTACACATTCTCACTTTGGTGGGAGTGTATAAGGGTGCACGGTCCCAATATACATTCGCGGGAAGTACACTGTGCGTATTCCGAATGTTTAGCATCTCTCGACTCTCGTCGTTCTACCTGATGCTCAAGACTATTCACCATTATTGAACACATTTGAGAATCCCATGCCTGAAACGGATCTCGCATCTACTGAATCCTATGAATCTCGAGATGATTTCAATCCTTTATTGATGTACTGGGCTGACAGTATTTATATACATCCGTAATTTTCAAATACCTAGTCACAATATTTTCTGTTATACCCTTTCACGCGAATTTTCTCAGTAGTTTGTAAATTTTGAGAGGGTCGTGGATGTGTAGATTCTTTTAGAGCCTTAGCATAAACGGAGCATTCGAGCGTCGATATTGAGCTCGGGCACGCAAAGCGTTAGGGATTTTCGCGTTAATATACACGAAACTCGTGTACGAACGTCGAGGTTGAGATGAAAAAAAGGTGTAAAAGTGTAGGGTGCAAAATACTATAGGGAAGGAAAAAAGAAAAAGACGGAGAGAGGGAGAGAAGGAGAGTAAAAAAAGAAAAATAAGCGTCGGTAAACCATTAATAATCCGTATTACGGTACCCTCGTAGAAATACTGGCAGCCCTCGCTAGGGTTTCCTTATAACGTGCCGTAGAAATGCATATTATCCATCCAAAATATCCGACGTGTTACACGCGAGACACGGCCATCCCGTGGCCTCCTACCCTTTGCCCTGCAACGCCATCTGTATTTTATTAGCTTATAACGCTGAAGTCGAAGGGATAAAGTGGTGCGACGGTGGTGAGGAGGGGTGGAAACGTCTACTGCAATTTGCAGATGCGTTACATGAGCGAACGAGCAATGCGAAATTCTCTCTCCGCGCTCTCCCACCACATAAGTATTTTACCATCCCTTGACATTCTCACCCCAATGCTAACGGACGTATAATAAAGCTTCTCGTTCTGTGTGCACGCGCAAAAAACCACCCCTACGTGATAAACTGACCAAGAAGCGGGCGTACTTCATATACACACTATATACGAACGGTAAAAGTATTTTATAATACTTTGATTTATTGATGCGTCTCGTGCGATAATTTTTCGACAATATTTACTCGAATTTCAGAAATTTCGTGAAAATATCTTGGCATTATAAAAGATTGAAGTTGACCGTCGAAGGAATAATCAAGAATAGTAATGAAGGGATGAATTAAAGTTTAGTAAAATTTATTGAGAGCTTTGATTTATTTAAATTCTGGGTGTTCCTCGCAATCTATGATTATTCATATGATTGGATTGATGCACTTTTCACTTGTGAATATGAATATTGAGTATAGGATTGTGATTGGTCACTGTGACGAATGAAAAATCCTGTTATGTTCATCCCTCATTCTACCTGCATTCCTATGTATAAATATATTGTCATTGAGGCGGAAGAATCGAGCCGAGAAACGAGCCCGTACTGCAGTGGTCCTGTATATCAGAGATAAACTCGGAGTGGAATAGAAAGGGCCAACTGCTGACGTTGCAACTTTTCAGGCACACTCGCGTGCTCTCTCTCTCTCTCTTTTCTCTCTCTCTCTCTCTCTCTCTCTCTCACGGACCCTCAACCAACAATAAATTCTTTATTATCGAGAAATCTACTCGGGTGCACTCGAGGCTCCTTTTGAGTCTTTCTCTCTTTTTGCGTATGTTGTATGTTCGCAGAAAAACGGCTACGAAATGTATGCCCGCACACACACATTTCGTGGCCGCTTTCCAGCAAAATTATCGCAGCATTTAATTTAAGATATTAATCAAACGTCGTATCTTTCTTTGTTCGAACGTTTGCATTTTCGAATGGCAAGAATATGTGATACGGAGTATCAAAACCCATGACAATTGTGTACATTTCTGTTTCGTTTACAGATTGTCAATTCGATAAGAAGAGAAAATGCGAAAAATGTACGACAAATTGTGAAACAACGGATCTATGAAGATGTGTATGATGCAACTTTAATAAAAATATCACCGTCGAAAAAATGATTAGTGGAAAATTTTAATTTGGATAGATGTACTGTTTGGATACATATGTAGTTATCGTGTGAGAAAAGAAAAGAATGAAAATGGAACGGATCGTGGAAACTCTAGCGATCAGCGCTGACAGAAATAATGAAAGATAAGGTCTCGGCGGTGCGTGCTCAGTCGTCATGGGAGTTCCTCGCGAGAAACAAGTTTGTCCTCGGTCTTGAGAAACGACTTGAACCCGCAATATAGTAAGAAAAGCCGCGGGACCACTTTGCGATTATGTGGCACACCTGTTCCAGAGACGCGTGACGACGACGATGACGACAGCGACCAATTCACCTGTTTTCATCGTCCACGGTGTAATTTAACAATCATTAATGGAACACGTAAATACTTATAATTATGAAGACTGAATACGGAAAAGAGATCAAAGTTCGCTACGATTTACTGTACTTTAATGGTGAACATTTAGTTACGATAAAAACAAATTATGATTTATGAATCCATTGCATGCAACGTTGCTGCAGATCTCTAATCGTGAATCGTTGTTCACTTCAAATCGTTCGTTATGAATGAAGATTCTTTCTATAGCGTAGCAGGCAACGTCAACACAAACTTCGCACGAAGCAATAAGACGAAACATGTATGAAATCAGATTGGTGCCTGTTCGTTTCCTTCAATATTTGTCGTACACTTGTTTAGGCGAACACAAAACTCCAGGTAACGCTACTGGAAGTTTTGGTAAAATAACTGTTTTTTTTTTTCAACTGGTTCATAGTTTCTACTTGCCCTGTGTTGGAAGATCCGAAAGTTATTCCGCGAGTATGAATGGCTGGTACGGTAGACTGTCTTTCAAACCAGAGATAGAGAATCGCATCCAGACGCTATGCTTGTCAACAAAGACGGTTAACCAAAGGTTCAGCAGGCAACTGTCGCTTGATGCTGCCACGATACGACGGTCGACGCTAGGTAATAAGAGGTGAAAAAGATTGTGAGCTCCATGTTCTCTTATGGTTATCTCCCTTGTACGATTCGGCACTTGCTCGATGCCAATCAATGCAATTCATGTCTAATCGTTAGGAAAGGTGCCACCGTCCATCCTCTAGACCGATGGCTACGTCACAAGTAGCCGAACATCTCAAAGAATACTATTCATTCGGTCGAACTCAACGTTAACGAAAAAGATTGTAAGCTCCATGTTCTCTTATGGTTATCTCCCTTGTACAAAGTGTTAACATATGTTGCTAGGTGATAAGACAGGTGCTGCCGTTGATCTTCAAGACCGATGGCTGCGTCGCTCACGAGTAGACGAACATCTCAAACAATCCTATTCATTCAGTCGAGCCCAACGTCAACGAAAAAGATCGTAAACCTCATTTATTCTCATGGTTATCTCCCTTGTACGAGGGATTAACATACAGCCAATGGCACGAAAGCGTACGGGCCAAAACTGCAAAGTGAAGCAGTGAGGAGAAACGAGACTGCTGTTTTTGCATTAAGAGCATGATGGTATTCGATGCAATGACGTTGAAACTTTGGTAGTAATGTTCAGGTAATTCAAGTATCATAACAGGCGGATGGTTTATAAGCGCACATCGTGTCGCACGTCTGCTCAACGAAGTACCACGTCACCGTGGAAAACCTAGCTGCTTATGCTTGCAGGTCGACAACTCGAACTTCGCCTGCTCATGCCAGCTTGAGTTACCTCTGGCTATTTTACTGGTGATGGCAAGGTGCTTCATTTTTTACAAATTATGTAGAGACACACTGTGAATGAGCTTGTTGGTTGAAGATATATCGGCATTTTTTCAGTCAGTCACAAGGAAAACAAGTTTCACCGAAGTCAGCTGATCTTGAAGATCAACAGCGGCACCTCTAATCACCTAACGATATACAGTTAGTGACCCAAGAGCCGCCATAACTCTAGAGTGCGGGCAAGGGGAAGGTGATACTCTTGTATTTAAGGGAGGCGGGTTCACGATGCAATGACCTGAAAGCTTTGAGACGCTGCACAGCAAAATAAAACCTAACACACCACGACTTCCAACCAGTTGTTCCATTCTCCACGACCGGTATCACCTTATAATGCTAGTCATATAATGGTGGCCTTATAATGCGTCATAGCCACGGAGTGGCTGATGTGAACATGTGCGTTATGAAGTGTATGTGCAACAGTCTGTAATTCTTGCAATAGGTCTTAACGGTAAAGTCACGTATGGACCACGAAGTAAATTTCTAAAAAGTGGTACCAGTTTGGCTCCAGCACTTTCAGGCAACACACCTAGTGCCCAAATCTAAACAAACTCTTAGTTTTGCCCCGGTTCGATCAGCCCCGTGGTGCTAATTCAAGAGACCAGCTAAGAAGCAAAGACCTTTCAATATGTTCAAATCAATCGGCAGGGCGCTAGAAGAAAGGCGTGAACGTGAGCGTAAGGAACAAGAAGCAAAGAAAGAACGTGAACGTAAAGAACAAGAAGCAAATAAAGAACGTGAACGTAAGGAACAAGAAGCGAGGAAAGAACGTGAGCGTCAGGAAAAAGAAGCGGCGGAGAGGAGGGCAAAGGAGATGTAGGCGGCGACGCGTGCAGCTAAAGAGATGCGTTTGATGAACAGGGAGCGTCGAAACTTCTATTGAAAGTGATTCGCCGATGTAGGCCGCGTCACATTTCGTGTAGTATGTGTATCTAATTCCAGATGAGTGCTCGAGCCCTTCACATGTATTCTATTTCGTGAGGGACTCATGTATACAAGTGCGCTCAATATTTTGCTTTTTGTATTCTCTTATATAACGCTTTTAGAATGTATTCGGTATCTCACATGTACAACATGACTATTCGTATTTCTTCCCTCTGACATATATGCTTACATGTCACACGTATTGCATTGTGTGAGGGACTCATGTATGTAGATGCACTTAATATTTTGATTTGTATTCGTGTAAATTACATTTTTATGTGCTAATAAAAAAACTTGACACTATTTGTATTTTTTTCATTTGACATGTATGCCCACCTTACATGTACTTTTCAATAGCATTAGAGAACACTTCAATGTATACTCGATGGTACCCGGTATACTGGGAACAACCGTCTATATTACTATTTTTCTACTTCTAGCAGACCTTCTATATTGCTTGAAATTTCCACGGTAGACTTAGATCAGTTAGATAATCTACGTTAGGCTTACTTTTTGGTAGTTTCCTGAGTAAACTAGTCATCGAGCTCCATGAAGGTTGCAGTATACTATTCGAATGACAGGCGTAAGTATGGAAAGTAAGTAAGGTTAACTTTTTTTCTAACATGAGTACATACTGTGGTTCCGTAGTGTACTCCTCTGACAGAACCAAACATGCAATAGATACGGTATTGGCCACGTGTAATGTACGTACATTGTATGTTCTCGTATGCCAGGGTCTAGCGCAGGTCAGAATTGCTAGGGAGCTGATTACGTCGCACAGTCGATACGATAAACTTCACGCTGTAAACGACGTGTCAACTCTTTCCAGAACAAGTGTGAATTGTCTCAACCGTAAAACGTAATCAGTTCTCGTAACAAGTCGCCTACCACGACGAGTCCAGCTGCTGCAAGTTAAAGATGGAACATGTCTGCAACTTAGAGTTTGCACGCATCTTAGTTCCACGACAAGCAGACTCGCAGGGAAAAACGAATGTAATTTCATGTGTGTTCTATACTGTGACAGGAAGCCGAGTTTGAAACATTTTCCGTCGTCAGTGGTTCGACAACTTTCGAGATTTATTTTAAATCACGCGGCTAGAAGCGTGAATTTGTCGTCAGAAAAGGGTCTTAGACGTCGCCCTAGAAGCAAGCGCGTAATTGTCGAATTTGGAGAGCTTGTGCGTCGATCGACGGTCGAAGGAGGATCGATAACTGGAAGGGATAGTCCACCCCATTGTCTCAGTGCGAAGAATTCCAAAATCACTCTAGCTTGGCTCTTTGAATAGTAAGGTCAACTTTGAGAACAAGCAGTGTTCCACTGGCCGAGCTCGTAATGTCGAATGTTTTTATCGAATGTAACACCCATCAGAGGGAAGCTCTTGTATTTGTCTTCCCGATATTGTTCTTCAGGGAAATTTTCCGAAAATCGTGTTACCGACTCTTTATCCTCTCATCTATTGGAATGATTCCGTCAGAGCTTATCATTAAATTTTCTATTTATTGAAATGCGGACTGATTGATTCCAATTACGCAATCCGAATAATTCAAAGCATCGCAGTTATTTCAGGATGTATGAAAATTGTAAAAAATGCAAGTGGAATAAATTACGAGAAGATCTTCTATGGCCACACTGACGAAATGACCGGTTTGAAGGAGAAGGGGGTGCGCAGTTAACCCAGAGACCGTAAGTCAGCAGTAAACTTGGCAGTAAAGCGTTGATAAAACGTATGTGCGAGCTTACAAGTTTAGGAGCAACCTTTTGACGCGAGAATGAGTCGTATGAAATGGCGAAAGAGACAGGAAGAGAGAGAAAAAACGAGAGATAAAGAATAACGGAGAGATAGTGAAATGAAATCGTGAGGAAATTTAGTTGATTAAATACGAGAGAGGAAGAGAAAGGAATCTTGGTATCAAATGACGAAATTTTTCAGCGTGACATCCGGTTACTGTATCCGGAACGAATGTAAAGCTCGGGATTTTCCACTAAGCCCATGAGGAAGTAAATGGATACAGGATTACGTAAAAAAATGAAGAAGTAAAAAACAAAGTGGGAAAAAAGTTGGCAGAAAATAGGAGAATTAGTAGAAAAGGTAATAAGCTCTTTTATGCTTATACGTGGAGGAAGGAAATATAAGCACAGGAGAATCGTTAGTGTGTTAGTTCGGTCAGTTGCTTAGCCACAACACGCTCGGTTTTTGACCAGCAACGTTGCTTTTTATTCTCTACACTCAACCAACCCTCATCTCTCTTTCTGCTTCCTCTATCTCTCTGGGCGTTTACCTTCGTTTGACAACGGTTCATTAAGCCAAGGTTGTAAAAGGTACAATGGTCAAACGTTTGCTTCGTTCAACAGACTCATAGCTACACACCCGCACAACTGGACACGTGAACCCAGACATACACGCATACAGATGGACGTGGACATACATTCGTTTTGACTCTTCGTTCATATACGACTCGGAATTCAGGTGCGTTCAAATACAACTCAACCAAAACTGTATCAAATGCCAGAGCGAACAGGAACTCGACCACTTTGACGATCAAACGGCGAGGAATGGACAAAAAGAGAGGGTGCGAGCGAACCCGCAAAAAGGGAAGGGGGTTAGATTGAAATGTTTAAGGCTGACGATAACATCGACTGCTCGACATACTGAATGTATTTAGAGGTCCAAGATTGACGTACCTTCATTTAAATATTTCGAAAACTATCCGCGATCGGATAATTCAACCTCGAAATTTATTTCGACCGACAAAAGCTCAACGAATAGTATCGTCGATAACAGTTAATATCATGAAAAAAACATTTGACTCATATGTCAAAAGAGGTAGAACGTTATCGTTTGAGGACTTGCGAAAATGGAGATATACAAAACAACTATCCGTTCGAGAAATTCGAGTTCTCGTGGACATGGAACATTACGGGTGCACTCTGCACCGGAAGGCTTAGTTACTCTGCTCCATATAACTGCTAGGTTACCGCATAGTGAGCGAAATGAGACGGAAAGGCAAGACAGTGGCGAAATCGGTAGAGATATTTAGGTGAAATAAAGAGAGCGAAGGAGACAAAGAGAGAGAATTGGAAGCTCCCGGTACAAACTTCACCGTGAAACCACCACTGAAGGTAACTCGCTGTAACGAAAATACAACGAAAAAGGATAGAGACATGGAGAATGGGAGAGCACAAGATAATAGAAGAAGAAGGGAGCGTAGGGAGAGCTACATATATATAGATAAACCCAGAATCGAGGATCAAAGTTCCTCGGTTCTTAGAGCTAGAGGTGATGAGGGTTGTCAGTTTGCAAGAGGGTGAGAGAGGAAGCAGAACCGTCACCGTCCACATCCATATAGAAATAGGTTGGGTTAAGAGTTGCTTCAGGGACTCTTCGTGAACGAGGACAGACAATGTTCCCTGCAACAGTATAGTGAACTTGGTCCCATCCTCTAACATAGAATTTATCATCTCTTCTCTGTTAACCCTCCTTTTCTGTCTGTCTCTCTCTCTCTCTCTCTCTCTCTCTCTCTCACACACACACACACACACACACACACACACACACACACACACACACACACACACACACACACACACACACACACACACACACACACACACACACACACACACACACACACACACACACACACACACACACACACACACACACACACACACACACACACACACACACACACACACACACACTCGCTTGTTCTCCAAGACAGATTGTAACTCGATGCAGAGGAACTTGACGGGTCTTACCGCTGATTAGAAGCGCTCCGTCGAGTTTCTCGGAGCCTGAACGTGGATTCGGTGAAGGCTGCTAAGCTTGCTCGGCATTTCCCCACTATTTTCCTTTCTCTCTCTCGTAGAATAGCCTTAATATTTCCGTTTTGATTTTACATCCCTTCACGAAAAAAGTCTTTCCCTTACACCAAAACAACGTGGTACAACAACTTCGAGCTCTAACCTTGGAAATGACGTCGTCCGAAAAAAACAAAACTGGAGTTCCATTCCAATGTTTACTACACCGGTGACGATGAAAATGACGCCTCAATGAAGGAAAATGTTCGACCTTAGATTTACCAAGATTTTACAATTTTTTTTATAATTGACAACTACAAAATCAAGATTTACGGCCTACAAAAACCCATATCTATAGATATCTTTCCGGGAAAAAAATGTAAATACATGAAGTCAATTTCAAACAATTTATGGCAAGGGTGCTTTTTTATTTGAATTCTGAATTATTCGAATTATCTGTAACCTCATAAAAATACTCTGAGAATATGAGGATGTGCATTAACGAAGTAAAAAACAATAACAGCTCGAATAGTTGAAGCTTACACTTCGAACGTATATTTATATACATTTCATTCTGTTTCTCTGGCTCTTATTCACCGTCTCAGGCGCTACAGACGCCTGAGGAATTTAACGGGCGTGTCTACAATTTACGGCCTCGTATATTTTCGCGAAAACGTACGTTTCCCTTCCTGGTTCTCTACTACGGTACTACGTGAGGCACGCGCAACCAACCCCCGACCAACCCTCTCATAAAGTCCGCCCCCTTGCCCCTCGCGAGGCAACCTATTCCACCAGCGAAATTATCCTTTTGTCCGAGAGGATCATTAGAATATTTTTTGAAATTCATTTTATTCTTTTTTATAATTAAATTCCGGTATTCTTAATATACGTCACTAAGAGAGTTTGCAAACATTCGTCAGGAAAACCCATTCCTCGCTAAATAAAGACGCTGTAATGGACGAAGGATTGCTTTCGAGAAAACGTTTTTACCAAAGTAGCATTTGCAATGAACAACGGTCAACTATCTTTCCATGTACTTGAAAATTCACAAACTTGCTCACCCTTTCCTCTCAACGCTTACGCCCCAGCCTTGACAACTCACCTGGAAACAGAAGGAAGACACAAAGATACAATTAGTTTTCCTTTTCTATATTTCAGAGAATACACACATTAATTTAGTATTCCAAATATTTAATTATTTTTTTTTGGCAGTATCTGCTTCTCGCTATTCTGCGTCTGCACACTGTTTTCTTATTTTTTCTACTTATTCTTTTTCGCTCTCGCTTCTTTGCTCGTCGATTCTCTTATACGTATAAGCTAGAGGGGTGTGCAGAGGGCGCGTGCTCTCTCATTACGGCGGTATCTCGATCTACACAGCATGTACGTGATCCAAAACAAGCTGAGAGCGAGACTGAGCGTACGTAAAAACGTGAGAGGCCCACAAATTACGGGCTTGAGCACGCGCGGGCCGCAACGAAGTTGAGACTAAGTACCACGAGAGCGTGTCCCTGCACCTTGCATCTTTGCATCTATACCACATACCTACCATCTACAGCCAATAGTATATTTCACTACATTGTGTGCTACAAATGAAAGAAAACAACCGAAATTTTTCGATGTCTGGCACTTCCATAGCCCCGCACCGAAAATATGGTCATTCGTCAAGCTGAAGTTTGAGTTTCACTTATGATTTGAGTTTTGCTCACGATTCATTGACAATTCACTACAAATTATCAAACACGAATCATACATTTCGGAATACTGTTCTGGTTCCGGAATTCGGATTTTCCCGAGTGTACACAGAAGCGTCTTTTCAAAAATGTTCAAGGCTGCCTATCGTATACGTTCGAAAAAAAATCAGTGATACAATCCTAGAATGATTGGTAGTTACATTGCCACAATGTAACTTTTGACTTTCCTGCGATCAGCTGCTGATCAATCCTTCTGGGAAAGCCTATGAAAATCCCTAGACTTTCTTGTGATTAAGAAATGAAGTTTCAAGATGGTGAAAGAGAAAGAAATTTTTCAATGAGAGAGGGAGGGATGAATAGGCGCGAAATATCGGTTAGGAGAAGAAACAAAAGATAGAGAGGCAAAAATTTTTATTTATTTGGATGCAGAAGACTAAGAGAGAAAGAAAAGAAGAGGGTAAGACGCGCCTGCGTTACGAAAGATCGGTGCATGGAGAACCGGCAAAGCTCATATTATGCAAAACATGTGTGGGCCTCGAAATTTATGGCGTCTGCTTTGTTGCTATACTTGGTTCGTTCTATCCTGCAGATCGCGCATGTGAGTTATTCCACTATTTACGATTGAGGAACCCGAGAGGTTAGAAAACGAGAGAGAAGTGCATGGTAAGAATCGGTTTTCAAAATCAAAATGATTTCACTTCAACGAATTATTATTTTATAATTTTTCCTCGACGATTTGGAAGAATATGAAAAAGGATTTTCTCAACGATCAAATAGGAAGGAGAATATTCACAAAATTCCCGTGACATGACGCTTAAACAATAACGTCCTGGGCAGTCGTAAAGAAGCCAAAGCGTTATTCCGTGGAATAAAGTCTATCTAAAGTCAGGGATAAAGTCTAAAAATACGATGTATGAGTTGCAGCTTTCGTATGTGTAATTGCTCCGGCTCATAAGCCTCGGCAAAAGAATCGCGAGTTGAAAAGGAGGAGAAAAGAAATTTTTTTGAGAATAACGGAGAGCTATGTGGGAGGTGATAACAACGAGTTTCACTGACGCTTCGAAATAATAAAGAGCGCAGAAACGGTTGCAAATTCGAAAAAGCAGGGCAAAAATAAGGAAAAAAAATTGGATATGGAGAAGGGATTTTTTAGCCTAGAATAATCCAGGTATGGTGCATGGTAAACGGTAAAAGGGTTCTACGTTATGAAACGCATACATGTGCACATATATAGGTATATAAAAGAAAAACTGGTTGGCTCGGACGTACACAGTGATACGAAAGAGGTGAGATATAGTGTGCGGTGGATTGAAAAATTCTCTTTTCACGAATTCAACGACGCAACGAAGCGTTCACGAAACGCGAAGCTTTTGCTCGTGTCGGGTTAGCCAGAGCTCGCGAGCAAAAGTCTCATCTTTTTTCCCCTTCCATCCCCCACCACCCCTAAAAACGTTGAATCGTTGGGCCATAAATCGCTGGCTCATCTTTAAAATATGTGAATGGAAATATTTGAACTACGGTCCAGTGAGCAGCTCGCGTGTAACCCTAGTGTGGTTTGGGAAATCAAGAGAAGGGATGATAGTCGACATTTCGTTGGCGAAAAAAAGCAAAAGCGATAGGGCGAGAGAGAGAAAGAGAGGGAGGCAGAAAGATGAGGAAAGAGCGGGAGTAGTCTGTTTCTTGTTTCGTATGGGCATGAAGGGGTTGAGTTTGCCCCAACGGAAAATTCACCAGGAAACAGCACGAGATTCTCTCATTGTGAAGATGCCATTTCTCGCCGTTGTGTATATAATATGTGTGTGAGTGTGTATGTATAAATGTTGGGCGAGTGGCAAAGAGGGGTAAAAAACGCTCACACTTTTTCAACCCCTTACTTGGGGAATTCTCGTAAATTGCCAGGCAAATAATTGATAGGCCCAGCCTCGATGTTTCTATTTTCTTGGCATCACTTGTAAGGAATTTCGTGGTATATATGTGGGTATATGCATGTAGATATATAATTTTTTTATTTATTTATGTAAGCGTATATATGTACGTACGAAGACGATTTATTCCGGCTCATCGCCTTCCGCTGTCTTCCCGCTGTACTCTGTATACATTCTCGCATCACTATAAATGGCCTGTTGGCTTGGCCATACAGCGAGACACGCGCATCCGGAGGTTGTTTCTTTTCCGGACGAATAGAGCTGAAGAAAGGGATGAAGAACTTGGGTCTATCATCATTTTTATTCCTCATCGCTTACTTCTGCGTATGCCTGATTCAAAAAAAAAAGTAGCCTGCCTCGCACTGTTTCTATATTCATTCTTGCCTCAATAATTTTTCCCACTTTTTGCTGACCCTCCTCACGGAAGTTTTTGTCCTGTAAGTTATTTTTTTTATTTTTTTTTATCATCATTTACGCAAAAATTGTTGTCGTCATTTTCTCTCACTTTGTCCAACGGGAACTCCCTAAGCAAGACCAAACTGGCTACGGAGTAGCGGCTGATTTTTTTCTTCTTCCTTTCGCTCCATTCATCTTTTGTAGCGTTTTTCTCACTCCCCCTCTCCATTCTCTTCCTCTCGCTCTCTTGCCTCACGAGAGATTAACTTTTTACCATCCAGCACGTCCGTGCTAGGGTAGTTAATCATTTTTTTTCTAGCCTCGTATCTTTTGGCCAACATTCCTGGGACGCGATATCCCCCCTAGCCCCTCGCGCTTTGGCCTGCGTAAGTCGTATCTTTCCTTGATTCCAAGCCAGTCTTTAGCACGAAACAAAAGACCCAACAGTAATACGTTAATTTTCATGTACGGCAGCATAAAATATTTTAAACATTTTATTTTTTATATTTTTTAAAATCTCACCTAAAAATCCTATTTCGTTTTATGTAATAGCAGAATCGCGTCGATGCTTTTCCCAGCTCGAAGAAAAGCTGCGAAAAACATTAAAACATCGTAACGGACTACGATCTCTTCATCAGTAGTCCCTCGCTAGTGTACACACTTGCCAGGTTTTCTTTTTGCTTCATCTTCATGGTGCACGACTTTGGTAAATACGTGGTGCAATGCGTACATCTTGATGCTAATGCTACTTCACTAATACCTACGTAAGCAAGATGTATTTCAACGTGCATGAGAATGGATAACTGAACGGACAAATTAAAACATGTATTTATACAGAAATAGAGAGAAACGTCGAGTATTTGAAACTCACTTCGCTACACACATACGCGTTTCTGATGGATCGCGAATGCCAGTCTTTGTGCTTCTACACATCACGTTTGTTTACAGTACGCGGGATTCGTGAGTGCGTTCTGAGGGTGCTTCAACTTTCCATCAACTTTGCTCTCTCTCTCTCTCTCGCTCGTTCATTTTGCGTTGAGCTTTATACGTGTGTGAAGAAGTGTCCTCACCAACTCATCAACGTTGAGCTCACACTTGCATAGTAGAATTTGATAGCCGGGTTGGTCAAGAGACACCTACTTCGTAAGAATTTGTTATGTGATCACCAAGCCACACGGGTACTGTTAATCACTGAACAGGAAACAGTGACAACTAATTGAAGAAAATATAGCCACCTGTATTGGCCTGGGTTATATATTCTCAGTTTCCCTTAGATATTGGGCCGGTGCGATACGGCGGTGTATTACGGAACAAGAGGCCAGCAGAAACAATGATTGATTTCGTTGCATCACCTTCACAAACGTTTACAGTCTTGTACGTGACTGTTCCATCATGATCTTGTGCTCTTGTGGTACATTTTATCGATTGACTTCAAGTGGAGTCAGTTCGAATCCTAGCCACGCTTGTTATTCACTGAAAACCTTCTCTGTTCGATCGTATTATTTTTACGTGCTCCATACTTTTTTCGTAACTTTGGTACTCTATTCCCGCTTGGTTTGTCCCAAGCTCGCACCTCTTTTCTTCAATTTCACGCTTCCTTCGAGCAGAACCGAAGCGACGGAGCGAATTATCTTTCCCGTCCTTATTTCACTAGCTCTCTTTCTTTTTCTATTGTACCTCGGATCATGATCATAAAGAGCACGTAATTGAAAAATCTTCAAAATCAGTTCTGAAACTCATCCTGAAATAATTTTCAATGGGTGTAGTTTTTGTTTCATGTAAAAATTATATGATCTGAGTAAATCACTGGGGATAAGATTGAGGTGAGTTAGTGCTCGAGGGAATAAATCGTGCTATAAAAGTTTGCCCTATGAAATGTGGAATGGTCCAGCATAATTGATTTGAACTTCATGATATTTTTTGAAAGTGAACCATGTCTCGAACTCCAAAGCTGTGCGGACAGTCTGGACAAGCGTTGGCTAAAGCGGAAGTGTAACTCCGAAAGCGAGGAAAAGAAAGAGAATGGGAAAGACACAGTGGGAAGAGAGTTGGAAGAGGAAAAGGGTAAGAAAGGGTATAAAGCTGGGGCAGGGATTTATGTATGTACGTCGTTCGTCGAGGCTACCACCTCGAGAACACGAGTCTACTAAATAAACCGGGCAAGGATAAGGCACATGACTTGCCCCACTCGCTTTCTCACTCTTTTCCAGTCTTCCTATCTCTCGTTCTCCTTTACTTTCTAGCCTGTTGGTCACGAGGACTTACGAGTGAACCGTTATCCCATGCTACTACACGCTAACTGATCCGGTCCTTTTGCCACAGCTCGTACATTTTTTCTTTCCTTCTCCATTTTATTCAATATAAATATATCCAAATGTCGTATTAACGGGTAATTCAGAAGCTTTAACTTCCAATTCTTTTTTTCTCGCCGTTTCAGTACGTCCACGAAAAAGATAATGCAAATAAATTTTTTTCACCCTTTTTTTTTACATTCTTCTATACATACTCTTCTTACTGCACTGCTCGGATGAAAATAATTGCGATTATAGGCTGACTAGTTATTTTTACTTCTTGGGCTTATTGCGGGAGTCCATCGTGTCAGAAAATTTTGGAAATGAAAAGTCGTGAAGCAAAAAAACTCAACGGCGCTGAGCATTATCAGGAGAACTGAGGATCTTTTTTCACTGTTCAAGATTTCAAATAATTCCAAGACCACGTGCAGTGAATGAACAAAATTACGTGTAATTAGTTTATTGATCGATGTGAGTAACGTATCGAACAGGAAAACAATTGATTTTAGAAAAGGCTCCGAACAAGAGCCGATACATAAAAATTATATCGTCGTTAATGAACACAAGATGAACTTATTATATAATAACGATTATTAACCTGGAATCGCAAATAACGGAACGTACCACTGCTCTTTTTTTTGGTTTCTTGAATTCCAAAAGTTTCTGCAAGTCTGAAAAATGCACTCCGGTGTGAAAAAAATCTGGAACTCATTTTTTCAAACGAATAAGGGTTCGCTAAAGTAGCCCCAGAATACTGGCTCTCACCCAAACAGGATTGGTGGTAAGGCTAAAAATCTGTCCCCTCCTCTTCCCCGTTTTTCGCATAATCGACACGAGCATCGGAATAATTTCAGTGATAATGTCAGTACATAGTTTTGGGTATGACGTAACGGAAAACATTTTGCCAGGTTTTGAGATTGGAAAGGATAATGGTTTTTATGGGGCTGAGAAATCCGAGAGTTTTCCTCGTTCTGCGAAACCATCGAATAACCTAATTTCCGTAGATAATAATGTCCGAGGGACGAACCAAGCACCTAAATAGTCGGGGAGATTCAAGTACATATGGTTTGAGTCGGGCAGACAAGAGGGGGAGGGGCGGGGAGGTGGAAGAAGTCCCGGTACGTTGAGCACAAACTTACCCACCGATTCCAAACCCCATTCTCGCCCATCTCGTTGCCTTGAGTCGAGTATTAGGAAAGTAGTTGTGGTCGCACATCACGAGCAGAAAAGAAGAAAGAAAGAGGGAACTGGCTGGGCTTATAGCCAGGAGACACGCCCCCCCCCCCCCCCCCCCAAACCAAACCGTCCCGTACTACACAGTCGAAGTAAAGGACCACACTCATCCCTCTCCACTTGCAGGAAAATCATCTGACAATATATATCTGTGTGCTCGTTGCACCTCCGGTGAAGCCTCGCCCCGCGACAACCCTCGATGTTTCTCCTGCTCTCTGCTTTTACCATCTTACAAATCCTCACCCTCCAACCCCGACGGACTTGGACGTTCAATTTAATAAAGGTAATAACGTTAAAGGTATTTTCGTATTTCCCGAAGATGTGCGAGCCCAGAACTCGAAGTTTCAGGGGTGGATTTTTCAACAACCCCCTCTCCTTGCACCCACCTTTTATTCGTGGTTATAAATCCAAGAGGTTGAATAGGAGGATTGAGTGGAGGGTGGAGCGATAGAAAACCACCCTTACATAGCGTATTAGAAGGGGACGAAAGGTACGAACGGACCAACGAAATGTGGCGGCGATTGGGCCAGCGTCCAAAAACGTCCTTCTTCAGAAAAGTGGGGTCTCTCACCCACCATATCCTTCTATCAATCTCTCTCTCTCTCTCTCTCTCTCTCTCTCTCTCTCTCTCTCAATCTTTCTGTGTCCTCCTTTTTCTTTCTATATGCTCAGTCTATCGAGGTATGTCTGTTAAAAGCAGGCTTGCACTACTGTGAATCGAAGAAAAACAGAGAATGTAAAAAATCTTTAGGAAAAGACTTCCCTCCACAAAGAGTAACCATCCGCCAGAGAAGCTAGCGTAAAAATGGAATAAAATAGCCGCAGGGGTGAAAGAAAAATTTGTGGATGTGTATGGTTTTTGCTCGATTCTAGAGCATTCGAAAAGGAGAATAAGTGAACGAATAAAAGTCCAACTATAAATATATACCATGCACCTTTTTATGAGCGATTTCTAACCACGACGATACAGCGCGTTCCAAACTCACATGCCAAATTTCTGGAGCACTCAAGTGAATTCTAAAATACTGATGAGACAACTTGTTACTTCTTTTCGTTCTCCGATGCTCCTACGTTCATGCGATCTAACTGAATAAATACTAGCCAGTTCGCTATTTATTCAACATTCGCCAACCAGAACACAATAGAAGTTGCTTAAAATTTCGGCACATTTTTCTCGTACTTTTTTCGGTTTTTCAATCTTCAGAATTCAGCTTGCAACATACACACTTTCATTCTGGAAAACAGGTCTAATTTTTTTTTTCGTTGTTTATTTCACCTTTCGCATTCCACCAGCCTACCGACATATTCTTACCCGTTTCCATTTAGTAGCTAGCCTTTTATACCTATTTAGGTATACATACACGCTGGCTAGGATAACGCGAATGTTACGAGGCATGGGCTAGTCCACAATATATATACCGTTTAACGAAGCTTTGTTGAATTCCAATCGATCGATGAGATGGATAAAGAGAGACAGAGAGAGAGAGAGAGAGAGAGAGAGAATCTGTATGATATGTAGAAGCGTTTTAATAGGCTGGAGGATATTCTATAGGTCGATCCATAAATTGTCGCACTAACCCGCATTGCGGATTATATAGAGTCCATGCCAATTGTAATAAAACTTATTCACAACATTTCGTGTTGGTGAACTAAAAGAAAGGCCTTAATAAAAATACGTAATTGTAAAACTTCTAACCGATAATTACCAGACAAACGAGAACAACATAAAAAAAAGAAAAACTCATATTTTTTAAAAGTTTATACGAAAAATGGTAAAATTCATCTTCTATTTTATACCGTGACTGATCAACATGAACAGGAAAAAATGCGAGTAGAAAAGGATGCTGAATAAAAATATGATACATGTGCGACTAGTGAGACTATCGGACGAAAATTGGAGCGTGCGATCTCTAATTTATCGATCGAAATGGTAATAATGCCTAGAGACCGTCCCTCTTGCCTCTCGTTTGCTCTCTTCCGATTTTCTCGATATATACGAATGAGCACCGGTGCCCCCAGTCTGTGGTTTCTTCTTGCGCTCTCGTCGTTCGTTCGCCATTATGCTTTTGCCCTAACCAGAACAATATATGTCTTTGTGTATACACAGAAATATATAAGTGTAGTTTGTACACATTCATATATATTTATAGATGAACAGTATGGATCTCAGCATGTTGAGAGAATCAAAGAAACAGACCGGAAATGAAAGTTGAAGGCAACGTGAAATAAAAAAAGAAGAGATGCTGAAGAGCCTCAGAAAGAAGCAAGCGGAAGAAAAGACTATCTTTCTTCCGCTCTTACTCCCTTTTCTCTTTCTCTGTCTTACGCTCTCTTTATCTTTTTGTTTCATATTTTTAAATTTTTCTATTTGTTCCCCTCACCATTTATTTTCTTGCTCACTTTACTTCTCCGCATTCATGGTGTTCATATAGGAAGTGCAAAACGATAATAATAAACGAACGAGGCTGCAAAGAGGCTGAGAGCCACGCAGCGTTAAAGGCGAGCTATGGAATAACGGTGGCTTCTGTGGAAAACCACTTTGAAGGCCTGCCTGTCAGCATGGAATATGACTAATGCCACTGAGCACACCAACATTCACATCGATGCACATTATATATCTCTGTCGCCACTGCGTACAAAGAACCCCCGCGCGTAGTCTTCCAACCTTGTAAAACTTTTTTCTTCTCTGTGGTTTATCGCCCTTAAACATCATGAAATACCATTTTAGCTCAAATCTTAGCACTTATAATTGGAAGACTAAGAACTCGTTTCAAATTATCGTTTCTAAAATTTTTGCTTCACGACGTATCGAAGTCTTATGAATACTGAGAGCACAAACTTCCTCATGCAGTGCCTTAACGAAAATGATGGAAAAAAGGAAAAAGGATTCCTAAACACATTGATCGGAACCTGCCATTGGTTTGATACATTGTTGGACAGGTGACCAGCAAAAATCCATTGACAAATAAATCGAAGAAAATATGTCTGTACTGTTTTATGAAAGTGTAACGTAATCTTGCAGCTCGAAATAGTATTTGCTCTGTTTTCGATTTCATTGGAAAGTGAATTGGCAATTTCCCATGATTATTGCCGAGCTAGCTCGGAATGCTCGTCCATATATTGATGATTTATAAATGCCTCGTGTACGTTTAACGAGATTTTTAGATTATGTGGATGGCACATTCGTGAATCCAGTCACCTTGCAACAAATTCGAATATACAATCAAAGCGTGCAGTGGAGTGAAACATCACGTATTTATTGAATGAAATTAAAGAAATAAAAGAAAAAGAAACTGCGATTCATGACAGTCACATCATCGCAGGTGAATCCCCGTGCTGTGAATCAATGTGTTGCGTTTTTCATTTAAACGAACCGGCAGGCTCTTGATGGAAACTTGGAATCTAAATTGTCAAAAATTTTTAAAAGAAAATCATTCTCTGGTCATTTTTTGTATGCAGCAAAAAGAAGAAAGCTTCGATTCCCATTCCGTTGGGTCAGGGAAATTTGAATAACACATACAAAATTACGTTTTGAGGTCGTGACGTCTCGATTATGTAAAAACCCACGTACCGACCGAATTACTCTGACTTGTTCGTCCAAGTTCGGTTCTCCAAAAAAGATGGCAAATTCGAGAACAAGCACCGTTACGATATCAATATTATATCCGTTGCGTTGCCCGTTACATGAAACTTCGATGACTGTACAAACTGCGTTGGGTCGACCAGAAGTACAAAACGAAGTTTCCGTTTTAAACTGCAGTTTTTTGATCCTCTAAAATGCTACGAGCCCGTATGGTCGCAAGGAAGTTCACGTCACAGGTTGATGGAGATAGCATCACGAGGAGAATCATGTGAATTCAAAAGGGATGCATCAGTTGCAGTTCAGGATATTGCATGCATGCGTCTGACCAGCACGCGCTACCATGCAGCTCGATAATACCCTCCAACATATAATTACGATAATATTGTTATTTGCCCATGAGGTATGCATGAGACTGGTTACAACCCTAACACGCGGACTATTATTCACATCCCCATTTTTCTGAATACTTCCTACCAGAATGCCAAAGAATGTACTCGAGGAGAAAGTAGCACAGGAAGCTGGACGATCATCGGAGGATCAATCAAATTTCAGTTTTTTTACGTAATGTATCGGGTCAATTCAGTCGAACTGTAACCCGAAGAGCACCGTTTTGATGGATTTGTATTGGGTAAAAAACTTTTGAAAAATGTTTCAGCATTCATCGCAGTATATTAAATATCAAAGGAATGTCTGCGAATAATTATTTACAAAAAAAATACGATTTCCAAATATTAATAAGAGATACAGGAAATGCAGCGGATAAAACATGATCGTATGAGCGCGAGTGTGTGTGTGTGTGTGTGTGTGTGTGTGTGTGTGTGTTTGCGTCCAAGTGAATAGTAGGTTACACGAAATGATGTAGTCAGGAGTTTTTTAGGGCAAGATGGGAAGGTACGAATGGTAGGGAAGTTATATATGCAAGGAATACATACAGGGAGTGTGTATGAACGAGCTTCAGAGAGATTCGAAATGCCTAGGTGTTAGCATGTGCGTATATATAATCGATAAGCTTCTGACCAACGTTGGTATGAATTACGTGCGTCCTCATAGTTTATCCACGATGTGGCATGAGCGAATATGTACACACGTGATATTGGATATACGTATACATAAATGGATAAGCAGCTGAAAACGTTAAGGGCGTAACGTAAATGGCAAAGCCCTTCGAGTGATTCTTGAAATGCCCTTTTGTTACTCGGAGATCGTCGGATATGGAAATGGTCATTCGAAGGTCGAAAGGACGTGAGCCTAGCAATTAAACGTACAGAATTTCTTAGTCTACGCCCTTTTGACTTCGGGTGTATGTTGTATATGGCTTGGACCATATCACGTGGTCCCGTGGTGTGTCTCGCAAATACGTTGATATGTGCTTCGTATATCGCGCATACACGATTCTGCGTCAACGACGCTAAATTCAACGCCGTTGTATACTCGCGATAGGATTATGCACGACTATCAGAAATTTAGCTGGACCAAAGTCTGCTCGCGATATACAGAGACAATTCTGTTTCCTGCTGCCCGATTGCCTGCACCCTTGCTCTCACGCCTCTGGTTGCGTTTGCCCTATATGTCTTTTGTATTTTTTGTAGAAAACTCGCCATACCAATCGACTCTTAAAGCTCCTACTCTCATACGGTCTCAAGTGCGTCAAAAAAACGTTAATTAATCATGATTTCCTATGTCCATTTTTCTGTATGACTGTTTTTTCCGCACAGGTCCCATAAGGCGGAGAAATTTCCAGGCCTGACGTACTTAATGAATTATCAAAATGAACTGTGGATTTATATCTTTCGAAGCTTAAAAACTGTTTACGGATTTCGCACTATTCCGAAATTTTATGATTCTGGAGTAAGGTAAAAAAAACTTTGAAGGTTTTTTCCGCATACAACGTAAACAACATCGTTACTGATATTTTTATTATTTTCAATGTAATTGGCCAGCAATTACTATTATTTTCAAAATGGTATAAAAACTACAATTTCGATATATATTTTTAGAGCGACAATGGGAGGCGCATTGCAATGACGTAACCCGAAACATGACCAATCGTCGTCACGCTTCGTTAAAGCATTGTGAGCAAAGTAATCGCGATGAAGTCCATCGTGGGAAAAATTTTAAAAATTCCAGCGTAAATGTGCAGAATAGTTGTTCAGTTGTGGAGACAAAATAAATGAAACGCTTTTTTCAAATACATACTGCGATACATGAGAAGATGTGAAAAAAAGTCATAAGCTCGAGAAATGTCCTGCAATATTTTCATGGCGTTCGTGCTTCAAGAAATCTCGTAAAATGTGACATCAGGCTGGGATTTGTTAGGATATTATAGGTCAGTCGGGATCGGGTTGCATCCAAGTTTTTCCTTTTCATTTCCTTTTATTTGCACCGTTTTCATCGATTTTTTTTTTCTTGTTTTTTTTTTTCCTCCGCGCTCTACTGTGCAACGCTTTTCACTGAATAGGCCAAAAGCTTCATGAAAAAAAGGGAAGAGAAGAATTCAGAAAAAGGCTTAAAAAAGGGGATCAAGTGACGAAGAGGAAGAACAGCTTTAAAGTCTCGTCGAAGAGTGTTAGATCAAGAAGGAGGAGATAAAGAGAAAGAACACGAAGGAGACAAGGAAAGAGCGGAAGAAGAGGAGAGTGGAGAAAGGAATATTGTGAGAGCACACATAGTGAAGAGCAGTATATAGAGTGTATACAGTAAAAACGTTGTTAACCGGGATGCCTGTCACGACTCTTTGCACCGTAAAACGCCGAGGCAAGCGGCCTTTATGCGCCATAAATTCGAACAGCCTTCCCAGTCTCCAGGAAGAAGAGAAGTGGACATAGGGAAGAGAAGCGAGACAGAGAAAGAGAGGCAGGCGAATGAAAGAGAAAAGAAAGAAGCTTGGACAAGGACGAAGAAGAATGAGACTAGAGAGGGCGCTTGCATATACGTGGCCTTAAGCTAAATGGACGTGTGGAGTCACCTACGAAAACTCGTGTGAAGAAAAAGACATAATCTCTTATCGATTCTAGCACATCTCTATTTTATAAGTGAGTACGAAAAAAAATGTCTTCCCGACATCATCGCGATGTAACTCAAGACCAGATAACCAAGGACAAAAAAATGAACTTTCAATAGAATGAGGTTAAGTTCAGGGGCGTTCAAGATTGTCATTTTTGTGATAATGATCATAGGTTACTGTTTCGGGTCAATTGGACCAGAACTGAAACTACAACCCTTCCTGTCATCGATTACAAGAGCTACGACATCAAATTGCAATATTGAATCGTCGACTTTGAGTCTTGTACGAACTGCTAAATATCTCGGAAAATACCAATTCTATCACACTGAAAACAAAATTCGGTTGAAAAAGATCGATGTCTTATTCGATACGTTCGACTAAACGTTTTTTTAAATAATTCCTAAAATTGTGTCATTGCAACAAGAAATGTTTTGGAAAGTCTCTTTGGAAGCAAATTTTTGTCGTTCTACTCGTAAATTTCGCTGACTATTCCGTTAGAAACCTGCCAAACCAACGAAAATTTAGCAATTATCCAAAAATATTTAGTTTACCGTATTCAACAAAATATCGACGATTTTTAACAAACTTTTATTTCCAGTGCAACATTCGTGCGCCAGCAGAGTGGTCTAGCTCTCTAGCTCTTGAATGCCGGAACTCCGTATAATAATAACAGTGGAATGTGGAAAACTGTAATAATAACCTCGGCTAACTATTTTTCGCTGGCTCACAAAAGTTTTGCAAAAAAGAATTTTTTCTCTTCGTCGCAATGTAGCGTTCTCCAGTCTCCAGAATTGTGTAATCCTCGAAAATAGTTTCCACGTTTCTCCATCGCATTGCTGTATATATTTTTTTATCAACGTCGAATTCTCTTCGGATTGTCCGTTGTCTCTCTTTTTTTTTCACTTGTCGTATCTTGCCACATTGAAATGGAAGTGACAACAACGGATTCGCGGTAAAGAGAAAGGTGAAAAAAGTAGAGGGAGTGGAAAAGAAAAAGAGGATTTCGAGGCAACGAAACATTGGAAGTATAAAGTCAAAATCACTTTTCGCGGAGGCCTCTCGGTTTCATCTCTTTGCTTTCTCATCTGCTGCTCTTCTCGTCCACCCTCTTTTTTCCTGACCGCTTGAAGCTCTGCGTATTTCTTTCTCGGCTCGAACGCAGAAACGATTGCACGAATTCGCGAGGCTTTTGAGAAATGTTCGAAGTCTATGTGTGCATGTCAACAAAAAACGCACACACCAGTAGAAGGAACAAACGACGATGGTAGAAGAGAAAAGTAGGTGGGAGAGGGGATTCAATCTAATTATCCATAATGCGCCGGAACTCGGAAACGAGGGGCTTGTCGACGCACTCACACCTCTTCCGGTCCTACGTTCCTGGCGTTATTCATTTGTTTGCACGGATTCCAAATACTTTTTCCAACAATTTTCTCTCCGGCTTACACTTACTTTGTGTATTTTTTCGTCTCTCTATCTGGTCTCTTTTTTCCTCCGCTATTCTTCCGCGATTTCAGACTCTTTACTTTTCCCTTTCTCACTCGTCTTATGCGAACAATTACCGAGAAAGACTAATGCCCCAAATGAGAAGAGAACAAAACGAATGGAACGTAAAGTCGATGGATGAATGCTGTTTTCCATTTCTTCTCGAACCTCCGTTCTCTTTTTTTTCTTCTAGCTAATGAAAATACTGCAAACTTTAGACGATAAAAAGCTGTGACGCGGTCAGACCAGACCGCAGCTCGAGAGATATTTCTCAACGAATTTTTGGTGGAAATATTAGCTGCCAAGGAATTTCGTGGATGATCGAGAGGTGTTAAAAGTGACGAGCTATGATTTGTCGAGAATGTGTCAGGAAACACGTTTGCTCGACAAATCAAATTGATGTTCTAACGTAGAGCACTTGAATTGGACCGACTGAATTCCCGAGAATAAGAAAATTTAAACACTCGTTAAACTCACTGCCTTTCGGTACAGAGTTAGCTCCGTCTCTCTTCCTTTCTCCCTGCTATTTCCGTCAGCCTCGTGTGTCTCTTTCACATCTCAAGCAAAAGTGGTCTGTATTCGATGTACAAATTCTCAAGTACTCGCCCAGCATGCAGAAGAGATATAGGCAAGCAAGAAGCGTTCATAAAGCGTGTCTTTCATTGTCGTCTTTTCGCACACTCTGGTCTCTTCCTCGTCGTCTTTGTGACGAGAATGCTGACTGGCCTTGCTCACGACACTACAACCTTGATTGAGGCCACCTTTGAAAACCACCAGCTTGATATAGCAGTTGTTCAAATTAAGGTTATGATACTTGACCAAATTTGAAAAAAATTAAAGCCCATTGATCTCGTGCCATCAAAACTATTGCCTTTCCAAATTACGTTAATCACTATTATTTTAATTACAACGTAGTATTCATGATTATTTAATGCCTTATTCATACGAAGTTATTGCTATGAACGAATGAAAATGATTGTACCAGAATTAACAATATTTACTGTTTAAATTTCTATCGGAATTACCGGTTCAATTTGCAACTAAATTAGAACCGCAGTATCGAAGTTTTTTCGCGGCAAATGTAGATATTCAAATGGAACGGATGAGCGTTAAAAGTAGAATTAAAGTCTCGTTAAAAGAATCTTGGAACATCATGAATTCATAATGTTTGAGATTCATGGGAAATTCGAAGCTCGATGCAGCGTTACATGCACAAACAGAGCCCGATTATTCGCCTCCCAGGCGGTCTTTACGCGTTCTCTTTTCCTCATCCTTCTTATACTTCTCGTGCACAACTCCCGCGAGTAGCTCTCGTACTTCTTTGTCCCCCCCCCCCCTTCCCTCACTCTCTCTCTCTCTCTCTCTCTCATTCTGTAACCGTTACGTGAGAAATCCAACCAATGCCCCGGTTCTCGGGTCATGGGTCACTCTCGATGCTTGCTCTCCCGCCGGGAAGGAATCAGAATAACTGGAAGAAGAGTAAAAGAAGAAAGAATCGCGAAGGATTCGCGCGGTTCTTGCATTGCGATTCTCCAGATGCATTCATTTTTACATTTTAACAAACTAGGCCTATTTAACTTTCTGATCGACATCATTGGAAAAACGTTTAAAAAACTTTCTTAAAATCGGCATAAATATTTCGTTGGAATTGGGAAAATCTACATTTGAAAATCGAACGAAAAAGTGGTTCGGTTTCATTAACAGGAATCGATTTCTTTACAAATGAAACATCGCGAATCTACGGAATATGTTCCACCTTATTTTTTATATTATCAAGAAATTGTTACGGGCAGGGTGGATATTTCATGTGGAAACTCTTCGTTCATTGGGAAACGTCAAGAGGGAAATGGGAGAAAAAAAATGAGGATGAGGAAATGTACCCTGCATTTATAGATTTGTAGATATTGTGAGACATGAAATGTACCAGTTAAATACAATAATAGTTGCATGGGAGTTGAGCGCTAGAATGGTATGAGAAAGAGAGAGAGAGAGAGAGGAGGAGGAGGAGAAAGAGATCGTTGAATTCGATCGCGGTGAGAGGTCGAGTCGTACCGAGGAAATTGGTCGGTCTATCGAATGAGAGAAAATGACAGAAACTCTGTAACGCGGAGAGAGAGAGCGAGAGAAAGAGAGAGAACGAGGGAAGAGTATGAGAATAGCTCCCTGCAGGAAATTAAACGAGTCACGTGTTCATAATTATATACGTAAATTCCGCGGTATGCTGCGAGTTAAAAAAAGGATGAAAGAGTGAGAGAGATAGAGAAAAAAAGAGAAGCGAGGAAAAACTCTGTGAAGGAGTTGTCGCCGCGAACTGCACAACACTTTATAACTATGTACATTGAAAAAGGTTCCTCTTCCCATTCTTTTTCCCCTCGGCGAGAGATAAAAAAATAATCATAATAAGATGACGAGAACAGCGTTTGAAGCGGCGGGTGAAAAACATAACACGAGAGAGGAGAATAATGAGGGATGGAGGAAAGACTGAGAGAAAGAGAATAAAGACAATAATGTGAAATGCTTATTGCGGAGGTGCAGGGTGAGTTTGTAATCATAATTGTTGCAGGAACGCGAGACGAACGCGTACATTGGAATGTTTTCAAGATTTTGCTGCAATTAAAAGTAAAGAAAAAATCGAACAAGATGAGAAAGTTCAAGCCTATGGAGATGAAGAGAGAAGCTCCGAAAGACAGCAGGATAAATGAAATGGTATTATAGGAAAAAAAGCAGTGAAAGAACGAGAGGAAAACGCGTACCCAAAAAGCAGGACGAAGTTCAAAGAGTTGGATTCAAGTTCAAGATAAACACAAAAACTATTTGAAACGGGAGCTTGGGAGCAAAAAAATATAAATGGGCAAAAAAAGCGAGAAAAAGAGAGAGAAAAGAAACATATTTGCACCAAAAAAAACAGGATTAATGCATAAACAAAAAGCCATCAACAGAGGTGTGGTTACAGGAGACGGAGGCGAAGAAGGAGATGAAGGGGAGAAAGAAGAGACGCGTCGCTGCCACAAAACCGCAAAAGCTAATACAAACGGAGAAACTCGTTTCGCATCTTAGACTTTTGTCTTCTTTTGTTTTACTTCTGTCTCGCTACTTTGCCCACTTTTTATTCATTTTGTTACCCCTGACTCTCCATATCCGAACGAATAGCGGATAGAAAACGTCGACTATTCCGAATACCCTCTCATTAGCGCTTCTATTAAGATTTGATTAGTCTTGGGTATCTCGTGAAATGTGGGTTCATTCACCAAATAACATTCTCCGGGCAGTCTTCCCAACTTTTGTACAATTTCGCCGACACTGTCTATGGGGCATTCCACACCAAACTGGTTCAACTTTGCATTCTTTTCTGTTTCTTCTTTTAGAATCGTCTGCTTTTAAACTCATAAAAAAAAACTACTAAAAATTCACTTGACTGTTTGAACAGATCTTGGGAAAATTTTATGATATTGAAGTTCGCATCGTTGAAGTCCAGCGAACAATATTTTATCCAGTCACCATTTTTAAGATTTTCGAAATCGCCTCAATGTTTCTTTGATATTCAGTTTTTCATTTGAAAATAATTTTCATAGACGGACACGACATCATGTTCACTTTTTGCTCGGTTATCAAAAAATAGAACAAAATATTGGAATCCGTTGCATTGCAACAATGCAAACTTTAACATCATGAAATTTTAACAGAGTAGATAAAAATAGATCGGAATTTTAATAAGCTTTTCTGCTAAATGTGGCTTTCTGGAAATGAATTCTACTGAATCGCCCCAATTATTTCCCTATTTTGAGGCAGCTCTCAGTTCAATTATTGCAGGTAACACGCAATCAAAATCTAAGTTAAAGGCACTCATGATTGTAATCATGACTTGAAATCTGTTGCATTCGCAAATGAATGTGACTGTTACATCGATTCGTTAAAATTTGAAGTGTTGTAGAATGGAGATTGAGAGGGTGATATGCGAAGGGTAAAGGGAAAGGCGAGGGTCAAAGGGATGATACAGTGACCATTAATATGAGTGATGAAAGTGGATCGTGGTCGATAAAACGACGAGGATAGTGACTGGTAGTAATTTTTTTGAATGAGAACAATTCTGGAGGGGAGAACGAGATAGAGGAGAAAAGAGAAAAGCATCTTCATAAATATATACATCACGTGGAGGAAAGGGTGAGCTGTGCATCTCTGTATTTTATAGCAGGACGTTTAAACTTTATCGATGCCGTAACGCGTTAGATGGACAAGCTCGTTTATTGCTCGAAACAATCATCTTTATGAAACGCCTATATGTGTACCGAACGGGTTGAGAATAGCCTCTCGAAAGAAATAAATAATACACGTTGCTTATTTTACTAAAAACTCTGTGTTTTTTTTTTTTTAAATCTGTCAATTGCGGTTCATTTGATTTTATAAAGATACGAAGGGTTCCTGGAACTAACTTTGTTGTTTAGAATCGAGAATGAATGGGAGAGTCGGGAAATATTAACCTTGATAAGGGCCAGCAACGAAGCTGAGATCCTGACCCTATTAGATCTTCGAGGGTCCAATACGCGAGACTAGAGAACATTTCTAATGGATTCCAAGACGTATTGCGTGTAACTAGCAAGTTATACAGTCATTGTCGGAACTGCGAAAGTCTCTCCTTCGTGGTTTGTGTATATAGTCACATAGTAATTCCGGTCACGGAGTCTCCCACAACGCATCGAGGTCGTCCCGGTGTACCGGATACCCCCCCCCCCCCTCTGTCGCCCTCACTCTCTCTCTCTCTCTCTCTCTCGCTCGCTCGCTCCATTATTTTTCCCTTTTCTACATCTCTCTCTCCCTCCCCTCCCCCACGGGGTGTATGCAAGCAGTAATACCGTCAAGAACGTCGTTTCTCGGTGGCCGTTTCGCCTCTCGCTTCTTTCTCCCCTCAACCTCACCTTCTCCTTTGCAATGTCACCAACGTTCCAGAGTGTCCCACCCAGTTGCAGCAATGCCGCACACCTTGTGTTGTGCAAACAGAGAAGCCCGGAGTTCGCGAAGAAAGAGAGACGGACAAAGTGAAGGAAACAAAGATTAAATAAAGAGAAAACGATGGAGTCAGAGAGAAGCAGAGGAGAGGAGGGCGGCGAAGGTTGAGTGAGAAGAAAAAAAAGAGATCCATTGAGCAGAAGTGCAGGTCGAAAAAAAATGGAAGAAAAATTATGACGACCTGAACGAGAGCGGGAGGAAAGAAACAAACGAGTGCGGAAATTGAGTTCGAATCAAACAGGGAAACTGAAAGAGAAGAAGAAATGTAAAACCGAGTAAAATATATGAAAACAACCAGAAATGATAACAAACTCAGATTTGACAATAACATTGCCCAGCAAAAGCATCGCGCTATAATAAACGAAGACCAGGAGAAAATAAATAAAAAGATATATAGAGTGCAAAGCGTTGGGAGGAGGAGAATGAGGAAAAGATTTAAAAAACTCTCGTTTGTAGGAACAGCTATCTTTCTGATTTATATACACTGTCACCAACACACCGGACGAGGGAGAGGATAAAAAAGGGAGTCGGAGGGAGAGGAAGTACGAGAAAAGAGAAGGGGAATAGTGCTCCCATTGTTTGACTCGCCGAATCCATGGAGTAAAAGGGCGAGCCAGGTCCTACGGCAGGCTCTCTTCCGACCTTCACCCACGTAGGCCATGTCGAGCGTAACATCCGGCCCCATCAGGCCATAGGCTCGTCTAACGCTACGCTCTTGCGATGAATTTTTTCATAACTCCAGCAAGTAGTAATTTTAACGCTTATTCAATGTCACAAAAACAAATTCCTAAAGAATCGTATCCTTGGACTAAAAAAATGAATTGAAACTCATATATTTGCTAAATATTTGATTCACCTAAATCCCTACTCATATTTATAGCAGGTAAATATAAAAAGTTTCATCTTCGTGAATATAGCCAAATGTTCAACGTTCATGTTGCATCGTTATCAAAATAAATTAAAAAATTTAATCCCACTTTCTACTAATAATTTTCGAATTTTTACGACTTGTTTTCGATATTTCCATCATGTGCATCGTGCAACAACAAAAACTTGAAGCTGATCATATTATTCACTTTCAAAGTTTCATGCAGTTTCCCCCCCTCAAAGATTTAAACGACGTTCATGATTATTCGAAACTTTAAAAACCACAAATAAACGCTTGAAATGTAAGAAATTTGACTTTAACGAACGATTGCATTAATTAAAGTTGGTGGAAAAACAGCACGAAATAAAGCTTGAGACTGGAATAAAGGAAAAAAGAGGAAGAGAGATAAAGCAAGTGAGAATAACAAGGAGTATAAAAAGAGAATCCGTGCAAAGTAGCTAACGGAATCACGAAGAAATTGCACAGTTCGCTATTTTCATGCCAAGGAAGTTCTTCTCGTTGCACTTCGAACCATAAGTCTGTCCTCCCGGTTCCCGGTCAGCGAGGAAATTTTAGCAGGAACGACGAATTCCCCAATAACATAAATAGACAATCGTACGAGAGAGAAGGAAATCTCCTAGTCAAACTGCACCAAATAAAAATTAATATAAAATCAATCGCGGTTCAATTACGAATACGAGCGGTAATTTGAAAAAGACGAGCTGAACGTGGACGGTCGAGAATCGTTGCTACGACCGTATGATCCAGCACAGAACGTGAGAGGAATTCAATCCCTGATACTCCTTGTTTTATATCAAACGAACATCTTTTTACAAATTACCGTTTACGGATAAACACATGCTGAATTATTTATCAATAACACAATGATTTGTATAAAACTTTAAATAATTTCTGTTCGAATCGATTGCAGAGTAATTAATACGTATTTACGAGTTTCCTGCAAACATTTTTGTTGTTGTTACATAGACATGGGATTTCAAAAATTCTTGATGTGTGTTTTTTATGTTTGCTTCCGAATACTGTACTCTCATCGTCCGGAATGTTTCACAAACGTAACGGAACACAAAAGTTTTAACTTCCTCATCGTGTCCTCCCACTGGCGTCGTGTTTTTTTTTTTTTTTTTCTTTTTTTTTCACATTCCGCAAAGAGTTTTACTTGGCCGGAACGGTCATGGAACAACGATCACGAGTGTAGGAGAGCTCATACTTTTTCTTAGGGTCAAAAGGTACTACATCGCTAACTGGACAAAGTGTACTAAAAGCTCCAAAACTAAGATGAGAGCGAGATAAAGAACGAAAAGCAGAAAAGAAAGCTGGACAATAAAAGCAGAAGAGCAGCCACGACGTTTATCCAAGCCCTGAATGGCGAGATTGTCAGATGGAAACGAAAAAAAAAAGTCTTCAAAATCGTGCTCGTGATTTTCGGGACAAAACTGTTCAAGTTTTCAAGTTCTGCTGTATTTTTCATGTGCAGTTTTTCCCTTAACGCACTCTCACCATATTTGCCCACTTTTTCGAACTTTTGTCCACTGTTCTCTATTCTGACAATGTTTACAGCTTAGATAATCTAACAAATTTAAAATATTAGCACTGTTTATAAATTAATAACATTCTCAAATATGTTTCGATACAATTCCGCATACCACTCAGTTATTTCAAAATAATAATATTATTATTGGTGGTATTTTTTTCTAAACGAAAAACAAAAATGATAAAAGCATTTTCATGATGAATACAACGTTGGAAGCATCCCGGTTAATATCGAGAGTCTAGTGAGCACTATAGAGCCGATTAGACGAGGACCGGTGCAGATCCATTATGTAATTGTCGAGGATGTAGGGTAAATGTGCATTTGAGTCAATTGAGTGCGGCGGCAACGTCGAATATATAGCACAACATAAAGCGGTTACGTAGACGCATTCGTTGCATTTTGTTCGTATATGTACGCGTGCTATTATGCACATCCACATATCCGAGTATAGCAGCTGAGAAAAATACATTACGTGTTATATTGGGGTGGTCTTACAATGACTTTGAATCAATACTGAAGTAAAAAAAAAATAGTTCTGGAATCGTTGTGCTTTCAAAGTCAACGCGAATGGACGCTGGCAAGCATGAGATAATTCAATAAACCCATTTTTCGCTGCAGCATCCTTTTTTCTATTAATAAAGATCGTTTTTTAAAAGCTGTTCGTATGCGTCGTCGTTTCTCAAAATCGTTGAAAGGATTTAATGAATATGTGAATATTTGAAAACTTATCGATATGCCGATCTTGGAACAGGTGGAGGAATGGATAAAAACGACAACAAGAAAAAAATAATGTTGAACAATCCGCAGCTCGTTGCATAGTTGATTTTTTTAAAATAATTAGAAGTCACTTCATTATTATGTTCGAATGAACTCTCTTTTTCTGCTCGCTTGAACATTTTTATTCCGGAACTTGATCCGTGACTGGAACGAGACTTCCGGACCTATCGACCGGACGAAAACTCTCTTCGACTCTCCGAGCTATACGTGAGGGAAGCGCGTTAAGGAAGGTTAAAAAATGAGAAAATAAAACGAGGATCCAAAAGAAACGCGGAAAAGGTTGAAGAAGAATGAGAATGGAGGAGAGTGGTGGACGAGAAGTGGGCACGCGAGATAGGAGCCATTTACATGGAGAAAAGCTGCTGTGGCTGACGTAGATCTCGGAGAATATAACACAAAAAAGTGTAAAAAGGTAGAAATCAATTTAAAAAAATCATTCTTATCTCTTCTTCCTCATTTTTGTGCTATCCTCGTTGTCATTGTTGTTGCTCATTGCCAAAGCATGATTTACTAATTGTAAATATTATAAATCAAATGAACTAGCTTTACGAAAAGAAACGAGAAATATTACGTTAATTTTGAGAAACCTATTGTTTCTTACTCCTGATGTGGTGGAATAAAAATAAAGACATATCCGAATGCACATAATTGCAAAAGAAATTATTCTTCAATGACTGAGACAATGAAGAGATCGAATTTTTCTGATTATATTTTCCTATAGACGTGATGTAAATATTCATAAATCTATAATTGTATATAAACAAATAATACGCATATATATCAGGCATATTAAATGCAGAAGGGATGTGAAACCGAAAATCCGTTTGTGCAGCTGGTTGAGATATACTTTATTGGTCATCATATCTGTCGCAGACAGGGAGAGGCTTTTCAAACGATTAATTATAAACAACCACCATAACAATAGCCATACGTAATTAAAGTTCCCTTTCCCTCTTTCTCTCTCTACTGCTGTCTTTCTCTTGCCATATGTCTGTTTTCAACCCAGTTGACACTTCCCCACATCGACATCCTTTTCCTGTTTTCCATCCTCGACCATTTCATACAATAAAACAAATAGACACCCCAATGTGTGTACACATTCATGCGCTGTTGTTTCCGCATCAATACGTGGCTCATGCCATTATTTTCCTCTCGCCCATCCACTATCGAAAATTCCAATTTCCTTCCTACTTTCACAACTAATTTCATGGATGAGAGCAAAAAGTATGATTTTTCCTCCACGAATCACGGTCTTTTTGTTCCAATTATTTTCGACTTTATCAATTGACATTTAAAAGAAAAAAGTAAAATGTTCCTTCGACCAATTTATTTCCGATTTTTAAAATGCCAAATAAATATTTATTTTCTACCGTTTCATTCACATTGCTTTTTTCGTTACTGTGCATTTTTCGATTCACTGCTTTTTTATATTTGAGAAAAAAAAACATCCGAAAGTTTCGAATTTCTCATAATCGGATCGTACAAATATCCCAGAGCAACTCTCAACTAGTAAATTCGAAATATTACATCACCGTTCCAACCATTGAAACTCCGCTTGAAGCAGAATCCCTCCATTCTGAATCGATCTCGAACACGTAACGTCCGCAGCTTTCAATCGTAACTTCATGTCTGGGTTTACTCGATTCCAACAATTTCCGACCTTCATCAATTAATTTAATTTATCATAAACCCTCATTAAGACTGGAATGAATAATACAATATAAACAAGCCAGATTCCATGCGCGAAAGATGCGATCAGCCAAATGTCAAGCCGTCATTTCGGCATTGGAATTCTCGTGCACGATTATTACCAGAGATTAAAGTTGAAGCCAGGCTCCGAGGGCGCGTGAAACGTCTCCTCGTTAACGTCAAAACTTATGAGCATTCAATAAGGCCGGACTGAATATATTTTCGTGAGGCGAAGAATGAGGAAGAAGAAGAATAAGAAGGTAAGCTGATCGAGGTATTCGGATGAGTAAATTAGGCGGCACAATACCAAGCCTCGTGTGCACAACCGTTACGAGATGGCTGAGAACATCTCGCAGCAGTGGATGCATTTTGCGAGGAAGAATAAGCCTGGCCCGCGTCGTTGGGATCGATGTGTGTGAGCTGGGAACTCATGCACTGCCTCGGAGTGCAAACCGGGACCGGTTCCTCAGCAAACAACAGCCAGAGAGTTAAATCGCGACCACCTACAGGACCGAGTACTCCGAAAGAGGAGAAGCCTCTATGGAGACGATACGCGTATGAAATATTGCATTTTGATAGCCGATAGTGATGGACTGAGAGAAAAAAAAAATGTATCCCGAAAAACGATGCCATATTTTTTGTCGGAATGCGAGGGAACTCTACACACGACGGAATAAAAATTCATACTTACAGACCGAAGTATGCCCTCAGGCAGATTCTTAAACATTCACAGAGGCGTGAGATTCTTCGCAGGAATCGTAGAAGTGAAATAAGCAAATATATAATACCAGCTAGGCAGAGGCACGCCGGGTATGTATATATAGATTGGAGAAAAAGAAAAGAAAATTCACAGTCGCATCCTGCTGGCGTCGTCGGACCCACGGGAGACTCATTAAGGGGTTATTTCAAAAGTTAACTGAATCGAGCTGATAGAGACTTCTCTATGCTATTCCCCAAGAAGAAGAGCGAGAAGGGAGAAATAAAAAGATGAGAAAAAAAACGGTGCTTTCGCATAACGCGTTGGCGAACGTCTCTCTTTCAAACCCTCGAGGAAGGACACCGGAGAATTTTTTCTCAGCCGTGTGCCCTGGTGCTTTGGGAGCTTTCTACCGCAACGTGGTTCGAGCTTCCTCTCGCTCTCTCACTTAAAACCCTTGAGAGGGAGAGCGAGAACTCGGAAATATTAATTAACGTCATCTCCTTATCCCCAACAGTAGAAGCCCCTCGTCCATGGTTTCTCGGCCTGCTCCTTCCTCTCTTTCTTCTCGATGGAGCCCTGTATAGATATTTATATAGTTTGTTATCGCTCAACACTCTCGTTTCTACTATTCCTCATTCTCAAACTCTTTATCTCCATTTTTCTCCTGTTCCGCGCGAAAGTCGATCTCAAAATCTTCTTTTCTCACTTTTCTGTCAGAGCCCTCGCGAAGTAGAATTTTCAATGAATCCACAGATCCGATTAAAAGTCGTTCAACCACACCCTTGATTCTCTCAGACCCTCAGACACTATTTGTGACTTTCATATATTGCTATATGAATCCAAGAAAAAGTGGCTCAGAATGAAAATTTCTCCTCTGGCTCTAAACATTCAGAATATTACGGAAAATTCGACGGATGGCTCTAGAAGGAAAAGTTGTAATAAAATCTGCAGCGATTTATATTTAATTGGATGAATTATTGATTGCTTAGCGATGCCAGCGGCGCCACTAATGGAAATTGAAATTTTTACCAATTTTTTTTCTCGGTTTATGAATCCGTTATTTCCCACGAACCTCATCTATTCATCTTGTTGACTTATCGACAGATACGAGTCCGGGAATGCAGGTACCATTGAAAATTACACTTCTGGTCAAACTTCAGAGCTTCTTACTTCTCCCAGGAGTCGGAATGAAACGGAATGGGTTCTTGTAAGTGTGTATTCTGGGTTTGTAGTTTCTTGAGCACAGTGGCTGACGTTCGGCTTCCATCTCACGTATTATATTGTCCCTAGTGCATTCATACTGTACACTGCAATCATTTCGCCGTTGGGCGGCATTATTCGTCTGGGATATTAGGTCGAGAATGCTCTGCGCGCGGAAAAAAAAAAGCGGAAAGACGTAATCCCGTATAATCCCGTAATAAAAAATTGGAGGAATCAACCCATGACACTTTCACTGTTTGGTCGCATCGTTTACGCCCTTTTCAACATTAGTAATCGATATATAGTTCGAGAATGCGGAATAACCTCGTGTTACCGGTTATCCGGTAGCGTGTAAACAAATTGGCGGTAATGACACTGCAGTTTGTCAGATCGTTACGTGTGTACATGTATTATGTTACATGTATACTCTCGTTACACGTACTGCCTTGTTTTCCTCTGGGGTATATTAGTCGTGACGAGAAACCATGAGAGAAAGAGTGAGAGAGAAGAGGAAAGAAAAAGAAAGAACGAGGCAGCAGGGAGGCCATGGGGTGAAAATGTCCATGGACATTGGACACACGCCGGTTATTTCTCTCTCGTGAAACTTGCACAGTACCCTAGCCAGCAGCGAATGTATATTGTACATGAGTTCCACGCATTCCATTTGCATATGAACGTACGCGAGCATATCTAAATATATACGCACATAGATTAATGGGTGAAAAATATTTGTACAGATGTGCGACAATTGCAGGAAAATTATTGTCTCGCGGAGTTTGACATTATGATATTTTTCACTTAGGCAAACAGGGCGTAACTGAAGGAGCGATAAATTTTTTTATACGTCAATGCGAAAAATATTAATCAGGGAAATTCGTCAACGAACTTGTTCACATATTCACGAAACAATGACAACGGTCACGTTCATTTAAAAGCGTTTTAAAAATTAGATAAACGATAAGTTATCCAGTTTTTCATGAAATCAACAATTTGGTTAAGTTCGTTTTTCTCGAACTACGATCTTTAAGACGACTCGATTGCCTCGTACGTTCTCTTGCAATTTCTCTTGCCGTTTTTGTTTCTTCGTTTTTTTTTTTTTTTTTTATTATAGTGACTTGTCAGCCTGCAGGGTTGCTGTTTATTTTTCTGGTACGTGCGAAAAACTCTGGGAGGGACAACGAGAAATTTCCTATACAGGAGCCACGACAAAGCCAGAATATATTTGAAGCGTGCTGAAAACACTCCGAACCCATGGACCTCTATTGGTGCCCACTCTTTTATAAATATTTATCCTCATTTGAATCCCTCGGGATTTTCCCCAGTTGCTCCATACATCTCACTACCTACTCGACGATTTCCTTTCTCCCGCTTTTTCTTTCTCTCATTCTCATGCACCCTCTTCTAGCCATGTCAGGCACGTATTTGTTATTGCAAATCTTTCCTACGTTTTGTACGTGAATTTCCATCAATGGCTGATGCACACCCTTCCTGTCATTTCTCACTTTTCAAAGTCGTTCAGCAAAAAACAAAGTAACCGATAAGAATTATCGGAAAATTTGAGGATTCCAAGCTCAAGATTATTGAAAAGTCATAAATATCTGTAAGAGAAGAATCAATCGATCTGCAACTTGAATGCCATCATCACAACGTTTGCTGCTGTTGATTGATGATCGAGGATTGACTGTTTATAAGCACTTGTGGCCAGAGCATACAGAGATACAGATTCCCTGTTTCGAGTAAGCTTTCAAATTGTCTTTCAACATTTTCACGTAACTTTCCACTTCTTAGTGATTATTGCGTATTTTTGTGCTCAAGATTATATTTTTCAAATAAAAACGATACATACCGTTTGCAGGTGACGAATTAAATCGATTAATATAGATAACCGAAGGATTTATATTCCTTACCTGGAACAGACAAACAAAAAGTGTCGGTTAATTAAAAAATAGCGGATAATCAAATGGTTGATAATCATAGAATGTGGTTCACTCTTAATTTTTATGGTCGATGGTTTAAACGATCAAGAATGAATCGTATTGGATGCGGATGTCATGCCACTAAAACATCCACCCGCCCCGGCTGGATGATAATTTTTTTTTTGAGCTCACAAACTTTTCTTAACATGGATCTTATTTTGGATAATGATGAGAATTTCTCCGGAGGAGATTCAAGGAAGGCCGAAGACTGAAGCAACGAAAAGAAAAGAGGAAAATAAAAATGAAGAAAAAAAAGGCGCGAATGAAAGGAGACGCGGTGACAGTAATGAGGATTTCTCTTCAGTCTTCAGTGACTGGATTTCTCTCTCGTTGCTGTCGCGGACTACTGGTCCAAAGGCTAAGGCATCGAGCATGAATCGAAAAAACGTTTACACGTCGAAAAAATTATTTTGGTTCGAGCTCCGGTGGTCAGGAATTCTTCGTTGAAAAACAGATAATTTTTCGTTGCAATACGAGAGTCGATGTTGCGTAAAATGATTTAATGTGAAATTTCGACGTTCCGACGAAAAACTAAATCGGATGGCCAACGAAAAGTGCGCATACTTTCGAAAATCTGACAAAGGAAATACAATGATTTTTTATCTTCTCACACGAGTGTATGAGAAATTGGCTACGGTAATTCGAACCACGGTGCGCATACGAGCGAACGTATTAAGAGAAGGGTGGAAGAGCTCAGGAGACGAGAAGAAGGAACAGACAGTTAGTTACATTATGACGGTATTTCTAAGAATATCAATGGAAGGTGCAAAGGCGGGAAAGCTATGAAACAGCAGGGAGAAATGGAAATAAAAATAAAAGAAGAAAGAGGAAAGGAAGAAAAACAATAGAAAAACAAATAAGATGCTCGAGCTCCCAGGTTCTCAGAAGCTAACATCACGACCCTCTCCTTTTTTCTCGCTCTCTCTCGGTCTCCCTTTCTCTCCCTCGAGGTCGTGAAATCGCCATGACTGCTTAGGAACGTACAACCGCAACCAATGCACTTGCAACGCGCTCTAACCCTGTTCTTCTCTCTTTTATCTTTTTTCTTTACGACGTACGTATGTAATGTCAGAAAACATGAAATATTTCGAAATATTTTGATTTAGTTCCGTCGTCCGGTTCATTCTATATAAATTGACTGAAAAATCAATTCAGTTTATGATAAAAAAATGTAGGGAAAGAAACTCGGTAAACCACCGTTACTCAATACGGTGAATGGAAATAAAAAAATTCGAGATTAAAAATGGATTGAAAATGTATACATAATTTGATGAAATTGAAAAAAAAAAGTTGAGATCCTCTGATGCGGAATATATATCGGCATACGGATTTGCGGCGCAACTCAGCGTCAGAGTTTGTCGGCTCGCTGGCGATGCAAGTGGTCCGCGCAGCGGTGCATCATCTCTGAAAGATATCTGCGCTTCTACCTCTCTCTTTCTTTATCTATCTCACTCGTTCTTCAGGTCTTTCTCTCATAATTTTTTGCTCTTCCTTTCTCCTTTTTTCGCTCTCTCTCTTTCCCTCCCTCCGACCCCCTCATTTTCGCTTACTCTACCACGAGCTCTTTTATGCCCTATCGTGCACGAGTTATTTCCTTCGTGGACTGTGAAACTTGCGCTTTTGCGGGTCCAGACGCCCTTGAGTCTGATTATACGCTCAGCCTGTACCTCTTTGGGTCCTCTTTCTGGCTCTCTCACTTTTTTCGTTCCCTTTTTATTTTCTCTCTCGTTGCGGCGTTCTCAATGTTGATGCACGTACTCTTAAATAAATGGGAGACAAAACAACGGGATCCGGCCGGGAACGTATAGAAATATGAACAAAGACCTGACGAAAAATAAATTAACAAAAAAAAATTAAGCAAACATATTATGGAAACTCGTTGAAAAATCGTGACAATCTAACAAAACTATGTTTTTTTTTCCTATAAAAACGATTTTTTAATGATTACAAAAATCTACGAATCGATCCATAAATTTCGAAAAAGTTTTTATTTTCAACAGCTATAGATTTCTGAAAATAACGCTCAATTCCTACCACTTGAAAATTAGCGGTAATTGTATTACATCTGCAATCGTATAATGGATCGTGTGTGACCTAATTTTCACGAGGCAACAATTTGTCACCGAAATAATCTAATTGCAATGTAAAATAGAGCCTTGTTTAAGTATTAATTACAAAAGGTAGTTATATTTCGTGATAAAGCTTGCGAGTGATGAATTCATGAATATTAAGTACAATTCGCAGCGAGTAATCATGAAATTCTGAAGTAACAATTTTGTTTTAGTATTTCTCGCGCGTAAATAAAAAATTCAATGACTTTATTTATTAATAAGTGAAAAATTCATAACGAGCGTCAGCCTCAAAAATTCTTCTGCATAAAAGTATTGACGACTCCAGTCATTTCTTTATTTATTTAGTTTTCATTTTAACAATAAAGCGATTCGCTCTATGATGATTAAAAACACGCATAATGTAACCGAACGACGATGCTACTTTCGTCAGTTCCTATCCGAGAGATTCGTTCGGTGGAAGCTTATATATCAACGATTTAATATTGCGATATAAGCGATAAATAGATTTGTAAACGGCCACGAAGAAATGGGGGAAAGAGAGGGAGAGAAAGAAAGGGTTTTTGCGGGGTCGTGGAACTCGAGCGTAATTTAATCAGCGGCCCATTAGCGAAGCCCGTTGGGCCCCGCGTCGTCACGGATTCCATTTAATTAATGCAAGGCGACGTTGGCGGTAGGCCGAACACTGTAGACGTCCAAGAGTAACGAGAACATTGCCCATTTAATACGAACAAACCGAAAAAAGCAAGATAAACGTACGAGCATCAAGCTTACACAATGCCATCGAGATAACATCGAGAAATTAAAAGATTTCACCAGCTATTCATGCATTTACTTTACGAACATCGATTTACCATTCGCCATTTAGAACTACTGCACGTTAAAGTAGAATAGCTTCTCTACAATAGTCAGATTATCGTTCAATTTTCACAATTGATGTGTGCGAAAAAATCGATGAAAATTTGACATCGCAAAAATTCGCATTCGTCAGTCAATTTATCATTATTGACATTTTTCTAGGTTAACAAATCATAGTAAAATGACTCTCTTCGATGATAATAAAAATGTTTCAATCAAAAGTTATGAACTCATTAAGGCTTCAATGTAACTAAAAGACACTTTCACTGATAGTTTTTTTCGGGACGCTGGAGAAGGTGCAATTTATGCTTTTTCTACGGAGTACGAAATACGTAGCAGGCTTGTGAACTCAAATTCCACTGTCTCTTTTAATAATTCAACGGCTTTGCTTCTTTTACTTTACAATGGATTTCTGCATACACTGCTCGCACTATTCTGCTACCCCTTTAGCTCTCTGGTTTCTCTGTCAGTGGAAAAGTCGATCGACACCCCAGTAGTAACGAATATCTCTACTTCACCGAGCGTGGAATAGAATAGAAAAGTGGAAAGAACCGCTAACAGGAAATGGATGCTACGAGTGGGAAGAGAAAATGAAAAAAGGAGGAGTAAAAGAATAAGAAGCAAGAAAGTTCACAGTTCGGAAGATCCGGTAGAAAATCATGATGGAATTGTCTCCAACGATAAAAATCACGATCAAGTATACTTTTTATTCATACTTTGTATTACGTTGAATCCAATTCCAAAGAGTCACAATTATATATCGATAAACATAGTGGAGGTATAAGAATTTCATGTTTACTAATGAAAAAAAAAAAAAAAAAATCTCATCGACATTTAGTTCCATTTCTATAAGCGATACGGATTGATTATTTTTTTTTTTTATTATCACTTTATAAATAAATTTTGTCCTACTTTTCGAGGTTTGTATCAATGGATAAAACTGAAAACGAGTAATCGTTCAAAAGGGTCATGTACGGCCGAAAAAAAAAGATCTTTCCGAATGATGAAAATCAAAGTGCGAGAAGAAGTTGAAGAGAATGGTGACGAGGGATAAAATATATAGACTTGGCACAAGAAGTAGAAACGGAAGTACGACCAGACGATCGAAGTAAAATGAGAAGCAGTTGAAGCTTCCTTTCTCGTCGGCAGTTTCATCCTTTCTTTCTTCAAGATCACTTGAGATATTCAGGAAATACATAAAATATATGGGGCACTCTTTTCCCGAAAATCATTTTTTTTTTGCTTCCGATTAAAAATTGTATAAGCTACGTTTTCAATCACCGAGAAAAGGACGTCACCGCGAAAATACTGTGACCTCAACATTTTCTCATTGATAGTATCGAAGAAAATGTTCTTTATAATTCATAAGAAGTTGAATCAATTCGACATAGGATGGCCCATGCATGTGTCTTATGAGCAGAATGAAAGAGACAGCGACTCGGCAGCAGTCAGCAGTCTCTTGGGGATGTAATCAACTGAAATCATCGGAGATCTTATCACACCCACATTCCCTTTTCCTCTTCTGCTCCTCGCTCGCTCGATCTTTCTCTCTCACACCCTCTTTTGTGTCCATCTGGGCCCAAGGGTTAGAACCGAGAACTTTGTACGTGCAGAAGCAGAAATCTCATCGACGTCAAATAAACATTGAGCGTCAGGTTGAATTTATAACCAGCAGTCACGTCATCGTTACTTGCCGCATGGTTCATCCTCCATCCTCTGTCTCCCTCTTCTCACCAAGCTTGCAGTGCTTGAATAACCATTTTTTTTTTTCAACTTTTCTGGTTTTTATGACAAGATACAAGAAAATTCTGCTAACGTGTCACAGTTCTTGGTTTTCAACGACGAGAGTTTTTTTCTCCTTGAAGGAATAAAATCGTTTTTTTTTTCCAAATCCATTAAAAATGTTCACTTGGTCGTTCGTCTGTTATTTATTTTCCCATGACTTTGGCTCGAGCCGTTCGACCGTAAATTTGATGTGACCATTGCGATTTCCGCAATGCATGCACCGGTGAATGCGCTGATTACCAAAGTGGGGAAAAATGAAGTAACAAACTCAGAAAAAAAGTGGAAATCTATGCGATTAAGCACTGGGATCGGGTCACGATCTATGAAGATTGGAAGCTCGCACGACGTGACTCTCCGGAAGAGAGAATCTTCCGTCGGTTTGTTTCTTTGGCTGTTTATTCAATGCTCTCTGTAATCTTGCTCTTTGCTGAATAACCACTCGCGAAGGCGCCGGTGGATATATGTGGATTGCAGGTTCCGAAATAAAATGGAATATTGTCAATGTCGTGTAAACATTAAAATTCATCGATTGTTGATACGAACGAGCAAGAGGAAAAGAATATTTTGTCACGAAAGTACGTTCGAGCAATAAAATCTTTCGTGGTAAGCAGAAAATAAAAACAAAAATAAAAATCGAAGTAACGTGCAGAGTTTGCGGTCCGCAACGCTTTGCACATCCAGACAACCCTTCGTGCGGATTTCAATTCACACGCACGCACACACACACACGCGCGCGCACACACATACATGTGTACATAACTCACGCATTTCCGAGCAAGTAATAGCAACGAGTTACTGGAGCAGAGAGGTGAGTTGAAGCCACGGAAATAACAAGATCATTTGTCACTGGCCATTTGCATACGTCTCCACATACTCGCACTCTCTCTCTCTCTTACTTGTGCATTCAACGATAAAACGCTACGCGGATTCGTGTTAAAAATGAATGGGAATGAAGCTCTGTTGAATATTGGATGAAAAGTATAACGAGAATGCGAGAGAAACGTCACGAACTCGTGTTGTTCAATCGTCATGAGATCTTTTCTATTTCCAACCTGTTTGCAAGAAATATTAAAACTTTCTTAGAGATTGGAATTTTATTTTCAAATTCATTTACTTTTCGTAATTGATTTCATTATTATTCCAACTCACTCTTACAATTGGAAACGAAAATGTCGTTTATTGACGCATAGTCAACGCATCTGTCCTGTGTGGCTTCCTCTTTTTCTCTTGTCTATATGAGCAAAAGTCTCGCACATGGGGGTAAACTCGACGTCTCGTAAAAGCTTCGTTCTTGTCCTGCGTCTTCGTCCTTCCAGCGTGCGACGAGTTCATGAATATTCGAAAACTTGATGCGACCAACAGGCCAACCTGAGTGCCTTTGTCGAGATATCCTCGAGGCACTGCGAGTGTTGGTTTGGAAGGTTGTGTACAAAATGAAAAAAGCTTTTCTTCTCAATGGGGACAAAGTGCAGAGACGATAAATGCGATTAAATTCGTATCTCTATATATAGCAAAGCTGTGACGAAATCGAGTGTTCGGAAATCTCGCAAATCAAAAACGCTTTATTACGTTATTGAAGGACTACAGTCGTGTCAGCGTATGCATTTCTATTGCAATAATTGTCAAATTTAAAAAAGAAAGAATTAAAAAAGTGAGAATTTAAAAAAAGAAAAACAAAAATAGAAAATTACTTTTTAAAAATGATTATTACGAGTCATAAATTTTCGTTGTTAATACAAAATGTATGCGGAGGAAATAAAATATCGAAATTACTCATACGTCGATTATCCGTATTGAGTAATTTTAATATCCATTTTTTAGTGTTTTTAATATAATTTAATAAAGACGATTTTTTTTATTTCTATTGACAGTTAGATGTTCCGGTTTTGAGTCCTGATGATAAATCTCAACCTAAGGGAAATACATTCATAAATAGAAAGCACGCGTTGAGTCAGGAATAGTCTGGGACTCGTTTGAGGGAGCAACAACGAGTCTGGGTCAAGGGCAACGACCTGATGCGCGCTGAGGGTTGTTTTTCCCGCCCCTTTCGCCCCCGCGAATGGTCGTACGGGGTGCTCTGAACGACGACAGAATTTTCAACCCATTGATCCTTAGGGTTGCCATGGAGTTTCAACGTGGCTATCCATCCTTCATGTGTGTAGACGAGTGCTCGCATCAAGAAACTTCCAGACATGCAGACAACAACAAGCCCGAAAGGTCATGGGTTCAAACTTACCATATCCGGGAAGAATATTAATCACTTACTTTTAATAAACTTTCAATGATTTTGATAAAAAAAAAACCAAATCAGAATAATCAATAGCGTTAATACTGTTGTTCATAATTTTTTAATTTTTGTTTTGTTCTGCATCAATAACGCTCGTGGGTTTTTCGGAAGTGAAAAAATAACTCTCCAAGAAAATTCCCCACAGTCACCTAACGCAGTATACCGTATCGCCTTTGAAAATCTATCACGCTGCATAATAAACAAAAGCACCGCACCGAAAGTTTCTTATTTGTTTTACTGCTCCGAATATCCTTGTGCATCTTCCGATGCACATTCCATCGAATCTCTATCGTTCACCCATACTTTCCTTCTCTTTGGTCTCGTCTACTGTGAAGTCTTGCCAGTGAGAGGAGCCCACCTTATTTCACGCTCGTTATTAATTTATTTTAATTACACGCCAACGAAACACGGCAGGAACGGGAGCGAGCTCTGGTGTGTTCACCGGTAATCATCAATTATTACGTATTATGCGGTCGAGGCTCGCAAGAGTTTCTCCCTCTCCGCGGTTTTCTTCTTTTTCAATTCCTCCCTCTTCTTCATGTTGGTATTCCTCTTGGCACGATATTCAATTACTGGCCGACGACCAGCAATTTTCGAGCTGTGTGGCCAATGACAAATTCTCAATATCTTCCTATCAATTTGTATTTTTCATCAATCCAAATACAACAAACAATTTTTTCTTAAATCATTCATTGGCAAAAATGAGCTCCTCCCCAGACCCAAAAATTAAAGTGCGATGTTCTTTAGAAAGAAAAGCGAGAGACTGTCAAAGACTCAAGGATCAAACAGAAATTCGTTGTTGTTATTCCGGAATTGGGGAAAATGGATGTCGACTCGCGAGGTTGGACTATTCGGCCGCGCGCGTGATTCAAATTGACAATAGCTCATTGGCTAGAACACGTCATAAGAGCGACCGCGTGCTCTCGTACGGTAGCCGGTCGCTTCTGTCACCCAGTGTGAAAAATAACAAGCTCTCGGTTAACAACGAACACGAGCTCATGATGAGTGGCGAAGTGCCGTTCTTCATCTCCGACGCGAGTGATAATAATTGCAAGCCAAAAACTGAACACCACGAGATCCATTTGTCCCGTCCACTCGTCGTCGTAGCCATCCATCGTATATATCTATTCGTCTTTCCATCCTCCTAGCCATTCCCCATCCCGTCCTGTTTCCCATTCATCCTCCATCCCGTTTATCCTTCGCATCCCGACGCCATCCATCACTCATTCATCTATCACTGTAATTACTCGTTTTCTACTTGGGACTGTTGCTGTTTTTTCTAACTCATAATAATAGATCGAGCTAGTGAATTTTATCAATCGTGTATCTTTCACGATTTCCTACCTGCAACAAACTATTCTTAGAAAATGATTCTGGGTGAAAACATTAGGACCTAGGGAAAAAGTATACAAAATAATTGTTTTAAAAAAATCACTTCTTACCTGCAGAATTCTTTTTTACACTTCAACGACTCAAAAAATGTTGATTTCTTTTTAAATCCAATTACTTCCGATATCATTGTAAATTAAACTCCAAATTACGAGTTTATTGTTTATTACTTGTGAAAAATCGAAAATGAAATGTTAGAGAAAACTGTGGGTTAGAATTTTTGTTCTGCGTGCCCGAAACTGAATTCTTCGATGTAACTTGTTCATTATTCGTTATAAAAAGTGACGAGCTGTCTTTATAAACGAAAATGACTTGCTCGCTGTTGAAATTGGAGTGTTGAGAGAAAAACGTAATCATGTCTAAAATTGCACTAAACCGTTTTATATATTAAGGGAGGTCGTATGGTAGAAAAGTGAAATGGAAGACAGAATAATAAATCGTAACGCTCACTGGATGAAGATCAATTATCTAAAAATTCATCGATCGCTAAGGGGGAAGAGTCTGCGTTATTCATCTTTTCTTTCGTCTCTTTTCCTACTTATTTTTCTCATTCTTTGTCTCTTTTCCTCTGGCCAATATCCTTGGAATAATTTATAAGGGATTCTGAGCAAACGTGGTTTGCAAAGTATGGGAACTTTTAATATATTTTTTGTCCTCTTTGCCTTCATTTCTCTCAGTTTTTTCTTCTCCATCTCGCTCTGTGGGTTTCTTTCTTTTATAGTCGTTCTGCAGGACTTTTTTAATCGCAAAACACGTATGCGAGAGCAGGTAGAATGAGAGTGGGCAAAGAGAAAAGTGGAGAATTTACTTACGTCCTCCCATCTCTCTCTCTCTCTCTCTCTCTCCCTCTCTCTCTGTCTCCCTTTCTCTCCCTCTCTCTCACGCTCTCTCTCTTTTTTCATCTCGCCCTTTCGCCTCTTTTCCATTCCTTCTTTCTTTTACTCTATTCGGGTCTTATATTTAATTCTTTCAGGATTGATGAATGGGTAGAGCGGTTCCCTTTTGAGCGCACGGTAGCCACGACTTTGCTAGTCTGTTACAACACACGCGCTAAAATCCTCTTTGCCTCAATCTTTTTTATGACCTCTCTTTTTTTTCAACCATTCCTTATCCTCCTGAACTTTTATACAAATAAATTTGTCACGAACCAAAGGAAGTGTCAAGAAGATCAAAAAACGAGTTTATTTTGTTTTTTTTTTTTTTTTTAAACAAACAGAACTTTTTTTCTGTGTTGCTTCCTAACACCGAACTCGTCGTCTTCCGACACTTGCTGAAAAGATCGACCGTTCAATTCAGTTTGGGGAAGCTCTTCATTGAGCGATTATCACGAGGGATATTTTCACCGAAGTTCCTTAATGAATTTCGATGCCACAGGTGCTGGAACATCATAGAGAACTTCTGAGGCCAGCTTGCCACAATTCTATGAGGTCCCTCTTAATTTTCATATGAAAATCAGTTAAGACTAGACGATCAAAATAATCGAAGCCACGTAAATAACCCTGACGCTGTGTGATCAAAAGTATAGAGTGAGAAACACGAGGAGAAATAAATCACCCTGCATACATGCAGGGTGATTTATTTTTCGCTCTTCGCCCTTTCCATCTCGGACAGAGCAGCGATCTTCCGACCGTTGTCTGGAGATTTCTGATGGCGATAATAAGCTTACAAGACGGCGAAAACAACAAGGGAAGTTCATATACCTGCTACACTATGACAGAGTGCGGAGGACCAAGAAGGAAGGATCAGAGCAACGTGTAACCGACCAAAAGGGACCGCGAACGCCAATTACCGAAAGGGGAAAAGTGTTTTCTGTTAGAGCGAAAAAGAGCACTTAATGGTATGAACTTCCCGAACCCTTTCCAAAGACGAAACCAATTTCCAGGTCAAACTGACCGGAAAAAAATCAAGTTGGTTGCCCCCCGGATACCAATTTTTCTTTACGACAATATACAACTGAAATAAGCACTCAAAAAATTCTTCGCATAATTTTGATTAAATACTGCCCAGCGGTTCAATAAACTAGCGATGTTCTGAGCTTCAGAAAACTGTTCAGTCTGAAAAGATTTAAAGAAAAAGACAACTTTTTCATAACAATACACGCGGCTCGTGCTTCTCTGGATTGCATCCTCGAACTGAAATGGTCAAAAGTCTAGATAACTTTTAGACAAAATTTGTCATGTGTTTCGTTGTATCTGAGAAAAAATGAAAAAAAAAAATCTGTCGAAAGTGCGGGAGTTATTCCATGAGAAGGCGTGTAACGCTGTGCAATCTACAGCATAAAGAGAGAATCGGAAACATATGAAAAAGAGGAACTCGGAGAAAAAAATAAAGAGCAAATTCTTCGTCCGTGTAATTAAGGGATCATGTCTATGCTGCTGCTTAATTCCTGGGTTGGCTTTGATGCTCCACGATGTCGAGATCTTAATCAAAAGAAAGAGAAAGAGAGCACGAAGGAGATTGAAAAAGAATACAAGAGAAAAAGAGGAGAAATAAAAAGAGAACGATTTATAGAGTGTGAACGTGCACGAGAACGTTTAAGCGATGATTAACTTATTCGCGGAATCGTTCAAGACCAACGATGGGGAAAATTCCCTCGTGCGTGCTGCATTTACAACTCTCTTTGTGGTTATGCACATATATGTTGAAGCATTTTTCTATACACATAGGTGTCTGTGTGTTTACCGGTGGGCAGAACGCGTCATTTTAATTGCTAATTTAATTAAAGTCCGGGGGCGAGGAGTGTTTTCTCGAGCACGTGCTGAGCAAACTTCAGGTCTCTTTTCTTTCTCTTTCTCCATCTTCGTTTCTCTATCTCGCTTTGTTCGGCAACCGCTCTTTATACATCGGACAGTGACCGCTTAAGATGGCCCGTAGCGCGCGCCAGCAATTAAGACGCTATCGGCCAGGCATTATTACTTAATTTATCGAACGGTCCAGCCAACCAACTCACGCTCACATACCCGTGCTTGTGTGTATCCACACTTTACAGGAAGGAGAGAGCGAAATACATATCAACCAAATCTTTTCTTTATAAATTTCCCGATCGAACAATCAACCTACTGCTCCAATAATTCTCGTCGTAACTGAACATTTTTGCGAATTTTTTAACGTTACGAAAAAAGCAATAGTTGCGAGTCTATTTCCCATGAATTATTGACTCGGGCCATGCATGCACTTGTCACTTACTTAGTAATAAACAGGGGGTCGGAAAACTCACGCTTTGACTCCAGGGAAAAGTATAAGAACGTTCAATTCTAAAGGCATGAATCACCAGCCATTGACTTTTTGAAAATTAATTGCTTCGTGGCAGGCTCTATTGACGAAGAGGGAATCGGCTCGTTGCTCATACTCTACGAACTTGAAACTGTCGTCTGATTGAACGTCATTAATTTATTAATAACTGGATCCACGATTATCAATGAAAACAATAGCGAGTGAGTTTTCCCTTCGGAATCTCGCGACCTATCGATTCCGTCGACTTGGAACACGATTTTTAGGACACCATAGATATGTGCATCGCTGTGGAAAGAATAAAACAGCGACCGAGGGAGAGACTATTCGGCTGCTCGAACACAGTACGACGTGGAGGCCGTGTCAGTGGGTTATCGCGACCGGAATCATCGTGGGATCCTCGTGCTCTGGTAAAAGCCTCCTACATATACGTTACACGATACAAATCAAATATATATACAACGCATTGTGTATTTTAGCCAGACCATTCACGAGGAGCTTGAAACATTTACTTGCGGGGGCGCGTCTTTCGTTTGTAACATTTCACAAACACCACGAAACTCAGCATTTCCTAGCGACGTCGCTACTTCTGAGAAGAAGCATGGAATATAATTTTTGTGAGGAAAAACTATCGAAACTACAATACAAAACACTTCAGGATAAATTTTAGGAGAAGGAATGTTGATCCTTCCAATCGAAAATGCAGAATCTTCATACGATATTGAAATATCGCTGAATGTTGTGTATTGAAATTGCAAATTCCTAACAACGTTAATGCACTAGAATCATCCAACAACGTAGAGAATATGTTTCACCTAGGGCAATTTGACAAATGGACATGGCAATTAAGTCCCCACGGCTACATTCGATAGCTCGTTCGGAATAGATTAATAATGATTGAAACGAAGCGTAATCAAAACACAGCGTGAATGGAGTCGAGAATGAATAGCGCGGTGACAGATTGCTCACAATCTCCGTGTATTTCACGCTCCCATGAATGAATGATAAGAGTCCACAAACATAAAGAGTGATCGATAAAAACAAACAAAAATTGCGTGTGTATATTTTTTTCATCAGCTCCAACGAATTTTCTCCATTCAATTTTTCGACATAGACATTTTTTTATAGTATATACAAAAAAAATCCGTCTAACTTGTTCGGACTTTGGATTTAAAAAAAAAAAAACAAATTTATGAAGCAAGAAAAAAATACCAACGACGTCTGCACCAAAATTCATTGTGCCAATGATTCTCGTCTAATCTTTATTCAATTTTTAGAAATCGTTGAATTTCACCAAAGGATTTAGTGGCTGAAACGCCGCGGTTTTAGCCACTAAGAAACAGCTGTGATTCAATGAGGGTTTGGGACAAGTCTATGGGAAGTAAATTTTTGGTACACCAGGAGTAATAACCATTGACTCAATCGATAACTTGTTTAAAATAAAAACTACAATCGTAAATCGCCTACATAATGAATTTCCTATATAAGTGGATGCGTTCGCGAGTAAAAAAATAGTGCGGCCGAGGCTATTTTTCAGTGAATGACCGATTCAATCGAGGCGCCAAATGACGTAACTCGCGTAACTCTTCCAATTGACCGATATTATCGGTGCATGAGTATTCAGGTTTCGAAGAACCGTGTACGTGCAGCAGCACGTTGAGCTGCCAACGGCATCGATTTAATCGCCACTCGGTGCGAGGGTGCATTGGGCCAGGGCGATTAGGGAAGAAGAGGAAGAGGAAGAGAGACAGAGCAACCGAGGACGCACAATTGTGAGGGGTGGGAGGAGAAACAGAGCCCGAAGGGCGTGTCGGTAAGCACCGTCGGACATCGTTATTAAGCGCATATAAATTAGCATATAAATTGTCCCATACCCGGTGTGCTGGCACGGACGCCGGAGAAACCCAAACCTCGGTCCCCCTCCCGCTCTCTCCATCTTTATCTTTCTCTCGCAAAGCTCGAGCTTTTCACACATACACAATCCATGAACTCTGCATAATCCAAACACAAGCTAAACTACACATATCTACACAAACACAGCCAGATACTTTTGTTCCGGAGAAAATGGCGGCTGAGGGTCCATAAGGCATCACACATTTGTCCAAAATTTCCTAAGAACAAAATATCAAAAAGCTACATATGATTTCATGTTCAAAAGACCGCTGACAGCGCCTCAACTACGAAGCTAATAATTATTCACTCCTCTTGCAATATTCTGACACCAGAAATGTCAAGTAAATTACATGCGATTGTAAAATCACGAGGTTTCCGCACTGAACAAGTGTGCAAAAGAGGAGAAATTATGAAAATCCGTTAAGTATTCATCAAACGGGATACCAGGGAAAATAATTATATTGCAATTTTTTTTTTTTTTTTGATAAATAATTTGAAGCATCTCCGGATCTGAATAAGCTTGCAATATCCAAGCGCAGCTTGAGCCAGACTGGTCCATAAATATGTATGGGGACCTGCGTAACGAGTGGACGCTGTAATGGTATATAACCGATTCATATACATTATACACATGCATGCATTTAGATGTATATAAATATATAACCATATAGATACGAGTACGTATCTGTGTATATTTCGGACCTGTAAATATATATAAATATATAACCTGTACATAGAGTATATGTAAAACCGGAGTAATAGGATAAAGGGAGTACGGAACCGTTGGAATATGTACTGGATCGGAATTCTCTCTTTCCCACCTCGCGGCGATTGTGGTTCTCGAGCGAACGACGAGAATCCACCAAACAATGGTCGCCATTACCGATGCAACGAATTTTCCCTCTATACATATAACGCACACCCAGACACGCACATAGCAACGTTGTATAGCGATCGTGAACGTGAATTACTCAGCCGCAGGAGCCAGAAAGCCCACACAGTCAAAACCGCGCTTACAAGGGATCGCGATCTTCTTGAAACGTCTCAAGGCAATCGGTAATATATATATATGGCAATATATGAAGATTCAACAACCAGCCAATTATTAAGTAAACGCTTTTTTGTCAGTTTCGTACGGGGGAATCGCTTTGTTTCAAAATCGCATCGCAAACCACTTTTTTCCATGCATTCGCGAAACGGAACGGAGGAGACTTATCTTCGTCAACGAGTAGCAATGTGGCCGAGTATACGGGCAGCTGGTTTCATTTGTCAACCCAATTAATCGTTCGGTAATCGCAAAAATAATAGAAAATTTTGGTTTGATCACATTTTTGCATGTCATTTATCCAGCGTCACGATTCTCACCCTTCGAGTAGGCGCGACAGCAAAGAGAGTGTAGCGTTGAGGCTGGTGCAACTTTAGATCACACGCCTTTGTTCCAACACATTTAGCTATTTGAAACCAATTTTCCTCGATTTCTTCATCCTTGTGGGAAAGCGCGTTCGGAAATTTCTGATCAAATAATATTGTCACGTGAGACAAGCTCACGATTTTTCCGTTGGTTTTTATCGAGTTTGGATCGAAACTGCTGGCATTAGCCCGAAGAATGTTGACATTACCAAATGATTGTTAATTCATCAAGATCACTTTCGTTATCTGGGGAGTGTATTATGGAGTGCTTAGTGTCTCGGATTATCGATTAAAAAGCCTAGACCGTTCAGTTGCCGCACGTCGACAAGAGCAAAAGGACGAACTACTGCCTTACCGCGAGTCGATGATCACTTTTCCCTCAAACGGCAGATAAAGCTTCGAATATTTCTTAGTTTATTACAGGAAGATTGAGCGTCGTTACTGTCTCATGGTTAAATGATTGTTATAAAAATATTAAATCACGATCGAAAGAAAAAAGAAATAAAAAGAAAGCATGGGATAAAAGATTTCCGAAGAATTTTGAGAACAGCTGGAAATGCGGGGCTATAGTCATTTGAAGCAACAACGATCATCGGAGTCTCGCAATCACTTATTTTTGACAGCAGGTAGAGCAAATGTACTTGGCTCGGCAATATTGTTACTCGATCAATAAAAATGACGTTTCGTAGATCGATTGAGAATAATGCCAATCATTCATTACACCATTATAAAATGGAGTTGTAGTGGGTAATGAAAATAAAAATCCCGCGAGAGAAGCGATGAGTAAGTGATTGAATTTTCACTCAGCTTGTAAATAAATACGAGCCGCTTGCACTGCTCTTGATAAAAGTTACTTTGAACTGTTTTTGGTTTTTTTGCTTTCTAAAAGTTTTTCCTTCTTTATTTTTACTGAAGTGTGGGGTTATTTAAAAGTTAATCGAGAGAGAGAGAGAGAGAGAGAGAGAGAGAGAGAGAGAGAGGATGGAAAAAAGTCGGTAAAAGGACGCCGAAAGGATCATGGATGCGGAGCTCTTGAAGCTCTTGTGGATATAATTATTTATCGCCTTATCAAACTTTCATAATCCTCGCGATCCTTCGCGGAGAGGAAGCGGACACGCTACAATGATTCTCAGGCTTTCCTAGACTCTCTTACATGTATAATATGTATTACAATATATATGTATAGTCGAGGCTTGCGCGACAGCCAACTTTTGTAACGAGTTTTTAAATGTCATAAATGATCTTGGTAAGTCTACGAAGTCGCGTCATAGTACCGACCAAGGGCGAATGGGTGAAAGAAAAAAGCTCTTGCGAGATCCTACGGTCCGATGTAATGATAAAAATCGGTGGATTAAAATTTAATGCAGTTCAGCGAATAAAAACGAACTTTATAAACAATTCTGTTACAATATTTTGACGACGATTATGAAAAGAGCAGTTCAGCGTGATGCTGCCATCAAATTTATTTCTGCAAATGTATTTCAATGATAGGAAAAAAGTCTACTGTTCGAAAAATAAAAATGTCATGAAAGCAAAAGTATTCAATGTCCGAAGGCTTGAAGAAAAAGTTAAAAGTGCAACCCGATTGGTCTCGAGAAGTCTCGCCTATTGATTATGACTCAGGAATGGATTGATTGTCATCGGTGATTAAGAAAAATCAGAGATTCATTGAGCACTTTCGATATAAACATATAAACATCGTGTTAACTTGATGCAAAAGGATTGATACGAACTTGGATCATGCACGAAGAGTGTCATGATTATTCATGAAGAATATATCTCGAGTGTTTCACAATAGTTGTCACTCCGTGGGTTTCCAGTGTCGCCCTCTTTTCATAAAAACCCGAGGTAACAAAAAAATACTTTGAACTAAATATATATTCAATTATTTTATTCATTATTTATGATTATCGACGGAGTGTGAATATAAACATTAGTCATATCACGTTCCGTACTTCGAGAAGGACGATCGAACAATGTCTACTCCAAAAAAAAATATACCCTGTGTCTGATCTGCTACTGTCCATTTCTACTTACATGTTATTTCTCAACTTCCTCGCTTTGAGAGCAAGATTTTGGGTGTTTGGCTGTTCGATCGCAAAGAATAAAGAGGAGACTTTTGTCGAAATGATATAAAACGACTTTGAAAGAGCTCTAACGATATTATTTCACTTGAATATAAGCATAAACGAAGCGAAATTTCCTACATTGTAATACGTCGAGGAATTTCAACCAAAATGCTTTTGATTATGTGCCATAAACATGTCTATGGTTTCATTTTCTTTTTGTTTCATCTCGATTCTCTGAAGGCTGCATTCATATGTGTGTGCGTGTACTCGTACATAAAAGCTCTCAGGAAGCCTCGAGAAGCTTTAATGCCTTTGGCTTCGATAAGTATTCCATATTCGACGAAAGGTAATTCAACACAAAATCGCCGGCCGTACAAGTATTATTCTTCTACCAAAAGCCACGATGGAATTGTGAACTTTTATAAACGAATTACCAAGTTCATCGAAAAAGAACAAGTTTTTCGCCTTGTTGAGGATTTTTTATTAGTCCAATCATCCTCTGAGGAAGGAAAGGTCACGATATGCTAAAAAAACTGTTTCAGCTGTATTTTCAAGATGGCGGTGGACTGACAATATCCCCGACTACGAAAACTCGGTTTCACACTCACGATCGACTCCTCTACAGAAAAAAAAAAGACAATCATTGTCCATCCAAAATAGACGGTTATATACTCGGTTGACTGGACAATATCGAAAGCTGTACATGCGGCGGCCAACAACGGGATGAAAAAAAATAACTAAACGATGGGAAAACGTGAGATAAACAGAAATAAAATAGAAAGAACATCGCGCAATAATCTATAGAGCAATACGTTTGGCGACCTCGAAACTTTGTCCCTTTTTCCACTACAGCTGTACGCTTTTCAACTTTTTTCACTTCCTCATCCTTCCAACTTGGAAATATTCTTCGCCGGAAAATAAAAATATACGATTCGAAGTTAAGTTCAGAATAACAGAAAATCAGATAATAAAGACATTAAAATTCGGAATCCAAGGAAAAGGAGCAAAAAACATCAACAACGGAAAAAGAAAATAGCCGAATAAGAGACACAGGCAATTCACGATGAGATACATCTGCTTGAAAAGCTTGTTAAGTGCTCTAGAGACAAGAGCTTCGTACAATATTCAAATACAGTCTCCGAACAGATAATGAATAAATTGAACATCACTGACCCTGACTATCATTTTGTTACTTATACGTGCTAATTTAATAATTGACCAATCAACTGAGGTTATAATTAAGAAACGGTATGAGACTAGTCGATAAAAATAACGAGTTTTCGACATCTGGACACAGAATTTTTTGTTTCTTCCGTGTTCTAATCAAATCTGTTAATTTTTTCAATCATTGAAATTTTGTTCTTCTCATTTGCTGAGAATTGCATGAAGTACAGAGAGTCAAGTGTACAAACTTGATGAACGTTCTGGGAGAATCAGCAGAACTACGTTTGGTAGTGAGGAGATAAAGAAAACGTGACAGGCTTTGCGTAGGTGCTGAGGATGACGTGGGCAGCATAAGCCACACGAGAATCAAGTGTATAGCGAGTGAGTGAGCTATCCGAGTCGAGAAGATTTAAGAAGGAGGAAGTAAGATAAAGAAAATGAGGAAACAGGTTCAACACGGGAGATAAAAGGCAAGGCAAGCCTCGCTCTCACGTGCGCGTAGTGTAAGCCTCGTTCACTTGTTTATTGTTGCATCATTGCTGAGCTCGCAACCAGATCGCCTTGCCCTCGTCAAATGAAACCAGCTGGACGAGACCAACACGCCAGGTACAATTACAAGCTCCGGCTCGCTTCCCTGCTTCTGCTTCAGGGCCTTTTCCAACCAATGGGGGTCACTCGACAAAGGTACAAAATAACCTCGAAAATGACAAAATGTAAATAATAAAAACTGGAGCAAATTTGCTCTCTTCAGCTCGAAAAATCTTGTGCAAAAATCGAAACAAAAAGTCAACGGAATCTTGTCGTAAATTTTGACTATAATTTTCATGTTTTAGTCATCGAAAAATTTCTACTGCGTAAGGACGACGGTCTTATCGTTATAAACATTTTTTTCATCCTATTCACTCGCGCTTTTTCGCTCTCTTGACGTTAGGAGCTAAAACTCTCCAAGCTATGACTCAATATACCTGTTAGAACAGCGCTATCATCTTCGTGCGAAGAGTTCCGATAACGTCGTCGACTGTTTGATGAAGAATATGAAGGGAAATGTGATTCTTTGCCTTCTTTTTCTTTTTCATTACACAACGTTATCATCGCTGATAACACGAAAAATGCGCGATTTAATTCCCTCAATTTTTTTTCAATCTGCACGCTATCATCTTTTGCTTACGCAATAATACTCAAGTCTACTGCACTTGGGACTAGAAGAATTGTACGTTATTAATCAAGTTCATTTACTATTTATAACCTGCTTTCATTTTTCATTACGTACATAAATAACGATATAAATTTTTGTTGCAAGTTAATTTCAATCAAGCGTTATACTTTATATTTTTATTCTATAATTTATATATTTTTGTTCTGTAAGTTTTGATTTGTTTCATTGAAAGAAAAAAGGAGAGAAACGAGTACACGGCTCATGTCTTTGTCCGAGGTAGAAATACGTAAGATTTGTGTATTGGTGAAATTTCAAGAGTCGCGTATGGAAATTTTACGATGAAGAGCAGGTTGGAAAACGCGTTGAGAAAGGGGTGAATTCTGAGGGGGCTGCTTTTGGAATCGTGCTTCGCTCGGGAAAACTTGGCTCGACTCCAACTAATAGTAAACATCTTGACATCTATATTTGCGCCCGCTTAAATTGCATTTCGAGTCGACTCTTCCTCTAGTGCTCCAGCCCACCAGCAGCCCTTTGGTCCCTCGTTCCAAAACCACCACCAGCAGCGAGACCAGAATCGAGCGTATCTTAACCTCCTAAGCCCTCGATTTTCCTTCGAATGTAACTGTCGCGAAACGTGGCTCGCTTCGTGTGGCAATGGAAATCTATGTTTCAACTCCCTTCGCTGCTACTTTCATTCTTAACTGATTATTGCAAAGGAACGCTCGAATCCAACAAACGTTTGCGAAACATGAATGAAGGACTTTGGACCCGTAATAATATTAGAAATCGTGCAATTTTTTCGAGACAAAATAACGCCAATGCAGTGCCACATGAAATGGCGCGCGCAACGTTCAATTTTGTGCAACAATTCTACTCGAAATGATTTTTGAAAAATATATTGAGATCGCCTTCTTACATTCCGACACTGAGAATGAAATTTTGTTAAAAATGGTCGATATTTTGTTAAATACGGTAAACTAAATATTTTTTGATAATTTCAAACTTTTCGTTATTTTGACAGTATATTTGGTTTCTAACGGAATTTTGCCAGCGAAATTTACGAGTGGAATGACAAAAATTTGCTTCCGAAGAGACTTTCTAAAATATTTCTTGCTGCATTGACACGATTTTTGGTATTATTAAAAAAAAACATTTAGTCGAACGTATCGAACAAAATTTTCGTCTTTTTCAACAAAATTTTGTTTTCAGTGGAGGTTCGATATCGATATACGGAATCTCCATGGAAGCCAAATGGCAAAAAGAATATCAAGTAATCCCGTTTTACGACGAATAAATAGTGCAGTGCACATTTCTTACCTGAAGACGTAAAAATAGAAATTACCGTTAGAACGCCGCATTAAAAGGAGCCTTGGACGGTGAACAAAAAAATGGAGCACAATAAAAAAAGGATGAGTGTGGTTGAAGAATCCTTTCACGCCTATCGATAGTTTGAAATTCTCGTGGCGAAACGTGGGCGCAAGAGGAGCGAGGGCTGAAGAGCAAGGGGGAGGGGGGGGGGGCAAAGAATAGGATTGCGAGAAAGGAGAGCAAGGAATTCACGGCTTCTTTGCACGCGACTAAACATCACAGCGTGCCATTGCGTGGTCTATTGAATTTCAAACGCTTGTCTCGATCTCCTCCTTTTATCCGGTTTCGTTTTTTCTCCCTTTCTCTCCTTTAAGAAACGAAATCGCTCGCTTTTTCTTACAGCGCGGAAGAAAAATGTCGGGCAACAAAGACGATGCTTCGTGTTTATTCATTCATTTATTTGTGTGTACTTTAACGCATGACATGCCAGTCGATTTCGTACGTTCATTGAAAAATCGCCGCGGAGAGCGAACAATGATTAATTAATCCAGTCGTTTGCGATCAATAATCCCGATATCGAATTTCGATTTATAATTGTGTTTATGAAACTGAATAATATGCTGACATCCGCTGATCGATTATTCACATTTTTTAAAAATGGCCCCTCGAGAACGATTAATAATTCTTTCTTCCAAAAAAAAAAGAAAAAAAAAAAGGCTTCCACCGGAGTTTGTGATGCGGTCGCGAGCAGAATTTTTTTTTAATTTCAAGAGATCGCATAAAATTGCAAAGAGGACCAAATACTATTGATCGATACTTATTAAAATTGACCGAAACGGAAATTCGTTCCAATTTTGTATCATGTACTGAAAAACCAAAATTGTTCAGTCAACAAACGTTTTTCAATGAATACGAATGAAACGTTTGGTGGATCAACGAAATCTGCGATCACCGAATCCTTGTTTTCATCCCAATAACTTAGAAACCGATCAGAAAAATTGAAAACTTTATAGAAATGAAGAGAAAATTACATAAATTTACTAGCGGAAAACGACAAAATTTCGAAGCGAGTACGTGCCGTTAACTGCATGTCAAATGTTCGTAGTATAGATGATAAAAGTCTCCACGCGGGTATGGAAGCTACAGAAGCGATACGAAAAGAGTGATGATTGCGCGTGCACGTGTGCTTGAACTCGTGCTACGCATGCCCTGCAAAATAAAAGGAGAGCGGCTAACGCGAGAGGATGCGAGGAGTGAAACCGAGGGGCAATATCTAGACGCGAAAATATACGTTGGTATGAACATGCATGAACAGTTGCATACGTACACGTGAGGCGTTGCGAAACAAAAGGGCGAAAGTTCAATTATTTTCTATAGTCGACATAATGGGCTTCAAATGTACCATCAGTCGGTATATGGATATCTGCTTATGTTGTGAGAATTCACAGTGAAAAGTCTGGCAGTGTGAGGGTCACACCGAAGAGAGTGTGAATGAATGGCGCGAGAGAGAGAGGCAGAGCAAGAGAGAAACGGAGAAGAAATGTTGAGATGGAAGAAAAATTAAACGAGAGGAAAGGCGGGCAAATTGCAAAGCAGAAATGAGAGGAAGAGAGTCAGAGGGAACGTGCGGCAGGGAAAAGAAAAGAGATGGACCATGGTAAAAAGGCTACTTCCTGTCAAAAGTAGATCAGAGAGAGCAGCAACTTGGAGAAGATGGGAGACCGAAAAGAAGTGAGAAAACGCATCACGTGGAAGGGAGACATACTCATAGAAAGAGAGAGAGCGGCTAGGAGGAGAGAAAGTGAGAGAGGAAAAAGAGGGAAAGAGACATGGGGCAAAAGAGGGAATGAAAGAGTCTGATAGAACGAGAGGTGCAAGTGAGACAAGGAGGCCGCGAGTCTGGCGGGAAAAATCAATAGCGGTGAGCCGGCGAACCAAACCCACCCCCGCACAACCCTCTCCGCTGCATGTATTCTCTCACTCGCTGGATATCCTCCCTCCCTTCCTCCCTCCCTCTCTCTCTCTCTCTCTCTCGGCCTCGTATTCGTCGTGTGACCTCTCTCTTCTGAGAGGATAAAGGGAAGGGGGAGTATGAAGCCAGAGGGTTGAACTCAAATTCACGCAGCCCACCGACCCTCTCTCTCTCTCTCTCTCTCTTCCTCTCGTTCTCACTGTTCGATTCTCAACTGCAGACTATACCTTGTATCTCTACCTTCTCTCATCCAGTGAGAAGTCAGGGGGCTGAAGTGGCGGAGGATTCGGTGCAAGAGGAAGAGGAGAAATGAAGTGGAGGTGGAGGCCTCTGGTGCTGGCGTCGAGCTACGAGAATGACGACAACTATACGCGACGACGACGACGACGACGACGACGACGACGACGACGACGACGACGACGACGACGACGACGACGACGACGACGACGACGACGACGACGACGACGACGACGACGACGACGACGACGACGACGACGACGACGACGTCGCCACTGCAGGAATCGCATACCGTTTCATGCCTCTTCTAACCCCGAGCCCTGACCCGCAAACATACACCGAACATCCCTTACTCTCATATACCCATTTCCTACTGAATATACTACATTCACGTAGAATTAGATATATATGTATGTGTGCATGCTTGTGTTTGCGACGTTTGCGAGCCTCGCGACGATTTTCAGACTCCAGACACTGGATTCATTCTGCTTCTGATACGAGCCGATGTTCAAGAGCCCACAAAGCTGCCCTCATTGAAAAGCCTAACGTTTCCGATTTCACCCTTGTCCTGAGAAAAAATTCTTCATCACATTTTGCTTTTGCATTCCGATTTTTGTTTTTTTTTTTTTCTACATAATTTATTTTATGCGGAAGGTGTAAATGTTCATTTTGTTCGTTCTACAGATATGGGTCCCTTGAAAAGACCGAGATTTCTAGTCAAAGTCAGCATTGAATTAGTTTTTTCCTGAATCGTCATCCGAACGAATTTCCGTTCATAACCAAAAACGAATGGCTTTTGGATAGTTGTTCGTTATTTGCATAAATTTCAAGAGGCATTGATTGCTGTACGATTCCATAAGTTTTCTCATCTTGATACGACCAAATGAATCTTTCTATTTTCTCGATCCCTCGATTCGCGAAACTCACCGTTGGGATAACACAGAGATAATGGGCTCGAAAGGGCATAGTCAAATCTATATGGCTCAATAATATTGCCATGAAATTTGTCCCTAGAGGGGCACACTGAACTCGAACTGGAAGAAAAAAAAGTAAGGGGAATAAAGAGAGAAATGAAAATTGCCTCAGCAGAGCGTATGGAATCACGTTACACACCACTCGCTGCACTGATTATGAATTTTTGATACGCTTTATCCAGAACGAGGAAATAAGAAAGATAAGTGGCAATTCGCTTTTCTCTCTTCCTCATTCTTCTTTCCTTATGTATTATCGATGTGTAAAGTGAATCACGAACTATTGTACAACTCCCGTATTTTCTTTATTCCTTATTCTCTTTTTCCCCCACACCCTCTCTCTCTCTCTCCCTCTCGCTCTCTCTCGCTCTCGTTCTCGCAGTTTCTCTCCATCTGTCTATCTCTCTTCAACGCCCTCTTTCGTTCACAAGTGACCATTATATATCGACAAGAAAATACACGCTTTTGTGTGTCACTGGGTAAAAAAAAAAATTCCCAGGAAAAACTGCTCGACAAACAGTCGTTGAAAATGACAGAAATCGATCGTCGTTGCCGGTTACACTCTTCCTCATCGTTTTCCATACTAAATAATTCGAAAATTAAATTAATCTAATTAACGCTTGTATTGTTATCCACACTTGCACCTAAAAATCAGTCAAGTGGTATATATCGAGGTGAATGAGATCGACTCGAAAAAACCCGAAAGAGTATACGCAGGAACGATGAAAATAAAGGTAAACTGACGGATAGTAAAATTTTTTGCTGATCCTTGAAATTTGTTCTTTCCGATGGATATAACGGAATGTGTCGATATTTGAGGCGCGATACTTGCCAAGGTCTAACGTTCGACAAAAAGCCACTGAGACCACAAAAAGTCGTGAAAAGAGTTCTTTTTGTTATGAAAATGAATAAACAAATTGGCTAATAAACGTCGCGGCTAAGAAACAATAAATTTCTTGGATCGTGCATAAACAATTTGAACTCAAGGGTGCGAAATCGCATTTTTATTTGCCAATATTCAAGAAGGCACGTTTTGAAGACGATTCGATATACAAGTTTTTTGTTCCCTCTGGTACTACAAGTGTTCCGCGGTGGTAAGATTTTCTTGTCTTCGTTGGCTCGTAAAAATGCTTTTAGCACCCTCTCCCGACACATCTCCGTAGCGTGAAGAAAACACAATTCGCTATCCCATGAGAATTTGAATACAATGAGCTGTTTTGAATTTTTATCGACGCGCGATTGCAACGGCGGCTCTCAGTGAAAACGCTGAAGCAAGGACGCGAGAATCAACGAGCAAAGAAAGAATAAAATAAAAGAAACGAAGGAAAAAGAGAAAATGAAAATAAAAAAATCAAATCGCTCTAAGATGGTACCGTTGCACTTTTAAAATGGTAATTCTCTTGCCAATTAAAGCTCAGCTTCAGCTTTTATGGAGCCATTTGTCCCAGCACAAACAAACAAAAAACAAACGTTACTTTCTTCTCCTGTACTTTTGCTTTCTGCGCCGTCTTCGATTCGTAAAACCAACAATTACTCCAGATATTTTTAAAAATAAATTAAACTGGAAGCTGTAAGACCAAAATTTACTGTGCACTTTTGAATATTTGTTAAGGGAACAAATATTGTTGCGATGATGAACAAAACAGGTTTACGAATACTCAAAGCGATCCATGGATTAAGTTTCCCCGTTTAGCCCATCAAAATTTAAGGCTCGATATTAATTGGCGTTAAAGAGTTAGCAAGGATTATGGAAAGGATAAGCTTTGGCGAGCTAACGTGCAACTCGCCAACGTATATGTATATCTGCACGGAGTAGATTTCCTGTCTCTCTTGAGCGTACCATGGCTAGATTAATTATGCAACTTTTGATTCGACTGAGAGCGCGGTTGAGAGCCCCCGGAAGTCGAAGAGAGTCAGAGCGCACGAGAATGAGCGAAAGAGAATAGAACGTAGAAGAAGAAGAAGAAGAAGAAGAAGAAGAAGAAGAAGAAGAAGAAGAAGTAGGAGAGGATAGAGTGAGAGAAAATGTCGAGCTTAGGGGAAGCGATATGGCGGTGAAGCTTTGCCAGGGTTGTGAATTTACGAGCCTTCTAACGGCTATACGCCTCTCAAAGTTCAAAGTATATATTAAAGAGAAAGAGAGAGAGAGAGAGAGAGGAAGAATTCACATGCACTCGATTTGCATATACCCATAAAACTAAATATATCTCTTATGGAAAAGAATATATCCCCATTCATATAAAATTCAACAATAATTAATGAACTATTCTATTTTTTTACAGATCATCAATTTCTACTATAACGAATAATTTTTTGCTTCCTACAAAACGGCATTCTCTTTACACAAAATACATAATAAACTGCACAATAGGAGCTGAATGAAAAAAAACTCCGAAAGATGCGGATATATTCAGCAAACATTTTCGAAATATAAACAAAAAGTCAAAATAGTTACAAGGAAAGAAAGAAATAAAAAGCCCCAAGTAGCATGATCTTTTTGAAAATTTGGCGAATTCGTCATCACGGTGATTTTGGATCGAATAGCATGAACAGAGACAAAGCTATTGTTTCATAATTACTCATTTGGTGGGTGTACGGGCGTATGTCCCTCTCCATGAGCTACAAATAATCTAAGCCTTAATGTTCGTCTCAAGTTTATGGCTTAAGGGCCCTCAATAATGTAAAGAGGCTGAAAAGCTAATACTGTCTGTATTTATTGGGGCAACATCCAAGAAACGGTCTATTAGAGTGTGTACATGAAGTGTACATTTGGGTATGAAGGAGCCCATAATGTTCCATACCGAAATACACGTGCGCGCACACCATGCACTCATACAGCAACGCACGAGTACAAATGAACCTAAAGGCATATATATAGCCATGAACACATAGACGAAACAAACAAGCATAACACTCAGGAATGGGAGAACAGCGTTGTCTGGGATAGAGCCGATAAATTCTCGAGTTATGTCAACGAAGATATATCGCTCAGGGCAATCGATTAGCATCGATAGCCTTGCCATTGGATAAGGTGGTTCGTACAGGAGCCCTGTGTCGAGTATCGTTGTACTCTGAAACGAGAGAGTCGTACAGAGAAGACGGAAGAATTGCGAGGCAGAGCGAACAGCAGAAAGCGTTAAGGAGCAAGTGCATGATCAAAAATATATGTCCCGATGCATTGGCTGTGTCCTTGATAGAGGCACGATGCTGCGGAATAACAATGAACAAGCAGAGAAAAAAAAACGATCCGAATGAAAGAAAAAATGTAATATTTATTTCACCACCGTAGACGATTTTCCTTTCCTTATAAATTCAGTTAACCTGACGCACGAAGCTCGCTTCTAGTTTTTTGTTAGTTATTGAAGACTTTCTACTGGTCGATCGATACAGAAAAAAATTGGCTGTGCAAAATGAATAAAAAAAAGGCAAAATGGTGAAACCGCCAAGAGGAAGAAAGTGATGGACGATCGAGAGTTTATTATACGGATTCGCGGAATTCCATGTGTCAATCATCTTCGTGACTCTATCCGAATCGTACCGACCATATCAACCTATATATAAATTATATATTTATGGATATATACAGATATATAACGTACATATAGTCTATATGGCAAAGTCTTCGATCATGACACGAAGTCCCGATTGTTCGGATCCGTGGCAAACTTGCAATGATGGACACGTGATCGAGCATATCAAACGAGAACTCGCCAAACGAAAATGCTTAATATTATCGCAAGATTCACGGGGGGAATCAAAATTCTGCCAGTACATATTAGCAAGACACATGAAATATCGGTACTTGAAAAAAAAAAAACAATAAAAAAATTTACTTTCATCGCTTCAGTTTTATATTTAAATTTTACATTTGTCAATTTTCAATGCTATCAATGTCTGAGACAGTCGATTGTTAGGTCACATCGTATATTTCGAACGCTACGAATGAAGAGCACTTTGGCAGTTATTTGTTTTCAGGAATCCCAGACGATAAGTCATGCGTTAGTAAAATATAGAGATAGAAGGAAAATGAATAGTGCTGAGGCACATACACGTGGTGAGTGAACGAGAGCCGTGGCCATATTGATTGGCGCGTTCTCATACGACATTACGTAATGTCATTAACACATCGCTGACACATGCGCTCCTAGTCACGAGTAACGCATCGCGTACTGCACTGCCAACACTGCTGGACCACTAACGAGCCTACAGTACGAAACGTGCATCGCGGATTTAGAATAATGTCCCATAATTCGACAGGAAAATATTTTTCCTGCTGAATGACGCCGGATTTTTATCAATTTAAAAAAAAATGAAATGAAGACACGAAGTCAAAAAACGCTCGAGTCTTTTCACTGGAGCTCTCTTTATGAATGATTAAAAAATTATCACATTTTCGCGTTTATTATTTCATTTTTTTTATCGCACAATGATTTGACCGGAAAAATCTCTCACGAGACGATAGCAAACTCACTTCGTACGACTCGCGATTTACTCGAACTCCGTGAAATGCTCAGAGCGCTATTTTGAGAAGAAGAATGTAACTTTTTTTCTCGAAATCTTTTTACGCCAAATTTCAGGAAATCCCCAAGTTCTAGAAACCTATTAGGCATTTCGAACAGCACTATTTGCAAGATAATACATTGGATTATTAAAAATGAAAAATTGCTCTCATATCTGTTCGTCCTGTCAGACCATTTGTTCAGGTTCTAAAATACTTCGGAACCATAAGAGCTTGAACTATTTTTGACCTACAGTGACAAATATCACCGCGAACGAAAAAAAATTGAATAGCGGGTTAGAATTTTTTTTTTACAATAACTAAAAAATAGGATTTCGGAAAACGTATGATAAGATATCGCGACCAAAATGCGCGCGTGATGACAAAGAGATGTACGGGGCAGAATATTGAACACGCGAGTGAAAAATGATGAAGAATGTGGAAAAAATGTATTGGGAATTTCACGCGAGACCGGTCGTTTTCTTATCCGTTGAAAATGTTGTATCTTTCAGTATTTTTGTAGACTCGAACGTCACGGCAGTTATTTAATTGTTGAAATAATTTTTTTTCCACAACTAATACCGTTCGTTTGCATTTTTATGACGCTCGTTCTTTCGACGTTGCATTATTTAGATTCTTCTAAGATCGCAGAAGAATCGAGTGCTGCGTTTCAATTGGAAGTGACTGTATGCATGAGTATTTTTTTAATTTTATTTTTCCATGCACGAAGCAACATCAGCTTCTGATGCACATGTGCACTCGCGAATTGTTCCGCTAATACATCTTCGTTGATCGCGTATATATGCGGGATCGTAATAAGCGATGTTATACAAACAGGCAAAACATGACCCGTACGTGCAACGTGGCTTTTACGTTTTATAACTGTTGCGATAATGCATTTTACGATCGAGCTATGAGGAAGGGAGTTGAATACCGTCGGGGCAAGTCTCGATGGGTGTCGAGTACGACCCAGATTACATATTCATTCCGTGGGTATACTGTCGCAAGGTTTTTTCTCTCTAAACTCGTCACGAATCATGCAATTAATTTTTTTATTTTACGAAACTTTTTTCTTCTCGTGTAATTAATCGTGATCAGCTCAAATATTGGAATTCATGGAAAAACAACTATGAGACTTCACAACTTTGTGAATCTGTTAGTGGTTCATATATTTTCTTTATAATTTTTCGATTATGGAAAAGCAACGGTCTTGCTACCGTTTGTGAGTATAATTGAATAGTTTTCATGAGTATAATCTAGAAAATTGATCAATATGTCGAAAAAGAATACGAAAATTTAATCACACGTAACTTTTGACGTTCTCGAAAGTTAATGCCCGCAAGAGACACACGGTCGCTTCCACGATCATTTTGTGTGACTATGGGTTAAACAGCATTTCAGAAAGTTTGGCAACGCTGCTAATTAGGGATCCTGGTTTTTGCGACGCACATGTTTTTTCGATATGGGCAGTACGAGAAATAAAACGATTGGTACAAAAAACCATGGGATCTAAAAGTCGCGAACGAAAGGCCCTCGTGTGTTTTTTAGATCCTCTCGAGGTCCATAAGCACACGAGACAGAAGAATGTCCAACGTTCCACATTAGTTCTGCGATAAAATAGGGTTTTTCAGTTTTGTAGGAAAGCAATGCCCTTGGAGGTAAACCTAGAAGAAACGTAGCTGAATTTCGAAGCAGCGTTGCACATCGTAAACCCCGTGGATAAAGAAAGGAATAGAGGAGGCGATCGCGAGAGCATGGGCCGAGGAGAAGAGGCAGGGTAGTGATTTTGCGGTCGGAGGGAAGCGCGAGCGAGAGATATCGCTCTCGAGCATCTCGTGGCGGTTATTTTTGGCCCCTTTCACGAACCGCGGAGTTTAAATTTATGAAGACACGCACTCTTCGTTGCGCGTGAGAACAAGAATGAGCGATACCGAAAAAAAAAAAAACAAATCATAAAAAATTAATTTACACAAGCAACAAAGAGATTTAAAAAAATGTAAACAATAAATTACGTTTAAAAAACACATAAAAAGAGTTAGAAAATGAATTTAAGAAATGATTGCAAGCACAGCATTTATATAACTGCACCAGCCCGGGCTGTCTAAAGAAGTCGACCGAATTATGTCGTAAAGCGTGGCATCAACGAGACAAAATAGTTGAAACGCCTTCCACAAACTCGAACATCTCATAATAGACAGATCTTTTCGAACAAACGAGTATAAAACCACGTTCTTATTTCACTAGACAAATCCATGAAAAGAAATGATCTGTAATAGTTCGTTGTCGATATTTGAAAATGATCGCAGCTCGGATGAAAAATAGAGTTAAAAACTTTGTCTCTTTATAAAATAATGGATTCCCATTTAGGAAACGATTTGCTGTCGAAATTTGTATTATTTTTTATAAATTTTTTGTTTTTTTTTTTGTACAGACTGCACTGTGCATACAAGAAAATAGTCTACAAAGGTTTAAAAATAACTTTAAGGAAAGAGCGTGGAAAAAGGATACAAGACGATTTCTTGAAACCATTAGATTTTCAATGGGTTATGTTTTCTCTATATAGCCGTTTCTGTCAAATTACCATCAGTATGCTTTTTTTGGCTCGCTACAAATTGCTCCACATTTTTATCAAAGTTACTCCGCGCTCCACGAGAATTTCCACTCAAGGTTTACCGTGTTGCCATTTGAAAAAAAAGGCATCGATACGGAATTCTCGACGTTTGCTGATCGTTATATGACGAACAATTCGGTGCAACAATTTATTTGTCAAGATGTAGTCTAATAATTGCTCTGGCAGGCAAACGATGAGATACAAGAAAACTGCCATTTTTAACATCTTCTCTTTCTTTCCTTTACAGTTTTACTGTCTCATTCCTCTTTCTCACACACTCACTCCCTCTCTTTCTCTCTTTCTCTGTCTCTTTAGTTGGTTAGTATAGTGATGCCCGCTTGGCGAACTAAGTAGATTACTCAACAAGTGGTGGTTGGATCGTGGCCGCGGTCGACGCTCGGCTACGACCACTTCACCATCGCTACTAACTTGTTCTGCCGCCCTTGTCTCGTTATTATCTTTCTCACTCGCTGCCTCTCTCTCTCTCTCTCTCTCTCTCTCTCTCTCTCTCTCCGGTCTTTCTCTTTCCTGCTCTTAAAGGACCAATGCTTGACTGCAACCAAATGGGTCTCTGTACAAATTCGAACAATTTTAATGCCAGAAAAGAAAATCAACGTCCCGGATAATATCAAGTGGGTGAAATTACAATGACCCAAAGTTACAAACAAGCAAGCAATCATGAGTTTGCAAGTGATTAAAAAAGAAGAAAATATATGATGGAAAATTGAAAATCTACCAATTTTGTTTGTCATGATCGGATGGGATCCAAAACCAATAGAAAACGATTTAAGTTATTCAATGAAGCTTCACATGGGCCTTCCGCAGCATGTCGATCACAATTCCACTCAATCCCTTTTCGGACTACATGAATCAAGGATGCGAGTGAATTAAGCGATAGCGTGAAATATTGATAGATCAGCAGAATACAATTAAGTTTATAAACTATTATGAGAGAGGAGTGTCAAAGTCTTGATAGACGACCACGTACAAGGTATCATTATTTCACAGAGCAGTAAATGGTGAAGCATCTACCGAGGAGTTTGTGAGGGTTTTGATTGCGGAACGGACAACAATGCCATTCTAGAGCGTCTGATCCGGTGGTAATAACAATAGAACAGAGAAGTCAAGAGCGTGCGTTATCCCTCTATCTCTCTCTCGGTCTCTTTCCTCTAATTGACCGATTAATAAATTGAAGTTGCTGGTAGAGAGAAAAGATTTCCAGGAAATTTCGGAGCATTCGGTGGCTGCGCATTTCGGAACTGAGTGTCGGCAGCGTGTACTTAGCATCGCAGGCATTTTGTGCAACACGTTCCTCGTAAATAGATGGCGTATGGATAAGCAAGCGTGTCAATGATTTTTACTGACCCAACAATTAAAGGCTCTGCTGTAGCGACCGAGGTGGCGTTTTTTTTTTTTTTTATAAACATCTTCACGCGTTATTGTTGAGCAAAGAGTGAGTTTTATTTTGCAAGTTTGTATCCCTCTCATACAGTTTTACGACAAAGAAGCTTTCGTGTCCTGGTGCATTAATGGGTGCACGTTTGCATTCTGTGTTCTCCTTCTCTCTCCCTTTCTCTCCCTCTGTACGTTCGAATTGCGGTCAGAGCTAGGAAGCTTATAACAAACATGAGATCGATTCACTCTCGGTAATTAGCAGAGATTGGAACGATTGGGGAAGGGGGGGGGGGGGCTGAATAGGATAAGCTCGATACAGAGAAACCATAAACGTGAGTTAGGCTACCTGCTGCTGTTAAAGGTCGATACAGTGATAGTCCTGAGCCTTTTCCGCCCTCCATCTCGATATCTAATGTGTCAATCCGGTAGCGCACATAACTCTTGCTTCCGAAAGCTTGCCTCGTTATGTACTATACACATTGTGATTTCACGGATAATCTAATGATGATACAGATCGTTGACAACCAGCAACAGAACGTGCAAAGACAGAGAAAGAGAGAGAGAGAGAGAGAGGAGAGAACAATTTAGTCATGAAGAAAATCGTTAACGAAGTGCCAATGAGAGGTAATGGGATCAATGATGGGATCATAAAAGATGTTCGTTGAAGATCTATAAGATGTGAGGGCGAGTCGTTTCAAGGTTATCTAAAGAATCCAGAGTCTTATTATTTCAAATCGAGAATGTACAAAGAAAATTCAATTCATTGCATTGCTGCGAATAATGCATATCGCGTTAATAATTTAAAAAAAAAATAAGTTTCATTTCGGGTCAATGAATCGTAAAAATCAATTTGAGGGCTAAGAGGAAATACCGAGAAACGTCGAAGGGACCGGTATGAGCTGAACGGAATTACGGTTCGAGGTCGCTGAGGGAATATGAGAGTAATTTGAGGCCAAAAAGGAGTAAAAAAAGAACCAGCCGAAGGCTCGATCGTTCACACTATCCACAAACGATCGACGATAAGTTTAGATATTCGCAAAACCGTAGCAACACCCACGAAAATTATACTACGCGGATAACCAAGTTATATACGTCGCTGCCCATCAAGGTGTCGAGATCTGACGTCAGCCATCAGCGAATGCGAGCAAGGTGTGGAAAAACTGGGAAATTGCTTTTACCACGGCGATTTGCGTAGCAGGTCAAAGTGAACCAGGATGAAAGAAGGACAGAGATGGTAAAAATGATTAATTTTTTCAACGTTTTATAAATTTGGTTATTTGTTTTTTTTTTTTGCTAATATTCTCGTTAAAGTACTGAACAGTTTATTCTTGGTCACTCCAGCAGGCAAAACGTAATTCGCTTAATTAAGACGAAGTTATGCGCCGACTGAGAGGCCATGAATTCTAGAGATCGCTTTCAACCCATTCTTGCTAATGCATTTTACTGCTCGAACATTCTACAGTTGTTTTGAGTCTGTAACTATATTTTGTTGTGAAATTCACACGATATTATTGACTGAAAAAGCGAAAAATAAAAGCTCGGAACATCGATCTATTCTAAGAGCATTTCTGATGGAAAAATGACATATGCGGTATATACGTAAGACGATTCCTTCGTCGCTAGTGATGTAGGCTCATCTCGAGAGGGTTAGGTTACGCGGTAAAACAAGCCAGGAATGAGAATGAACGTGCTGACAGGAAATGGAAAGATACAAGAGTCAAAGATGTACAGTCGGAGGAAAAAAGAACGTTTCTAAATAAATATAACGCAAAAAATGAATTCCTCGTTTCGAATCTTCTGTCCACCGTCAATTTTAAATACGAATATCCCGGAAAATGGGAGGGAAAAAATCGTTACAGAAATTTCGAGTGTCGCTGCGCAGAATCGACCGGTTCGGAGGACAAAACCATCGATGAAATTTGCATCATCCGTGGGTGAGAGCAAAAGGATGGTCAAGAGTCCAGAGCGAGATCCGGTTACCTGCGAATTCAAGCCTGGTGAAGAAACGCAAAAATGAGGACAGCATGACAGATCGACGTGTGCGTCACTTCCGTAAACAATGTGACCCAGACTTGCACTCTCATAGTTGTTTCGTTCACGTTCTGACACGTTGCATCGTCCACACAACTGGCCGGGAGGGTACAACACAACGGAGGAAAACAACGACGCGAGTTCGGTGACATAGTCGTTTCTGCTGCTGCATGTGAACACACGTTGGGCGTTCAACGTTCTGTGAATGCTGCTCACGAGCCCGTGAAGCAATATGTATATGATCTGCTCAACAATATAATTCCGTTACATACAGAGCCTTTTATATGTCTTGATGTATCACACGAAGAAAATAGCCACACATGTATTTTTGCACCCACATAAACCCGGTGTCCGCAAAATGGATTCAGGGAATGCGAAAATGGACGAATCGCGTGATTCCCGAGAAAAAAGATATTTGCCAATTTGCAAGATTATGCGCAATTGCTGCGATATACATGAATCAATAATCGGTGAGAACGAATCTTTAGCGTGTGTGAAAGGAAATAGGTCTCTCGTATCCGCCTACGCGTCGGACTGGCCATCACTATTCAATGAAAATCTTCTAGCAACGCGATGCATTAGCGCCAAGATTTCATGAGGGCCTTTTCCTTCGAAAGCCCCTTGTTTAACTATTCAATCAATTTTCAACACGACTTTACGGACACTGAAAATATATACGCGCGCGTATAAGTATGAATGTGTATGAAACAGCAGTAGCTACGCCGAGTATTATGCAGCCAGTAACATCGGGAAGGCGAAACAAAAAGAGAGAGAGAGAGAGAGAGAGAAAAGTGATGAGAAGTCAGCACTCGGTTAACACTCGCTCTCTCGCTTGTATTTTGTTTCAAATACAACCGTCGAGTTACAACGTGCAGTTTCGACGAAAGTGTACATCGAACAAATTGAACGAAAAAATAAAAGGAATCGAGTAAAAATAAAACGGGGAGAAAAGGCTGAAAACAGTGAATGAACAAGGGAAAACTCATATAAAACGTTTGTGCAGGCATGTATTTCATTCATTCGTTAATCGTCGCAAATTGAAGTGAACGGTGGATTGGAGTTCAGAACAAAATGTCAGGAGCTAAAAGAAAAAGGATTTTCTCGTGTATTTTTCGACGCAGTTTACATTCAATTTTTCTGCATCGTCCTGAACTGATTCTTGAATCCGCTTTCACTATTGTCTCCGAAAAACGGAAACGTCCACTATCCAACATTTTGAAATTACTATACAAAATCCGATGCATTCGTACCTTCAATTATTCTTCACTCAGTGACGTTACGAAAATACATGAATAGAAAATGAAAATACATATCTATGCAGATTCACATTTCATGTGCGGTTCTATTTCACGTGAGTATAATTATACTCGACATAATCGCTTCCTCCTTTCCGCGTAAATGAGCGCGTACATGCGTTACCAACGCATCCGGCCATAGCTCGACTCGTGTTCTATACGTAAAAGTCACTGCCAAGAATTAAAACGGCGTAAAAACGTAATCTTACAAGATACCAAAATTAGAATCAACTGGCAAGAATTGTGTTTACGTTTTCCAGCCGTTAAACTTGCACAAAAATTATGTGTAATTATTGCATAATTTTAAGTGCTTCTTGAATAACTTTGGATTGCATAACAACTTTCTCTGATTCAATGTTGTCAATGAGAATATATTTTTGGTACGATTTTCTTTTACAACTCCCTCGTTTGCTAAAACATTTTTTTTTTCTTTTTTGAATCACTGAAACGTTTCGTGACGCGCGGCAGTGTGACACGAAGTGATAGTTTCTTGTCATCGAGTTCAAAGAGACTGGATGAGATAGATGAGACTTGCCGAGACGTCGATAGGGAATCGTAAACGAGGCGAAACGAGCCCAGTGCTCTGCATATAAACGTTCATGACGTTTTTCTTGTACTTTCCATTTTTGTTATTTTATGCGAGACTCCTGAGTTCTGTGTATTTAATGTACGCTCAGTTTATCTCGCGCATTATACGTCCGTAGTCTTCTTATCTCTTCCCTTTTTCACTTTTTTACACGCAAATATTCCTTACAGACCTTAGTATCAACTCAGATATCCATCAGTCTTCTCAGAGACCGCCAGCCGCGTTGATACATCAAACATTAGAGTAACATACACACAAAGATAAACCGTAAAGATCAGAGCAGCAAATGCAACCCAGCAACACGTGTGCATGACACCCGAAGAGCTACGACATCCGGAACGAATTTTTCTCTCACGAATTGACAAAACGGTTTTTTAACAAACCGAGAACACGGAGCAACAAGAAAAAGTAAAGTGGGTCTGAGAAATTTTTGGTGCTACGATCAAATGTTGAAATATCACCTCAAGGTTGTTAAGGAAAAATGGAAATTGAATTTTATTGTCGAAATTGTTTAATCACTTCGGACCCTGAGGTTTCATTAAAAAAAAAAAAACAGCGTCAATGTTTAAAAAACGATTCGAATGGCATTTCGAATCCTTTCAAACTGACGTTCGAGCCTTCGTTCCTTTTCTTTCAAAAATCAAACCCTTTATCGCAAACCCGAGCATAATATCGACTCGGATAAACTTAATATAACGTTGTTCCATTGTGCGCTCTCAATAATGAATAAAAAAGTTAGCGAGGGTAAAGCAGCAGCCACGGTATATAGCGACGAGACTTCATACGACAATTGTGACCTCCTGTGTCGTTGGTAACTTTACTCGATGAAATACATATAATAGGAAAAAGCTTGGACAGAGAAAAGGTCATTAAACAAAAATATCGGGCCATTTTTTTATTCTTAGAGTATGGAGTCAGTTTGTTGAATCCGATAATCAAAAAGTGATTCCCCCAGAGAGTGTTCGAACATAAAAAGTCACGAGTACTCGAGTGAATTTTCTATTTTTCTTTTTTTTTTCTTATCGCCGGTTGAGATCGATCGCAAATAAAAAGATCGAAAAATGATTGAAGATTACGACACATTTTTTTTATTGCCTTTGTTCACGTATAGCCAATAAATTTACACTAATGACGTAAATTCATGGATTCATGGATTTGTATCATTTGATTCTCAGTAACTGGTGATAGTCTCTCGATTCACCAGTCTGAATGAAAGCCTCGGGACATGCTCGGTATACGTGACGATCGAACGCAACTGTTTCTATCCCTCTCCCTCTATTTCCCTCTCTCTCTCTCTCTCTCTCTCTCTCTCTCTCTCTCTTTCTCTCTTTCTCGTTCCCCTTGTCGAACTGTTTCTTCTTCACTCTCGCTGTTGTCATCCGTTCAAGATTTGTATACATATTTTGGATGCAATATATCGATAGATATGGGTCAGACTGCTCGCTCCAGTTCTTAGTCGAGTGTTGCCCCTCGTATATGTGTAGAAACACTATTATGCATATTTCTTCCGCAGGCTCTTGGCTTTCCGACTACTATCACTCATGCGACGCAACTGCACTCTGTGCCACGGCCTCTCTCTCCCTCGCTCTGCCACCCACGATTCTCGTCTCGCGTCTAAACCTCCATGAGTGCTTTGATCAATTCTCTGACGACGACTGACCATTTCATTCATTAATAAAACGAGGACAAACAAGTTTTATACAGTTAAAAACAATTTTTGTGGTGAACGAGAACACTGGAGTTATTAACGTTGGGAATATGAAGATTTTTACATTAGAATCGATTAATTTTCCTCAATAATATTTCAAAGGCTGGAACAAAAAAAACGCAAATTATGACCGCGTGTACAACATTTTTCTAATTATTTCCAGCACATGCACTTCGAGGAAATGCTATTCGATGAGCCGACTTGGGGGAATGATAAATTTCCTGGATTCGTCGGTTATTTTTTCGATTAGAACTGCGAGGACGAGGCCAAGTGCATATAAGTAGAAACGGCCCGTACCGAGCAGACAGATTGTTGTACTATTCGACCAAAGTGTCCACTAGGCTAATTCATCGGTGGTTACGTATGAATTGGGAGAAAGAAAGGTGGACGTGCTGTTAATGAATGAACTCCGAATAAATCTCTTGGCTGCATCGAGATTTCTCTCTGTCGCGACTGTCCTAAAATCTAAAGATATCGTTCTTCGGACTGCAGATATAAGAGATGCGCTTCCAAAGTAAAATGTTTCAACGGCTCAAAGATAAAATAAGAGAAAATTCATATAATGTAGAAAAAGATCGAATCGGACCCTTTCGACGCATTGATGAACCCAAGGAATAACGTAAACGGAGACAAAAATAAAAAATAACGCACAAAGTACAAAATTAGGCACTCGCGACAAGTCACAGCTCGTGTACGAGACAGTTACTAACTCTGAGGGAATATACGAGAATTTCGGACGCGGAAGAAACATCGCCGCAAATTATCCGCCTCGGATAGTGTCGTTCACCCCGCTTTTGCAAAGACTGGCATTACGAGTGTTTATATGTGTTTTCAGGGTGTCTCGAAACTCAAGTTCAAAGTGTAGAAACTCCCAAGCGCGTCAAAATGTGAAAGAAATGTTTCTCAACCATTTTTAGCAACGACGAACCGTTGGCGAAATATTGAAAAAATTCGGAACCTCCGATCCTTTGCATATATAAAAGGAGAGTGGGGCGTGGTGAAATCCAACCACGCCCGTTTGTCTGCTCGTGTCGCTGTAGATTGGTCACGTTAAATTTCTAATTAATATTTCATTATTGATGGATCGGAGAAAAAAATGATTTTCGACTTTTCTCTTAAAAATCGCACGCTCCAACCTTAGGGCCATCTGAAACGCGATTTTGGGGACACGTCGTATATTACTCATTTCTGTGAGTTGTGCAACGTTAACGAATAACGTTGGGCTAACAAGCTGACGGGAGAGGATGGCAAACAGTCGAGCACAGGGATCAAAAGAGACAGATAGAGTGGAGGATCATTGTGAGACTGACTCTCTCTTTCTATCGCTGTTGACTCGCTTTGCGGGTTATATGGGTCGATTCAGCGTCTTTCTCGCACTGTCTAGCTCGAGCCACCTATGTCGCGAATAAATTAGGCGTCCCTTCCGACCTAGTTGCGTAATTAAAGTCCCCTTCAAACCAGTGGAGAGTGAGAGAGGTAGGAAAAGAGGGAGAGAGAGTGAGAAAGATGGAGCTTCGTACGTCGGCTCTGTCTCATCCTTGAAACGTGAGGGAAGAAATTCTAAAGGCAGCTGGACCGTGCGGCAGACTGTAGCTAGCTGTAAATATCATAAAATCTTCGGACGACGTGTTTCCACCGACAATTTATCTTTTTCCCTAACGTCTTTCCGTTCGAGCAAACGCGAATCAGCGATAAGTGGAGCTAATCACATCCTTTAAAAAAAAATAATAATAATAAATCCGCGAAAGAAAAATCGCAACGAGTTACCGGGTTCCGTGAACTCGTATCAATTTTCTAAAATATCTTTCTTTTCCCACGATTCGAAAAACACCGAAGCCCCACGCAAGCTCTCTTAATAGGCAAAAGTGACAACTTGCAATGCCAAAATTCGATAAATCATTCGAGCCATGAGAAAATTTATACACGCTCGTTGTAGCTTATCATTTTCTGCAAGACGAATGACAGCGCATTCGAACAGATGTGAACTTTAAATACATATATATGTTTGTGGCATGCAGAGACTGAACGTCCACGAGTTTCCACATCTCTCGTAGTGCGTCGCGTCCATCTGCCGGCCTCGCCCATTAAAAACCGTCCGAGTGCAATTACGTTTAAAAATAGCGACGTAGAAAAAGGCCAAGGGGAGGGGGATGAAATAGAAGATTGTGGCGGGCAAGGTGGTGGAGGAGGGGGGGGGGGGGGATAGGTAGGAGTAAACGCTGGATTGCATCAGAATGAGACGTCATAGCTTCGTACGACTTCTGTCAGCGACCAATTCAAGAGAACGTGAAGAAGCAAGTCGACGCATACTTGCACCAATGTACCGCCATTAAAATGCCAACTCAGCCTAATGACTCGTAAAATTGATTTTCGATAGTCGACTCAATAACACTGGCGTGTCTCAAATTTGATTCGTAGAAAAAGTCTTTTTTTTTTGTGAAACTTCAAAAAATGAAACGGTTCGAAGGCACAATTGATAATTGATTGTTTTAATTTTGACCGAATGAATTAATCTTTGATTTTCGTTTGTTCGCTTTCTCGAAAGAACGTCAGTGACGGTAACGTCGAAAGTTCACACTTCTTCGTCCTATTTGTACACGACCCTTTGACCAACGATCGCGGGAACGACACATTTTTCGTACTCATAAAATATCGTTAAGTGACTTAATTTTCGTAGTTCTAATTGGTTCGATTTGTCGAGTAAACACTAATCATTCGAACGGTCAAAGAGAATGGTCGGAGAGAGTAATAATAATAATTGCACGGGGGGTATGACTAGAGAGCATGTAACTGCCAAATTTTGATTTATCGCTTACATTACATTACATTGACTTTTTTTGTTTGATTTTGACCAAGAATAAACTCTCTCGGTGTTCTAATTGGAAACGCAAAACTGGAAATAACTCCGTACAAGATTCGAGAAATTCTTGGCAAAGTGGAGAAAAAAAAATAGAGAAAGCAAAAAAAAAAGTGAAAAGAAACGAACGAAGCCCGATGCAGAACTCGGAGACAGAGTAAAAAAAAAAGTTTCTAGCTATACTCGACGTTTTACGAAAGAATAAAACGGGAGAGAACAAAAAATGAGCACGCCGAGAAGAACGAAAGAGACGGAGACAGAGACCGAGAGGAAAAGGAAGAAAAAAGCGAGATGAAAAGACTTATGTAACGATGGCAAATAACGCTAATGAGCCTACTACTCCTTCGTGTCTTCTTCTTCCGCCTCTTTTGCTCGACTTAAAACGTGAATGTTCAAATTGTATTTTTTTTCTTCTTTTTTTCGAGCTGCGTTACAATCTTTTCGAAACGTTTTTTTCCGAGCTCTGACATATTGAGGGCAATTTTTTTTCAAGACTATAATTTTCCAGCATCCAGGGTACAAATTTTTGCGAGTGTATCGTTGCATACACTAAAAAGAAAATTTTGTTGAATCAAAAGATTTTTGATTCAACAAAACAAACGTTTAGTCAATCAAATTGAAAAGATTTTTTTCCTTCCGGGCAACGTTCAATTTGAGAACCAGCCTGTAGCTAAGCGAGCACCCAACCCAGTACTGGCCTCGACCGAGGCAGCATTACTGCATGAAAAATCGCTCACGTCCAACCGTTTACTAAGCCTTGTCGGTTGAGTATCTATAGTCAATATTTTAATTCAACCAGAAGGAATAATGAGAGTGAGAATATATATTTATATAAAACGCTGTAGTAGCGTACGCTTGGCGCGTGAAATATGGAATCAATGAATACATTATCAATGACTCGTGCCAGTTAATCCGAACGAGACGAGTAAAATAATAAAAAAGGGACAGAGAAAAAAGCGTTCAATGAGCGAAACGCTCGTGATTCTACGCAAGCGGCATTTTCGCAACTCCCGAGACGGAGTGGGGATATATACCGGCGTTTTTTTTTTTTTTTGCTACGAGTTATGCATATATGCAATGTCCCACTTCCGAGCCGCGTAATATTGGACTCTTGCAATAGTCCAGCAATGACTTCGAGGAAAGAGTGAGCCCGAGAAAACGTTGAAAAAAAAACGAGCATCAGAAAGAGATAGCAGGAGGGATCGAGACAGAAAATCTACAAAATCGTGTTTTTTCTTTGGAATCCAGCTCAGTCAAGGCTGAGAGAAATCCCGATAATACATTTATGCACGTTCGTAGAAAAACTTATTACGATTGGAGAAAACAGAAATTATTACGAATGCAGTGATCTAGAGAGACGGTAGCGTCTCAACGAATAAGCGAAAACAATATTTAACTCTATTTTTCTTCAGGAAAAAGGAACAAAAATTTATAATGATCGATATTCAAATAATTATAATGAAAGTATTGTAAAATCGTCATTGTCAAATTGGGAAAATATCTTTCTAAGCCATTGCGGATTTTTCAAACCGATCTATCGATAGGTATCAAGCCTAAAAGGAAATTTTTGCCAAAAAAAAATGAGCTTACCTGGACTGCTCTGCCATGAAAGACCACCGATGAACATTTTTCTGCAAAAAGAGAAAAGAGCGTATAAACATTAACAATAAATAAATACGAAACCAGCAAAAATAAATAATTGAATTGTAAACCGAAAGTGAAAAATTAATCGCTAATAGACCGCACAATTGTTGAATTTCGTTTCACGGGATCTTTGCATAGTTATCACATATGCTGGAATAATCTCTTCCTCTCGCGTCTGCATTTCTATATGTCTTTTGTACTCTTTCAAACGCTCACGAGACGCGCAAGACAACGCGAAACGCCGCCACGTGATTTCGACGAGATTTTCGAACGCGTCTGCGTCACGTGGTAACTACGACGACCACAACGACGACGTCGTCGTCATCGTCGTCGTCAACGACGATTACGAGGCCCGCTTACGTCGCTTTGAGACTTGCCCGTGATTCACAAAATTCAACGACAAAGCACAAAGACGTTAGTGTCAACATCAATATGTGTGAGAGAGAAATAAAGAGTAATGTAACTAGATCTTCTATCCACGAAATATTTTACAGAAAATTCAGCTAAAAATCCGTGTGGGCAGCGTTAACGTCACGAGAAGCCTTTTCTACTTATTTTACCCAACCTCTCTTTCAAATACCTTGCAAAATATGCATAGATTACTCCCTAAAAGTGAATCTAGGATATCAAAATGATCAAACACTGCCAAAGTTCAAACAACAAATGTGCAATATATCGAACCCAAAAGTTCGAAAAAAATAATTTATTGGAAATCTCATAATTCTTTCCTTTCCATTGTTGATTGCCAAAGAATACGAGTGACTTTTATTTACAAAGCTTGAAAATTGAAAGCGCGAATAGAAAGGCTTCGGACGAAAAAGCAACGATTGGATTTTTCTGAAATAAGAAAAACCGCAAACCATGACGACGAAATGCAAATTAATCTCTACTGAAACAAGGATATTGTGATGTAGAGAGAAAAATGGAGCGCGAGAGAAAGGGAGATGGAGGAATTTTCCGGGATTGAATAGAGGGTAGCCTGGAGAAGGTCGGGAGTAGGTGAATCGAAGTGTAGAGAGGGCGAGGAAATATATATAAATATAGAGATGATATGAGTGAAGAAAATAGGTAGTAGTAGGGACGAGGTGAGGGAGGAGAGGGGGTGCACGCCGGCTGGAGGTCTTCCCGCATTGAGGGGTAGAATTCCACGCGTGTCGATCATCCCCTCCCGTAGTTGCTCGGTTTAAATGGCTTGAGATCAAAGTTCTCTTGTGAAACAACAACAAACGTGGGACCGATCGTGTGCGGTTAATCATTCAGGAAGCAGTAAAACAGTGTTCTGGTTGGATGAATGATTTTGGAAAATAATAAAGATACGTACCCTGGATCATTGGGCACCTCGGCGAAGGATGCACTCGCGACAATTTCCTGGCTTTGAGGTTCCATGACGCACAACGTTTTAGAAGATTAATTAATAATAATTTGATCTGGAGATTTATTATTTTCGTTGCCTCGTGTAAAGCCTCCGATTTTATTTCTGCTCCGCACTGACAAACACCACTAGAATATTTAATTTCTTTGATTTTTCTTCTCTTTCCCGATTTTTATGATTTTCTTTTATTTTTATTTCACTGATAATGATATATCGCTTTATTGCACAAAATCACTCACAGCCACACACAGGGAGGAGAAGAGGACACACACAGCCGAACACAAACACACACACGAAAAATCCGCAGAGATCTTGTCTACACTATCTCGATCTCGCTTCCCTCTCTCTTTCTCTCTCGCTTTTGGCTTGAAGCGCGCCCGCGCTCTTCGTACCTCCTTCCTTGTTTTTTTCGCGCGTGCGTAAACTCAACTGTGTTGGTGTGCCTGCGTGTGTGTATTTTGCCACTAGCCGGGTAAACTCGACGCCGCACTTGCACGCTCTTGAAAAATCCTTTCGAGCTTTATCCCAGACTTTTCTCTGGATCTTTACCAGCAGCTTTAAACGTTTCGAGCTTTGCTTCTCGAGATGCTTCGCTCTTGTTCGCCTTCGAACTTTGTATCAAGAACGTTAAACTCTCTCGGGCTTTTGTATTGAACGAGATAACTGTTGAGGTCAAAGAGAATTAACGAGGGATCCACGTAATTCCTTCATTTATCGACAGGATTTAAGTTGCGGACGAAGCTTGTCGAATGAATCCTTGCCTCGATCGCTGTTTACGCGCACTGTCACACGCACAATGAAAACACACAATCCAACGTGACGAACAAGACTCTTTGAATGTTGAGAAATTTCCCTTCGGCGGGCTGTTTCAACGGTATTATGAAATTTTTCCCTTTCCTTCTAATTATCGTTATTATGTTATTATTTCTTTACAAATTCAATTAGGCTCTCTGTGTCAATGACAGGCCGGAAGTGGTACGAGATCCTGTTAATCCTCGTAGTGGCTAGTTATACGCCTTGATTTTCAATGATTGTGCAAAAATCGAGAGATTTCAGGATTTCAAGTAGACGAAGAAGAAGAAGAATGAGAATAAGAAGAAGAAGAAGAAGAAGAAGAAGGAGAAGAAGAGAAAATCCTAAGCAGATGTATTTTTCTTTGATTTAGTTGTTTTCAGCCGATGCTTAGAAGGCCTTGATGCCTCGAGTGGTTGTCAAATGATCTCGAGGTGTGGGGGGAAGCTGAAAGGAGAAGAAGAAGAAGAGCACGTGTGTTTTGAGTTCTCCTTTGCTGCGTAAAACTCCAACGAAACGAAGGGGGTTCGTTCCCGAAATATATTTCGCTATTTTTTTCTGCTCTACTGGTTTCTCTTTTGATTTTCACGGGGGCAAATTTGTCCGCATATCAGGTTGTCTGTTGAGCACTCTTTCACATCAAGCTTTCACGTCGTAAAATTTCGTCGTAAAACTCGAAAAAAAACAAATGCGCCCTTTGGAAATGATTTTCGTTTTCCTTTCTTTCCCCTTGCTTCGAGATGACAAAACGACCGACGAGTGTCGCTCGCTCCTTTTTTTTTCTTTCTATTCTTGATATTGTTTGTTTTTTTCCTTTCTTCTATTTCTCAAGTATGATTTTTAGTTTATTCATTGATATTGGTTGTTGTTCGTGTTAACCTACTACTGAACTACTAAAAACTAAGAAGGTAAAGAGGTTACGTTGGGCTGCGCGTTAGTACGGCGACTGATGACGGGCGGCGGCCGGTACTCGGACGTGCGACGCGCTCTGCTAGAGGTTCAACGCGACACTGCGCTCTTAGCGCGGGGCGGCGTGCGGGGGGATAGACCCAAGTGGGAGCAGGGGGTTGAGGGAGGGGACGGGAGATGGAGCGCGGAGGCGCGGAGCAAGGCGCGGGGCTAAGCACGCGAGAGACGGGAGCGAGCGAGAGGGTCGACGAGCCAGCGTTAGTCGTTGGGAGAGCGAGTGAGGCAGCGTGCGAGTCACGGCAGCCGGGAATGCGGTGGAAGAAACGAGGAGAAGGAGGGGGACGTGGCGGAGAAGGAGGGAGGTCGAAAAGAGGAACGGAGAGCGAGAGAGAGAGAGAGAGAGAGAGAGAGTGAGAGTGAGAGAAAGAAGCAGCAGCGGGTGAGCGCGGGGGCAAGTTCGAACTGCAGAGAGTGGGATATGCGGGTAGAGGACGATTGTGGAGCCACGGGGCGATGAGGCGGTGGGAGGGAAAACGAGCGCGAGGCTGAGAGACTACGGGGGCAAGAAAGATAACGACGCTCTGTATTGCTAGGAGCAACGGAGAACACGAGTCTACCAAGTGGGGAAGAGTGAAGTAGATCTAGTAGTCTTTTCCTCTCGAAAGTACGACAAAGAGCTAAAGATTGTAAGGGCAAGAGGAAGATAGATAAATTTACGGAGTCTGCGCATTATTGTAATCGCGGTGGCCACCGGTCGAGGCTGTAGAAACCGGCACACCGGCGTGCTTAGGCGCAGAAACAAGAGCACCAGCAGCGACAAGAGGAACTGCTGGATAAGGAAGCTACGGAATTCCGTGATTCGGAGGTAAACGCAGAAAAGGCGAGCAGGGAGGAGGGCAATGAGAAGAAAAAAAAATATATAGACGTAGCAAAGTGCGTAAAGAAAATCGAAAGCTATGCAATGGGTTATCTATGTGAATCGAGTGCAAGCGAGCACGACTGTATATATGCATGTGAATTTTACTGCGAGTTAGCTCGAGGTTGAATGTACGTGTGATTAAGTCAGAACTAATGCGAGTGTGAGAATTCGTGTTCATTAGAGGCTGTTGGCTATGTGACGGAGTTACAGAAGCTGTGTAGAGTGGATATGCACACGTGTGTGTATATCGGTATAATGGATATATGTATATGAAAGATCGAGACCGTGCCAAGCCTCACTGCATCACGTGAAGAGCGCCAAAAAGTGGGGAAAAAGGCGGATGGTTTGAGTGTTCATGGAGGGGCAAGGGATACATATAGGAGAAGCGTAGATTTGAGAGCGACTGAAAACAAGCATTCTCGCATATGTGTGCAAAAAGCGTAGCCAGTAAAAGAGGGGGGGTAGGCGTAGAATTGGAAGAGAATAACGATATATAGAGTAACGATAAGTGTGTGAGTGTGTGATTGTATACGAAACAGAGAGAGAGGGAGAGAGAGAGAAAAGAGAAAGAGGAGCGAGATTTGCAGAGAACGATGCCACAGGAGGAAACGAGGTGAGCCCGCCTTCTCGCGGCAAGTCTGTCCCTCTCTTCCCACTTCGTATCTTCTCCCCTCTCTTACACGCCTGCTATAATCCTTAGGAAAGACACGAGATTGTATAGACGCATGGCCACGAGGGTAGGGACAAAACAAAGCTCGGACTAGATAACACTGTACAGGATGTATCAAAAGTTAATCACGATTTCTTCGGCATTATGCTGGAACGTGCGATTCTCAAGGAGAACATCATCAACGCAGCATTAACTGCAATTTTTCTCTAACATATTATTCCCATGAAATGGACAAAATGACTGACTTGCAATCGTATGTTGATGCGATGACGATTGACATTGACTTGCTGCGTGGATAACCGACCGTTGGCACCCAAAAAAAAGTTGCAGCAAATCTATAAAGCACAAAATTAAATAAAAAAATGAATACATCTGCAATCCTCGTAGGTATAGAAATTAACGTGAGACATGTTCCAAAGCAGGAAGAAATCATTACAGACTCAACTTGAGATCCGCGATAAACGTTTCGGATTTTCATTAATGCTTTTCACGAATTATATCATTTTATTCGAACTTTGACGTTGGAATTGCACGCGAATCACAGATCCATAAAGGGCCTTTGAATATTGCAACCCCACTTTTCAAAACTTTCAATCATTCTGATGAGCTCGCTCGAAAGTTCGGTTGTTGCCACGATTATAAAACGTCATGAGTTCTGATCCCTCGTTACTTTGCTTCTGACTTACGTAACTCGTTACCTTTTATTCGCTCGTCTGTCTGTCTAAAAGTGAATGATTCTCCATGCACCATTCAGCCCTGCAGTCACGAATACCGTTGGCCGAAAAACAATTATTTACGAAGTGTTGAAAGAAATATTTCGCCAAGATATTAAACTTTTTAGGAGGATAAACCATATTAACATTCAACAAAGCAACCCATAAAGATTGTGCAAAAATAACGGTAAAAATAAAACTGTTTTTTATATTTTGTATGATTACAAAAAAAAAAAACATTTGGAATAATACATCTTCCATTAATTATCAGACCAAACACCATGAGTTGAATGTCTGTACGAAAACGTCCCGTGATTATCATCAGAGATTTGTAGCGGGCCGGAAAAAGAGGAAGGGGGACAAAGGAGCAATCAGCCTGCGACGACAACCTGACGATATAGCCACTTCCCTGATGATCGTCCCTTGGGAGAGATCGTACAACGCAAGAATGCTCAGATCTCCCCCTTAACACAGGAATTCCCCCATGAGTAATCTCGTGAAAGTCTGACCAGTCTGACCAACGAGCCCCTTACCTACTTACACTCGCTTCAATTCACTCAACGAATTTTCGTCAGTCGAAACATACCTCGAGATTCTCTAACAATCCCGACTTTTTATGAAATTTACGTTAAATGTCAATTAAGCTAATAATGTTTGTACCGTCAGACGATCAATTCATGACCTAAAATAAAAGTTCTTTGATCGTCATTATTGTTCGCCTGGAAAATTTCGATTTTCGTGAAGCTGCAGTGTGAATATCAATTTTGTGATCAACGACTTATCGAATGACGATTGATCGCATCTCAACTTTTTCTTCTATTCGATTGAATCGATTCGAGCAAATTTAATTGATAATTAGAAAAAACCGTTCAGTCAGTTTATACGTATAATTATTGTATATCGATGATTCTTGGCACCTTGATAGATAATTTTACTTAGATACATGGATCGGGGTTGGTGGGTGCGTTTTACCCCTAATGTCATTCCTCGACAGGAGCTCTACGTTCGTCAGAGAAACTCGGGAGTTAGAGCGGGAACGGGAAATTAGATTTTGAGGTTCTCACTTCTAGGGAATCTCTCTCTTTCTCTCATACTAGGCAAATGCAATACCACAAGAAGCAGAATGATGGTTCGCAGGCATCTCTTTCTCTGCAACGAAGAGATCCTTCTCTTTTGAGCTTGCATACTATGGCCTCAGGTGCTGCTATATATGTTTCTATCGTGAGGAACACGTAGAGAGATTTTCCCAAGAGATTGCGTCGCTCATTCCGCCACCGCGCGCAGTTTCACGCTATTTTTCTCTCGCTCTCGTTCCTGACGTGCCTGACGCGAAAAATCTCGAAGAAATAGCATCTACACGATTGACTTAGAAAACTGTAAGAGCCACGATTTTTCAATTTTTTTTATCCCCTCACTTACTTCGGTCGGTCATTGATATCGAGCATTGAACGTGGAATAACTTTTCAAGCATCATCCTCAATCGATTGAAAGTTTAAACGATTAACGGTTAGTGAAACTTGATTAAAAACTTACTGGCCCTTGTTCTGTATCTTTCTTTGTCCTGTCTCCTCCGTTCCTACCTTTGCCTGTTTTTTCGCTCAGCCATATTTTCCTCTTGGTATGTCTGAACATACGCGGGCTCATACCACTGAACCCCCGAGTTAACGTGTCGGAGCCAACGACGAACGTATGATCACAGAGGATAAATTAGACCCGGAGGAAAAAAGAGAGAGAGAGAGACTCGCACGACCATGAAAACGTACGAGACTGCAACATACGCGCAAATACATACCAGTGTGTGTGTTTATGTGGATGCGCGTACGGATTGACTGAAGCTCTCAATCAGACGTCGAGTCCGGTGCTCGTCACCCGCCAACGAAATCCATCGATCAACTCAATTAACTAATTGCCCCTCGCGCTTGGCCTGCCATCCCCTTCCTCGTTACTTTACCCCTTTGCAAACGCTCCCTTCCCCTTGTCGCTCTGTAAGCTGCGCTCTCTCTCTGCTTTTCTAACGACCTTCTAAACACACCATTTTACTACCTTACCCTCGATTCTTCAAGTCCTGATTTTGGACCGACACACGATATTATGCACCGAATTCAATTTTTTTTCGTTTATTGACAATTTGATTTTTTTTTCTGAACCCTTTGGAAATGACCTTCTTAATCGCTTTCAAAGGGAAACAAAATCTGAAGGGAAATTTTTTATAACGACGATTTTGTCTTTGGAAAAGTTATCGTAACTTATCGACGAAACTCTTATTGTTTTTATTTCATGGACTCGAAATGCCGAGACACTAATAAGTTGGAAAACTCGTTAATTAGCGAACAAAATTAAACGTGGATGTACAGTCCTAAACAAACAGCCGTAGGTGTTTGAATGAGACGAGAGACGAGATGAGGGCGAGAAAAATATATAAAGTATGTGGAGAGTTGAACGGGGCGAGTGAAACGACGACGACGAGTTCGGACGTCTAGCTTCGACAGCAAACGAGCGTAGTCGAGAAAATGCCAAACTATGTGGAGAAGCGGAGCAGCGGGAAATGCGATGGAAGGTCAAGGCACGAAGTCGAGAATTTAGAACTCAATGCACTCGGCAAACAAAACCTGCCCGAACGAACATTCGCTTGTCTAATTGTCACTGCTGCCATTCAATTTCTCTTTCTCTCCTTTGCTCTCGCTTTCGTTTTGGTGCATGGGAGCTTTACAGCCTGGAGGCATTGAGACAGAGTAAAATTTTCCTTTGTTTGATTGCCAGAGGATGAGATTAATTTATATTCCTCAAATACTAGAATCGAAGGTTATGAGATGAAGAATGACAATAAAACGAAAAAAATCGTGGCATATAAATAAGAAAAAAATAGTGAAAATAACGTATTTTCTTCGATAAAGAATCGACGATATTTAGGAAAGTCTGTTAAGAGCAGTGTACTTGGTGAAAAAGTAGCTGACGGATCCTAAGAAACGATAAATTTGTCTGTTAGCCGAAATGATAAATTTTTGTTGTTACAATTTTAGAGGCGAAAATTGAGCTGCGCGGTTGAGAAAAAAATGAATCTGAAGAAAAATAGCCACCAAACATATTTCGTGTTGTACTTTACGAGCTTCTCATCGTTTTGCTTTCCCGACACGCGATGTTGGAGAAAGTGGCCGCAAAGAGGACGAATTTATCTTTGAAGCGATGCTTGGATGAGAACGGCGAAAGGAGTGAGGAGTTGAAGAGGATGAAGCAAAAAGATGAAGAATAAGGAAAGTGAAAGGGGCGCCGAGAGAGCCAAGTAAGGTGGCGGATGAACGAGCTTGGTAAATGCATTCGAGCCGACGAAACGTCTAGCTTATAAATCGTTTCTTCGCGAGGGTCAAGAAAGTGAAGCATGACGGAGAAGAAGAGCGGTAGAAATGGGGGTTGGAAAAATCCAGGATAAAGCGGATCCCTCGAGCGACGGTGATATGCAAAGTGAAACGTTTTGCTTGGAGGCAAGTAAGTCGACAGAATTCATGAGATGGACTCGCAATAAAAAATGTTGATCAAACAGATATGAATTCTTCAAGTGCATGCAGACGGAATCCACGTGGCTTGATTTTTACGAAAATTACACGTAAGCCTTAAATATATTATACACGTGGCAATCGCACATCTTTATAATAATGAAAAGAGATCATTCGATATATAATCGTTTGACTGGATCGGTCAAATATCAATGACCATTTCGAGTGTATGAATGAATTTTGAAAGACGTGGACGATCGACGCGAGGAGAGTGAGAATTGTGAACGAACGATGAGGGGAATCGGTCGAAGGGAGAGGAAAAGGCTTATACGAGCGCCTCAGCCACTCGGCATATATGTTTGACGAGGGTGAAAAAGTGCTGACGATATTCATACTCGAGTCTTTTCTGCGGTGAGCGAAAATAGGGAAGGGACGAGGGGGAGGTGAGGGGTCAAAAAATGGCTGTGAAGTCTCTCGTCTCTTGTGGCAAAAGACAGAAGTGAGAATTGGTTATGAGCTTGAAAGAGGAAAGGAGACACGAAATAGCAATAAGGCGAATAAAGATTTCAAAGTGCGCGAATACTCGCGCGTTCCAGATACAGGGGTTTGAGGAATAAAACAAAAAATAAAATAGAAAAATTCGAGATACAGAAGGCAATTCCCTCACGCCGTTGTGAATTTTCCGACGTCTGCGTCTGAGTCTTTTATTTTTTAATATATATTGAACCGAATGCTCGCTCTGCAAAATTTCTCAACGGCGCAATCGGCATCACCCGAGTCTTCATGAGAATACAATTCTTCTCGACAACCCCTAAATATTTGGCAGCCCATAATGTAATCAAAGGGCACTCGAATCACACGCAAGAATCAAAAAAGTTCAAAGAAAGATCGATGGGCTTTCGTAAGGGATTATTTTCACGCCCAGAACCAAACAAAAATCAAATTCGATCCCATCTTCAAAAACAAAGCAGTTAAGCTTCTAAACTAACAGATTTTTTTGTTTTAATATTCAGAAAAATCGAAAAAATATAAAATAATGGAAAAATTTGCATCGGTCGAATATATATCGAACATACACTTGACGTATGCGTGTGGGAGCGTATGTATGCGTGTGTTACGGGGGCCATTATACGGGTAAAGATCGTGGCATTCACGTGCTGGTAATATTTTCTGGAAAAAAGGATCTTCCTGCTCCTTGGATGGACACGAGGAGCCTCGAGAGTAGAAAGACCGTCTTATCTCGTCGTTTCCGGTCCAGCGAGTCGGAAATGCGTAATAGGAAGGACGAGGGAAGAAGGAGCGCGGGGTAACACGTTAGAGAGAAGAGGCTGGAACGCGTGGCGGAATATCCATGGAGTTGCGAATATAACTGTACGAAGAAAAGCGTTTGCAGAGGGATTTCGTCGAAATCACCGTCTCGCAATTTTACTCGATCGATCAACAGCTAAGATAGTGTGGTGTAGCGAGCGATCAGGAGGAAGAATTAACGAGAGAAAAAAAAAATTGGGATCGATTAGGCAAATATTTCTGCATTCATCGACGAGTTGTTATCATTTTAATCCGCGTAGAGCAATTGATCGAACATGATTTTTTTCTCGCTGAGCGAAATCGAAAACGTTGCAACGATTTATACAAAACAGCAAAAAAAATGAAATCGCGAATGAAACGGTCTAACTGAAATGAAACATATTAACTTACATAGTTCATAATGCAGCAGCCCTTCTTCATTTTGAATCTCGGTGTATAAGTTAGCGAAAGTATTATGCACCGGGTGGTTATCGCGTGCACCGTAACAATCTTTTACGAACGCACGCGTTTATATATTTCTATATACTCGGAGATTGTACAGGTAGATATAAACGCACCGCGAGAGGTGGTTGAAAGTCCGGGGTATGAAATTCCCACCGCGGTGCCAGCCAGTGTCGAGGGGCTAACGAGATTTGCAAAGCTCCCTTCCATCGACGAAGGAGGCCAAAAGAAAGGAGGGATCAAACGAAAGGGAAAATATGAAAAAAAGGAAAGCAGAAGAATTATGTAATACATTGAGTAACAACAATATCAAAAGCAACTCGATATTGAGTAATGGATTGAAAGTATTCGTAGTAAAAATGCTGCAGGGAAACGCGATATCCTTAGGCGTTTTTTTTTATTTGTTTAAGAAACATGGCTCCTGAGGACTTTTTATTTTGCAGGATCATGTAGATTGACGTGGACCAATATCAAGTGGATGACCCATGAATCCTGCATATAGAGAACGTTGCGGAGTTTCATTCTCGCTCGTTGTGCATTTACGATTATAGCTCTACAACACCCTTAGCTATATATCAGGGACTATGATACTCAGCTGGCTATTAAAAGCGAGAAAGCCTACCTCCGGTTACAATGTTGATGGTCAACTACCCCTTGATATCTCCACCTCAACAAAGTACGTCGTATAAAGGGATTGTTGGAAATTTGGATCAGGTTATAAACTTGAACCGGTCGGATCGAAATGATCCATGGCAGAAGGAAAAGGAAGACATGCAATAACAGATTGGGTAAAAAGAGACGTATTGGGAGATTGAAGGAAGTAATAAATTCTGATTTGATTTGCCCTAAAAAAAATAAACGATTTAATTGATAGTCGAATCGTCACCTATAAGTACGAAGGTCACAGGAAATGTGGAATATATGTGGCAAAAACCCAGGTACGAGAGAAAAATACGAGAGAAATGGCGTGGAGCAATTAATGAAGGTCTTTTATCTCGACTCTCGTCAATTTTTCTCACCTGCGAAAGTGGAGAGATCTCATTAAATAAAGTCTGGTGGGAAAAAAAAAAAAAAAAAAAATTTGAACGTTGCTTTCCCGAAGGGTTTTCGAGCTCGTAATATACTTTCTTTTTATCTTAGTGGGCTGCAGCTTCAGCATCTCCGCTTTTTTTACCACCTCCCTACTTTCGCGAAACTCTCGACTCAAACTCCGTGTGTACCTCTTCCTCTCTTTCTCTCCGACGGTGGAAAATCTTCTTGAAGTCGTGCCGAAAGAGGCACGAGAACTCAGTGTCTGCTGTCACGGATGAAAGGAAGTGTCTAGCCAGCGCAATGGAATTTTCACAAAGGGTATAGTGAGCAGAAGATGCAGTAGTCCCTTCTTGAGGGACGCCTTACAAGCCTCGTGCTCTTGGTCCATCTTATTCTTCTTCCCCTCTTCACTGTCTTCCTCCCTTTCCCACGCTCTCCCTCTCTTTTGCTGCTCTTGTCCTCGTCTCTTTTCTTTCACTTCTTTTTTCATCCCCTTGGCTCTCTCTGCTGCTCCAGCCTCCTTGGCGCTCATCAACTGATGCCACTCCATGGCATCACCTTCGTCCGAGAGAAGAAGAGGAAGAAGAGGAAGAAGAGGAAGAAGAAGAACAAGAACAAGAACAAGATTGTGGATGATGGAGGAGAAAAGGAGAGAGAGAGAGATGGAAAAAGGCGAATGCGGATGAAGAGACAGCAATAAAAAAAAAAGAGAGTCAAGTTGGAGAGGAAGACGCAAAAGAAGTAAAGATGCAAAAAAAAATATAAGGAACCCTTGGGTCTCTACCCTTCCCCGCCGTTTCCCCCTATCGAGTCACATAGCGAGTAGAATTTACTTGCTATTGTCTCGGCGGAGGCCTCCGGCCGATCACGCGCCTCTTTCCGAAGCCTTTGCCAAAAGCTGACTAACGTTTCGCATAGGACAAGATAAAGAGTGAGTGAAATAAAAAGAGAGATGAAGACGAGACGGAATGCTTGCATCGTGCCACGAATTTTATTCGCACCTGAACCATTACCAAAACGTTTTTCTTCTATACCTACCAATTCTCGAGCCTGGAGTATGCTACGGGAATAAAAAACAAATAGAAAAAAGTCAAAGAGATTGTCCCATCCATGTCCAGTAAACGACCCACTGTCGAGAAATTCTTCGATACGAAAATGCCTACTGAAAAATCCCTCTCGCCAACATTTCGACGTCCCACGGGCAATCGAAATCTCGATTTTAAGCCACACGTGTCTCCTCCACTGTCAATTTGTCTCCGTGTGAGCTTACTGGGGATTGCGCGTATGTACTCCCAACATAGGATAAAAAAATAAAAAAAACTTTTATAGATACAAGCCTGGAGTTTTGAACGTCGAGTGTTCAGGAGAAAGAGAATGAAGAGGAAAATAACGATATTTTTCGTATGCACAAGGATTTTGATGCATTCGTCGACTGCAGTGTGTATGAAAATGGAAAAGAGGGTCGTTAGAGGTCAATCAAATGGTCGTAGCTATAAATCTGTCTTGGATCAGAAATGATCTTGTGTCAGAACTCGACAAAATAGATTCAGACTGGCGCACCCATTCATCCCAGGGATGAGTCAATAAAACATTGGAAAACCAAAAGTTGATGAATTACGTGTTATGAAAATAGAATAATAAAGAAATATTGGCAAATTGAGGAAAACTTAATCGCGTTATGGAAGAAAACGACATGGAGAGAGAACGAGACAGGCAGACGGGAATAGACGATACGAAATGTTACGTATCTGTGCAGATTCTCGAGGTTAGAGCGAATCTGGTTTGTACGTGATCCAAAAGGGTTCCACGTATGAGCTCTCCACTAGACGTCGTGTCTTTGGTATATCGAAACCGTTTTCATTCCCCTATTCCTCGCTCTTACGTCGACAGATCGAAACTCTCAGGGCTGGCGTCGTGTTCGTCGTCGTCGTCGTCGTCGTCGTCGAGAGTGTTGCATAAGCTTATTAGAAGCAACGTACGCTGTACTCGAACTCAACGGGATGTTGGTCTACGCTATTTTGGCTCTTCAACCCCCTATAGCTATTCCGACTTGTCAATGTCAAAACTTTGCCGATGCCACCTGTGATAAGAGAGAGAGAGAGAGAGAGAAAGAGCCGAGCGCGAAAGAGAGTGAGAGAGAGTGGGGGGAGGGGCGCAAGAAGAAAGGGCAAAAGATCGAGAAAAAGGGGAGAGAGAGATGGAAACCCACAAAATGGAGAAATCGAAATACGTTATTGCATAATTGCTTACGAATAGGGATGTTAATATTGAATAAGAATATTTAAAAACCGAGAAAAAAAAGTAAATTCGTAGCAGAGATATGATTAGAAGGACCGTTGAATTTTTGAGAGGGTAGGTGGACAATATCCGGTTTTGACGCCGTACAAGCGAACAACAGGGCCACGAGAGCCCGAAGAGGACACCGAGGGAGAGCGAGAGAGTGAGAGAGAGAGAGAGAGAGAGAGAGAGAGAGAGAGAACGAGGAGAAAGAGAACGAACGATGCAAGTCCTCAGCGGGCGCTTCGCACGCTTCAACACCACAAGGTTGGTTATTCTTTTCTTTTTCACCGGTAGAGAAAAAGAAGAGAAGCAACGAACAGGGTTGTCGGAGGCTGGAAGGGGGTTGCTGGTTTCACGATGAGGATAGGCTCGCTTGGGGAGAACGCCGAGTACTCGAGAGACAATGAGGCCGCTCACGAGTGTCGCCACGAGTGGGTGCTCTCGACTATTGCCAACTCAGGCCCTTCAAAAAGCACGAGAGAAAACGCGAGAGAGAAAGAGAGAGAACCCCCAGTTCGGAAGAACGTAGACCCAGCGAGCAACTACGTCGACGTCATCTAGAGCTGACACGGAAAGCAACTTTTAATTCGTTTCTGCGAAGCCGGCACCCTTCTATACCGATTCTTCAACCGCCTTGTCCCAAGATATTTCATCTCCACCCTCTCCCACTTCTTCTTATTCTTCTTCAATCTTTCCTTCGTCCACTTCTTCTTCCGCAGCAGCCGCTTCCTATTGTTTTCCTTCTATCCCATCCTCCCCTTTTTTATATTCTTCTTTGTCCGCAACCCCTTCCTTATGCTTGTTGGCTTGAGCCTCGTTTCTTCTCCAGCCCCTTCACATTCGGCTGTGACGCTTTTTTTCGACTCCCTTGCGCTGCTGCTCTTCGGCTTCTTGCTGTGCTCTTCATTGACCCGCGCAACTCGAAGGAATCCGCATTGGGCCGTCGAGATGCTGCACAGCTCGCCAAGCAGGTGACACCCCACTATACTTTCTTCAATAATTATTCAATCACGCAATTTGCCACCAAAAATGGCTGCTCATTCCGCCATTTAACGAGCACGACTTGAAACCAAATGTTCGCATATCGCCACATCAACTAATAATGCGCGACGTACCGCACACAAAACTTGAAAGATGCTGCGCTAAGAAACAAGAAGAAGACGATCTGCTTTCGGTTCTCATTGCTCTTAGATTATTTTGCAGCGTTGCCAAAATTTGGCACAAGTTTGATGGGGAGCTTCAATGAAGTTTGGATCGGCGGGTGTAACCGGAGGTTGTGGGAGCCAGCAGATTTTCACTCACTCCGGATTGTGGATGTTCGTGTGCTTAGGAAACATGCGACGCTTGCTCGATACTACTTCTTGTTCTTCTTCTTCTTCTTCTTCTCGTTCTTCTCCATCTTCTGAAACCTCTGCTGATCTTTGCTATGCCATGAAACAGCAACAACATCCAAAGTAGAGATATGGGTACGAGCATGGCGAACGCTCCAGACACGTCACTGTCGCGAGCCGGATTCTCTCGTCGTTTTCATCCTCCGAAAGATGTCATCGTCTGGCGTCTTCCGACCCGTCCAACCAGTTGAGTAATGTGTCTTCATTTCGTGGCTCTTTTACTTTCTGTCTCGCTTACCTTCACTGTATTTAACTTATTCGAAACTTTATGGTCGTCAACTCTTTCCAAAAGAAGCATACTCAGCCCTCTTCAGCAATCTTTCTCTCTTGTTTTCTTCGTCCCTTTTGCTTCTCTTTTACCTCCTCCTATGAATACGCGTCACATTGAAAACACATCCGCATATCTGTTCCGCATTTCACATCTGTTTCTGTTCCGCCAAGCAACCTGCTTCGCTCGACTGCCTACGACATTTTAATTTCAATTGATCTTTACAGTTCGTTTGAACAATCATTCATTTTCGCGTATATGGACGTTTGGTTCACGGGATCACCCAATTAAAAGGAAGCTTGAAACCGCTTTTTCGTAAATAGAACGTTAATTGCCCAGGGTTTCGTAAACAAACATTAATTTTGCCATTTTTAAGAGGGACGGATTTTCCTGTGCTAAGAAGAGTCTTTACTTATTGGGTTACCATTAAAGTTTTGCGATCTACAGCCAAACGCAGGCGTAATCCAACGCTACAATAATGGCAAATGGAGCATTGCTCTTTTATATAGCCCCATTGGAAAACGTACATAGTACGTTATATATAAAAGGAAAGGCAACGAAATCGTTGCAGTTACGAGAGATGATTCTCAGGCTCCTTCCTTGCACTCCTATCCCTTTAAAACTCTTCTCAGCCCCATCCCCGCCTGGACTTACTCGGCAAAGCATCGAAATAGGCGGAAGGAGAAGGAGAGGGAGAGAACGAGAGACAGGATCTCGTTTCGCGTTATTTATGAAGACAGCCGATAGCGATAAGGATGGCAAATCGGGAGAACTTGCAACCGAAACCCAAGCTGTATTCAATTCCGGCTCATAATTGTTAAAGTGGAAAAGTTTTCATCGAAGCTTCGTCCTTTCCTGGTTCACTCTCTCGTATCGGAGTTCTCTGCTTCGGGTATAGCCTCATCGTGTAAGAAGCGAAAGCTTTGTACCCCCCTCATCTCTACCTTCCCCTCATTCTGTACCGAGGCCACTTTTGAATCGTTTATATGTATCCAGTCGCAAGGCCAACTTTGTTTCAGACTTTTACAATTCATGCACCTAATCCATTGGTCCAGCATTTGCGACCTTAACTTTGAGCATTGCTGTCGGATCAGTATTAACATTTAGAGAAAACGTCAGACGTAAAGTTTTGCTACTTGTTCCAAAAAATTTCGTTACATATTTGTTTATTCAACTGCGGGAATGAGTAACCGCGAACGAGATCGGCATTAGGCTGGAAAAATCGAACGGGACAGAAATTGCTGATTTGCATTGTTCTTTTTTGTTCTGTCGCTTTTGGGGCTCCTCCTGCTGCCTCGGGAAGTACACTCAAGCGTAAAGGCCGCGGGGGAGGTATACAGAGTGCGAGACAGAGAGAGAACGATGAGGGAGAGAGAAGGAAAGAGAGAAAGTAAAAGAACGATAGAGAGCTTGCACAAACAACAAGATGGCCGCCGACGCCCACTGACGCCAGCAGCAGTACCAGCCGTTCGAACGGAAGGGTTGTTTTGCCAACCACTCGCTTGTGTCTGAACATCCAACTCCCACAACGGCCCCCCTCACTCTTCTACTGTCGCTCGCTTGCATTGCTATTCCCCTCCGTCAATTCTTTCCAAATGTCTGGCCGTTTGAAATATCGGTCCACACGACCTGGATAACGCGTCGAGGACTGATTCTCTCCACCCCACATTTTATATCCCCTCCGCTTCGTTGCCTTCTTGTGCTTGACCAACGATTCCCGTTTCTGTTCTCTTTCCAATGAACCGCCAATTAAAGCAACAACAAAAAAGCAACAAAAAACCTCCCAGAGATGAGAATTACGCGCGTCGAAATTCCTAAAAAACAATGATTTTAATTATAATGAGAAACAATCTGGAAAAGGGTTGTTTCGGAAGATGCAGCAATGGATGAAAAATCCTTAAAAAGTCATTCCGTAATCGGAGGACGATAAAATCAAAACGGAAAAAGAAGCACCAAACGGATTCACGAAAGACCATCTCCTGTGCATGGGTCGTCACGTGTCCTATCGCGTTAATCAACAAACCACAAAACACCCCCTCGAACGTCGCTAATAATTGAAATCTTTTTATAGCGATACGGCGGACCCATCGCTCGACGTGATCTTTTCCCTGGGTCGTGATGGCTAGCATACCCAGATCTCTCACCAAAAGACATGGAGCTACCGTACAAGAGAGAGTGCGAGAGGAATGGTGCTGTGTAGATAGATAAAGAGTTCGTTAGTCAGATGCATTACTATGGAAGATTCGAGATGCATACAGAGTGGAAAATGTCCCGCAGCTAATGGACAACGAATCCACGAGTTCAAGTCCTTCACGACTTTCTTTTCTTTTTTCTTTTACTCGCGGGACTAAAGTACGGATGAAAGAGACGCTAAAACGACGGTTCGAAGGGAAAAGGGAGTGAGAAAAAGTATCAACGAAGCTGCAAACGCTATCGGCCAATTTCGATCACGTTCACCAGCACCGACCAGTCTTCAACCCTCTTCAATTTTATCCGCGAGAGCGTGGAGCGTGAGAGAAAGAGAGAAAGACAACAGTTCGGTCAGGCGATGAAAGACAAGGAGGGGGGAGGCTGGAAGGGATCAGCCGCAATTATTCCTATGGCCAATCAAACTCCCTTGTTCCCTCCTCAGCTTTCGTTAATGAAAACGTAAAAAAAAGGCACAGAGATTGACAAAGGACTCTTAAGGAAGGAGAATAGTCTCGAAAAATGGAAGAAGTCGTAAGTGCGCAGGAGACAGGGAGGAGAGTAGTAAAAAAAAAAAAAAACGAAAAGAAAAATGATAAAGACCACGATATAAGGCAACGAAGAAGGGAAAATCTTGGCAGAATGATCGGTCGCTCATTCCAACTTTTTTTTTCCTCATTTTTTCGCTCTCGACGTGAGATTTTCTAAAAGGACAAAACTTTTTTGTGTGATACGACGGTTCACAAGCGTCAGAGAGAGAAAGCGAGAGAGAGAGAGAAAGAGTGATTCCGTGTTGGGGTGGGCCGGAAGCAGCGTCAGCAACGCGACGAGTATATCGGGATAAAATGGAGTACAACGAGCTCTCCGTCGCACCTCCTCGCTTCCTTTTTCTCTAGCAGTAATTTTTTTTTTTTTTTTTTTTTGGAGTAATCAGCAAATCGGCAAACGGCAACTCTGAGAGCTAAGTGGGGGATGATGATACAACCCCTAGGGGGAGAGTCTTTGCCATGGAAAGAAAACCTCTGCAAGACGTCGATATAACAACTCGATTACTTCTCGCAGTGAGAAAAGTGTCACTTTGGCCTGTCTCGCATCTTTACCCCGTGAATTTCGTTAAGGGCGAGAGATGCTTTCGTGTCTCTGAACCCTCGTTTCCTCCTCTCGGCTCTCGTGCTACGAAAATTTCATTCCATCGCCCGTCTCGTCCTCTTATCAATCTCAGTGTGCGAATACGGAACGATGGGCGAGCTGAGAGGAACGGAGGGTACGAAATAAGACACACAAAGACATCAGCGCGGAGCAATTAGCGTCGCGTTTATAATTTCCCGTGACCGCGGTAAAAGAAAGTGTGATACAGCTCGGTACTGGAATTTCAAGTCGCCAATTCTTCCCTGAGAACGTTTCGACGTTCCATTTTTGACATTAAATTCTTCCAGGACTTTTCGCAAAATTCATTCCGGAGCTGCTTTTCCAAGCGATTTATCTTCAAGTGTCAAGTTTACGTTACACTCAATCATGTTTTGGCATTTTCCAGTTGCATCCTAACTTCGAGTCGACGTTACTTTAAAGAGTAAAGTCTCATTTCTTAACTCTCTGATCGTGGAAATCTCGTCGTTTCGGATTAATTAAACGATTCCTTTGAAGTCTACAAATACTTGAAATAGAGGGAATGGTGAATAGATATAAATTACGATTAAGGAACTCGATTTTAATTTGTAGACGGACGATAGTCACCGTTTTTTGAATTCCTCTGTGAGAATGGTTAGAAGAATATATCGTGGAAGGGTCCAGTGAACGTGAGCAAGTGGTAAGGGATATATGGGAAGTGCGAAGTTGGGAAATGCAAGAGGCAAGTTTGGCTGGACGTAGAACATAATTCGATAGGAGGCGTGGAGGGAAAAAGGGGGTGAGAGCGCGAGAGAGAGAGAGAGAGAGAGAGAGGATGCTGCGGAGTTAATTCTCTTCGACCTCTCTCTCTCTCTGCCTCTGCCAGTCTTTCCATAAGACCAAGAGTCTCTCGCGGCCTCCGCTCTCGACGTTTTGGTCTGAGCCTTCGAGACTCGACAGACAATTGGGTTAAGTAAGTCAAATAGCCCTGAGCGACCCGGAACGAAGCTCGTAGACTCCTGGCAGCTTTACTTCAACCCTCACTCCCATCTTTTTTTCTCTCTCTCTCTCTCTCTCTCTCTCTCTTCCTTTCGTCATGAGGTTTAATAGCTACCATTCGTGCAACGATATATGCTGAAACGTTGACTCGGTGAATTTTCACGAATCCATCTCTCGTTCCTGTATAATTATGTGACTGTGTGTCGAGTTTCAAGATGATCGTGAGTACAGACGTGTGTGTGCTTGCTACTCTCCTTGTTCGATCTTACGGGGTGAATCTGCAGACGCCTGTGCAAACATCCTTAATATTAGCTACCTGGTAAGATTAGAGTTCCCTACTTGCTGGAGCGCAGGAGATTCACCAAGAAGCAGTCCCTAAAACCCTTCTTGTTACAAAACACCCCAAAGAGGATAAACGTCTTGATCCTAACCACGTGATCCAACCATCTCTCTCACTCTCTCTCCCTCCCTCTCGTCCTTTGCTCTTCTCTCGCTGCATCCATAATAATTTTCCGTTTCTCTCTCTCCATCTTCCCTCGTAGCAGCCCCTTACCGCTTATTCTCGTTAACCCCAGCTCGAAGTCGATTAACGAGATAAACTCTCGAGCACTCGATATAAGTATGTAAGAGGACCGATGAAAAACAAAGAATTAAGTAACAAACCAATAGCACTCTTCGCCATCCCTGTTTTTTATTCTTCAAATAAAACAAAAGTTTATTTGCACTTTTTATTCACGAATCCCGAACTAAATGTCTCATTCGAACCGGCAATAAATATGGATCTATTTTTCACATTGCCATGAAGATAATCGTCGCATAGATTCGCAAAATTTCATAATTTCAAGAAATTTTCCCAATTTTTATAAAAATTTCATCATTTTCTAAACAATTAGGTCGATTGGGGCCCAAATATTCCAATAAATGATTGGGTAGTTTCCTGAATTAATCATTTAGGATAATGATTAGAAAAATACGTTTTTTTTTTCCGAAATCACGAGAGTTCGAGTTGCAAGATGAATGAAATGGTAAAATATGAAACGAGTCATCTTATTTATTGTAGGAAAATATATACCCGAGTCTTTGAAATATTTGAGGCTTTACTCAAACCGAATCTGTGGGATGTCTGACTATACGCGACTGTTACTACTTGAATGTGGTAAATTCGTCAACAGCAAAGTATACGCTTTTTTCGTTACGAGGGTTGTGAAAACTTTGGTATATACGGTCTGGCATACTTGCACTCCTTTCAGCGTGATGAAAGAACTTTTTTATAAATCGTTCCAAATTACCTTAAATTTTTTTTCCATTTTTTGCTACTTCCGTTATGGAAGATTTCTCTTTCCGCCTCACGTTTTCAAAGACTCGTATGACTTTGGTGCACCTTTTGGTCTGATTTTTCCGCCGAAATATGAGACAGAAAGAAAATAAATGAAAGAACGAAGCACAAACGATGTTGCATATCGGAATAACGGATGCAATATCCGAGTGCATTGAAACTTCTACCTTCTGTATTTTGCATTCTGGCTACCCGACCATGTTTTTTGTTTCCCTTATAAGATAAATGTTTGTCCAAATGCCATGAACTTGTGGATAATCAGTGTTGGTTCAACAGCGAGATTATGTGAAGATTTGTTGGATGGAAATTCGAGCTTGGGGGTTAATTTGATCATTTGCAATTCCAAAGGGGATTACAATAATCTACCGGATGAGCTTGCACCAGATTTTGAAATAATAAAACTCAATATCTCCAAGCCACTTCCAAACTAATTAAAAGTACAATCTAAATTAATGTCAAGGCTTTGTGCTTTTGGAAAATAAATAACAATTCTTCATCGATTTTTTACTGTCAATCCGGATGGATTCGTTAATATCTTTTTTGGTGAACAGATAATTTTGTTGACGTAATTCTATGTTCATTTTTTTCGATGTCGTGATAAGACAACGATTTGGCGATGATCCTCAAACTTAGATAATCAGTCTTTGATTAAGAAGACTCCGAAAGAGAGAGGAAGACGCAACTCCGTCGTTGTGTAGTTTGAGGGAGAGAAGGGGTTAATAAGAGCCTTGAGCTCGACGTTAATTGAGGGATTTGCAATTCCGAAGGACGGGGGCGTGTTAGGATGATCCACAGACTGCTTGTGCAGCAGATTTCTGAATGATAAAACCCAATAATTAAGAAACAATTCAGAGCTCTGGCTAGTCAGCGAGATGCAGAGGACTCTCGTCCAGCCTTAATTGAGGCATTATTTTTCGATTAAAAAGCGTAGAGGAGGAATGGACGGATAACGGCGAGCGGGATGCCCACGATGGGATTCAAATTAGTGCGAGTTCTCGGTCTCTCTCTCTCTCTCTCTCTCTTTCTCTCAACATCTGTCGCCTCAGCGAGCTATCATTAAATTTCACTCGTCGACGTCGTGAGATCGACGAGTCTGTACTCTACGAGATGATATTTGCAAATTGAAAATTTAACCAAATAAAAATGAAATCAAAAAAAAAAAAAAAACAAAAAAATCGAGAAATTTTGCTTTTTCCACGAGCAACGAATTTCATGCTTTGCAAAATTTAGAAGAACTCAATTCCCAATGTGATTTTTCAATAAAATGAAATTGGCAGCGAGAAAAATTGCAAGTTCATTTGTTCATTTAAAACGAGTCGAAAGTTTTATATTGGGTTAACGAATCTCTGCTAATGGCGGAACGAACTTCGAGATTAACCAAAGTGGATAACACACGAGACAAATTGCAGTCGTTACGTGACAATGAAGTTGGCTCGTCCAAACCTCAAAAAGTTAGCTACTCGTTGAGTAAGCCTTTTGTCCCGGGAAGCGAGAGTATCACAAACACGACGGCTGGTGACACTCAGAATGGTATTCGTGTCAGTGGACCTCTGCATATTTCCAGTGAGGTGTCAGTACGACCCCTTAAATTTGTATCAACAAAATACGTGTATTTTGCCTTCAGGAAAATAACTTTGAAGTTACTGGCTATTGTTGTTGTTGGAAATATCTTACCGTGGCTCAAATAATTCTTAATTTAGTCAAATTCCTAAATAAAATCGTTCTTCCTCGTCGAAAATCTTACAGCCAAAAAAAAATTGTTTTCCCATCTTATTTTTTTCATTAAAAACAATTTTCGAGTTATTCTCTATCGTAAAAAATATGGCATCATTTTTATTATTATTTTAGAGAAGGCAGCCATGAAATACTTTGTGTCAGCTATACGGAAACTTGTGATTTCATAGCAGCCGGTCTAACGGACGGTACAATACGACTCGTAAAAGTCAGTACCAGCGAGTACACCTCGACCCTACGAGATACTGAAATGCAACAGAATCCTGGCCCAACGACAGCGATAAAACATCGACCTGTTCACAAAACTCATCCAATAACTCAAACTCTTCTGGCTGCTTGTAAAAAAAAAAAAAAAAACAAAGAAAAATACTGAATCATGCTTTTCGTGGGTCTGAACTTTTTCGAATTAGAGATTTCCACTGTCAACCAAATAAAAAGGAAAAAGTTAATTCGGAAAAAACGAGGCCCATCGATTAGATCGATCGAATTTACGGGGTTCTGTTTGTTACTAATTAAACCATCAATGCTGCTTAAAATATTGATTGGAATTTCATGTCTAAACAGATGCTACGGGATGTGTGAAGTCTTGGCATTATCCCAGTGGTCAATGCTTGTACACGATACGAGAAAACAGGCAAACCCTCGGTCTCGCGTATCATCCTCAATTACCAAAGTTCGTCACAGTTGGTGACGACACGAATCTCTATCTTTACGACGAGGAAACGAAGACAATGGAGCGAGCATTTCACGCGAGGTGCATTGTTTTTTTCGATCAATAAGCATCGCGAATACAAATATTAATCAATCAAAATTGTCTCCGATTGAAATTCTTCGTTGAATGAAACGTTTCAAGAAAACGGAATGAATAGCAGCGAATAATTTCTAACGCGAACATTTTTCGACCCGCGTGTCCGAACGAAATAAAATTAATTTCGTTGCTTTTTACACATTTTTATTTTTCATTTGATTTTTGGTTTTACATGCAGCGATGCACCGGATGTCATGAACGGCCACAGATCGAGAGTATTTTGTGCTTGTTTCAATCCGCGATCGTCTCACGAGATAATAAGCGGTGGCTGGGACGATACGGTTCAATTTTGGGACTCAAGACAACCATACGCTATTAGGAAAATCACGGGGCCCCACATTTGTGGCGAGGGTTTGGACATAAACAGAAATGGCAAAGAGGTAAGCTCTCCGGTCTTCTCATTTCTTATTGATAATGCTTCCGTACGACGATTATTTGTATAATAAATAAATATTAAAAACGGATAAATCCGGACGTCAAAATTCCATGAGACAAAAATTCCTAATTTTTTATTTGCATTCCGACAAAATGTTCCCAAAATCGTCTCCGACGATCCGGAGGTCATTACACACCGTAAATAATAAAAACACCATAAAACACCATAGAACACCATGGAACACCATAGAACACCATAACTCACCATGTACCCAGCAAAAATGGTTCTCGTTGATTCAGTTAGAAATGTTTCAAAACAACAGGAAAAACTTAAAATCTAGCAATCACCATGATAAGGGAAAATAATATTTACGTTGTGGATTCATCGTATTTCGTTACGGGCGCCCTCTATAGTCGGCGTCCGCGCGACTCATCCTGTTTGTTTATACTTCGCGGCGCGGTACCCTGTTCGTGACGTCACTCCAGCGAAGCGGACTGCCGTAACGAAAAGGTTAAAAATTCGAGGCGATTCGATTGTCGTCTTATGAGACAGTCGGTTAGAAGTTTAGTAATCACGGGACAAATAAAAAAACATGGGGTTGAGTACATTGGGCATATTCGGTACCGTGGAAAATCGAGAATTGAAATTTCAAAACGAGAGCAGCAACGCAAGTCTTGACGACATGGCTGTGCGTATCACGTGACGCTTTCGGCCAGCCTGGCGGGACAGCGCTTGACGACTCCCGAGCCGTAAACAATTTACTATCACTATCGATAATAATCCAATCGTTTACCATGATTGTGGCACATTAGCAACGATGGCAATGAAAAATATGAATTTTAAACTCAATCGGATCAGCTGTTACGCCGTTTTGTTTTGCACGCTCTCGGCTCTTGACCTTGAGTGACCGCTCGATCGACTCCGATCGGACATGATATTTTGTGAATGATTGAAAGCACATTTTTGCTTTTTATATTACAAAAAAAAAACCTCGTATCGAAGATCCTCACCAGTGCGTGGTCGAAAACGAACCCCCTTCAACTTTGGGACTATGGTTCAGGAAAATTGATAGTGACGCTCGAGCCGGACGCTTGGTCGAGTCAGCTCTACACAGGAAAATACATCAACAGTCTTTTCGTAGCAACTGGAGGTTGCGAAAGCAATCTTTTTCGTATCGTCGATCTTCGTTCACATTCCGTAAGAAAATCCAACCGCTTTTATTCAACTCCGACACTTAACCAAAGACTTTCGGTAGAACTTTGGAAGAACGTTATTGTTGTCGAAAAAACGCGACATGCCTGCACGAACCGCGACGCCGAACTGACCAGATTTCGGGGATCGGACGGATTCGGAACGCGAGAAACTGAAAACGTAACCGTCACTGTCAAATGTTTATTCGAAAGATACACTTTCAAGCTTATTATTCTTTTTTCATTGGAACATTGATGTTTTTCTTTCAAATAATACAAAATCAGAAATGTTTGATAAAAACTTTAACCGCCAAATCATGGTTATTTGTGTTCCGCGTTCCGAAACCGTTTCGACCAATCACAGTTTTGCAGTCCGCGTCTCGCACAAATTTCTCCAAACCGTAGTTCGAAAAATGCCAACGGTTTTTTTCTCTCGGGGCTCTGCTCGTCCGTAACAAATTCGGTTTTTTAGATAATTGACAATAAAATTTGTTTCTCTACTCAATTACGATGATGTGTTTTTTATAGACCGAATCGTTGAATTAATTCACAAATAAAACGAATGTGCCAAATAAATTAAAACTATTATTCATTTCGGCGGCATGCCTGACAATTAATTAATTACATTAGCTTGAAGTCGAAATCTGTTAAAATAGGATAATATTCGATAGAAATAAATCGGAGCACCAAAAGAGTTGGTAAATAAATGAAAGAAATGCTTGAATCTGCACAGACTCTGGCATCGATGAGAAATCTCGCGGGGGGAGTTTACGGACTAGACATTGGCCCGTTGTCGACGAAACGAGTAAAGCGAGGTAAACACACGGATCTTCCAGAATTGCCGAAAATAGCATTTTGCTGTGGAAAAACAATATACGAAGTCGAAATCGGTTGACAAATGTCTCCCTTTCTTTTCGTCGTCCTCACCAAAATATAATTGCACACGAGGAACGTTGAAAATTCAAGAACAACTGGACTGTGCGAACAAATGAATAAAAACTTTTAAAAATGAGGGGGGAAAAAAGTCGTACGTAAATTTTTGTGTCAAGCAATAAACAGTGTACTTTTATTTCATACAAACTATGGTACAAAATTTATACAGAACAACGCACGATCATCATTAAGCTTTTCGCTCTCATCGGCGTTTGTATATAATTTTTTTTTCTTTTTTTAAATTTTTCATTATAAATTTTTCCTCCGTTCTCTCTCTCTCTCTCTCTCTCTCTCTCTCTCTCTCTCTCTCTCTCTCTCTCTCTCTCTCTCTCTCTCTCTCTCTCTCTCTCTCTCTCTCCCTCCGTTCATTCGGGTTAATTCTCATTTTTGAGTATCGGAGAAACTCATAGTGAATATTTGACTCTGAGAAGGAAAAAAAAAGTAAAAATCAACGAAAGAGAGAAGCAGAAACACGTTGATTTCAAGTGGCCAATGCCAGAGATTACTCGGCGCTACTTAATCTAATCAGTCGACATTAAAACCGACTCTGGTTCTGGTGCTCTTTCTCCTCTCTCTTCCTCACATTTCAATTTCTATTCTCTCTCGCTTCCTCCTCTCTTTTTTTCTCAATTCGATCAAGCCAAAAGAAGAGAGCCTTTGTTTATGTTTTATTTGCTTTAGCCAAGCGACAAGCACACAGCTCGGAGAGTAAAGCATTCGCAAAATGTATGCACACCGAAAAAAAAAGAAAAAAAAAAAAACACTTTTCATTCTCCGCAGTCTCGCTCAACGAATACAAAGTTTATTCCTCGCAATTTTCAATCGTTTCTTTGCACTTAAAATCACTAATATTCTACACAAAAAAAAAAACGAGCCGGCATTCATAGTTATGAAGTTCGAAAAAAATCACGAATCCGGACGTCTCTCACTAATATTTGTCAAATTACGCGGAGAGGGGAGGGGCAGGGGGGCTTGAAGGGCAATCACTGTTGGCGCAAATTCACTCATCGTTCGCTATTTGGTTTGAAGGTGAAAAAGATGGGGAGGGGCTCATCGAATGAGATTGAAATATAGTTTGTTTGGGTCGGATTCGGTTGACGATGTGTTTGTTAGTGTGTTCCTGTTTGCTTAAAAATTAAGAGATTTGCGCTCGGTAAGTTCATACATTTCGTCCATTATTTTTCGCCTGGTTTCGTGTTTTTTACTTCTCTCGTTTTCTTCCCCAATTGAATTGATATTATTGTTACTTGTGTGGATATAAAATTTGTCAGCGTCGCCGATAAAATTTCTCATTACTTTAACGTTGTCACGCGATGGCTAAAAAAAGTTTCTGCTCAATTTCAACCAAACGATGATACCGATGATATGTCTTTGGAAGAGAAAATAATGTAAGAAAAAAAAAACATAGAAATTTGTCATGCTAGTTCAGAGATGCAACTTTCCGGTTAAAAGGGAAAAAAATGTTCCAAGACACGGTAAAATAATTAATGAGACGAACAGTTCGATTTTGCACGTCGAAATAATATTGCGACGCGACGTTGATGGGAAGAAAGAAAACGATCGAACCGATTCAGTCAGACATGCGACAGTGACAATTTTTTATGTTTCACCTAATAAGAGTACAAAGAGTAGGGTGATTATGAAAAGTTCGCAATGACAATAAGCGTTGTGGGGAATCGGTTCGCTCTTTTCTTCTCCGCGAGCAATAATTTATCTTTCTTTCGGACGAGAAAAATAAAAATTCACGTTTACCGATCGCTTACATTTCTCGCTCACATTCGCACTTTTTTAAATACAATATATATATCAACGATCGACCAACAAACGTACTTGTACAATTTAATACAGAAAGAAATCTCTTTCGTGCACTCTCTCGTTCTTTTCTTTCTAATTACACAATCAATTGTCATAAATTATTACTAATAATACACGAGATGCTTGTTCCCTCGTATTTATTTCGCGAATTTTTCTCGCAATAAAAAAACCGCCATTTATTAGTTCGAATTAAAAAAATGAACACGTGTTCTCGCTTTCCAAGTAAGAGGAACAAAAAATATCGTGGAGAAATATGAGATGAGAAGAGAGAGGAAAACATTTATTTTCTTTTTGCCAACATTGTCGAGAGAAAATGATTTTCGTAGACGGAACTAAAAGTAATATTAATTAAGCATGAAAACGAAAACGCGAGGCTCAGACTTTACGTTCACAGCCTGACTGAACACTCGCGATCGAACGCATTATTCTTTCCCTTTTTTTTTCTTCGATATTTAAAATTTCGTACTTGATATTGGAAAAAAATTTCCATCACCGATTTGTACTTTTTTCAAGAGGATTATCATGATTTCAACGATTAATTCCTACCAAAGAAACACTCAGAAATAATCGAGATTTTTGTCTCTCTCCCTCTCTCTTTCTCTCTAACTCAACATTTCTTCATTCGTAAGACGGAGCGATGTTCGAGCGGCCAAATCGCTATGAACCAGTCCAATTATAATTCAATTTGTCAGGAATAATTTTTTGAAACTTGTGTAGCAATTCGATTCCTTTTAACAATGAAAAAAACCGTTTTTTAAAAAAAATTACAACGTATCTTGGCTAAGCAACTGGTTGAGCTCTTATTACATAAAATTCGGCCAAAATTCTTGATCGCAGTTCTCGAATGACGTAGAAACCATTGAATGTTAAATCTTGATAGCGTAATTTTACACAATAATCAAATGGCTCATTGGAACCTTTTCTTCTTTCATTGAATATCGTTTCCAAGCAATTAGGCATGACGAATAATTGCGAAAACAGACATTCGGATTAGCTTTTGCTTTCGAATAATGAAGAATCATTTGCAATATTCTCAATATTCTCTTTACAACATTCGCTTCAGAAATATTAATCCAAGGACGATTATTTAACATCCATTCGCTTGTTTCCGTGAGAAAAACATTTTTTTTTCATTTCCTACCAAATTTGCACGTTCCTGCGCACAGAGATTGGAAAAAAACTTTATTCTCCTCACAAGTACGTAGCGATTTGTGCTCTTGTGCAAGATTCCGTTCGATTTTGTTTCACTAGTAAATTTAATATCGTTGCGGAAAGAAGACATTTTTTTTTTTTGACATTATCAAATTTAACTGAATTTTTCAAAACCTACATTTCTTCTCTTATCTTTAAAATTCAATTAATCAAAATATTCTTTGTTCTGTGGTTTCTGTCAATTTTCCCCTAGCAAAAGTTTTGTTTTTCATTCTTTTCCAATCGATCAATATATCGACTAGAGGCATAACAGATTTCTCAAGCGAAAAAATTGAAATTTCGTTGGAGAGAGGAGCACAGAGTTGATAAACGGCGAAGAAAAAAAAAACACATTTACAATGGCGCTGAAGAGATCACACACAATGCATCATAATCGTCATGATTTTCCGTACCAAACGAAAGCACGACTTCATGTTCGAAAGATTGTTCATACGGTGGTAAATTTCATGAATTTTCTTGTATATTTTCATGTCTATATCGTGTTCGCGTTTCGTTATTTTTCAAGTTGTTTGGGTGATTGTTTTCGAGTTAAAAAACGAAGAGAAGTGTGTTCACATGGTATTGTAAACGGAACTGCTGTGTCTGGGTCTGACCTGCAGCCTCGCAAGTGGATGAGTACGTCCGTGTTGTTGCAACTGTTGTTTTTTGCTCGCAGCTTTAGCGACGACACTCGCGACAACGACACTGGATGTGGGAACAACGGGGGGTCGTCCAGGAGCTTCGGGGCTGTCGTTGGAGAACAATTTGGAGGCTTGATGATTAATGACAATGGGAGCGGATCTACGAGTGAATTCTTCGGTAGCTATTTTCGATCTTGCCGGTGGATGAGCTTCGATGCGTGAAAAGTTTGAAGAATTATCGCGTTCCCGTAATCTCGTTGGTAATTCTGGATTTCTCGTAGTTTCGAAGGAACTTTTGGAGATCTCGTATTTACCGACTAGGACACGAACCGAGAGATCCTCGTTGTTGTCACGGGAGGAGGATTCCTCGCTGTTTTCGTGTGAAATTTTGTTGGAAGGAACGAGAGGGGGCCGAATTTTCGTTTCGCTGTGTGCTATTACGGGAGAGGATGGTAAGCTCCGTACGATTTTCGTGTCTCTTCTCGTCCATTGTCCATCATTACTAGTTTGCTCGCTGGTTGGAGGAGCCTCGGGGCTTTTCTCGAATTTGCTCGATTTAGCCTCAAATTCCTTTTTGAGATTCTTCACCATTCCGGAAATGTTCCTCGAGCCATCGGTCGAGGAGGAAGAAGAGGAAGAGGAGGATGAGGATGAGGACGAGGAAGAAGAGGATGAAGAAGATGATGATGATAAATTTTGTTCAGCCGGTGAGTCGTCCACGGATAAACAACGTTTCGTAAAGTGCGTCTTGTTGGTTAAATTTTCAAGTAACATTTTATGATGTTTCACCGAAGTGCATTGCGTGGTGTTAACGACCGAGGGGCTGGATGTTTCGGTCTCGGAACGACAGGTACGTAAAACTGTAGGTATTTCGTCGATAACGGTCGATAGAGAGGATGGGAGAGGCGCACTGGTCGATAATCGCGATAATTGTCTCGCAAGTGTCGACGATGAAATATCCATGCAGTCTATAGATTCGGGACTCGAGATTTTTCGATTATTTTGATTGTCCTCGTTGTTGTTTATGTTAGCGGAAGAATCCCTTCTCCGTGGGGTTGGCGAAGGGTTATAGTGCAAAAGTACGGGATTGTATTCGGTGGTGGTTTCGTCGTTGTTGCACGTAACGCTCGATCGGGAAGTGGTTCTGTTATCACTGTCAGGCCCCGAAGTGGTACAGCGTCGTTTGAGAGTTCCGCTATTGTTAGATTCCTCGAGTTTTTGTTTCGTACGTTTAACCGTACCGGGATGCCAAGGAATTTCTTCTTTGTCGTAAGGAAACAAACCGCTGGAGCCAAGGGAATCACTGGGTCTCATGTCGTACGAACCCCACGAGCTATTTCTGGATGGCAAAGTCGCCCAAGAGCTGTGAACCGAATTATTTTCCAGTACGACAGCGCTGTCGTAACTGCTCCATGAACTTTGCCGGCTGGGTGATTCGCGACTTGGCTCAACGCCGCGTCTTTCCTCACGATCGAAAACTCGATCGAGTTGAGAACTGAAAAGATCGAGATCGCGACGTTTTCCACCGCGCCTCAAACTGTTTTTCGCTCCGCTGAGACTCGTTGCCGGCGTCGTTGTTGTTATGGTCATTTGTTGGCTGCTCGTTGGACTCGTCGTTTTCGAGATTTCGGTATTTTGAAAATCTATCATCGAGCCTGGATTTTCTGGGTTTATCCAACTTTTCGCGATCCAGACGCTATTATTATCGACGTATTTCGTGTCCGTCGATAATGCTGTCCTGACTAGACAATCATCACTTTCTTCGCTTTTCCGAGTTTCACGATTTTTAATCACGCTCCCCGTACTCATCGTCGTCACGCCGTTCTCGTGGAGACGCTCGTTAAACGGACTCGTCGTACATTTCGGTGATATCTCGCCCTCACTCTCCGGTGACGCGGGCTTACTACTGACCGCCGCCTCGAATTGACTCGTCAGATCCAACACCAAACCTCGTCTCCGTTGACCCTGAGTCTCCAGTTTACTAACACGATTTTTTACACTCGGCGTTACATCCGGTCCTGGCAAATGCACTATTTGATTCTGTGACACGCTGTAAGACTGACCGTTGCAACATGGCATCAATACGTTACGAGCTTCCTGATCGACCAACGCCGGTTTTGGTTCAACCTCCGAAAGCAAAAGTTGCTCCCGCGTTATTTCTTGCCTCGTCACCGCTGTCCGGTCGATACTTTTCAGCGACTGGGACGACGGCGCTGTAAATAAAGTTAAAAAAAAACACACACACGTTAATCACCAAGTTTAAGAAAGAGTAATAAAAAAAAAATACTGATTGCTGTCAAATTCACGTTTAAAATTAAAGTTTCAATTGTTTCTGTTAATAATAATTATCATTCTTGTTTCGAATTGACAGTATAATTGAGTAAAAATTTAAATGCAGCTTAGCCAAAAATATTGAGGACGTTCGCAAAGAAAAGAAAGCTTGCCATTTCTATGGTCACGAAACCCTCACCAATATTTGAAATCCGATCGTCATAACCGAAACGATGAAACCGAGTGCGTTGACAACGAACGATAAATCGCGGACAAATTATTGGCAAGCCGAAATCCAAGATATTCGCTCACTAGATGTTTTATGGCCTTTCATGAAGCCACTCACGGTCTTAATCTGCATTTGTGTTAACTGAATATTGATAACAAACGATACAAACGATTATTAGTAACACATTCGACGAACAGGTGACGCTATGATCAGTGATACTGTTGGCCAATGCTATTTATCAAATTGTGCCTATTCAGTCAAGTAAAGATTAAAAATTGTTCAGATTTATGGAAAAATACGTTTCACCCTCCGCTTCTCACTAAATCTCGTTTTTTTTCCGATCCCTCATTCAATATTTCACCGAATATTTCTTAGTCCGGACGGCTCCAGGGCACATTCATGAGTTAAAAAAAAAAAAACATGGCCAGGCGTTATTCGTTGATTGTACAAATGTCACGATGCATCGATGAATGATCGAATTTCGTACTCTTCCATGCAAAATTTCATCTTTACCAAACGACTATTATTCTCAAGATAGTAATTTTTGGACAAACTGAGCGGCCGAATTTGTAATTTTTACCGAAGCTCCTAAAATTAAATCGCGAGAATTTCACATTGAATCTCCGCTGTCAAGCTTTTTACGACAGATATTTAAAAAAATCGAGAACTCAAGAATGAAAGTGGGAATTAGTGTTCCATTGGAAAAATGGAAATTCCAATATTTTATAAAAGCAGAATCAGGTGAAGAAAATGAAAATTTAACAAACAAAAAAAAACAAACAAACCAGGAGGCAAAAGGTCGTCGACGGTTTCACCGCTGGGTGACCAACTTTTGGGTCTTTGACCAATCTTTTTGAGCTCAATACCAGAAACTTCGGAAACACAGCCATTGTTAGGATCGTCTTTGTCATGATGGTCGTTTTGTTGGTCGTCTTCGTAATCATCGGCCTCACCATCCTCTTCCTCCTCAGCCTCATCGTCCTCGTTCTCTTGATCCTCTTGATCGTTATCCTTGGTGCCAATGATAACGACACTCGGCGACTTGAGATTCGTTTCGGACTTTGATCTCTGAAGTTTCTCCTTGTTCTTCATTGCGTCCAAAATGCCTTGATAAGTTTCCAATTGCAATAAAAAACTATTGTTGGGTTTGATACAATTGCGCTTGTCCTTGACGTGTTTCCACGCTTGTGAAAAGTCCCAATTGTAGGCCTTCATCGCGTATGCGATTACGACCGAGGCCGATCTCGACACCCCCATTTTACAATGTACCAAAACTTTGGAGCCTTCCTTTTTGGCTTTCGTGATGTATTTGAACGTATCGTCCCAGTGCTTCAGTAAATCTGTTTTCTCGTCGTCGTAAACCCGTACGTTCAAATAATCGAACATACCCGGAAAGAAATTGTCGATTTCCCGCGTCACATTCAATATGTGACGTACCCTGTAACGTAAAAAATCGATTTTTGGTATACAAATTATATAAAAATCTCCAATTTCATTTTCAATACTTTTCCGCTAGAGTAAACAGTGTCGAATGAATTATAAACGTCAAACATAAAATTGTTTCGTCTGGCAGATTAAGTTTTTTTTTTTTTTTTTCACAAGTACAAATGATTTTTTGTCGGTTGTTGATCCATTTGAAAGGATTAAATTACCCATTCTTCTGCAATTCCTCAAGATTACTCGCGTTCCACTCGCTACCGAGATAAACGTGATCAAAAATTTCCGTGGGCGCATCCATTTGGCCGAGTATAACGAGCATTTCTTGATCAATGAACGGTTTAAACTCGCCAAGATCCATGTCGAGATCCTCCTCGAGACGACCACGTATGTACTTTGACGTGACCTCGTCGAGGTCAACGGACATCATTATCTCCTTGAGAGTTGCACGGATAACGCGCTCCGTTTCTTCGCGTTCACGGGGTCTGTTGAAATTTAACAAACACAAAAATCTTTAAAACTTAATCCTTCGTCGTGTGAATATTATCAATTTTACAATAAAAATCACGTTGAAAAAACAATACTCGAGATAATTATCTGCTATTGGCTCAATTAACAACTTGTGATGATTGGATATGATTAATATTTGATCAGTTGATTAAATTTAGGTAAAAGTTCATTGCGCCATCGCCAATCATAAATTTTCAATCGAGACGATGAAAATCTGTCAAGATTTTCTGAAAAATAAAATTCTCAAACGGGGAAGGAATGAAACTTTATATTTTTCTTGACAAATGAATGTAAAATAATTCAAGGTCATCTATAAAGGGTACTTGGAGAATGTTCCTAGAGCAGATTTGCGTCAAAACAAGTGATTCTGGCTCGATTCCAGAAACGCAAAGGCTCCAACAAAATTTTTAAGCAAAAAACACGAATGCCGTAAAAAAGAAAGAGTCCCCAAACGAACAGATCAATATTGAACGAAAGAGCTCGAATGTATTTACAATCGAATGATCTCGGGGATCAAGGTCATCGACATTTCCACGTGTACGGGACAAGATAGGAAATAAAGAAAAGAGGGAGAGAGGGAGAGAGAGAGAGGCAAAGGTAAAGGATTTAAATAATATCGAACGTGCTCACTTGTTGCGAACGCTGTCGGGCGATGGTGGCCTTCGGGACTCGAGATTGTCCATTGCGTGCCACTCGTTGAGGCACGAGCGATCACTCTCGATACGTTGCTCATAGTAACTGACCCAATCGTGCGACAGTCCACCGAGAAAGTAATTCTGCTCTCTCGCTTTGCTCGACACCTTGTGCAATGTTTGGAGGGCGGACCTGAAACAATAAACAATGTTTTTGAGGAAAAAAAAATCTCCATAATCCAATTTAAACCCAATCGCGCTAAAACCCAATAAAATTTAAAAAACTTATTAACAGTTTCTAAAATGGTATGTAATCAAAATAAGTTTAAAAAGTTCTAAAATAATCAGGAATCACAAGTCGATGCTCAAAAACAAAAAATATGATACTCCAAGATTTTTTAATTTCTTTTCTATGTTTGTCTACATTTTCATTTTTCCGGAATTGAAAAATAATTTATTGAATGCATAAATCCTCTTTCGGAATCTACGACTCGAAGGGACAACGTGTGAAGAGTAGTCGTCAATTTACGAACGAAACTGGTATGCGAGGTCACACAATCACGAAACACGAGAGAATCGCAGCCACTTGTAAATCATAAAGTGTGCTGGTTCATGTTCAAGATGATTGAAGCAGTGTGTCTCGTTGCGTCGATCGTGTTACCAGGCATCCAAGTACAAATTGTTTGCGCGGAAATTCTCCATTGAATAAATTTCAATTTTATTTTGGCTAAAGAAAAAAACATCAAATCTTTTTTTTTCGTGTCTAAAGTCCATTCGCCATTTTAAGGGACTGTCGCGAAGCAAAACAACGTCAAATCCGTATCGTTGATGGAAAAATTATGATCGAGATTCGAGAAAAATGATTAAAAAGCAGAAAATTCGTTTTTCGATATAGAATCGAGTAAACAATTTTTTTCCCAATCCATGAAAATATTCGTATCGTTGGGACATAACAACCTCGGATCAAATCTGCCTGGAGTACCATCTGTGCTCACTATCGAGAATGCGGTATCGAGAAAACAGTCGTACGCATAGACACGTGGTCATGAAGAATCTCAAACGAGAGATCTCGCTTTGAAGAGCCGCTAGAAGGAGTGGCGACCATATTGCATACATACACAAAGCTAAATACATAAATATAGCGTGTATGAGTTATTCCATGTTCGTTCAATCATAGGTCTGATAAAAATCGTTAAGAAACGCAAAGATAATAAAATCAGTAAATAACGAATGAAATAAAAGCTCCCAGAAATCGCATATCGAGATATAATGATGGATGAAAATAAAATGGAAAATCGCCGGGAGACATAATTTATTTGCACGCCGATATCGACGTGGATAACGGAAAAAAAAACATTTCAAACATGAATCATCGAATAAGTGACATTAACGTGAGTATCATTCGCACGGAAGAATCCAATTTGAGAAATTTTCAGTAATCTCCACTGCACTTATCTGCTCGATAATTATAAATTCTCAATAAATCAATTTCATTAAATAAAACTGAAAATAAATAAATTTTACTCGTTTCAATGAAAATTTTAGACAAACGCAAATTAGGACGAATTCGTGCTTGCAAATTATTGCTTATGCCACTGTTGTGTGTTCGTATAGAGATGAATGTATGTATATGTGAACAGAGGATTTGCTGTCGTTGCCCTTTCTCTCATTTCTCTTTGTTTGATTCGTCGTCTGTGGTGCGACCTACTGGCACAGCTACTTTTGTAATTTGACTGTCTTGAAAATGAGCGAGTGCTCTTTTGCTCGTTCACTGCTCGTCTTCCGTCGTCGTTGCATATATGACATACGACCCCACGCACTGTGTGCCACTATTTAACAAACGAGAAGTCACTACCGCAGAAGTCACCAAGCTAGCTACTTTCACCTGACCCTCCCCTCCCTCATCCTCCTTCTTCGCCGGGCTTCGTTCCTCATCCAAAGGAAGGGCGATACGTACATACAAGTACTTGGAATGATTCACCATCGGTGATCTTGGCATTTGCATGCGAGATAATGATTGGAAATAAAAGAAAAAAATGATACAGACAGACGATCGGTTTTGTGGTATTTCAAGCAAAATGTCACGTTCGACGATTCCCTTCAATAAATAGGTAGTAAGAATTATTCAACCATTTACATTTCATCGAAATTATTCAACATCGCTGTTAAGAATAATAACAAAATTACAATCTTTGAAAATAAAAATGCAAATGGAGGAAAAAATATTCTCGAAATGGGTCTCTGCACATTGAGTGAAGAAAAATTATCAAAATTCTTTATCCGAACTGTCTCGGGGAAAAAATAATGAAAATCTTGAGACAAAGAACTCTCTCTGGCAAGAAAAAAAATTAAGTTGGAGCTAGAAAGCATGAAATTAGAATTTTAGCTTCGCGAAAAACAAAAGTCCATAATCCGTTCTGTTTTATTTAGTTGTCCCTCAAATTTACCGAGCAATTTGAAAAGTTGCCAGCAACAGGTGCAGCAGGACGGTGTTTCTTTGCAGAAACTTCGCCAGGCAGATTATGGTAGTTGTTATTGCAAATGTGACGAGAATCGCGTGAATCCCTTCGCGAGGCAGCATGACGAGAGTCAAAGTAAGTTTCCTCCTCTTTTCCAATCTCTATGCCTCGCTCTCTCCCTCTCTCTCCCTCTCGCTCGTTCTCGACTTTTCGAAGCTCTTACGTTCTGGCAGTTTTGGTTTATTCTCGTCTTCTCGAGGTCTCGTCGACCTCACCAGACACGGAGAGCATAGTGAGTCGCTCTTTATATGTGTATATATATAAACGTGTTTCCTTCAAGACTCTTTGGCACTTTTGATTTCTGGTCTATTGCAACAAAATTCGGAGCACTTGGTGATTTTTCGTTTCGATGATATCATCGTCTGAATTTGTCAGTGCGATTTATTTCTGGTTCAGCACGATCAAGGCACATCTCAAAAACAAATAAATAAATAACAAAAAAATTCCTGGAGAATTCAACGAGAAAAACACCAAAATAACAACAAAAACACCCAGTCACTGCACTCCACCTCAACCGATAAATCTCGTTTCCTCTTTTCGCAAAAGCTTTGCGTGAAGCTTCGATCAAAATTTTATTAAATCACGAAATCCAATTTAAAAAAAAAAGTGGAGAGCAAGAGAATATTTTGTTTGCATAAAATTGCGCGATTGGTTCGCGAAATGAAACTTTGCCGGACGAGGACGCTTTGCTGACTGGCCAGGAAAAGTCAAAACGAGTCGCGACTTTTTTCATGCGGAGGCGAGGCAAAGAGGAATGAGAAAAAAAAATAAACAGAGAGGCAGAGAGCGAGAGAGAAAGAGAGACAAATATTGGAACGGTATTTGCGGAACGTGAGACAGAATCGAGTGTAGGTTTGAATGGAGCAATGATGTTGAGAGAGAGAGAGAGAGAGAGAGAGAGAGAGAGAGAGAGAGCGCAAGAGAAAAAAACAATATATATAAATAAATATATACATGAAATATATGTTACAGTCACGATGACCACGAAGAGAGTATAATGACGAATGCTAAGAGGCCATATATAGTATTGGCGAGCCAGTGTCTCGTTCCTCTCTCGATGTGGGTGAAGGTGGGCTTTTATGATGCACCTGTGCACCACCAGAACTCAACACCAATTACCCTCATACTCGTTAATCCGGTTTTCGTACCCTCGTCTCGTCCGTCATTCACACTCTAAATTTTCCCGCTCAATAAATCCACAAATTCAACGAGATTATTGCCCAAACGTTACATTCAAATAATTCATTGGCACGTTTCAATAAATCGTACAGTGAGGCTGAATTTTTTTACAAAAACCGAAGTCATTCTTCTGGACGACGTGATCATTTTTCTTTATCATTTGCTCTATATAAAAATATCGGATATCCTGCATAACGCACGATAACTTGATATTTTTATATTCGAAGAAGTAAATCGTTGCAACTTTAATTAATATTTTTCCCCAGTTGCAATTTTTTATACAAGAAAAAACAAAAAATATTTCTTTCCGTAGAGTTCTGTCGATGGAAATAAAAAGTAAAAAAAACCCAACTGGCAATTGAACTCTGAAGAAGATTCGGTCAAAAATGAGCTCGGAATAAACCAGGAAACTGCAAAATTCAATGTCCCAACAAGTTGTACTGTTAAGGTCGTAAAATTTTCGGGTTGATTTGTTAGTGTGTGTGTCCGCGTGAATTGAAAAGTTTCCGAAGGCCAAGGTACGAAATTTATGTTTCTCGTCACGAGAAGTTGTGCCGTTAGGCCATGGGGAGAATTTACACGGACGACGAGGACGATGATTCTCTTCTACCGGATTCCCCGGTCCAAACCGAATGGCCCTCGAGCAAGCACGTAATTTAAAGCCTGACCCGGATAACGTTATACGTCTCCTCGAGCCACGGGATAACAGTAATAATCGGCTTTGCGAATAGCATCGCGAGCAACGCGCCCAAAATCCCTTTTTCACTCTGTATAATTTTTATTTCTTCTCATCTTTCACTTATTTCGTCAAAAATGTTCCATCGACGCTTTATTTTCATGTCGTTCTAAATTATTGACATTTAATTAGAGTCACGACTTTTTTTCTCTGCGTATTGTCGTCAAAGTGTGCAAATCGATTGAGCCTGATATTTCCTGATTATTCAGATAACGAATTGAATAATTAATAGAAAAATTATGAAACGTGTCTAAAAATGGAAACAAAATTAGCAACATTTTTGGTTTTCTTCTGTTTGGGCTTTGAATAAAAATGTGTAACAGGAAAAACTATTTAGCTGTGACAGGTTAGATACACATGTCGCCTCTCCCCACTTTTGATGAATCTTGGTAAAGTCGCACCGATGAATGGAGAGAACTTGTCGGGCAAGCCTCGTCCACTCGGTGACCCACTGGCTTGAACTAAATCGTTTCTCTTTTTTTTTTCTTCTCGTCCCTTATTTCCTCTTTTCTTTCTTTCTTTCACGAGTTCATTCGGCAACTTTCCGTCTTCCTTAACCTCGCCTCTTTTTACCACCTTCGTTATACGGCGGCCATTCGTCGTGCGCTCCAGATAGTTCCCATGGCCCAAATCCAGATTCTCGTTCGACGACAATGTTTTATCTTTGAGCAAGATTTTTTTATTTTTTATTATTATTTCTACCAGTTGATACTGTTTTTTACGCGAACGGAATCGTGTCACCGTTAAGTAATTTGTATTTCAATCTAGGCGAACGACGAGGTATTTGCTCCACCATTTTCATTACGTCAGGCCGTTTTTTAAATAAATAACTGTTAATGCGATTCTTATCGATCAGCGAATTTCTAGCACACGGACTAAAATATCTATACAAGAATTGATAACGTCTGAAATTAGAATAAAAAATTCGACATTAATATTCAAGAATTTCTGAAGTACAAATAAAATTTTCATGAAAAACTGTTAATTAGTTATTTTACTGTTTGTCCTATTATTAAACAATGGAACGAACGTTTTATTTATAGTGCAAATAGTTATAAATGATTATTTGTACTGTGAAAGACTCAATGTCCGGAGTAAAAAAATGGCAAGGGAATAGGGTGCAGACACAAAATTACGAAAAGAAAAAAACGAGGAACCCGAAAGAGAATCCGTTGAGAACAAATGAAATTGAACGAAAATGGCAAAATGAACAAGGACAAACATAAAAAAGAAATAAATATTTTAAAACAAAGAAACAAACGGTTGGTGGGAAAAAAAAGTACAGATAAGAAAAATAATCCTACAGTGTAGAACCCTGACCTTCGAAACGGGAAACAAAGAGTTTAAAAAAAGAACTGGAGAAGTAAAAAAAAAAAAAATGAAAACAAACGGAGCCTTCATCAGAGATAAAATAAAGATGAAGAAAAGAAATTCGTATATGTAGAAAAAAAAAAAATATTTTTTCAATGGAGTAGGTACATTGAGGGACTATACATCGTGGCGTTATCGCGGCCCATAAATGGCGCGGGCGTTGGTCCGTTGGTCCGTCGTAGAGAGTTTAAGAGAGCAAAAGCAAGAGCAAGAGAGAGAGAGAGAGAGTGAGCGAGCGAGAGAAAGAGAAGCCCCACCCTTGTAGACGAGGACACGCGGGTTCTGCGATGGTCCGTTGTAGGTGCGGTGTGTATCAAAGCGCGTAGAACTTTGCTTCTTGAAAATAAAAGAGAGGGTGGTGGGACTGAACCTGCGCCACACCGAAAGCTTCGCCAAAAATAGTCGGGCGTCGGCAAAGCTGCGTTCAACGGCGTCGTGAGGTTTGCTCTCCTCGTACAGACGAACGAGCGTCGTGCGAAGAGCAACACACGGAGATCCGAAAGATTAATTTCCATATTTCCAATAAACACACATATTCACACTCAAAATATGAAATATAATTGAAAAAAAAAAAAAAATACATTTCGACAGTTTCCAGTCCCTACACAAATTCTATTAGACCAACTCACATTTGAGTGATTTATAAATTACGTACGTCCTTGAAGAATTAAAAGCAGTTATGACAAAAAAAAATTCAGTCAGTCCCAACAAATGATTCCATCAATTACTACGTTCGCTGAGCAAAGACCAACGTGACATTCAAGGACATTGGGATCATTGTCAAAAAATGAAACAATAATAACCAAAATTATGGCAATTGAAATTTAAAAAAATCAACAATCACAGTTCAACTCTAGGAGCCCATTTTCTCTATTGAACCATTTCGGAACCAATCGCTGCATTTCTAATCCAATAAAAATGAAATTCCGAAAACGTAATAAAATCGTGAAAATAGTAAAAAAAAAAGATGTTGCTCTTAAGAAATAATTATCTTCGAGTCTGTTAAAAAAAAAAAAGTATTCATTTGACGAGCTGTTTGCTATAAAACTTGGGTTGTCGGATGAATAGCTGGCCGCGTTTATGCCCCGTTATAATTCTATCGGGTACGAAGAAAAAGAAAGAAAGACAAGAAACAATAAAAACAGAAGAAGGAAAATGCAATCGAAGGAGAATGTCGGATAAAAAAAGAAAAAAGAAGGGGAATTACGGAAGCGGAAGTAAGCGTGACGGATAGCAAACTTCATAAAGGAGATAATTGTGTCTGAGGCCGGAGAGGCTGTGGAGTTGGTGGATTACGAGGACGTAGATGTGGCGTTCGATTGCAAATTCAATACGGCCATAAATATATATTAAAGGGGAGGAAGCGATCGGCGGCCTGCGTGGGTTAATGGAGATTTTCACCTCGAACCGAGAAGAATCGAAAGCGGAAGTACGTCATATTCTTCCGCCGAGAGGAGAAAGAAAAAGAAAGAGTCATTCGTTCCCGACCTTCTCTCTCGTTCGCTCGGTCTTTCTTGTTTCTTTTTTTTTTCTTTCTCCGAATGAGAAATCTGGCCAATTAATCGGCATCTCTTGTCTGCCCACGCGGTTCGTGTTTCCTCCACAACAAGACGAACCAAAAATTCGTTTACTATCTTCCTTTTTCCTTTTATTCGGCTCGAACAGAGTCCCAAAGAATTTTGCTGTATCTTGATTGTTTTGTTCTGCATTTGGTTTTCTTAAATTTCGATACAATGTAAATTATTGTACGACCAAAAAATAGACGAATATATCAACAAATAATTTTTTCCTTCATTACAAAACTCACAAAAATTGCAATATGTTAAAAAATGATTTTCCATTTTTTACCAAAATCTTGTCAGGAAATGTTCTGGCCATGAAAATAGTATATCATGCTAAGACGATCAAATATTCTCTGCAATGTGACGACGAATGTTTTTCATAACCGTAACAATTAGTGGCTTGAATTGAAAACCAAGTTTGTTATAATTAACTCGTTGTTAACTCACCACATAGCCTGCACCGAGACCGGCTTGAAAATATGTTGACGTCCGCATACGCTCACACTGAAGCCTCTGTAACGAACGAAAACGAAACCGGAAGTTAGTGCTGAAAAATTCGAAGGAGAGACTAACAGAAACGAAAGAAATAAAAGTTGACAACGAATAATAATGAGAAATGCTTGAAAACCGGAAAAAAATATGAATGAACAAACGGTTAAAAAAAGAAAACTGGTCAATATTTTTTGCGTATCGCGAGATATAATTTTCAAGAATGAAATCAAAAGTTGATACTCAAATTAATTTTGTAGACAAATGAAGAAGCAGACACTGAATGTAAAAAAAAAAAGAATTGATACTGACGCAATCGATCCTATCGTGGAGGACTAGAGGACGAGAACAAATGCAATGACAACTTGGTCACATGCTAGTGGTGAGAGTTCAGTTACATATTAATTTACATAATTCTCCCAATAAGGTATTAAAATGTTGTAAAAAATAGTGTTATTGTTAGACAGTGCTTCAGCTTTTTGTATCGGGAAAGTGTTGCATAATGAGATTCTAGAGGGAAGAGAAGAAAAACGAGGAGAATTTTTTCCCACGGTATGGATTTGTATTTTGCTCTCTTTATACTCGCCAAGTCAATTAATTAGATTTGCGCAATTGAGAGCCTCACGTATGAGGAAACTTGGATGCATCAAATATTTTAATCCTCTACGAGAGTCTGAGAGATTCTAAGAGCCATAATTATATTTTGCAAAATAAAACAAAAAATAACAATAAAAATGTACCCGAGACGTCTGTTGGAAATAAGAAAATTTTTAAAAATCACTATCATTTTCCAGGGGAAAGATTATTATCAGAATAAACTGAAACTCGAAAAAGTACAACAGTCTATAAAGTTGGAACCACCGAATGCAAAGAATTAAACTTAAATTATTGCATAATTAAAAGCTAATCAAGTGCTTAAGAAAAAAAAACAAATTTAGAGCTCCACTCCTTCCCAGTTAAAATCATGGCATTTTTATGCTCCATGACAATTTTCCAAAAGCCGAAATCAAGAGCTTTTCAAGAGCTAATCAAGTGGTTAAATGAATTTAAAAAATGGAGCTCTATCCTTTCTGAGAAAAAAACCATGGCGTTGTCAAATTATGGCGATGTAGTTGAAGCGTTAGAGGACAATCCGTTGTATGAGAAGCCTCTCTCGAATTACCCGACGGTATATCCGTTGCATCCATAATACAAGCTGTCCTGACGCTAATTACCGAACACCACACTCTCGAGAGTTACGTAAAGCGTTGTATCATGCCCGTTGTATGAGCCATATTTGCTTGCTCATCATTTTGTTACATTAAACAAATATAAATATATCGACCAGACGAATAACTCACGTAAAAATTTTAAAAAATTTGTTTAAATAACAAAATTCTAGTTAAATTGGAAATTGCAAGAAAATATAAAAAAAAAAAACAACGAAAAAAAATACAAGGTAAACCAGATTAAGTGGAAATTGGTGTCATCGTACGAGAGCTAATCACCGATATTTGCTGATCGTTATTCTGTAAGAAATTATGGGAGATAATTAATGTTTAGCCTTCGAACGTCGGCTCGTCGTTTTCTATTTATATTTAAAGAAATGTATGACGGCCAAACGGATTTTTGTAAAAGGAGTAACAATACGCGTAAAAATGCTTCGTACCGTTTGAACGCAAAGTGAGACATTGAGAGTGAGACCGAGAACCTAGAAAGCAGGTTTAATGCATTTCATCAACTAATTCGGTATTTACTTTAATTCACGCATATGTATTCGTATAAACGCAATGAAAGCAAATGGATATTCGAAAAATAAGCGAGAGGAGGTGTTTGAACGGTTGGCGGAGCACATATAAATATATTCATGGATAGTAAATACGTATGAGTGAGACGCATCGAGCTGGCCTGGCCCGCTGGAATCACCGGACCCCGGTGACGAGACTGACTCTTTCTCTCTCTCTCTCTCTCTCTCTCTATCGCTTTCGGTTCTCTCGATCCAAAGAGCGGAAAAGAAAAAAAGAGCAAGAGAGTGAGAGGGGAGACTATGTGCAACATCAACCGGGGTTCGTTGACATCGAGTGGAACGCGAACTCGCTGCCACTTGCTCCTCATCTCGTCTTTTTCTTCTCCTCATTCTTATACTTTGTTTTTTTTTTCTCTCCTCTCATCTTCCTCCCTCTCTTCTTGTTCGTCTTTTAGCTTGGCATTTCCCTTTTAATCTTTTTCTCTTCGCAATATCTTACACTTTTTCAACCGCTTCTAAAAGATGCGCAACTGCATGTGCTTTTTTTTTCTCGCACTCCATACGCGCCTTTTCTATGTTTTACGTTCTTTTTCTTCTTCTTTGCTTTCTGCTCTTCGCATCCTGTCCACTTCAGCTACCGTTGATCCTGCCACTAAAAGGGACACGTCCTCGAACCTGTCCGAGCGTCTTATGCCTCATTTCTTTCATTTATTCTCTCCCTTTCTCTCCTCCTCTTTTCTCCTTCGGTCTAAAGCGTCAGACAAGATGGAGCTATTTACAAATATACACGGCACTTTGCTCGGAATTATCCTTGCCTCAATGAAACGCTTTCGATCGTTCGATTAAAAAATTGCAATTACTCAATAAAATTTTACGAATTAAATGTTGGTTTGTGCTTCTGAAAAATTTGTTTATTTTTCGACCGACATCAGAAACACACTATTTTGCAAAACGAGCTGAAAACTTTAATGAACCGAATATCAAAATATTTGTTGCACGCGATGTTGAATGTCCGAGTGTCGCTAAACGTCCGTCGATTACCAAGCAGTAGCGGAAATCGGGGATTTCAATTTTTGTCACGTTATTCACTTTCTTTGAAGAAAATTGACTTGAATATTTGAAAAATATGTTTGCAAGCTGAGAATTGATTCGCGATGGAAACGATTTCAATATTTCACGGTTGTCAAACCCGGAGAAGTCCGTAATACACCAGCAGAAATTATCGCCTACCGATTGAGAAAAAATCTTCCAATCTCACGCACTCTCACCATATCGACTCCCATAAACATACGTAAACGTAGAAAAGTATGTGCTTGTTTTTTCTTTTTGCGGACTACGAGTCGTTAACCGCGCGAGTTCGATCTTTTTTTTCTTACACATTAATTTATTTTTCACTATTATTACTCACTTTTTTTTTTTCTAAATACCTCACGGCTTCCTAGCTACGGCGTTTACCGCGAATAGCTTGTATCCTGGTGTGACTTTTGTGTACAATTATTGCAAATTGATACGGAAGTCTCGAGGGGCGACGACACGATAAAAAAAAGTAAATAAATGCCCAACGAAGGGAGGAGTTGAACGAAAACTGCTGCATCGATTGTTTTTTTTTAAGAAATTTAGGTCCCAGTCATTATTTTATTTCTCGAAAATTCTCAACAGAGTCAACGCACCACATTGCTCGCTTTTATGAAGAAAAATCATGAGAAAAACAAAAATAAAGCTTACCCGTCGCCGTCCAACGTAATGGCAGTGTCGGCGAGAACTCGAAGAACTAGACCTACGGTGGCACGTGCATGGCAGTCGATTCCCAACAAGCAACTTTCCTCAGCGTCTTGGCGTCCTGTGCAGGATACCACAACGAGATAGCGCGTCCTACCAGGATGCACGGACTCCAATTTGACGGCCTAAAAAAATTCAACAAAAAATAAACTTCTTTTTTCTTTTTATTTTTTTTTTTTTTTGCAAATAGAAAAATGGTCTGAATCTCGTAGTTGGACAAACATTACAAAAGAATATTTGGTCCTCTGGCACAGGAAAATAATGATATTTCGTCGCTGTCTTGGAACGATTCGAGCTTCGACATCATAAAATGAACAGCAATTAATAACGAATCAACGATAAGTCGCTTTCGGATTTCTCCAAACATTCATTCGTTTCTTGACGGATAAACAAAAAAGTAAAATTGATTGGAATAACGAGTATAATTTAGCTGGGAATGAATTTATCGTTTATCTGGCGAACCTGAAAAGCGAACATATCCGTTCGAGGATTGAGGATTTCCTGGGTGAACGGGAAAGGAAGTTTTGTTATCGCAATGAAGCTTGCGTACGTAACCGTCGCAAAAAACGAGATAAGCGAGAAATCTCGGGAAATCGTATAGGAATATTACAAAGTCGTTAATGAGAGATATAAAAATAAACAATATTTATATCTGTGTTATAAAAAGAGTGAGTCAGTTTATTAATTTGACCGAGGAGACTATCGAAATGGGACACAGAGAACTTCCTTATTCCGCGTTGGCAAAGTGGCCTCGGGTTAGTAAAACGGAGAGCGAGGGAAAAATTTCAAATCCCTCATTCCTGTAGCTTCAAAGGATCTAGCTCAAAGTTCTCTACCACGATTTTCAATAATGATCCGTCACTGAAATATTGATTAATTAGTAATAGTAAATCTGAAGATAGAAGGACACTTTGCTCTCGCGCTGTCTGAGCTACCATGACATCGATGTCTCATGATTAATTTCGAAGTGAAGTTTGGCTCCGCTTTGATTCGATAAATCAGAAAAATATAAAGTCAAAATTTCGATTAATAGGTCAATTGGAAAAGAAACTATTGATCGAAACGTCGATCAATCGATTAACCAAGTGCGTATAAAGAAGAAAAAAAAACATTGTTTTTTGGAGATCAACCGAGCGAGGATGTTTATCACTTAGAAGACTGAGGAAAAGGGGGTAGTGTGTGTGTGAGAGAGAGAGAGAGAGAGAGAGAGAGAGAGAGAGAGAGAAAGCGAAAGACCAAGAGAGCAAGAGAAAAATGCAAAGAGCGACAGAGGAAACGAGTTACGTAAAGTCTTCATTGTGGTTAATCTAAACAAGTGTTTTTCTCATGTCGTGTACTTAGCTGCACACCGGAAACCGAAAGATTCTCTTCTTGCTCGCACATCTCTTTCCCTCTGTATATATTTTTTTTTTCTTTTCGTCAATTCTGTGAAGAGCCAAGACAAAAAAAAATGGAGACATCATATCTCGAGTTTCTTGGGAGCCCCAAGAAAAATCAACAATGTGAAACGAGAGTTACGTTATTGCGCACGTAATCCAATTGCACACGTTTTTCCTCCGGTTTTTTAGGTTATAATTCTCGTAGAGAAACGCTCTTACGTGGTCTTTAAATATTCATGAAAGTAACGAGTGTATTAATAACGAAAGTAATCGTTAAGTTCTTAACAATGATATGAACAAAAACGTATCAACAGATTTGGAGCTGCATCCTAATGCATAATCTCCGTAATACTGCATTTTTCATTGAGAAAGCTCGAGAGACGAAGAAAGTCGATAGAGTTAAGAATTCAATGTATTTTCCATCAAGACGTTTTGAATTTGCAATAGAATCATTTTCGGTCGTTGAATCCCACGAAAATCATGCAACGAACTAGTTCAGTGCAATTACTAATATAGCCCTATGCAAATTTATTGATTTATTAATACTTCCAGTGCATAAAATGTGCTTTTTCGAGAGACAAAAAAAATTGATGAAGCCCGAGATACAGCGAAACGAGACGCACGCACGATTAATGTATATTAGATGTGCGTGGGTCTGACCTCGTTGATCCCAAGAAAAATAGGTCTCGTACCTCGATGTCTTCGTCGACGTGGTGTGCTTAACGATGCTCACCACGACCCGGACGAGAACCACTATTTCTTTATGCATCAAGTTCACCGAGAATGTGCAATTTCAAAATGTCACATGCAAAGAACGTTTAACTTTCTTAAAAAAATAATTTATAAAACTTATTAATATCTATTCGAAAATGGATTGAAAGTTTGAAAAAGCAGTAACGGGCGTATTTTTCAAAAACTATGAATTTATTATTATGGTGTTAATCATCAATCACAATTTATTTCTTTATGAACAAAATAGAAGGGGAAAATGATTCTTTTGAAGTAAACAACGTGGAAACTTCTAATTTTTTTCCATAAAGCAGGCTTTTTTCCCGTCTGGTGCATCGTCGTTCGTTCATCCGTGTGATGTGGCATTTTTTTGCTTCCTCTTTTTCTCTCTCCCCCCCCCCCCCCCCCCCGCTCTCTCGCTCTTCTAGCTCTCTTCGTAAAACGTTTGATTGTATAAGTTTTACACACTGCTTGGTTTTGCCAGTGTGTGAGAAATGTAGAGAAAGAAGAAAAAGGGAAAAGAGAGAGAGAGAGAGTGATAGAGAAAAAGAAAGACGAGTACAGAGAGTGTGGAATCGTTGGCGTTAGTGTTTTGCCTGAACGTCGTGGATCACTCGTCCCTGGCAAGTTTTGTATTATGGACGGTCAGCGGCCTGTCATTAATCGCGAGCGGGAAGTCATTCGAGCGAATGATTAACGGCCCTAACGTCGAACGAATCGCGCGCCCGAGACTTCTCTCTGCACAGCAAAACTTCTCCATAGTTCTCTCTTTTTCTGCTGGTGTATTAATAATCGAGAAACTGCATATTTAGGGTGTCCTAAACATGTGCATTGTCAACTATTCATTGCTTCAAGTGCCAAAACAAAAAAAAAACGTCGTAATTCGAGTTTTTCTTCTATCTGAACATTTGTCGATGAAGGAAATGCACCAATAAACGCAATTACGAAAAGATCATAGAGATAAGAGTTTGAAACATAGGGAAAATGGTAGTAAACAAAAAAAAAACAATAATTAGCCATTGGACATGGCACTCGAGCTACCTTAAGGCGGTTGCTGTTTTATTGGGCATTTTGCCGATGGTGGAGAGCCGAGATAACATCTCCAGACGGTCGTTCCTCCTCACTGAACTCGACGTGTTCACTATCAAAGCTGGCAACTTTTCTCCCTCCCTCATCCCTCCCCTCGCCCTTTCTCTCTCGCTTTGCTCTCGGTAGCTTTATCAGCGGGTAGAGTCCTGCGATGGTCCATGTCTCTCGGAAGATTTGTACCCCGGTGTTACGCACACTTTCTTCCGCAAGCCATTCTCAGTTCGATAAAAAATACTGTATATAATTTTCCTCGACGAGTTTCGATTCATTTTTTTTTTTTTCCACATTTATCGTTCGTATTTATTTTTTTATTTTGACAAGGATATTACGACATCGACGATCAACGAACCGTTTCCAATCATTGAAAACCTTTCAATACCGTAAATATAATTAAGTTCATTTCAAATTGGATTATTTAAATCGTAATCAGATGATTTTGACGTAATGTCAAACAAATTCGATTATGAAAGAATTAAAAAAGAAATCAAGACAAAATTTCAAAGAAAAAAAGGGGAAGATATTCTCCAAAAATGGTTTCGAAATGAGAAAAAAATAAATATTGTCCGACATAAAATAAAATTTCATATACGATACTACCGCACGTCAGTCATACAGTTCTTCGTGTTAGCTGTTGCTGCGGTTATTATCGACCCATTTCTCAACGGCTGCACTAGACTCTGTGTTCTTGCCCCTTCGTTACAAACGTGTAACACGGATACCGTGCACCTCTCAATCCCCCTCCCTTCTCCATCGTCTCTGCCCCTCTTATTCTTTCAATGTATAAACATGTATAGGTGACTTCAAGTCAGTCGATTCTTACGCTCGAATCTCCGATGAAAAATGTGTCAAGCCTTTATTATTGCATTCGCACTACGTTGCAGAATTGCGTTAGAAAAATTTATTTCCTTTTATAACAAAAAGGCAGTCGCGAGTGAGAAATTTTTCAAACGTCGGCATAATTCATTTTTCAACGTTGTCCAGCCACTTTTCAGGCATTCTCTCTTTACCCATTTCCAGAGTTTTGTTAGATCTTTCGAGACATTGCATAAAAAGTTCAAATAAGGCACCAATCGAGTCAATTCAATTAAGCGTCGTATTTTTTTCAATTTAACCAAAAAATCCCATACATAGAAATATATATTTGTATGGATAACCGCGTTCATATATATTATAGACCTCCAAGTATAAAACATATCATATAACGTATATAACTTGTGGCTTTCTCACACACACGAATGAACAAATGTACGTGGCACAGGCACTGCAACCGGCAAACCGCGAAATGCATCGACAACGAGCGTAGAATAAATCGGTCGTTGTGTATAGCTGGGAGAGGCGCGAGAAAATTAAGAGAGAAAGAGAGCAAAAGAGAAAGAGAGAAGGAGAGACAGGCAAGATTCTCCCTGATATACTTATGTACTCAAGAGAAACAGCAGGATGGTGCAAAACACCGTCGACCAAATATATATTCTACCAGAGTGAAGATCCTTTTGGCCATCTCGCGTACATAAATTCATACATTATGTAATTTCATGTATCTCATTAAATGATGGTAAAGTTCGCATCGCTGGAATACATCAACATTTTTTTTTCATTAACAATTTTAAAAATTCATGGATTCATTTCAAATTTTCTGGTTTGATTCCAAAAATGCAAACTTCCAGGTTGTTGTATTGAGGATTTTGGTGAATGCTTTGCGATTTTTAATTCCGATCTTTTCGTCAATATCGTATCATCAGTTTCGTCTGTTAGTGACGTCACAAAAGTAGTTGTAACGGTATAGAAATAATTGCAATGGCACTAAGCGCCTTATTATCCGTGAAATAAAAGTCGAAGGAAATGTTTCTCCGCAATTTTCGAATTTCTTGAAAAACTACTGTTCGCGTAACATTGAGCATGGAAATCGAACGTTCGAAGCCAGAGCTGTTGCGCCCAGAATAAAAAAGGCGCGAGTCGGGCTTATCCAGATCTGGAAATACGTCGTTCTCGTGGCTCGTAGTTGCGCTCGTGTGTCTTGACGTCACGCTGTAACTTAAACGAGGCTCCCCCTTCTCCTTCCCTCGTAGAAAAAGTGAGGCACGCTATAGACATACAAAGAAAAATCGCGAGTCGCGAGTGGGGAGTCGTGTGCTCAGTCTCCCTCTCCCTCGTTTTACCAAATGTTTCATTAACACTTTTCATTTTCCACACTTTATTTTTCACCCAAACAGACAACTGTAAGTTGGAAACATTGTATCCCCACAATTCTGAATGTTCGTTACGAAGTCAAAATAAAAACAAAACCCAATGAAGAAATATTTCCATTTTTCCAGCAAAAAGCAGAAATAAGAAAAAAATTGCTCCAAGAAAAACAATTTCAGAGCACCAATTCGCAAGTTTTTCATTAACGAATCCCGGTTAATTAACTTTTATTTAAAAAAATCATATTTCGTTCAACGTAATAATTTTTCAAAGTGAACAATCTACGCAACAGCCTGCGATCTATTAATCGATACGACGCGTGTGTCAAAACTTGACGCGTTCAATTATTTTTCATCGTTATCCACCGATTGTGCTCAGGACACGATTTTTCAATCGTTGCGTATTCACGCAAATATACAGTCCCATCAATAAATTCAACAAATCTTCGCAGAGACATAGAGCAAAGCAAGTGCAAGATGACTTTGTTCCTTTCTCTCCGAGTAACAGTATCTCTCACGACGTTATAATATTACTCTCGCTACCAATTGGTGATTGTTGTATATATAACAAGAGAGAGTGAGAAAGAGAGATAAAAGTGTAGGAAGAGGAGGAGAGTGTCAGGAAAATATCCCATGACGAGGAATCCGACTTCGTCAAGCGACGATGTTCCAAGGCAGACTCTTTGCCTTTCATCGTGTATATTCTCTCGATTTTTCAACAGAGCATACAGACACACATTATTATGTATATAACTAGATACATTCTCGTGTGAAAGGGTCGAAGGAATGAACACGTAATCTCGATTTTGCATCCTCATTGCTGTAAATGTCGCCCAAGCAAAATTTTTTCTTTCAATAAAGAAATAATGATCGACCTGATGATATTATTTTTCCTATCGATCAAAAATTCACGTCCGTTCATGTAATTTTATGAAAAATTCACATTTTAAGAAAAACACAATATCTCCCGAATTACGATCGTTTGTTTTTCTTTTTTCTTTTCCAAAGTAAACACTTGCCCCTTGGAAAACGAAAATTGAGAACTGCAAGTTGCAAGGACGAGAATCGACGAAAATGTAAAAATATATAGTGAAAGGAGGCAGAACTTACCATTTTAAGGGTCTCCTCGGGTCTGAGCAGGTAGAACATGGATTGGAGATGCTGTTGTATGTCGCATCCCACTGTCGAGACACGACGGGACGGTCGTGCTCTTTCGTTTGGTGGCAATACGAGTGCTGCTCCTTTTCCAGCGAAGTAACATTCGCTCAAGCTGAGAAAAAGAAGCACATAAACAAACCATATTTACAAACCTGTAAAAAAAAATAACTAAAAGACAAATCGATGAAATCGTACAGTCTGCTATTTTGGACGATAGAGAAGTTGGCATCGTTGGAGCCCAACGAAAAATATTCAATCGACTCACTATATTTAAGATTTTCATAAATCACTTCAATTGTTTTTTGATATTCGTTTTTTCATTTGCAAATAATTGTCCAAACGGACACTGCATTTTAATTTTTGGCTCTGCTTTTGTAAAAATAAAATAAAATAATGGGTTTCGTTGCATTCCAACGATGCAAACTTCAACATAATATATTTTGGCCATTAAATCAAGAAGGAGAAAGCATCGTTTCGATCGGCTCATCGTAGATATGTAAAAAAAAACGTGAATCGACAACAGATCCCGTTGTTTTCATCAATTATGATTAAAAGTTGTAACAGCGAGCTCAGGACGAGGAAAAAACGAAAACGAAGCTCAGTACATAATTTCACGTTCTGTGAATATCGAAAATAAATGTTGAAAATGGTGATAGGTTGGAGGAGATGAAAATTTTTGAAATTAATTATCCCGGGGATGAGATGAACGATTCCGTTATGACGTGTCAAAATAAAACGAATGAAAATATTGAATAAAAGCGTGTTTGGTAGTAAAATCTTAGAGATTAATATCGATAGCGTTATATCCGTGAGGGAGTGAGAACACGTGGTTTCAAGAGATAATAACTGTGTGTGGTGATATTTACTCGCGTCAAGACTGCGTGAATGCGCTATGTGTAGTGAGTCATTGCATCTGGAACGATTTAAATGATCGTGTCATGACTGCGATGATCCCCGGAGATTCAACTTTTTATCGTATCGTAGAACATTCGCAGTGGATAAGAGACGATGCGTGGCGTTGAAAAATCAGGGCGTTTAATTGTGCGTAATTGTAGAAAAAAGATTTAAAAAATTTGGCTGGTTGAAGGAAAATTTAAAAATTTTGATCAAGTAACAACAAAAAGCAAAAAGTTATCGTGCGACATTTCGATGTATTTTTCGTTTTAATCGATTGTTCATAATTATTGGTTCGCAAATGATTTAAAAAAAAAACTTTTTGGCGATCCACGAAAGTTGAAGATGACATAGTTGGAAAGCACGAAGATACGGATTATATCGAAGGGAGCAACGAAAAGGGCACGAGGACCTGCGAAAGAGCGCGGTCTCAGCAGACAAGGCTTATCGATTTTTGTTCGTCTCTACCCTTTCGCGTTGCGGAGGGTTGGTGGACATGTCGTCGCGTAGGGCACTCACGACCCTCGTATAATTCCAGTATCTAATAGATCGTAATCCGAAGGGATGAGGAGGGGCTAGGAGAAAGGGGAAAGGGGAAATTGCATCGTTTGGAGTTTATGAATAGATCGTTGAAAACAAAAAAATTCCAGAACTCGACATTCTCACCCTTTGCCACCCTTCGCTCTGCGCTCGACTGGAGGCTCGAGAGAACGAGAGGCTAGGGACGAGGGAATAGGGAAAATTCCAGGCGAATGTTGTGGCTCGAACGTCTCCAAGCAACGAATAATCCAGACAAAAATACAGTGATTGGCCAATAATGACAATGATGGACGATCGGGGACTCGAAAAAATTCGTTGAGCTTTGAAATTGCTCCTTAAAAATGGCCGAGGCACACGTTACATGAAATTTTCGACCGAGGAATCCTCATCCCGACAATTGTTTAGACGAAAATGTAAAATCTCTAAACTCTATATATAAATTATTTAAAGTACAAAATTAATTTTCTCGTCAGCAAAATTGCGACGAAAAAGAAATAGATATACACACGAGAAAGAAAGAATAGCAAAGTTCTGATTTCGGTGGCTATTCCCGTCGAATATAACCGTTATTGGCCAGGTCGATCGATCAGAAGTGGTGAATGCTTTGTAGGAAAAAAAATACCGAAGAAACTATAAAGCTATGCCAGTAACTGGACTTGGAGTTCCTTTTTTTCCGAGTGGCCAATCGCTGCATTTTTTTTGTCTATTTATCCAAGGGTCTTTGCCCTCGGGTATTTTACAGTTCTGCAGGGATATTGTGTGCATCGTCCCCGGTATATCTTACGGTGGGGGAACCAGAAGAGGAAAGAGAAGAGCGAAAAAAGAAAGAAATGAACAGACATGACTGCATAAAAGTATGTTTTTCTCGAGCAACGTAGAGGATAGAAAGTAAAGCACTGACTAATCGTCGTAACTCCCTTTTCAAAGAAAGATAGAGAGAGAGGAATGTTGGCCAACCGGACTCCCATTAGTCACAAAATCTTGGAAAACTCATAGGTATCTGTAGTGCTGAAGGATTGGAGGATCTTCGAAAGCACAGGATCGTCCGTAAATATAAAAAAAAAAAGGCAAGCAATGAAAAATCAAACTGGAGAAGCAATTCAAACTCGTATCGAATCATATTTCCTAAAAATTCAAAACAATTTGAAACGTCGAATAAAAAAACTAAACTGACACAGGAATTACTGATGTTTCACGATAGACAGATTCCTGTTTTAAAAAAAACTAAAAGGTTTGGTATGGAAGACTCATGTTGAATAGAGTGGCCTTGAGCGATTTAAAAACCAGCCGTTTTTTCACTGGTTCATCTACAACGAGAAGAGCAGACACGTGGAATCCAACCAGCTGCATTCTTTGGAACGAGAGAAAAATATTTAGAGGGGTCAAAGTCACTCTCTCGCTCTCTGTCTCTTTCTCCCTCTCCCTTCACCACTTTCTTTGATTTTTATTTTTCGTACGAGGGGCCTCATATGGCAGCTGCTATGCGAACAGGAGGATTTTTAGTGCCGAAAGTACGTTGTCAGCTGACGACTGTACCGGGCTCGTTAGACCCGGTACAACATTGGCCAAAAAGAACCCTGACCAATGAAACTTGGTTTCCACAGTCAGAGCTGAACCGATTGAGCAAAGAGGCTGAAGCATAAAAAAGAAGGAATGGGCAAAAAAGGATATTCTTGTTAAGGGAATCGTGTCAAAATAGCAAGAAAAAAAGTCTTGAAATTATAGAGACGGTACAGGGAGAAGGAACGAGACGAGCCGGTGGAGAAGGAGAAGAAGGCAAAGCTAGAAGATTCGAAGGGAATGAACGAGGACGATTTTAGTAAGGAGAGAAAGCATTGAAAACTCGATCAAGCCAGGATCGCGGTAACTTGCTTTTTTAGTCCGTTGTTTTGTTTTATTCCCTTCTCCGTTTTTCTTCATTTTTTGCACGACCGAGTCTCAAGGTGAACGCGCGACGGTATACGGTAGAAGTTTCGAGGGAAACGGGCACGAGGAGGCGAACAAAGGGAAACGGTGTGTGTGCATATTTGTGTACGAAAGAAAAAGAGCCAAAGAGCAGAAGAGAGCAACGCCGAGAAAAAGGGAGAAAGATTCTCCATGTACGACCTTCTGAAGATCTCGATCTACCGTTTCGCGTTGTTATGTGTGGACGAGCAAAACTGGCCAGAGAGCGAAAAAAAAAATAAAAATAAAAGGCGAAGAACGAAGGACTGAGAGAAAAATATACACCTCGTAGCGAAAAGCGTAGAGAAGAGCGCGCATTTTTTTGCAGGCGCTCTGAGACCGAGCGAGTGGAGAAGAGGAAATGAAAAAAAAATATTTAAAAAGAATAAAAGTTACGAATAACCCACACAGACACAAAAATGACAAACGTAGCCAGCTTTTTCGTTCCTTCTTTATTCTTAATTTGCCCCATAATGCACGCACAAAAATCCTCGATATTTAGTCATATTTCGATAATCCTCAAATCCGAAATCCTCCACGAATAAGCATTCTCAATAAGCGACGCGATTAGAACAAAAATTCACGTCATTATGACAACCAAGAGAATATGTTTTTTTTTCTTCCGCCGGATTTTTTTGCACGATACGGTAATTAATGAGATAGTATTCATCGTCAAACCGCTATGCGAAACCACGACAAGGCACAACTTCCGTGAGTCAGCCTGAAAACCATTTCGGCAAGGATAATAAAAACTGGTTTTCTCGCAACGATAAAAAATTTGAGAAATGTACGTAACAGGCAACAATTTTACTACGATTCCCCCAGAGATTTATGTTCCCGAGTTGTCTTTTTTTTCCACGAATGGCATCCACGTGCCTTTGCAATATAAAATTTTTTTATTATTCTGTTGCGTTTCCGAAATTTAGCCATTTTTTCAACACGTTGATTCGCGTTCGGTCATTCATTCACTTTGGGTTACGAATAAGCAAGATACACTATTTTTTACCTGATGTACTGAATGTATCCGTGTCTGGCATCCTCGAGAAAGAGGAAGCCAGTATCCCTCATTTCGATGTTTTGAAATACCATCGAAATTGTGAGAATCGACGAAGGGAGCAAAAGAAGAAGTTAATTCGTGAGTAACACTGATGAACGTGAATATTTTTAGGCTCGCCACGTGCTCGGTGCGCACTCGCGTATCACACACAGGCACACACAGAATAACGAAGGATTCAAGATCTTTTCTGGTCAACGGTCGAAACACTCTTCTTCCACGTTTTCTTACGTAAATAAAATAAAATAATGATGAATCGCGATGACGCGCGAAAGTATGACAGATTGTGAAAACGTTGCAGCTATTCCTCACGTTTCGTCTTGAATATTTTTGTTCTCCTGTTGCTGTTCCACGATAAGGCGAACGCGCGATCTTCGCCGCACACGCGGAGAATTCACATTAATCACCCAACTACCACTTTTCTAGAATTTTCTTTTCGACTATATTATTTCTACTACTTCTTTCGAGTGGAGAATAAACAAAATAATCAAATAATTAATCGTTTTACGGGTTTGCGAGATTCGCGACTTGAATCAAGGCGCCCGAGGGTTTTAACGCCGACTCTTTTGTCGTCGTCAAAAGCTAAAGTAAATTTCTCCATGTCCTTCGCCGAGGATTCTCGTGCGCGCGGAGAGAATTGAGGTTAGAATCGCGGATTAGTTTAAAGCAGCGTTTGGAGTGCTGTTAAAGAATTCCGAATTGTCTTAGTCACGGGGATACGTTTTAGAGATGGGCAGAAAGTTAAATTTTCGGCGGGCCCGCAGGGTGGGGACAGCGAGGGAAAAATTGAACCGGACGCGCGGGCGCATCCGTACCCTGCGGCGGTTCAGTCGCGACTGAAGCGCTACTCCGCTACTAGCGCTAGCCGCTACGCCGCTTCGTCGCTATCTCCGCGCCATCCTGCCGCGCGACGTACAGAAGAACCACGGGGAGGGAGTGGAAGGGGCAAAAAGACTGCGAGGTCGCAGCAGTCAGTCTCTGTGTGTGTGGAGAAACAGGCTCCACCGGCTTTTCCCTTGTCGGACTCGGTATGCTCGTTTTCATGTGAGAGGGAGAAAACTCTGTGCTTACAGACGTTTCTTTAGAAAATTTATATTCCCAGAGCATTTTAAAAAGGTGGAGAAGTCAAGATGGACACAGAGCACGATGATGATCCGAAATTTTTTGAAAATACGTTATAAAATTTATAGTCAAGTGATTCAAGTTGATAACAAAGATTTTTTCTATACTAAAAAAACGTGTTCATAATGTACAAGTTCCACTGCACCTGAAATATAAAACTACACAGTAATACTGACCCAGAGTTTCCGAATAAATTCTCGACAAACATAAAATCTATCGCCTTGAAATTCGGCAATTTTGCTACCCAAAATGGCGTCGTATGCCCGAGAAACGTTGTGCAATCGCGACACTTTTTTTTTCCTGCAAGGTTCTTCGACCGTTTGAAAAAAGGGGGTAGCGATTCTCGCCTCACGACTCTGCCTATCCTGAGGAAAAGAGAAATCCAACAATTAATGTTCGAATCCGAGGAAAATGCCCAAAACAATCGCCAGGTGTTCTAACCTCAATTCCTTGCTCGTTTTCCCCGTCAAAGTAGATGCTGCGCACATATCCTCGTGATTTGTATTCACAACGGTCATGAAAGTAACACACAATTTGTACAAATTTCTATACACTCGAATGCAACCCCTCCAAAAATTCTGTTTTAAATCCGTCGTGAATCTCGACAGAGACCATACAAGAGCTCTCTACTATAAATCAGGGCTATTTCAGCGTTCTGACCTTTCGGCTCTCTCGACGAGATTCGCTCTTCTCTGGCGTCTTTTAGCCTCTTGCTAAATGTTCCGTATCGAATACTACACGCGCTCACCAAAACTCGACACACACAACATACGAGGGTTGTGAAAGGCTGCACTATTTTCCTTGTTGCAAAAGGGCTTCTGTGCAATATATAATGAAGAAACTTTTCGAGGACCAAAATAGCGAGAGTTTACGACATATATTTACAACTAAAGACGTGCCCCTTTGCGGTCAAAGGCTCGAACGAACGGTCGTCCATATTTTCTTACCAGCAAATTCAATAGAAACCGTTCATCAATTTGGCTAATCCCATCGATACCTATCTTCACGAAAAGAATTCATGAAATCAAACATTTTGTTTGCTTTGTCCAGCGTGCTTCAAACAAATTATTTTCGAACAAGAAAAGTTACTGTACAATTCGAGTTTGTTTTTTTTTTATTTTCGTACGTTTTCCGCAAGATTGACGGTTTACAGATACACGCTTTCCTCTGACATCGCTGAAATATATCGAAAAAACTAAAAGCGTTTTATTCTTGCGAGAAGGAAAGAACGCGTAATTTTTTTTTTCGTGGAATATCGAGCCTCTCCAACGAAACTTGTAGCAGGAGTTTTAAAGACTGTCCAACTGACACATCGCCTCAAGGAAGTTCATCTGATACCGAACTGGTGAAAACATCAAACTGTTACTATCAGCGTAGTCGGCTCACTGACGGGTTTTGTTTCAAAAACGACGACGAGTTGAAGAAAAAATGGGAAAATTGCTCGCGAAAATGAAGTAAATAATCCCTCGATAAAAAAACGATTTAACGTAAACATTAATTTTTCTTTCGCTTTTTCACATTGAAAATCTTTTCTTAATAAAATTTTCGATAAAATCTCAAATTCTTATATCAATAAATCCGCCAAACAAGTATGATTCATAAAAATTCTTTCGGAAACGGCAGGACTATCGAAATCTTTGGTGCTCGCAATTCCCTCTATAAAAAAATCAACGGTACGTAAACACAAACGACATTTCAAGTGAGCATAAAAGCGAAAGTACAACTCAACGCTCGATAATTACGCGCTGCACTGTTATCCTTATTTTTTTTTTTTATTTTTCTTTCGTGTCGCGGAGAGTTGCGTGAAAGAGAGTTCAATCACAAACAAGCAAAAAAAAAAAACGTTTTGGTATGTCTCTCTGATATTTTCTTCGATTCGTGAGTCTTTCAGATCGTTGATCATAAAAAAGAGGAATTGATTAATAAATTCATGGCGAGCAGAGAATGAGACTCGCTTACCGAGTAAGTCGAAGAAACTTTTAACAATCAAACAATTGTACTTTGCGGTAAACCACAGAAATATAAAATTTCAATACATCAATGCAATTATCGTTTTGTTTTTAAATAATCCGTCACAGTGATTTGCCCGCTGAGGTTCGAGGCTTCGTGGACGGAACCCAAGTCGGCCACTGTGACGAAGATTTTCCGTGCTCGGACGCGGCAACAAAAGTAAAGTTGAGCAATTCGTTCCACCGGGGCGATTCGCTCACCTACTTTTCCCCCTCGGAACGTTCCTCTCCGCTCCTTTAAGGTCTTTTCATAACAACAACAAAAAAACACACACACACGCACACTAAGAAAACATAAACGAAGTAAAATTAAAGCTTTTCGGAGGACTCCCTAATTGTGAGAATTCGCCAGACAAAAGATTACGATCGTGTGGTAACAAATTTCACTTTTTTCCCGGTTGCGCGTTAAGCATTTGCGAATATCAAACAAAAAAACGATACAATGTTCATTTTTTTTCACATATGCCTGAACGAATAAATTCCGTCGTTTTAGAGTATTCAAAATAAAACAAAAAATTAATGTAAACTTTTTTTTGCTTGCTTTTTTCAATATAACTCAATCGATATTCCAATTTTTGTTTAAATGAATGAAAGAATTTAAAAAAATTGATGAATTGCCGCGTGCACAATAAATGGCGGTGAATAACAATTAGTATCGTTGTAAAAATAATTGGACGGACGATAAACATGCAACAAGTTGATAGGTTAATGGGCCAAATCTCTCGCGTACTGAAATAATAACCGAGCCACTAAATTACGAGTATAGATTACGGCTCTCATTTATTTCGAGTTCTAGGTTAGAGTACACAAACGTATCGATTGTCTACGGATAGTAAAAAGAGAATGAGAGGGTGAGAGGCGGCAGCGGGGAAAAGGGAATAGAGAAAGAGTAAATCGAGTGAGGAAAAAGTAATTTCGCGGCAGTGGTGATTTCGAGAGTACGGTGATCAAATCCGTTGGCTTTCTCTCGCTGCGGATGTTTTATCGCGCACGTGGAACAGCTACGAAATAATCGTTTCGGTAGAATGGAGAATTTCATTACGGTTCAATGAACACAACGACTCGGTTAAAGGGCGCAAGGAATAACAAATAAATTAAATGTGAAATGATATTCGGGCCTAAACAAGTTGAAAAATCCTGTTTTTTTTTTTTTTTAATTCGAGGCCCACAAAATTACCAGCAATTCTCAACGATAGACCATTCTTTATTCATTTCAAGCAAAATTAGCCAAATTTATTACGCACTCACCTTTTACAAGTTCTCGTCGCCTCGTCATCGTCCGCCGGTGCTCCAGCCCCAGAATCCTAAACAAACGGTTATTTATATATAGGCGAGATTTTATTATTATAGTTTATTGATCAATTTGGCATTTTTGGCTGATTTTTTTTCATTTTTTAAAGTTTATGCGAGTTTCGGAAAAGTAGAAGCACAGGGTTTTTTATATAACCTTGACATTCCCCTACAGAGCACGACCATAACTCGTGGACAGGAGGGAATTCGTGGAAACTTAAAGCGTTCGAGAAAGAACAAATTTACATATTTTTATTTTTAGTCAGCCGAGACGACTTTTTGAGGAAGAAAGTATTCGAGGGAAAAAATTGCCGATTGTCCGCGCGTTGTTGTGCGTCTGAGAAGAAGAAAAACCAACGGAAACGTTGAAAATGTCGTCTTACTTTTGTAACAAAGCGTCCAGCTCGTAATTGAAGAGAATGAGAACGTCGAACTTTTCGCGGACGAGATATTCGTTTGCCAACATTTTCACGCGTATTATTATTGTTGTTGTTGTGAGTATTGTTATGATTATTATTGTTTTTATGGTAATTTACGAATGGGGAGCTTTGCCACGTGGATCTGACGATGCTGGACCACGGTGAAGGTGGACAGGGTGCCATTGGAGGTGGGAGAACATAGAGCATTGCTCCTTCGTTACGAAAAATTCTCATTTCGCTTTCAAAACACTAAAAAAAAACTTTCCCAACATTTGGTTTTCCCTTTTTCACGCTGTTTTTCACTTTTTTCTTCTTCTCCTCGTCTCCCTTTCTCCCTCCTCTACACTTGTTAATTTTTTATTCACCGCTACGAAACTATCGCAGAAAAAAGCCAAGTGTTTTGTTCCAGGCTCGCGAGACTACTGACTATCAAAATAACGTTGGGCTTTTGCCGAGCTGTGCTCGAGACGAGGAGCTTGAAAAGCTCCCTATTTCTCTGTCTCTCGTTTACTTCTACTCCCTACCACCGCCACCAAAACCACGCGCGCAACCATAAATACATACACTTTTCTTCTTTATTTTCTCCTTCTCTCTCGCTCCACGTTTCGTCTCAGTCAACGAAAATGAAACGATATCGGTAAAATAGGCCAACACTATTCACACGTCGATAAGGTAGGAATTTCGAAATACAACGGTCGTAGAATCGAATATTAAATTGTTTATTATTTCATGAAAAATGCCCTATTTCAAAATAAATATAATGAAACTTCGCACCCAGTAAAAAGTTTCATTCAAATCTACTGGATTCGTTATTACGATTTTTTTATTCATCCAATTACCAAAATTTCTAGTTGCATTAACCAAAACGTTTCTTTACAATGAAGGATTCAATGATATTCAAATTCGTTTATTCGAGCATCCATAGAAAAACTGCAGCCCGCGTTTCTCACACATGAAACTGTCTGGCCCAAAAAAACCTTATGATTTCATCAATATTCTTTGAATATTGTTCCTGTGTCATAATTAAGTGATCGTTATCGATGTGGAATGAGATTTATCGTATTACTACCCATAATAAACGCCCTGATCTTTCTTGAATCGCTTCATTTCTACAATACGATTCGTTTAGATCTCGAGAACCGAAACAGGGGGCTGAAGATTCGTAAGAATTTTGTGCATTTGTCGAAGGTTGAATATTTATCTTGTACGAGTGCCAAAAACTCGTAAGAAAGTAAACTTTTGGAACTGCGACGTTGGAGAGACGATGCTACCGTCATCGACATGGTACGTAAGTGCTTAACGAATACTCAGAATCATCCGATCGAGATCCAGAGCTACGAAAATTGGCAAACGTTTCCGATACTCTCGACGAGAGGGCCAACAACGTGCACAAGAAGCAACAACTAATTTACAGTTCAAGTTTCATTATTTTTCAAATGCGTTCATCACCTCCGCGTCCATTGAATTGCACATTCAATTTTTTCAACGTTGTTTTTATTCTTTTCACTATTCTCTTGGGAGATTTTTTTTTTCTTACTGTTACGAAGCGATACTCGATTGCGTAGTCTTTCGAGTTTGCACAATTTCCGTTCTACCCGTGCTTGGTTGTGGGAAAAATATTATTGTAATTATTATCACTATTATTATTATTATTGCTGTTAATATTATTATCGTCATTGTTGTTGTTTGTGTTATTATATTTTTAAGTAATTTTTCCACCGAAGTCGATTCAAAAATATTAGACGTCACAGGAAGTTTCTCCCGCTAATTTTGCTGTCATTCACCAGGACCGATGCAAAAAAAAAAGGAAGAGGAATGGAAACACGTTGCGTCCAACCGACTCGAAAAATCGTTCGTACTATTCTCGTATTTCCGCTAATTAAAGCGGACAATGAGGTCGTACCTGAAGATTATTTCTAAAAAAGTTGTCAAGCAAGTAAACAAAAGCTCAAAATCTGGGGAAAATGGAACAACGCGAAATACTGAAATAAATGCGAATGGAGAAAAAAAAGGCAAAATCGCGCAAACGCATTGACAAAGTGGACGATGTGACATAAAAAAAGACAATTCATTCGATCCGCTTTCGCGGGATCAATGTACACATTAATCATTGGATCGCTCGTTGAAAAAATAAAACAAAGTATCGAACGAGAATAAAGAGTAAGAGACACAAGGGAAAATTGATGGAGATGGATAATGAAAATATTTGAAAAGGTAAAATCCGAGCTTCTCGGAAAATTTGCGCGTACCGTTCCTTTGTCAACGTGAGTAGGATATTGTTTTTTTTTGCATTTTCCACTACTTCCGAACTCGCCTTTCGAGAGACGCTTCGATAAAAACAAGAAACAAACGTTGTGACGTTTGTAATCGCGAACGTAAATCGATAGTTTTTTTGATGAGCTTAAGTTACAAAGGGCGGCGGTAAGGAGAGGGAGGAAAAAACTTACCGAGCTCTGAGGCGAGCTTGAAACGCTCGGCGAACGCTGCACCGTCACCAGGGCCATCGTAAGGCTCTCCACTTTTGTTAATTTGCGTAAGGAGGAGGGTAGGGGAGGCCTCCAAGTTTTTTCGGAGCCCTTTATCCCAACCAACCACCAACACCAAACACACTATTCGCCGGCCACTGTATAAGCCCGAAGCACAACGCGAAAAAGGTTTTTTTTATTTATTTATTTTTTGTCGGGCGGGGGTGGAAGGAGAAGAAAAGAGGGTATAAAAAATTAATATTCTCGGCTAACCCTGCGACACCGGGGAATACCGGGCCGTACCGTTAACCCCTACGCCGTCAGGACAACGAGGATGAGGATAGTATCATATTTCACGCACGTCAAACAGCAACACGCCAAACGCGGCCATCTTCCAACCTCCTAATTCAACAACTCGCCGCTTATCGCATTCTCGCGCCACCGTACGGTCCACGCGCCAAAAAGAGCATGCGCATCACTTCTTTTTTTCCCCACTTGAAACTTAAGCGAGCGCCATCTCTTGCAATTTTCGCTACTTAATCTCGCGCTCTTTGCTACCGCGTGAATCTGAGCTCGTTATTGTTTGCTAACACAGGCCAGAGCCAGAGGATTCGTCGACAACCCTCCGATGTTGTTTTCGTGTTACCGAAGTTTATTTTTTTCCACCACGCTCTCTCATCATTAACTTTTCAACCTGCCCATCCCTAGACTTTTGAATTCATACTTCGTATCGACTCTGACACACCATGAAAACTGATAAGTATTCGGACCTTCGGACGCTTTCTCGACTCTTTGTTGTTTGATGAGGTTCAGACAATGTTGACATTAAGTTAACATTTATTATTTTCACTGAATATTACAAAATATTCGTCGATATTTCTGCGAACCCGTCGTCCCTTGAAATTTGTGTCAACGCTGCTTCAAAACCGTTGCGGCTATAACGATCGAATTTGAAACATAAAACAGGATAGACCATTTTTCTAAGAGAAATAACGAAGAAATTGTATAATTACATAAAAAAACATCCAGTCGCTTGACCTTGATATGATAATTTCATTTAACAATACGACGCACGCGGTAATTTTCCAAACTATCAATTTCGGTCAAAACAAAAACATCCTACCACGAAGAGCGAGGGCTTGGAGAACTAAACTACGGTCATGCGCCTGTAATCCTGACGTAAGCGTCTCTCTCTCTCTCTCTCTCGCTCTCTTTTCGGTGTGTGTGTCACACTTTTATTTTTGGCATAGGACGCCGAGGTGCGTGATGCGTCTCTTTTAGTTTACCAGATTAGTGTGCTCCTGGACTCCGAGGCATCAACAAGTGTATTAATCTTTTTTCTCTGATCGTGAAAGCGCTTCACAAGGTGAGAACTCGGACGAGGTTTATAACTGAGCGAAAATTTCATTTTTGACTGACCAAATAACCTCACTCGATTACACAGCGTAAGAGACAGTTACGATGTTCGAGAAAAGATTTGATAAAGCCATGACAAACGGGAAGGGAAACGGCATCGCCAAAACCGGCGATTCAAAATCGGCGAAAATCTGGAGACATTTTCAGATCAATGAGAGGACCTTCACCTTGTTTTTGATTGCAATTTCGCTGTCAATCATCGTCGGAAAACTCTACAGCAACTACGGTAAGCATGAATTTTTGAAAAAAATGATAAAACGTCGAATTGTGTGTGTTTGTACAATGTTTTGTTCATCGGAAAATTTGCGTCGTCAGGTCACCGATGGCATTTTAATTCGCATCTTCGTTCTCACCGGTTTATCCTTTTTCGTCTCCTAGTTTATTTGTTTCCGCTCAAAATTCAGTTGGATATCACGTTTTCTCCGTGTTCCCTTTATTTTTCGCGGACGTTCGAGCATTCGAAATAATTTTAGTCTAGCTTGCGAATCCACTTTTGTTATTTTTAGAAGTGTTTTCATCGTTTCCTTTTCGTTTTCGTACGTCAGCCTGAATGAAAATAAAAACGAAGACAGCTTCGGTTCGGGAAGTGACTCTCGAGGTCGCGTGACCTTGACTCACTTACTTAACGTGTATCCTCGACGTACTACTGAGTCAAACTCTGAAATTTCTGAGTTTAAAAACCGCCATTGGATTTTATGTTCGTTCACGTCATTACACTGTTATAAGATGAAACAAACTAGTCAAGGTCATTTAGTCTGTAAATTTGTAAACATAACGAGTTATTGCTGTTCGAGTTCGGGAATTTTTCCCTCCGTCTTTCAGCAAATTCGATATCCATTCGAAAAGCAATAATTAACGATTATCAAAACGATTTCGTATAAAAATCGTTCAAACAAATGATAGAATGATTCATAACAAATCGAAAATTTGAGAAATGACATTGATTTTGTCAGAAATTAGAAAACTTGAAATCATCGAAAATCGAAAAAAAGTTAGTTGATTTTCGATTCTCCGTCTCATTATCGTTCGGGTGGCTTTGTCTTTTCCTTCAGGCCCAAGTTCCCAATCGCTGCAGAATGTGGTGAAATATGGGCACAGTTTGCCCGCATACCCCAGTGTGTATGAGGTTTTTGGCAATTCTGAACAATCGTCGGGTTTCAACGAGCGGCGAATGAAAACGGCGAGTGAAAAATTGATGAACGTCAGCCGAGAATACGGAGATGTTATCACAGGCGCTGTTGTCGGAATAACGCACAAATACAGTTGGTTGTTTAGAGCATTGTTGAGCGGCCTCGCAATGATGGCTTTCACTTGGTTCATCGTTTACAAGGACAGCGAGGTTCCTGGAGAAAATCCACCCTCGCCTTTCAGTCCTAGAAAAAAGAGGTAAATTTTACCTGCACATAAAACAATCATAGTCTCTTGGTTGTGTAGCAAGTAGCAGCTTGTAGCGAGTAACACTTTCGTAGAGCACCCAAAAGTTTGCCACACGTGGAACGCAACAAAATTGAATTTCTGTCTGCCGCAAAATTTTTCAGCGCGCACCGACACCGCGACAGATATCAAGTGAATTGTGCTCCATAGTCGGTGATGAAATCTCAGAAACGTGAATGGCGAAATTTGGATATGAAGAAAATCTTTATTGTTGCATTCAAACTGCGCCGACATACTTTTCTTCTTTTTTATGCATATGGGAAATTTTCACAACCGCTTTGGGCTCTTCTGATCTTTGATCCATTTGTCTCTCTCTCTCTCTTTTCGATCTCCCCATCGCAGGACGTGGAAAGATTTGTAGTGAGTTTCTGATTAGCATGCACTCTATAGCTCTTTCGTCTTCTTTTTCTTCTCTTGTCTCTCTTTTTTCTCGGCATTTGCAATTATTTGATAAATGCATCCTCCAGTGCTTTTTACTGTGTAATCGTCAAGACTATGCATTGCTCTTTTTCATTTCCACACACTACCAAAAGCTTAAAGCTTATCCTGCAACGAATTAAAATTACTGAATTTTCGATAAGTTGCTATTTCAAGAAAATCTCGAACTTAGTCGCATGGATAAACAGTAAGAGAAATATTACTTTATAGCGATTTTATAAATTGGAAAACCACTGTTTTTATTACAGATACACTGGGAGCTCGGGACTGCAACTGAACTATTTGATCGGGGTGTTGAATGGCGTTTTGATATGCGTCTACATGTGTCTATAGCCGCTCGGAAAACACCAAGATTCATCCTCGACTTCGAACATTCATTCGGGACTTGGAAACTTAATAATCATATTATTTATTATTATTTATTCGAATGGTGGCACGGTTATGAGCGCTAAAACCGTCGATGCATTTAACAGTCGGTGGTTGTACATTGAGCAGGCCTGAAAGGATTTTTGCTTTATTTTTTCCTCCGTATGAAGAGTTTGAAAAACATGTACAACATTGCGTTACTTATGGTTTTGTAAGAGAATCATTCTCATGGACATTTACAAAAGTATTATTGGATCACACAGATTCTGCGCAAATTAAAAATCTCTTTTCGTAATTATAAGAATGATGAAACTCACTTTTCGATCATCACACTACGTTGAGAATTGCTAAAGTTTTTCTTTGATAGCTCAACTCTAAGATTCTGATCAGATAAGATTTTCGCCGAGCGTTTTCGTCCACGAGCCTTCAGTTTGTTGGTTTTTCGTATTTTTTTCCTCGCCGTATCAAAGAGAGCAAATAATGGCTAGATAGTTACGAAAGTACAAATATATTTTATAAACTTTGATAACAAAAGATTTGATACAACGAACCTATGGATATTTCTATATTGTATGTTATAATTATTTATTCAAGACTGATTTACCATCAGCCAGATCAAAATGATGTCGTGGAAATTTTTCCTTTTCCACGGTCGTAGATTTTGCGGTGCTGTTGAGAGAAGCAGAAATATTTTTCGTATCATCAGCTTATTCGTTTTTTTTTTTCATCGAACAAAAGTACTCATCTCTTCTGAGATGTTTCCTAGCTTTTTGCTTCGTGTTTTTTTTTCTGGTTCACTGGAGTTTATTCCTTTGTTGTAACGACGATTTCCACTGTGCTTATTCTTGTTGACGATTAAAAATGCACAATTGCGATTATAGCTACTTGTTACAATAATGTGAATTTGTATCGAATATTACCTCGTCGACAAGGACTCAATTTGCGTTTCATTTCACTTCCTTTTCATTTTTCTCCCAACAATATAATCGGTGCGTACAAATATGGATATTTTCATTCGAATTCGCGCATACAGAGAATTGATGGAGTTAACAAACTTTCGTACGGAGCATCTCGAAGCCGGAATCTTTTTCCTTATACAGTTTAGAATCGGACAATGTCTAGTGATGTTCAAATTATGGGATCGCCTCGTTAAAACCAGCAAGGATTTGTGCAGATAATACAAAAAATTGAAAAAAAGAGTTTCTGTATAATGCTGCGAATTTTCGAAAACGGATATCTTAGTAACTTTTCATCATTTCAAATTTCGGCGCTCAGCCCCTACCGATTAATTCACGGTGAATTTATAAAGAGATTTTATTGTTTATTATTGTGTATTAAATTGATTCACGTGTCAAAGCAGAGTGGATTTGTCGGTGAATAATTTGATTATTTTTCAAAATAAATTTCGCAATTTGACGAGAGGAAAACACGCAGTTCCGCGTATTCAAGTTGTGCGAGATGACGCAAGAGGCAATTTGGTGATATCTACTTGTTCCTTTATTTCTACTCCGCCACTCCGCGATTGTGTCGCTGCCAGCTAGTATTTATCGCACGAACGGCAGTCGAGCTGCGATTTTTCCGAGTTCCGATTATTTTAGTGTATATAGTTTACTAGTTATTTCCCCTTGGCTGGCTCTCAAGCATAATAATATAATAATTATCATTAACGTCAATATTTCTGAAGAATTGAAACGAAACAACAATTAGTTCGGCGAAAACAATCGAGACTCGGAAAGAATCATCCGCGATGGATCATCGAACGTTCAAAATATATAACCAAAAGGATTTCGACAGAATCACAAAGGGAATAAAAGTTGCGCAATGTATGCAATCAAAATCATCGGCGGGTAAGACACTCCATTCAATTCACAATTATATCAAAGTCCTTTCCAACGATAATCCTAACCGTAATATCTATTGGAATAAAGTCGTCGTCGCGTGGTGCAATAACAACATACACCAAATTTTGAGGTTATAAATTACGCGATCGAAATTAATTCCAGTACCAGATGCCGAGGCTGTGTTGAGTCAACTCGAGGACCTGGTCGTTTCTGATTCTCTATGTTGTTCTTTTTGTAATGCCGTTTTCGAGAATAAATCACAGCAAAGACTTCATTACAAATTGGATTGGCATCGTTACAATCTCAAACAACGACTTCACGGTCTCAAGTATGTTACCGAAGATGGTTTCAGCCTTCTTGCAGAAGATGGTAATTGTATTAATCTTTACATACACAATTCAATATCTCGGTAGATGTGACAATCACAACTTTCCAAAAGACGTTCTAATTTTTTGTAAATATCTTTATAATTGTCGCTTGTCCGATGAATGAATAACGGTTTTAATGACAAAAAGTTTTGCTACTCGACAGACGACGTCTCGAGTTTGTCGGGCAGTGAAATGGAGTCAGAAAACGAGGAAGAAACGGGAACTTCGGAAAACGGGGCCTCGCCCAGTGCCACAACAAAGGGAAATGACGCAGATGGCAAAGCAGCAACGCCCTTGAGCAAGGCAAAGAAGAACGAGAAAAAAGTTAACAAGAATGGTTCGGTATCGGATAGCTCCGATACGGAAATGGATGAAGAGGCTTGCCAGAAGAAAAAATTGGAAGCCTTGATCGCAATTGCCAGTCGTCACTCGAAAGTATTTTTCGAAAACGATAACGGCGATATATTCAGCATTTACAGGTGTTTACTCCACAACAAGAAGGTATTGAATCGATGGGAAAAAAATAAAATGAAGGATCCAGCGAGAAAAAGGATTATTCTTAGATGAATGAATATTTTAGGAAATTCCCGAAATTGACAATGAAATGATCGCTCAGGCTATTGAGAGCGGTATCAAAACTACATGGACCGTTATCATGTTGGGGGGTGGACATTTCGCAGCTGCTGTTTTCCAAGGTTTACTAAATACTTTTCAACTTGTTTTTCATGGCCAAAACATGTTTTTCTGTTCTTTATCGTCCCGAAATACTTTTCAGACATTCTCTGAGTTTAAATTCCGATTTTTCGGGCTTTTTCACAGACGGCGAAGCTCTGGTGCACAAAACTTTTCATTCCTATACAGTTCGAGCTAAACAAGGCTCGTCGCAAAGCTCCCGAGACCAGAGGACCATGGGAAACCATGCGAAGAGCGCCGGAGCTAGCTTACGACGCTACAACGAAGCTGTTCTCACTCAGGTTTTGTCTTATTTTTGTCCTTGTTAATTCACCATCGATTAGGCTTTTTTTTATTATTTAAACACAACATTTTATCTTTCTATTTCGTTTTCCAGCATATTCAAGAGATCCTGGAGTCCTGGACTTCTCACATTGCCAATTCTTCATTGATACTCTATCGCGCGGTTGGCCCTCACAATCGCACCGTACTTTTCGGTGGGAAAAATCCTCCGCTTGACAAAAATGACGTGAGACTGAGACCACTGCCATTTCCAACGAGACGCGCCACTTTCAGCGAAGTTAAACGTGCTTATGATGTTCTCAGCACCATCGAAATTTACGGTAATTGGAAAATAACTTCTGCTTTATCAAAAATAAAAAATATTATTCGGTTGTTTCGTCAAGAGAGTTTCATTGCCTCTTAATACTTAACAAACATATTTTTTCCATTCCTGATTATTTCGTTTATTCGACATTGATTGTTCGGCAGGTTCCGCGTCTGATTTTACCGACTGTTTCCCAATTTCGCCGCGCCAGCCAATTCGAAAAAGAATTCCAAAAGTCGATCTTCTCGATGAGATACCAGAAACGGAAAATATCGCTAAGCCTTGCGAGGACTCGAGCCTAGTTGACGCGAGTAATTCGTCTCATGATTCCGGAAAAAGTTCTCGGGGGAACTCTACCGCATTAGCAACCGGAGAACGTCAACATCGAAGTCCTCGTTCGCATATCGACCGAGCTAAGCCACGGAAAAGTCCGCGTCGACCACTGCCCGGTAAATTTCCACCTAAAAACAAATAAACCAATTTTTACTATTATATTCCGTTATTTCAACTCCAAATATTCTCAATTACTCCGTGATGGTTTTTATTTCACTCCGAGACATCGACAATTCTCAAGATTTCGGTTTTCCAAACTTTCAGACATCGTTGCTAAGTTAGCTCAGTACTCGTCAGAATCGGAACTCGAATCCACGGAACCCATCGATATTCCGTTCATCACTCAAGAATGTGAAATCGATATGAATGATCATTTGCTCGCATTCCAAAATACCGCCCCGAGACATGTCAAAATTCGAAACATCAGACGCCAGAAAAGGAAAGTGAAAAAGGAACGTGTAGAAGGTAAGTCGGAAACTTACCGGTTGTCACTTACCAAATTTGAGAGATTGTCATTGAATCAATATTTTCCTGAGTAGAAACGGCAGTGAACGAAATTTTGGCAAACACGAAACTGCAGTTATGGGACGCGAGTCGATCGGGCGATAACGGATCGCTCGAGAGTCTATGGAACACGCTCTTGGCAGAGGTCAGCAGATGCGAACAACTCAAAGAGAAAATAAATCAAGACGACGAAAATCGTACGGACAAGCCGGTGATATTGCGAAGCGATGATTTGTCCAAAGTTCTCAATGAGCCCAACGATGATGGAAATACTCTGTTGCATCTCGCTGCGATCGGTGGTCACCTCAAAGTTGTGTGGTAAATTAAAATTCCCAAACAAAGAAATAACCTCTAAGGCAAAGATTTCAACATATTTGAAAACGAAATGATTTGTGGCTAAAAAAATGTTGCAATTTCGAGGAAATGAACTTGGCTCATAAAATTTTTTCTTGATTCCTTAATTCTTCACGTACTTTTCTTCAGGTCCCTCCTCGACTACGGCTCCGACCCATGCAACAAAAACAAAAAAATGCAAACCCCTTACGCCGCGACGACAGACAGAGAGACGAGGATTTTGTTTCGGCGTTTCATGGGTGGAAATCCGAACAAATATAACTACAGCAAATCCCAGATACCAGGGCCACTGACGCCTGAAATGGAGCAGGAAGAAATGGAAAAAAAGAAACAGCAGAAAAGAGCAAAACGTGGTCGGGAAAAAATAAAGAAGAAAGAGTTTGAAGTAAAGCGTAAAGAAGAAGAATCTCGACAGAGATTTCTCAGTTTGAGTGATCGGGAAAAGGTAACATTTTCCCCAAGTTCGCAAATTTCAATTTCCATGAGAAAAAAAAAATCAAATTTAAAACATATGAATTATGAAACCCTCGAAAATGCAACAATCGAGAAAAATATGAAATTTAATTATTGCAAAAAATATGCAATCGATAAATTTGTATTTCCTATTTTTCAGAGAGCTCTGGCAGCGGAACAACGATTGCAACAGCAGGGTGGAGTCATTTTGTCGCGTTGTTTTCAGTGCGGCGCAGACATAACCGGTCTGATACCTTTCGAGTACAATTCAAACCGTTTTTGCTCGATGCCCTGTCTCAAAGAGCATCGGCTCCATCACAAATTTATTCTTTGATGTTACGAACTTTGCAAAACATCCAAGGATTTGCTATGACGCTGTGCGGTCGCGTAAATTATTATTATTATTATTTTTAGTGTCAAACGGATGGATTATTGTCGAATGAGGAAGTAACCAATTGCTATTGGCTACGAAATACGTTTGTGTGAATTAAATGTTATTATTTGCGCTCGGAGTGATTTAGCATTTTCCAGTAACAATACATTAATCCAATGATAATTAAATCATGAATAATAACACTAATAATAATAACTACAGATAAATGATTGAGGGATGAACCGAGACTTTTTGTCTACCGATTCGTCCAACTCGATCGTCTATTGACGATTTTTAATTCCAAATAATATTAAATTATATACGCGTTGTGAATGTGCGACAAAAATCATTTCATCATAGTTTGTAGGAACAAAAGTGTTATTAAAATAATGGAAAATTTTGGAAAAACTCTCTCAAGTGTCAGACGCACAATGGCATTAAAATAAAATAGAAAACTATTTGGAAGGTCAATAATTTGGACGAATAGCCAAATAATTGATGTTCTGATTCGGAAAGAAAATAAATGGGAAATTTTATGAGATATTGGGACATTTGTTAATTAGTGCACATTGGGCGTGACTTTTTCAGCAAGTTTTACGTAATCGAGACATTTCATTGGAAAAGGTTCATTATTTGGATGAGTGGTGAAACAAATTTCTAAGGCATGTCAATCCAGTGATCGACCTTCATGTTCATCGCAGTTTATAAAGTAGACTTCGTAAAACCATTTAAAACAGGGAAATGGCTTCCGAAAGTGACGTAAATAAAAACTGGATATTATGTGAATTGTCCACGTTGAAAATCACGTTTCGCGCATGCTCTCAATTTATTTTTGTAATCGTGAATTAAGTTGGCGTATCTAGTGTATAAATATATCAATTCGGTTCTCAACATTTATTCAAACACTAGAAGCTTTCAGGAGGTTCACGTGTCACTTGGGAGTCAAAAAAGCAACACAACTTTTTTGCTTTTTTCATCATTAAAGATATAATTACAATTTCTTTCTTTTAATCTTTGAAATTACGTTGAAATTATTTGTTAAGCTTATTTGGCATTTAGCATGATAAAACATGAAGATTTAAAATATGTGACTTTTATCCTTTCGAGTGCCATACTGGGTCATTTTGACCCCAACAATTTTCCGTCGTTTTCGTCAAAAAATAAATTTAGGATCATAAAATACGGATAATTTACTACAAAAATCTCCTTTACAATAAAAAACAAAAAATGCATATGTACCGGAAAACACCGATTTGAATAACGCCTCGGGTCAGATTGACCCAATATGCACTTATAGGATGTGGCCACACGATTATATATCGTTCTCTTGACAACTAGACGGTAGATTCAAAAATAATTCCAGTCCAATAGATGGACGCTATATTTTTCTGTGTTATTTCCAAATGTCAGTTTTCAACTTTGGAATTTTCGTTCACCATTAGATACGCTTGGTCCTCCTTAAGAAGTAAAGCTCATTCCTTTCTGCTATAGAAACGCAAGTCTATCATTTTTAATGTGAATTCGTTGCAAAAACTAAAGTTTTTATGATGTTTTTTCGACCGATTCCTATTTTATTTTTGTTTACTTTTCATACAATCTCTCATTCGGCTCATTCTCGAGCACGGTGTGGACAGCCGTAAAGGAAAGTAGAGTCGATAATCATCTTCACGAATGTGGCCAATTGCTTTTCATCTCGAACTTTTAACCGAAAGAATCGAATGATTTTTAGATCCTGAAGAACAATACTCAAGATTTTTGGGCAGGGCTTAATGCCTGGATATTTATTAACTATAAGTATCGATGTCACACAAGTCGAAATGCATTTTGTACTGTCGTATTCGTTACTAACATCTTCAAGGAAAAAGGAAATTGCTTATTTTGGTAACAACGTATCCGGAACATTGTCGATTATCCGAAGGAATTCGGGTTTGATTATAGTGCCGGGAGCACAGAATGCTTCGTCCTCTTCGTTGATGTCCACTCTGTACCGATTGCTTTTGATTAACCAATAAGTTTTCATTTCTCCTTTTCCCTGGAGAAAAAAAAAACAATCGGATCTTAATGACGAAAAGTAAATTGCCACAAGTTTGAAGCATACCCGATCAATCATCATGAAAAAGTTCGGATGGCAGAGCACCATCCGGATCATGTTCGGATATGCCATATCCGTTGTGATTGTAACAAGCGAGACTTGGTCTTATTCGTACGCATGAAAGTTGAACGATTCTAAAGAAAAGTCCGATCCAAAAAATGGTGAAAACTAAATGCAGAAGTTTGTTTCTGTTGCAATTTGATAATCACCTTCACTTCCATGCTCCCTCTGAGCTCAATTTCGTAACTTCCCTCAAGATCGAGCAGATCTTTCGTGCTTTGTGAAATGTGTATCCTCATTGCTGTGGAATCAAGGCAATATCGAATTAGACACGAAATGGCGGTGTTGGATATTCGACCCAAGAATTCCATGAGCAAATTTTCGGTTGTAAACTCCACAGTGAAGCAACTATTTTTCCCAATTATTGAAAAATCCATTTGCAATTGATTCCGTTGAGTATTTCAGAAAAAATTAATCAACTTGCATTCTCCCGTTGATTCCATTCGACTCGCAGTGTTAATCGTGTCCCCAAAAAGACAATATCGTGGCATAGTTGTACCAACTACTCCGGCAACGCATGGTCCCGTATTGACTCCTATTCGAATTTGTAATTGCTCGTCTGGTCTGTGAGGAATAATGTAAGCCCTTGTACTCGCCAATAAGTCCAATGACATTGTGGCAATTTCAGCCACGTGGCGATTCCCTTGGAGAAATAAAGTTGTTGCATCTTTCAAAATTTTGAATACCGCAGATTCATGAAGCAAAATTCAAGCCAACAATATTTGGTTCTAAAACGAACTGAAAAGCTGTGAATGGTATTTTCCAAATTGGTATTGTTTTTTTGTTGTTTTTTTGTTTGTTTTGTTTATGGATAAAAGTATTAATTACCATTCCTTTGGGGCAATCCGCTCACTACCATATATGAATCCCCAATGGTCTCAACCTTGTAAACATCGTATTTTCGTATCCTCGAATCAAAAAGTCTGTACAATGAATTGAGCATGTTTACAACTTCCATGGGTGTGCTGTTTGCGCTCAATTTCGTAAAGCCGACAATATCGCTGAAGTAAATCGTGACTGAATCGAAATTCTCCGCTGGTACCTGTCGTTGTTGTTTCAGTTGCTTTATCACGGTTGCTGGTAGCATTTGAAAGAGCAGATGATCGCTTTTCCCTTTTTCCTTCCTGTCACAATTCGAATTGTCACTTTGTTTCAATTTTATTTCCTATTTCGCTTTTTATATCATTGCAGGCCTTTGTGTTCAACCGCAAACAATAATATTGAACCTTTCTGCGAGTACACTCGAACGCGATATTCGAAATTCTCATCGAGTAAACAATCAACAAATTTAAATAAAGGAAATATATTTTTTCTCACTCCAGATTTCTTGTACTCTCGACGAGGCTGTCAGCAAATCGTTGAATCGTCAGGGTCGCGTTTCTCACGAGTAAAATAATTATCGGTGATATTAAGAGCACGAGAACGAGGATCACAACTCCGATCATTCGTTGTCTCGAAGCTGATGTATTTTCTTTATGAAGTTCTTGTCTGTGGATAATTATTCGCTCGATCAACGAAACCAACCTCCGCGTCTCATTTTTTCATTTAAACGAAATCGTTATTTCTTCCTCACCGAATTAAAAGTCTGATCTGCCGTTCTCGGTGTTCCAAGTCAGTAAGGAAGTTCAGCATCGTCGCATAATAGTACCGGATTTTTTTCACGTCAGGACTATCTAGAACGGTTCTATTAATTTCACGCTTTCTGTTTCGAAAGACAAAAATATTATAACGGTAAAAAGAAATTCGAATAAACTGACGAAGAAAGAATTTTGATAAACCTGCATTCACACGTACTCGAATTTATTAATCTTTTCAAACTTACCTAATTAGCTCATTTTGCCAGAGCTCTGCAATAGGATTTGCAATAAGATTCGGAGCGAAGTGTGGAATGGCCAACAAATATTCACGGGCGAGTGTATCGTGTTCAGAAAAGGAGATCAAACCTTCGATCGTCAAGTGACCAATACTGTACTTTTCTACGCCAAAAACAATCGACACGGTTATGTGCTCGATGGCGCTGAGAATATATTTGTAGGCAATCATGAGCCTGCATGAGCATGTAACAAAAAACATATTATGAATCATCAATAAACATGTCAATGAAGCAAAAAAAAAAAGAAACCGAACAAATCAATCGTACGTTTGATGTTCCGAAAACATTAGTTTAGAAAAATGAGCTAAAAATCTGTATCTTCCATTGATGAAAATTCATCATTTTGTTAATATTCGTTGGAAACATTGACGCGAGTCGTTTAAGAAACAGCAAGCAATTGAAAGAAAAATCACCTCCAAATATCTCCCGTAACGTGACCGCCAATTCGACTTGATATTTCTTGAAGGAGATAGTAATTAGCTCTGACGTACCACCTTATAGCTTTCTGAGGGCCCTCTCGTCTCCTCACTCCGTTCTCTGCACTTCTACGTACAAAAATCCCGCAATTAATTCGTCGGCGTACGCAAAAAAGGAAAATATGCTGCTGCGGTCGATTGGATTCATTTCGTATAGCCTTTTTTTCTTTCAAGGATATACGAGATGTTTTCTTGCTCGCGGAGGTTGTCGTGACGGGGAAAACATATTTATGTGCAGATTTGGAAAACTCGGAGTACAATTTTTTTGCGTGATTATTTCAATAAGTGACAAAGGCAAGATTTGATTGACTTTTTGTCGACGACTTGTTGGCGACGAAAAAAAGTGTAAAATAACGAATTAAATCGGATTTTTTTGTTTTTTTTTTTCAATGAAGCAAAATTTCTTTCCAATCGCGTATACCCATCCACGGTACCGAATCCTGAATCGTTTGATTATAAAGTAACGACTCATTAGCGACGCACTGCGACGAGTCAAACGGAATGAAATCTTTGTTTTGTTCGTCGCATTTATTTTCGTCTCGATTTGCATCGCGAGAAGTGGATGAAATTTATACTTAATCGGTTTATCGAAAAATTTTCAAGAATGCTTCGTGTGTACGGACCACGACGCTTTTTTCTCTCGTAAAAATATTGCGAACTCAAGCCCACTGTATTAATATGCAAACGTGATTTCCTTTACGTCATCCTCTCCACCAATTACTCATTCACCGTGCACATTTTCCAAAAGAGGATTAAAAAAAGGACGCATAATCAATGGTCAAGGACATACGATCGATTGGTCAGTGCAACGAAGCTCGTCTGCATTTAAAGAAGAAAAAATATAGATTTGAGCTTCAACTAAACGTGCGTCGTGCTCGTGTTGTTTTTTTTGTTTTTTTTTTTTCATTCGAAATTCCATTTTTCTTTATTCCTCCGGCTGATGACACGTGGTGAAGGAACCGATGAATATTTCAAGATTATCAAGAGACGCGCGGCAGCGGCTCAACGCCAAGTATTACAATAAATGCGTAGCGCGAGCCCTGCCGCACTCTTACATACTCGAATATGACGGTTTTGGCCAATTTTTTTCTTCAATCGCTCTCAGGGAAAAACGGATCGAGTTAAAAATCTCAAATTGATCATACGTCGAAAATAACATCAAAATCTTCTCCCAGTGCAGTTAGATAGAAATTAAAACTTACGCAATCTGCAAAATCTGCCTCCTGACGTCACTGAAATTAATTAAAAAGAGAACAACGTGTTCAGTGAATATTTTTTGAACATTCAGCAATAATAATATCATTGTTAACTGTGGTATTGAGATACTCGAGAAAAAAAATCAATTAATTTAATTTTTACGGATCGATGATTTTTTCGGGCTACCTGACGTTTGTCAAATGGAAGAAAATCGTATTGATGAATTCATCATCACACATGGACCAATCTGTCTCTCGAAGTACCGCGTCCGTTCGTGCAAACGTTTCATTGAGATCTGATCTGAAAATAAGTTCATTTTTTCATATCGATTATTCACAACTTCATATCCGAAGAGAAAAAAAATATTAAACAGTACTATGGCATCATAGTTCCCTGCAACCATATCTTCCCTCTGAGAGATTTTTGCATTTTTTGTTTCCGCTATTTTCAAAAGAATCTTAATGAAAGATTACTAGGATTTTGCTAAAATCCCTTCGAGCGGCGAAATTGTAACAGACGACTATGATGCCTAATTGAATTTTTTGAATCCTTTCGTTACCTGTTGTTTTCATACGAAAGAATGAAGAGGGCACTTTGAGCTCGTTCCTCTTGAAAAGCTATGAGTAATCGCCCGAGTTCGAACGTCATGCCAACCTAAAATAATTTGTGAAAATATGGAGAGGCTGCGAAACTTTTGATCGAATTGTTAATCATTGCAAAAATAATCTTGATCATATTTGAAAAAATTTCATTGAAGAAACTCGATTGATCAGAAGTCAAAAATGGTAAGGAAAATTTATATTGTTATTTCGATACTAGTTTCGTATGGAAAAAAATAAAAGATCGTTATTACAATTTGGCGCTTGGTGGCCTCGAGATATTGCAGTTGAAGGGATGACACCACCATGCTGTGACAACTTTGTGCTATCAGGGCTATTATCGGTATGAATGGGAGAAATAACATCTGAATTATATAAATTCTACGTCCTTTTCTCGAGCCTGGATTCATTGAGAAGCATCGCACATCTCCAGCTATCTAAAATGTTAATTCGTCAAAATAAATGTAAAATTTATACATTTATTAATTATTCCAACATTGAGAAAAAACTACAGTCTTTTGACATCCATAAGAAGAAGAAAAATATTAGTTTTGGTAATCACAATCAATTCAACATTCCTCAGGTACGGTTTATATTCCGATCAACTAACATGAACGTTAAATCTGAAAGGACGCTGGAAAATTCAGCGCTATTTACGAAGGATTTACAACTATTATTTTTCGGAATATCTGTAAAGATTTTAGTGGCAAATTTCACTAATTGTTAATGTATTTATTAAGTTTAATCGAAATGAGGGTCCGCTATTTTTTGAATTCACAAATATTGTAGAAACCATTGAGAAAACACGAAACTTGATATTTTTTTGTGAAAGCTCAATTTATAAGAGAGAAAACTGCTTAAAAAGCAGTTGAGAATCAGGCAAACATTTAATTGGAGCGCATACTCATTATGTTGTGTTTTGTTACGTTAATAAAGTATGTTTGTTTTTCGTTTACCTCGTTAACAACGTCCACAGCGTCAATATCGCTTCCATCAGTGGATTGTTCGGACTTTGGTTTGCCGCCAATGCAATGATTCATTTTTTTTTCTTCTCCGGCAATGAATTATTCTTCCCTTTGTGGAAAACACTCTTGAGACTCACCCCTTCGTTGCACGAAGATAAATTATGGATATTCGTTCTTGATAACGATATTTAATGGCCACGTGCTAATTGACTGTTTATCATTGGAGTCGTTAGCTCAAAACCTTGGAAACTCAGTGTATGGGATAAAGCGTTATTCATCTTTGTTGCTGTTCAGATAGGGTTGGATTCTTCATGGCAAAATTTTTATCGTGGATCAATTTAAAAATTTGTAAACAAAGACGCAGTTATGTTGCGAAAAGAACAAAAAACGTCCCGACACGATTTCTGTACGTAGCAATTCGTTTCGACGTTGCTGAATCTAATGATTTTTGTTTCCTGGATTTTCGTTAGCGGTGCGACGTTGATTGCTTTTCAATTCGGTGCACCTTGGGCTCCAATTGACGCCTGACACTTCGCCGAAATCTCTACTCTACGGAGCTGGGCATTTTGTAACTTTTATTGTAATTCAGATTCATGAGCGAGTGTTTTTTTTTTCGAATACCACGAAAAATCAAACTTCCTCGTTGAATCCCAGTGAGATGCCTCTGCAGGACAGAGTGAATATTCTTTTTGAATGAACAAAAAAATTCATAACTACGTAATAATAATGAAAAATAATAATAATATAAAAAATAAAAACTTCTAAACACCCTGTAATGTAACTTTGGAATCATTTTTATGTTTCCTGCGAAAAGTGCAATTCGAACGAAGGACAAAATGAATTGAGAAAGGAAACTGTTGCCAGAGCATTTTAGGGGATGGTTTATAAAATTTTGAAAAATTTCGTACAAAGTTTTTCGTTATTCGCGATAATTGTTTGTTTATTTTTCTGGTACTCGAGTTTAGAAACGAAAAGACGAGAGAGAGCTACGATGATGAATTCTCATGATTAATTGATTTTTATATTCACTAAGGGTGCAGTAATATTTTGTTGATCAGTACCGCGTGAAGGTTAAGTGATGGCCCGATTTGTAGACCGGATAAAGGAGGACTGAATTCCCGCGCTAGATTTTTCCACCAGTTGATAGGAAGATTACTCCCTCCCGAATTCGATATTCCTCGGGGCACCTGTGACGCGGCGCCCGCGCAATCTTCACCGCCGAGGAATAAAGCAGCTTAATTACGTTTCATTTTTCAAGGCCAAAGGTCAAGTTCTTGCTGAATTTTTTTTTCAAAAAGCTTCATAAACGAATAATCTGGATGAGGATTTTTGTTTTACTTATAACAAGAAGATTATCAAGTTCTCGGAACGCTAACTCGCACCCTCCCTTTCATTTATTTTTCCACTTTCTTCAACGCAGACATGCAACATAGGATAAATAATTGATCCACGTACAAATTCATATAGTTTTATTTATACGTATCTCGACTTGCTACTCACATACATTACCATATGACCTGATTATCGTCGTGAAACTAGTAACATGCCGATATCGTCAAAACTTTCCTCAATTTATTTTTTTTTGTTCCGTTTATGCGAAATACACACATTACCACTTATGCGATAACATTTTTAGTTAAATATTCGTCATTATTGGTTTGTAACTTGAAGGATCTCGTTTTCTCGCATCATCGTTGAATCATCCAATTATTTCGAGAGGATAAAAATAGTAATAATGACTAGCAATCTGTATATCCTGAGCTACGGCAGCGGCTCGACGCCGGAAAAAATAACGAAAACCACTGCGAGCTCGGTCGCACTCTTGGTTACTCCGATACGACGGTTTAGCGACGTTGGAATAGTGTAAAAAAATAATTATAAGAATGGTGCAATCGTGAGTTCCTTAAGGACAGAGCCTGCGATATTTTGAACACGATATTGTTCATACGATTACAAAAATGTTGCTAATTGCCAATTGGCAGAAAAAGAAATGAAACAAATTCATTTTACATGAAAAGTGGCGAAAAATATTAACAGTAAAATTTTCGCGTGTTCGGTCAAACAATACTCTGTGAAACGAATTTAAAAACATGGGATGTGCGCGGAATTCCGTGATCACATCCATATTGGTTTGTGATTGAAAAATGGCCGTTGGGACGGTGACTGAAATATCTTGAAACTATTCGTGAATAGGCCATTTCGGTGACACCTCTGAACCTTTTTTCGATCAATAAAAATCAGGTTTTCGCTATAAAGTCCCTTGTAAATTCTTTGAAGCATGAGAACGTCAGATCAAATCAACGTTCTGATTTTGTTTTTATTTAATAAACACGTGGGAGAAATTTTTGGTTGAAAAATATAGTTTTGTGAATTTCAAACCTGGATTGTTTTTGATAAAATGATATCTCTGTAAATAACTCTCGCAAACTTTTGGTCGATCATGTAGCCATGAAGAGGATTTTGATTTTGTGGGTGGAATATCGTGCTTCAGAGAGTCAAAGGACCTTGATCTTAAGCTCCTTCAGTCTTGGTCTCGGATCATCAAATTTCGGTGTATAGAAGTATATTGTCCTTTTGAAAGACAATGATGGTGATGGCTGAATTAAATCGAAGTGGAGTCTTCGCTGTCCGAGTCACCGTCAGGACCGAAACTCTGTTCGATTTGTTGTTCGGGCCAGTTGACCTCCACTCTGACCTCGTACTTGTGTGCTTCAACGTTGTTCGACGGTTTTATACTAACGTAAGTATTTTTGAGAGTTTGATTGGACTCGATATTCGTACCGGTGAATTTGGACAGTCTCTCTTTTGGAATTCTTGGTTGAAGGTATTGCGGGTCTTTCATTGGGGCCGATTTTTTTGGCGAAGCTTTTTTTGATGCAGTCTTTTCAGGGCTGGTTCTTAGAGCGGATTCAACTTTGAGTGTATTTTTCTGATTGGTCTTGTTGACGTTGTCGATTTTTCGCAATACTTTGGGACTTTCATTTTCCAAACATTTTTTCATCCACTTGGGAGCCTCGCTCGAATAAACGTGAGTCTTTTTCATGTATTTCGGACTGCTGAGAATCATGGGAACTTCCGTTTCGATGACGGTCGTTATTACTTGCTCGTTCTCATCGAAATTGCTCTCCAGATATTTCTTTTTCGGCAGAGCAACGCTCAGTCTCCCGATTACCTCTTTCATTTCGTCCTTGGCGTCATAAGTGTAGGAATAATGACGCTGAATGTGTTTAGGTTCTTCCTTCTTCATCTCATTGGCCTCGATGCTTCCCTTTTCGACCTCGATTTTGGTGATTTTTTCAATGGCAGCGTCGATCGAAGCTCGAGCAGTTTTCTTTTCGCCTTGATTGATCACCAGCTCCTGAGTCTTGGCCTGGGACAGCAGACTCTGTCGTAAGTTTCCGGTCAAACTGTGTCTCTGTTTTATTGGAGAGTCGAGCAGTCTACGCAGGCTTGAGTTTCGGATTTCCGGAACGGACATTCGTTCCCTCGGGACTTGAGTCGAAGGCGGTGGCGGTGTAGTTTTAAGGATGGGTGCGAGGAATTGCCTGTCCTGTGACGGGAAGATCGGCGTAGCGCTGGTAACGAGAATATTTTCCAAACCTTCCGTGGGTAATTTACCTTTGAGTCCAAGATTGTCCTCGTTCTTGGCTTGATTTTCGGAAATGGGTGAGCTAGCAATAGGCAATAATCGCCTCGTACCCCTGCCCTCGGGATTCAACTGACTGTCTAAACTGTAACGTTGCTTCGGGGTTCCAGCCATGAGACGTAAATCGTTCTGGGTTTCAAGTTCTGGTATGGAGAATCTGTCACGATTAAATTTGGTGGTGGCCGAAGCAGGATCCTTGAGATTTCGATATCGGGATCCACCGAAATCCAGCTGAGACAAACGCTCCCTTTTAACCGGCGACGGACCGAAACGTTTGAGTTTCATGGGTGACTGGAGGGAAGCTTGATGCTCTTTCCAGGCGCTAAGACAAGGCTGAGACAGTCGTTGTTGAACGCGACCAGGATAAAAGTCACCCATGACCAAAGTCGGCTGGGAGAGTCGTTCTCGTTTTCCCGTGACTGGATCAACTCGGAACATCCGTCTAACGTCAGGCTGGGATAGCCGACCACCGTGGATTTCCCGATAACCGGCACCGCTTCCAATTCCGACGCCTCCACCGGTTCCCCCGCCCAGAGAATGGACATTCGGGGTGGAAAGTCTTTCTTCTTCAATCTGGAGATTTATACTGTTGTCACCGGATGCTCTGAGGCTGGAATATGACAACCGGGAACCTCTCATCGTTCCAACAAAGTTGATGCCGGAATAGCTCGTGTTCAAAGTCGGCTGAGACATCCTGGTACGACGATCCGGTGACAAGCTATGCCGATGCTGATCGCTATATGGGATCATCAAGGTCGGTAGATTCGGTTGAGAATAACGACTTCTCTGGCTAGCTGGTGAGTAACTCGGTGGACAAGGAGTCGCGGTCGACAGAGTTCCCTCGTAAGTCACCGCCGAATCTTGTGATTCTATGCTCGATTGGGATTGAGGCTGGATCTTTACGGGGGCTATATGAAGGTTTGGCTGCGACAGACGCGCTCGTTTACCGGTGCAAGGCTTCTTCAGATGGTCGATCAGATTGGGTTGGGACAAACGTATGCATGGATTTGGACGTAAGGGAAGTCTGTTGAGGTACCACAAATCCCTGCGGGAGTATGGCTCGCATCAGAGGGTCCCTTCCTCGCGAAGACGTCGCATGAATACGGGCCTCACATCCTCGAAAAATGTCGGCAAATCAAGCTCCGCTGCTCGAGCTATTCCTCCGTCTTTGCATTCCAACCAGTACGTGTCCATTAGGCCTTTGCCCTGGAAACGAACAATCCAATTTTCTTGAATATCTTTCCTTCAATTATCAGGAATGTATCAAGAAGGTTTCACATCAAGCCAACGATATTTTTTTCATACCTTAACATCCACCAGTCCACGATGCTCGATTCGAAAACCACCCACAGCATCCAACGCTTTTTTCATTTCCAGGCTTATGTGAATACGCAATGCTACAAATGATAATGCAATTAGAACGCAATGCTACAAATGATAATGCAATCATAATCCCCATTTTAGCTCCCTGTCCATCGCGGGCAGCAATTTCGTCCATTAGACGAAAACCGAGATTCTTTTAAGAATTGTCAGTTAAAGGATCAAACCTTCACCGGTGGATTCCATTCTGCTGGCAGTGTTAACAGTGTCGCCGAATAAGCAGTATCGTGGCATTTTACTGCCGACGATCCCAGCGACTACGGGTCCGGTATGAGCTCCACTGCGAATCTGTAGCCGTTCACCAGGTCGTTTGGGAACTTGGAAGACCGAAGATGCCGCCAACAGATCAAGGGCCATTGTAGCAATTTCCGATACGTGTTTGTCACCTGTTTTCGGGTTTTTCTTTTTTACAATGTCGAACTCATTCAGTAGCGAACTCAATACAGAACAAAATATATACTACGATGCAAAAAAAAAAGAGAGACAACGATCGGAACGTTGGAACATTCATTGGTTTTGATTCACTGAAAAAGAGAAAGAGGCAGACACACCGAGGATACTCCCAGAACATGCAGGACACATGGATCTTGTACTCTCGTGGGGCTCGTACTTTTACCATTTCTAACTGGCAGACCTGATGCTACCATGTATGAATCACCTATCGTTTCAACTTTGTATACGTCATAGCATTCGATGCGGGCGTCGAAGAGCTTGTATATCGAGTTCAGGAATGTTACCACCTGGATCAATTATTCAATTACGTATGGACACAATAATAATTTTGAAAAAAAAAAAACAAAATTAATTGTTTTTTTTTTCCATAATTAATTCGACAAATAGTTAATTAACCTCGAGTGGAGTGTTTTCCGCTGCGATTTCTGTGAATCCCACGATATCGCTGAAGTAAACAGTCACAGCTTCATAATATTCAGCCGGTACCTGGAGATATTCGTCAAAAGAGAAATTAATAGATTCGTTTGAGTTTCCTCTGTCAAAGAGTCTCTTTACCTGTTGCGTTTGTTTCAACTGTTGAGCCACGCTCGGTGGTAACATTTGGAAGAGTAAGGTATCGCTCTTCCTCTTCTCTCGCTTCAATTCTCGTGCCTTTTGGGCGAGATTCGCAGCGTACATCTGCGGACATGGGTGTTTTTGGATTTAAAAAAAATTTTATACTACAGAAAATTGAAATTTTAGTATGAAATTTCAGTTTCCACTGCAAAATGTTCGCAAAAATTGATTCATTTGGAATCGATCTGTATTTTGTCACGCTCTTCTCGATCATTTTGAAGGCGTCATTGAAAAATTACGCCAAAAGGCACTGAAATGTGACGCAGGATCATTCAGACTGGAATTCAGATTCCGAAACTCGCCTGTATCGTTGCAACGGCATTCCGAACCAAAATTATTATTATCGGTGAAACAATGAGGACGAGGACGACTATAGCAATTCCAGCAACTTCCTTGTTGCTTGCATCCTGCAGGGTCGAGTTTACGTAGTCCCTGTATCGTAAAAAAAAATCAATCAGACAGAAAGCAAAGTACGCTACGGTAATTTTACGTAATGTCATTTTTGTCATGCACATTGATAATACTTTACCTTATCATGTGACGCAGTTCGCGTTGGAGTTTACGAAGTTCGTCCACGTACGTAGCCATGGAATCAAAATAAGCAATGGCGTCCACGAGGCTCGGCTCACGTTTGAGATTCCGAAGAATTTCATCTCGTCTATTGAAATAAGTGGGAAAAGCCATGATATCGTCTTTGGTATCTCTTTCATTTAATTAAAAAAAAAAAAAAAAACAACAACCAAGAAATTGCATCTCGTTCATCGAATCGTGACAACATTATTCGAGCAGCACGTAATGTTTTAATTTATCAACTTTTTTTTTTTTTTACCTGGATTTGATTCTTCCGTATTCGGGCATCGTGCGAGTAAGATCGGCGTAAAAATTCTTCAACGATGGAACGTAGGTGAGAGATCCGTTGAGCAGATCTCTTCCTAATGCCTCATGACGTACGTAACTCACGTAATTGTCACCCATAAGGATTCCACGGCCGAAGTAATTAATACCATAAACGGACGCGATTCCCAGACTCTCGATACTTCGAAGCAAATTCTTGAAAGCTATTAAGTACCTGCATAAAAAACATGTGGTGTCAAGAAAAATGTTCATTTAAATAAATGAAGAATTTTCATAAATTTTCAACAATTCACTATTTTCTGTACGTCAGTAATGTAATGAACATTTTATCACGAGTCTCGTGTGAATTATTAGAATGATTGCACGTCATTTTTCTCAGGGATTTTGAAAATATTGTTCAGTTGAGTATTTTTTCACCTCCAGACTCCGCTGTTGTCCGTTTCTTTGATCTGGTTGGTGAGATGATCGAGCATTGCAGCATTGACACTTGTGTACCATGACATCACTTCGGAAATGCTGCTCTCCTCGGAACTAATTTTTTGTCTAAAAACCAAAATCTTTTACTATCGATTTGAGCAAATTTTGCAATTTTTTTTCTCAAAGGATAAGAAAAAATTAAAAATGTCTAATTTTTAGAACCTTGAAAGGGTCTTCATAATAATCGTTCACTTGAAAATATTAATTTGAAGCATGCGAATGATTCGCATTGGAAAAGTGCATGTTCCAGAATGTTCGACGTTTCGACGAATCAATATTTTTTTAAATAGAGAGCTCGATGGGAAAGTGGTTGAATTTATTCGTTCGTGACAAATGGACCATTCAGTCATGGACGAACGAGTTCCGGTCAAAGGCATTGTAGCTCGCCTCGAAACACATTCCTCCCACGAGTCGGAATAGCCTCGTATTTCTCTCTGTTTTTTCGTTCTCGTTTTATCAAGAGCGGATTGTATCTGACGAGCTTTTTTGTCATGATGGTTTTCTGTGCACGTGAACTGACGACACTTTTGTGTGAAATGAGAAAAAAACCATAAAAATAAAAGTCCCTTTGAATGTTTTGAGTTGATTCAACATGCACAATTCGAAGTACTTTTTACGTGACTGCGGACTCAACTATTCTATTAATGAAAGAAGTAAGACCTTATTGAGGAGCAACATATTGTTTGGCAATTTAATTTTTTTATGATCTGTATAAAAACGTATTAAAAAAAAAAAAATGGAGAATCAGGAACATCCTCACGCATTCGTGTAATCTAAAAATGTTGAAACACATTCACCATTCGAAGCTTTTGTAGTCACTTTAGCTTTGGATTTGGTTTTGCCACGTGTACGCTGTGCTATATGGAGACAAGTACGATTTGGACATGCATGCAAATATTCGGTTTTTTTTTTTTTTCGTCGGATGGCCAGAGGATACATTTCGGGGTATCGGAATCTCCGAAAAAGTAAAAATCTCTATAAATACTGCACGATCAGGTGAAGTGTATGGGGGCGAAATACATGAGAGATTTATCGAAGGTGCCTTAGTGTGAGCTGGGGATGCTCTACATGAGCGATGACGCGGTCATCTGTGAAGAGACCTTCCGTCCAAACGAGCCGAGGGATAGAGAAGTGTGAGAGAGTTAGAAAGGGAGATAGAGGAAGGAAAAATGAGAAAGAAAAGGAGAAAATACAGTATATTGCAGAACAGGAAGCCTTTCCTTACACTCTACAGACTCTACAGGTCTTTCAGAGTCACCTTCGAGCACGCACACGAGTATGAACCATCCTTGCAATCTTGTAAACGAGAGCTACTTTCTTTGAGCACATTTATCACGCCATGATGGAAACTCTCTCCACTAGGATACTGCATTTAATGATACGAGATCGATGATCGATAATTTCTTGGTCGTATGTACTCTCGTTGTGTCTTCTCTTTCTCCTTCTACCTCACTCACCAAGTCCCTTCTAATCCTACCTTTTAATCATATAATCATATAATATCTAAGAAAATGTTCAATTGGTTTCTATCACTTCATAATTACTCATTAGATTCATCATATTTTCATCCTATGATTTATGGGGTGTTGTTGGGTATTATTCGGTGTTGTTGTTGTGTATTTTTTCATGGATTCAAGATCGGTATTCTTGTTTCGTCCCTTATTGACAACATAATCTTGTTTGGTTAGTTTATAGAGATCTCAGCCTGTACACAGTTCCTCCCAAGTTTCAACTCCCTCGGGCTCCCCATTGTTGTTTCTCATGTTCTCCACTAATAACCTTCAGTATGTCTGACTTTTCCCCCTTATCTTTCGCTCTATCGCTGGATATGTGGACATTCTGCAGAAATATATTGAGCAAATGGACAGATACGGGAATGGAAATAGACTTATGAATAAAAGTAAGTTTGGCCCCACGAAAAATGCATCAAAATCAAATATTGAGCACGGACTCCTTGGGAGGAATAATTGAGTTCGTTTGCTTGCTTAATATTTTATCGCTCTTCATTTTTCTTCACTATAGTAACGTGTTCATACTTTTTTCAATGAACAATATCGACAGTAGACGCTAGATGGCGTGCCGGCGCAAGCATTCAAGCAAAAATCAATAATCTATCCTTTTGTGAAAAGTAACTTTGTGATAAGTTAGAATTAAAATTTTAACACTTTTACAGTGTTCACTGCATGTTTCATAGACTATTTGGATTTTCTAAAATATGACGTCCATTTCGCGTCCACATGACGTTCATGTTTAAACAATAAAATTTCGTTTTTTTTTTTCGGATTGGCTGAATCAAATCTGTGCAATTTATTTTTCTTTCGAAAAAAGAAAAAAAAACTGCTCGCGTTTCGCGATATTTCCACCGACCGTGTATGATTGACAAAATTTACCATCGCAGTCAATGCTGTAATCGCCATGAAAATTAAATCTGCAATACATTTGCTTTGGCACACACGAATTAATTCTCGATCACACTGTTCCATGTCGATATATTTAATATATTTTTTAATAATCGACAGATCCCACAATCCAAGTGTGATGACTGCGTCACGTTCCACGATGACCTCCTTCGCATTCTGGTGTGTAGCACTGTATTATAGGGTGTAACAGGTACAAACAGAGGGCGCGTTGCATTCCACTAGCAAATATTTGTTCTCGATCGTCAGGGTCTGATCTGAGCGTTTGTCCCAGCACTCGCGTGGAATATTTCCCAAGACAAATAAAGTATAGCAGACAGGAATGAGGAAAAAATTACTCTGTGTTCGTACAAGTACACGAGAAAATCTATTATTGGCTAAATGAGTTAGGCGCGCCATATGCTCAATGAACTTACATATTTTTCCTACGTTTCAATGCACCCTTCATCGTTTCGAGAGTTATTCGGTTTCTCCATAAATTGGATATGTCATCGAGAGCCTTCCTAACACTGAGTATTCGGTCCTATGTCGATGAGATATTCGAATTCGAAATGCTGCTTGATTCGTACCCAACTTAAAAACTTTGATCGGTTTATTCCATAATTATTAAAGAAAATCAACCAAAATATTGAATTTTATTTTTTGAGTATTCTATGGTTTGGGCCAGTGGGCCAGTCGATCTGCTCGCATTAACGCACTGAACGGAAATCATTGAAAAAGTGCTTCAACTATCTTGTCTTGGTCTCGTATATTCTTTCCTCCGTTTCGCCTGCTGACAACTTTTATTCCATTGATCGATTTCGAGACGTTATAACACAAGAGACGTCTCAAGAACGAGAATACGACGTGAGGAGCAGGCGCGTTTGGACACGACTACAATAATCGTCACCTTAACGAGCATAAAACTTCCAGACTCGAATTGTTCACTAGAAACGTTAGTACCGCCTTTATACTCGTAAAACTCGAATCATCATGTATGAACTTACGAATGAGCATAATAGAGCGGAAAAAAAATTTGGGGCATGAATTTTTTTTTGTCGAGGCTACAGATGTGTCGTGGATGAGTGCGAGGAAGTCAGCTCGGCGTTCGTGCGTCAAATTTCAATTGTTTCTTCTCTCGAGCTCTGTCAATGAATTTTGTAATTCCTCTGCTTCTGATGACTCATTTTTTTCGGATTCTAATAGAAACAATTACCTGAAATCTTCGAGACGTGCTTGAAAAGCTTCCTTGTTGACGACGTCGTAAGTCTGAGTTTTGAATTCGTCCCTAGGCACCGTAACCAACGGCCACGTGGTCATGTTTCGCAAAGTTTGATCCGTCAAGGCGTACCTTTGCGTCAAGTTGGACCTTGAACGATGGATTAAGTGTCCATTACTGAATAAACTTGAAATTCAATGGGATCATCGGTTAATGAAACATATTCTAATATAAATATTCATGTCATGTTGCTCGTCGATGCCAATTGCAAATCATTCAAAAATCTATCTAAAAAGTCTCGAAATTGGAATTGTGGAAATAACTTTTTCTGATGAAAATCATGCATCGGCGAAAAAAGAAATCAGAATGTCTGCTCTTGCCGTTAAAAATTTGGTTATCGTAATTTAAATAGGTATGGCGAATGAAAAAAAAAAAACAATCTTCTACCCTCCGCCCAACATTCTATAATAAGTTTTGATAGCTCCTAGTCTTGGATCTCAATTACGAAAGCTATTATTAGTTATTTTCGGAATACGTCACATGGTTTCGTTTATTTTGTGCCAGTATGACTGGAAGTAGCGATTGGACCATAAGTACCAGCATTCATTTTCATTGAGACGAAAACACGACGAGTGTATGCTACGAGCTGCAATAGAGATAGGAAGTGGCCTGACAAATTTCATTGAGGTAATCGCAAGTTAGTCACGTAGAGATAGGGGGCACTGTCATGCCACGTGCACGCGAGTCTAATCCAGGGAAAATTCAGCGCGTGCATGGCCTTCGAGTTTCTAGCAACCACTAGCAACTTCGCTCAATTTCATTCTATTGAGGAAAAAAAAACTAACCGAAAAGAGGAGGATTGAAAAAAAGAATCGCGTGTCGTCACGTAAATACCTCAACGTGCTTCCGTTCGTGTAGATGAAAAAAGCAACCTCTGATCTTTCGAGCTGCATTCTCGTCACCACTTTCCCCAGATCCGTGGCTATCGTCACCTGTGAAAATTTAATCGAAAAAACTTGATTAAAAAACAAAATAATAAGATGACGGTATCGACGCGATACCAATTTGCTACTGAATATTCATAATCATCGTCCCAATTCATACAATTCAAATCAATATTTCGAAAAATTACAAATGTTTTTTTTTTTCCTTTCGATGTCGTCGCACTGTCTGTCATTTTTTAGTGCAACGACGCCACTTCTTATAGAGTGGCGGAAAATTGAGCTTTATTGTACGAAGCTAACGGAATGAGATCTTAAATGAACCGAGAACAAGTTAAACGAGAGAAAAATCAACTTCCTCTTTTCTACACATATCCCGTCTAGAATTTCCAAGCGAGTTGACAATGAGTGCTCGTACTTTAAAAAGTGTATTTTGTTCTTCAACTGACAACTTCTAACTAAATCGAGATTCATGACTGCTTATGAGAAAAGCCATTTACGGTTTCCCGATGCTTAAAAAAATTGTTGTAAATTACAAAAAATGTATAAATACAAAAATTTACGACATCCCGTCCACGTTATTATTAATAATAATAATAATAATAATAATAATAGAGTCAACGACGGTTATTTATGCAATAAACATTGAGATAGATTCAAGATTATTCGTAATTCTAATATTATGCCCATGTTGCAAATACTCATAACAAAAAAAAGCTTCGTCTGATTTTTATTCTATTGGAAAGCTATTTTTTTTTCACGATGTCGTTTTATTCCTTGCGATATAAAATGCGACAAGCCATCAGGTGAAGTGTGCTAGGAACATGGAACGAATTCTATAAAGTCGATCATTTCAATTCTGTCCCGAGTTTACTCTCGCGTAAACACCAGGATTATTCACTCCCTTGAGTTTTTTCTCGCTCTGTTTCTCTTTTCCCTTATTCGCGAGGTCACAGAAACTTTCCATCGTCGATCGCCCAGTACATTTGATCTATCGGTGTTCTTTTCAACTATAACAATATCAGAAATGCCAAAAGAAACAAAAATAAGAAATGAGAAGTTATACGTATAGCAGAGAGAGAGAGAGAGAGAGAAAGAGAGAGGAGGAGAGAGAATCGATTAGAAAATTCGAAACTCTCACGAGCAGATTAATCGAATAAATGGACTGACCACCGAAGCTCTAGGTTGGTGATCAGCATTAGCCTAATGATCAAGTGACAACATCACGGGTGTGTCACCACCGAACTCTGACAAATTTCGAGACCTTACAGACAGTAGATAAATGTTACAAAGTTATAATTAAAGCTTCACCAACTCCCTGCAAAATCCCGAGACACAAAAACCTCAGGCTCATTTTCTTTTCTCACTGATTCAATAATGGAGGATCAATAATGAAAGGATGAGACGAACACCGGAACCGAATCCAAACGAAAATTGCATAATGCCAGGCTTTTGTTTATCTTTATTATCAACACTGTCGTAATCGCGTTTATAAGTGTTGAAAAACAAATGATCTTGGCATCGAAATTCTAGAACGATTGCCAAGTGCCTCCAATTCTCTGGCTGGACTTTCAATCATTTCTCCATCGCGTCCAGCTTTTTCAGCTTAATCAATGATGGATTTTTTTTTTTTTTAATTTGTGTAACTCTGCTGTGCGTTTTCTAACAATAAAGAACTGCTTTTTGGGTTAATTTACCATGCTCATAATCGTGCCATTACAGCTTTTACCCTCAGCTCATGGAGCGACTTTATAAACGACGTAATTTGGCTTTTTCCACAATAGTTACGAAAAATACGATTACATGAGTGTTGGAATTATTTTCTAAAGAGTCCAAATGAGCTATTTGGTTGGAGTTGTTATTAGGAAGAAAGTAGAATTAAGGTACCTGACTCTCGATGTCGGAGACTTCTTGGCGATATATAAGGATGTCGTGAAGCGTATTCGCCGTTTGTACTATGAGAGCTAGTATCGGTATGAAGGGTAGAACGAGCATCTGGAGAAGTTGAATTCGTCGTCCACGTCGATGAGCCGGGTCCGTTGCTCGAGCCCAGCAGGATTTTTTTTTATTCGATTTCGTTCCCGATACGTCGTCCGAAGAAAGACTCCTCACTGAACTGACCTCAGCCACGCAGGATCCGTTGCGTGGCGACATACTGGAATTTATAAAAAAAATATTTGAATTGATGGATATTGATTTTTCATGTTTTTTTTTCCTCCCCAAACGCTCTTGCCCACTTATACGAGCTCACTCCATAAAGTTGACCCCATTTCCGTCATTTCCATATTCCTTTGAGACCTCCAAGAGTTATGCCCGTCGCCACAATTTCCTAATGATCTGCCATACCGCATTCGCAAAAAGGCCGGGGGAAACTGCGAAAACCTGCTCCATACACTTGGCTATATGTTTACTGATTACGAGTTCCAGAATATTGGCATGATCCATCACTCAGACTTACTGTCTTCCACTCATTGATGGATATGCCAAGCAATGTTTAGCTAAGCAGTTGCTCAATCAAATACTGACCACACCACAGGTGCTTTACGAAAATTACGATTGCGCTTTCTCCGCATTATCAATGAACGCGAACATTTGTTTGTTTTCATTAAATCTGTCCACCTTCTTTCGGGATATTTTTTTAACATGAATTTCGAGGACGATTAGAAATCCTACCTGCAGCACTCAGGCACTCTAACCGGATAATGCATCCAACAAACATCAGATATGTAGGTAAATTTTAATATCCGAATAGCATTGATCGAAGTTTAGATTGGGTCTTCCTTTGATCATTGCGAGAGATGTCCATTTACCGTCACGATAAAGACGACGGTCACTTTGACAGGGTTGATCAAATGTTCTTCACCATAGATATAGTCAAATGCAAAAGGTATTGGACTATACATATCTATACATGTTTGCGTCACATAATCAATAATCTATTTTCCGGTTCCATAGTCTCAATAAAGAGTCTCGTACGTTTTACTGTCGAGCTGTATTGTCGTTCATTTTTATACTCAACTCTCTTGTAATGAGCAGAGAAAATAAAGATTCTCATGAAGGACGTTGAAGTCTCGCCGAAGAATATGTAGAAAGAGGTTCTGGGAACATTTGAAAATTCTTCTTCCGTGCAATTAATTGAGAAATCTGGAAACAACGTCTGTAAAAACGTTTTGGCGTTATTCCGTAAAGTGCGAATTTTTCTATCGCTCGGACAGAAAAAGGAAAGTGGAACTCTATAATGTTTCGATGCAATAACTCGAATACGGTAAAATGACTTGTTCCGAAATTTTGATAAAACTTTTTTAATAGTGCCTGAAATGTTCGCTGAAATTTTTGACTAATTCTGCTGACAAATGCGCTGGTGAGACCGACTTAAATGGAATATAAAAATAAAAACCATAGAAGGCAAGATATTATAGACTGCATGGTTCCGTACCTCAGTATGAAATTTCCAATCTTTTGATGCTACATTCATTAGAGCATCCTTTTCTAAAGTGTATAAAATGAAAGGTTAAAAAAATGGAGTAAATGGAACTTCAATCGTGTCAGTGCAAAAGGAATCTGTCCTCCTTTTCAGCTTGAATAGCTCTTGATTCTTACGCATCGAGGCCTTGATATTAAATTACAAGACTTTTCACATCTGCGTATATATACGAAGTCATTTGCTTCGATGATATTTCTCCTTCTATTTTTCGGGAGTACTAGCCATTCAAAGTTTATTTTGAGAACCGAGAGAAACGCGTTTCACATTCCCACAAAAGAACATTCGACCTTCTTTGTCCAGAATTTATTCGTTTCTCTCTCTCTCTCTTCTCTTTCCCCCCCTCTCTCTCTCTCTCCGTGGATTCCAAATGAAAGATTACTCTACCAACATTTTTTACTTTCCTAATATTTCAAACGCAGTGAATAGATTCCATTCTCCGAAAAATGCAAAATAACCTCGGAAACTTTCCCGATGTTTTTCATCGGTTCGAAAAATGTCCGGGGCTGGATTTATCTTCAGAATCTCTCGTGAATAATATAGTGTACGAGTTTGACGAATATGTAGATTTGAGTCGATCATCGAACGCTTCTCATCGATAAAATTTACATTCAATATTTATGGTTTCTCTTCTCTCATAACTAAGGCACTCGGATTTCGAACCACAATTTGATATTATAACTATTCCAATCATGTGGATGACTCCTTTCAGTTCCACAGGATAATGGATTAGTTAAAATTTCTTGATTTTTATGACATGAGATTAAATTTATTCCTCGAGCCTAAAAACCATCGATTACGATATTTTCATCATTACGTCAACGTTTCCCGAATCCCTCAATCGAATGAAAATACAAAGACGAAACCATGGTCGTTGCTAGTTAGAAAATTTCAATTTATCTTTGAAGTTTGAATTTACTGTTTCGTTTGCCAAGAAGCTGGAAAACCTGAGTTGCCTGAAACTTTCTAATGTCGATCATCTCTCTACTGAACATTATTATCACAAAGCACAAAATATATATTATAGACGCATTATGTGTACAGATTGCACTCTATGAAGGAACCCATAGTTGCAAGGGAAGAGAGAGGAGTTTCCGGAAGCAGCTCAAACAAAGTCTACTCCTACATTATTTTCCCTCTCTCTCATTTGCTTCCGACAAGGCAATCAGCCACACGCGCTAGTTTGTAATGAAACTTCCAAGTGATTAAACCGTTATTACTTTTTTGCGTGGTTAATTAATTTCCGGACATGGGTGATCGTCGTGAGATGCTATTTTTTCGGAGCAATTATAGAACATAGAAAAACCAACAATTCTGAAGTAAAAATTGAGCTCTACGAGGACTCGGCAGATGTGATGTTAATAAGTAGTAGTCACAAAGGCACACCTGTTGCTAATTTTTTCATTGATTGTCGACCGAAAAGGAGAAGCAAGATTCGCATAGTAAGAGAGCCCGAGCTCTCGTCCACCCGCGTAACTGCGCTCCCTTCATTATCAGTATTATTATAGTTATGATGTTGCAATATTACTCCTGCCTGTAAACACTATTGCTTTGAAGTACGCCAACGTTACTGTTGTGCTGCTCCTACAAGGAGGCATGAAGCACGAAGAGCAGAGATGTTCCAGAACTGTGTTATTTAGGGGTGCTTCTGTAGTATGAAGTTGTACTGGTTGATGAAATCATGTCAGTGGATAGTAATTGGAAATGAGAATTTCCATAGCTATTTTTCTGATGCTGCAGTGTAAATTTAAAAGTAAACTGATAATGTTTAGCTAAATGATTTGCAATCGATTCATACACTGAGGGAAAATTATATAAAAAATTACTATGTCATATCATAGTTTCCTGGTACCATATCGTCCCTCTGAGAAATTTGAGCAGAGACATAGTAATTTTTCATTCATATTCTATCGGAAATCGCGGAAATTTTGACATTTTTCATCCAATTTCAGATGAAAAATTATTATGTATTTGCTAAAATTTCTCACGGAGAAGATATGGTATCAGGGAACTATGGTGGCATAGTAATTTTTGATATAATTTTCTCTCCGTCTACTAATTTAGAATTGAGTCACAAATGCCCAAGAAAAGGGTTCGCACTGACTGATTTAATTTCCATTCATAATCCTATTAATCTATAACATTTAAATTACATCTCTGTCTATTTTTCTCTCTTTATCCCTCTCTTGCTTCTAGTCGATTCGTCTTTGCTTCACTCGTAGCGTTATTGTTTGGATCTCCGAAGTATATTAATAAAATACAATTGAGTCGGCTGTCGAGGAAATTTTTTGCAACAACGCTGAGACGAGAGTTACATTTTCGCTCGGTCGAGCGAGCGATCAAAATATATAACGTAATGCAACAGCGGGTAACAACGGGGATTTTATATGTATATACGATACAAGAGGGTAGGTAGTAGATCGAGTATAGAACGATAGCAGATTCTCAGCGCACACGCTGCTCCAATTAATTGTGCTCCCGTGCACGAACGACAAGGCGTACTACGGTCCTGTATTATAACATGATGCACTTCGGTTAAAATCACATATTTGCGTAACTAGAGTGTCCCCTATTATCTTTTTAAATAAATGTATGTTTCTGGGGAATTCTATACGAACTTTATTTTTCATTTTCCATAGTAAATTTTTCAAAAATATTGAAAATCAAAATAATCGTCATTACAAGAATAAGAAATGGAAAACATGGAGCAAACTTTTCGTTGTTCATCATATAAATTTCAACTATCAGCCCAAGCAGCTGTTGGTTGAGTCAGCACGTGGACAGGGCACTGCTTAGCTTCATGAATTCTGGCGAAACGGTCCCGAAGGAGGACAAAGTTTTTCTGAGTTTTTGCTGATGATTAAAAAAAAAATATATAAAAATCTCAATAACGATATAGCCAAATGTTTGGTGGCACGGATTTGCCATATTTTTCAGTATTGCACTTTGGGAGAGTAGCCGCGAATTGGATTCCAAAAACTCTAGGAAGGTTTACATTGTTTTCTTGCATCAATGAGAAAAAAAATACGAGTTTCTACTTAAGGGTTTCGTTTGGTCACTACAAATGAAATATTACGAACATCAATAATCAAATAGTTAAAGGGGACATATTATTCCACGGAAAGCCTTAGAGAATGAAAGAAGTAACGACATGTAAATTATACGGAATTAGGTCACTTTTCATTAAAATAGCTGAGGGAATTAAAAATTTTGCTTCTAATGCCCTCGTAGTTTTCCTGTATTTGCTTCTCTTGTGTCTCTTTCAATGCAGAGGAAGCTAGAGAGAGAAAGGGGTTTCTCTACGAAGGCAAAATCCCCTCGAGCTATGAGAGCCAGCCAGACCATTAGATTGCATAAATAAAAAGGTCCGTTAAGAGCTTAATCGTATAAATATGGTACTTGGAGCAACTGTATCAATGTATCATTATTCCGAAAATCAAATTCAGCAAATAATTAATTTCAGAATCAACACCAATCCCAATAAAGTGTTATCAAACTGTGTAAAATTGAAATGTATAAAAATCGGTTCGACTACTATTTTCTCGTCTCCATTGATTGTTCTCCACAACATATGAAAAGTGATACATTTTTTTTTTCACTCGGGTTTCAATTAAATTTTTCCGTCTGCAAAGAATTGCAATTGTTATTTTTTTCCATTATAATCGAATTGGTGTAGAAAGGAAAACATCGTCATTAAATTCGATTACGAGAGATCAAGGGAAACAATTTTGTCCCATGGTATGATTGTCAAGTGAATTCATTCGAAGGTGCTAAGGTCGTTCTATAAATTACCGGAATCGGCTTAGCGAAGGGTGTAAATCTTCATTATTGAAGCGTACGATGGATGTACGGGTTAGATCTATGTATTGGACACACGTACAGAAGCACATTCTCAAACATATATATATATATATATATATTTATTCGACATCGAGATCCATAAAAGAATATTAGGGATAATGTTGCAATAAAGAAACAAGAGATAATAATTTGAGCATCCTACTGGTTGCAATCAATACACGGAGAGAATATTATATCAAAAACTACTATCCTACCATAGTTGCCTGGTACGATATCGTCCCTCTGAGAAATTTGAGCAAAGACATAGTAATTTTTCATTCATACTCTATCGGAAATCGCGGAAATTTTGAATTTTTGGCCCAATTTCAGATGAAAAATTACTATGTATTTGCTAAAATTTCTCAGAGGGATGAAATGGTACCAGGGAACTATGGTGGCATAGTAATTTTTTATATAATATTCTCTCCGTGTAAAAACGAATTTTATTGTCATTTTCAATTGATGATATTATCTGATGAGAAACACACTTCGTTATGCCTTCCTTATGTATTTTTATATCATCGTCAACATTTCTCGAATTTGGTGCTCTCATTTTTTATTACTTAATCCGAAGCATGTTTTTTTCTTTTCCTTCAATAATGCTCGGTGACTGAATTTATTGTGATATTTGATTGCAATTATTAGCCGATCTTCTGCTGATAATATTCACGATTCGATGTCGTAATTACTCTTGAATATACTGTTTATGGTAATTAATATTATTGTACTTACTCGTTATGGATGGTTAGCATGCCTCAGGCCGGTAACGGCGGGGGCGATGCCACCGCAAATTCGAACAATTCGATACGATAGCCAGCACCTCTTGTAATTCCTAATGACTCTCTGGGTACTATACAAGATAAATATACGTATGTATATTTGTGTCTACAAACGGAGAGATATCAGTCGTATTATCTCATAGAGACGGCCGGAGACGATGAGAAGCAGAGACTTGCCGTTCTCAGTTGTCCATTCAGTCTTGACACAAAGATTCGTTCACGGGACAGGGGTAAAATCATCTCAGTGGCAATTACTACAAATACCCATACGTACAAAGATTAGACCATATCTGATATGCATACGTACTTATTTGTTTATATACAGCCTTGACCAAAAGCCTCGGTTATTCTGGAATTTTTTTTTTTTAACAAGTACATCGTCAGTTTTAATTTCGTTTTGTAAATTTTTTTTGTCAGTTCTTTTGCATAGATATTTAATTATTATTCGTGGCCATCATGGGGTTTGAAACATCGAGTTCAACACGTGAATAGTTGAATTCTGTTTGAGTTTAGAGCCACCTGAATTTTTTTCCAAAATTTTAATCGCTAATTTATTGGCGTCATTTCGATAAAGAGAAGTGGATTCGTCTGCTTTAAAAACTCACGCGCTAAATTGGTTTGCGATTGTTTTTCCTTGAAATATTCGATTTATCGTGCGCATAGAAAACTTTGAGGAGACTTATAGGGGAATAGCTATGACCAAGGCTCTATATACATTGAAATTCATATGTACAGAGGGGAAACAAGCAATTACGTTTACTGGAACGTTCTTATTTTCCGTTCGTCTCAATGACAACAAAAATGACCCAGAAAAACTTGTTGACACATCACTGCACATTGTTCCTCATACAAAGAAAGACTGTTCTATTTTTTGGTTCTCTATCAACTATCGAATAATTATAGGACACTTCTTGGAGTTGCGTTTGTCTCTTTTTTGTCTCTTCAAAACATAGACTATTAAGTTTACGTGTATTTTTCGACTTTGTCAATTTCTGGGCATCTATAGCCACGAGACAACGGAAAGTAGGAGCAACAAGTTTTTTGTTTGCGGGCAAGAGCTGTGACATATATTTTCATCGGTTCACGGATCGATTTTTATTCCGATGTCTTTGCATGTAAATTCATTTGCAGGTATAGAAATATAATTAATAATATTGAATGGCCATGGAAGAATAAAATTGACAGGATGCTTCGCTTCATTGTCATGATATTTTTTTTATGATTCCGGTCACCGGGAAATACCATCGTGAGATTCTTCGTTGGAGATGCGAGAAAGATCTGAGTGCAAAGTTCAAAGATCTCGTAATGACAAAGTTGCAGACTTAGCAAAGTTAAAATGACGGCACGTGTCCTTTTCAAGGTTTATCTCTTTTCCCCTAATTTCTTATTGGCACTAACCGTAAGCGAGAGAGGAAAATGAATTTGAATATTTCCGAATCAATTTTCAAATCAGTAATGGCACTCAATCAAGAGCAAAAAAGAAATCACGAAATAATGATTTTTATGCCAACGAACATCCAGTCTTTAGCCTTTATGCAGAAGTGAAAAAAAATTGATTGAATATTTGACGAGAAATGAATAAATACACGAGCTGTAACGGAACTGTTTGAAGGGTCGAGATAATATTAACGTATCTCATCCGTATCGTGCTCATGAGCATTGAAATGAACTTTCATTCAATCCTTCGCAAGAAAGTTATATGATTTTTTATTCACAAGTTCATAGGCTCATCTTCACCTCCGACAATTCAAAGTTCAGCGACCTTTGAAACGAAGCATCAATTAACTTCGCAACACAGAGAGTGTAAAGTGACAAGGCATGCGAGTGATAAAGTCTGAAGTCCAAGTGCACCACGATTTTTTAAATGAAAAAATTCAACAGAAATTCATTCTAAATACAAAGACACTGAAGCTTTATTTATTGAGAAGATGGTGGGGGAAATTCCATACTGTTGGATTACCAAAAATATTCTCGAATGAAGGAGACCATTGGTTAACAAAAACTGGACAAACGACATGAAGGGTCGAGGAAACAATAATTAATAATTTTTTCAAATTCTTACGCGATCTGCGTTTATGAAATCGAACGATAACCCACGAATTGATATAAAAAATGTATTCCAAATGAACTGATGTTTTATTTTTAAATTGCTGGAATATAAAAAAAGACTGTGTGTGTGTGTGTTTTTTTTTTTTTTTAATTCACATTCGGTCAATGTTTGTTTCGGTATTCGGGTAACCGCGATAGAAATTGAAGATTTCGATTCCGAAACTCGAGAGCAGCTAACAGGTGTTTGCTCGTGGAGTGCGCGATCACATACTGAAAGCCCTACCAAGAAGCGATAGTAGGTTCGGAAGCAATGCTGAGCAACAGAGACAGAGAGCAGGGAGGAAAAAGAGACAGAGAGAGGGAGCGAGAGAGATGAAAGAGATGCGCCATGCAGACACGAAAAGGACGCTAGACGAGCTTTTCTCTTTACCGCGCATAAACCATCTTGATAATTATTTATAATCGTTAGAAAAAAAAACGATAAAAACTTTTATTAAAAATACGATATTCGCATTTTTCACTCACCCCACGTAATGCTTTGTAAAATAAACGTTATACAAATTCAAACTATTTTTTTTTTTTCATCGTTGGCCAAAGTATGCCGCAGGAACAAGTGAGGGCGAGAAGCAACAAATACGAAGTCTGATAAATATTCGGAACTACGGCTGCAACGGCTCACCCAGAATCGATGCATAAAATTATTTTCCTTTCATTTTCTACGCAGTCGAAAAATCGCAATGATTACTATCATAATGGCGTGTAATCATTTTCCAATGAATTGATGTTTTTTTTTTTGGGATGAAAGGTCGTTGATCACATGAAGAATACATTAACCCAGTCGATGATATTTCAGTTCGTCGATACAGTTTCACGAGATTTCTGCCGAATCCATCAGAAATAAATTAATCGATAGTAAAAAAGTTTCAAAAAGATTCCACAACAATGATCGTTTCTCGAAAGAACGTGAAAGCTTCATAACTATTTGGACGATTCGTACTTGAAGCAGGAAGACGAATGAAAATTCCCATCAGATGACTTCTAGGTCGCACAAAATAACTCATCACAATTATGAGTTGTTCGAATGTGATTGGAAAATTTAACAAAATTATGTTTGAGCTTATTTTAGCGTTATATAAAAATCTTAATTATTCAGGATTGACATAGCTGACAGTTAATTCATTACTACGAAGCTCAAAAGGGCGTACTCGACAGGAAAAAAGAAAAGAAACGTCTGCATCTTCCATCGTTAGAGTTCAGGACCCCGCTAGAACAAAACGGCTGGCTAATTGGCCCACTCAGCCAAAGTTAACTAACTCAACGAGACTGAAACTCGTTTTGCTCGCCTCGGCCTATTTCAACACGAAATGTCCTTTTACATCGAGGCTGAAAGGGTTTCGTTTGTTCCCTTGTTTGAGTTCTCACATTTTTTTTCAGTCTCTGTTTTTTTTATCGTCAAAAGTAAAAGTGAAGCCCTGCAAACTACATTACGACTAAATGAATTCATTTTGTCTTCCATGCCTCCATTTATCCGAGCGAAAAAGAAGTGGGTGTAAATGCTTTTCGAACCGTAGAATGCTTTTCCGCACATTTTACTGATTCCAAAAACTTGCAGCGAAACCCACGGAAATTCAACACTCTGGACGCTTTTTTGTTTGTTTTCAAATTTTCAATTAATTTGACTACGTGCGTTGATGAATTGGAAATGGAACATTCAACTTTTTGGGACAACCAGAAAATTATAACGTTCAGGAGACGAGAATCGAACGGATGCTTAAAAGTCAGAACGAGGGGTGAAGAAAAAAATCTGACAAAGGTGAGTTGTGTTATACGAGGATGATGAATAGCAACGAGTCTCGAAGTTATAAACGAATAGGCGTAGTGGAAAGTGTCGCAAAGTTGGATGAAGCAGCTCGTGCAACGTACGAGGGTGTCTGTCGTAAGTAAAAGCAAAAAACGGTGCGATGGTGCGGATGTTTGGAGAGTTTACTTTTTTACACCACCTTTTTGTCGTCCGCCAAAGCCCTCACGAACATTTCTGTCGGCTATCTGCGTCATGGTCGATGCCTCATAATATTTCCTTTTTATTTCTTTTTTCCCTAGAACACAGTCAACTGTATCAAATCTTCATTTTTTTTGTACTATAGGCTCCCTCAGGACATAAATAATTTATCAGCGGCTCTCTGTGGACGCAATATAATTGGCTGTTGTAGGACATGCTTTTCGCTATGGAAATATACTGACTTTTTTGGGGTGGATAAGCAAAAACCAGCTGTTTCATTTACAATTCAAAAAATTTATCGCTCACCATTTTACCTCCTACACGACGAATAATAAAAGATCACGGTTACTTCGGATTTGAAATTGAAAAATTAAGGTAGTACTGTCGGTTTTGGAATTAGTGTTCAGAATTTAATAAAATTTGGTATAGTGGTAGATTATGATTAGAAAAGGTTTCAGTCAATATTTCAAGAGGCTACAGAGAACTAGAAAAGAATTTCAAGCATTAACATCGAGTGTCATGAGAAATCTCAGTTTTCATTGTATTTTACAGTGAATTCTCATCTCATCAATCCTCAGGAGGAATCACAGTTTCCATTCTAAAATCCAATGCAATGTATGAGATCGATGTTAAATTCATGAAATTACCAGTGCGAATATCTTTTTTCTGGTTCTCTGTAGCCTCTTGAAAATTTGAATGGATCTTTTTTTTATCATAATCTACTAATGTACAAAATTTGATTAAATTGTGAACGGTAATTACAAAACCGACAGTACTACCTCAAGTAACGCAATTGGTAAATATTTAATCGCATTGGAACGATCACTGGGTATTATTGATTTAAATAATAATAGCAATTTCAAGGCAGTAATCAGTGGATAGAATGTGACGTGACTGGCCTCGGGCAAGTCGAGGATCGAAAAATTTCAAAAAGTTCACGTCAGGAAATAAAATATTAAATAGTAGAATGGAAAGGTTAAGGGAGAAGACTTTATCATGGGACAGTCTGTGGCCCAGTGCGAAAAAACTTGGTGCCCTGACATTTCGTTACTTTTCGAAATAAAACTAAAAAAATACGATTGTCATAATTTTTCTGCTGGTCCCGTCATGATACTTGCATTTATATTTGAATCCATGGAACGATAAATGAAAATAGTTCTTCATGCATTTTCGTAATTGTTTAATCAACAATTTATTGTCATTTTTCGTGAACGCGATCATCGTATTGCATACAATCATGTTTTGTTCATAAGGTTCAGCAAACGGCAGACAGAGTTTTATTACGTGATATGTATCATTCGATGGGGGGCCAATATTCGTACTCAATTATTTCAAAAACTGATTAGTCATCGATATTAAAACAAACAAATCAAATATTCGAATTCGTGGCTTTTCCCCTTTCCCACTCACTCTGTCATTATGATTGGGATAAATAATCACTTAAACAATCAGTTATTTTACTACAACACACTCTTCGGACAGTCTTGTATGTTTTTATTTATCGATTTTTTCTTTTCTTGATTTTTGAATTGGATTTTTACGATTTCCACCATGTTCTATCCTACTTCAATACTTGAATAAAAACAATTAATGAACAAATGGAATGGTGACGAATTGAAGGAGCGAATTGATCAGCTAAACGATCGCCTCGACTGAAAATTTACTAATCGAAAAAATGTCTGCTTAACATTCGTTAAATTTGCTGTTTCGGTGGCAAAAAATTGATGACGTGTGGCTGTATGAGGCTGTTCATTTCGTGCAATGGTTCCTTGACCACGTCTTCGTCCATGGTGTGCAATGGCTCGGTGCAGTATTCTTGGCCGCAAAGCTTACAAGCCTCGAAGTGCGGTTTTATGGAATTTCTCAGTTTCTGTAAAGAAAATAAACGAAAATTTGGTCGGATGCGAGAGAAAGTATTTTTGTAAATATTAATACAAAAATAAGATTGGAGAATGAGAGAAAAGCGACTCACCTCGGCTAGAGTCACTCCTTCGGATCGTATGAGTACGTAAATCGCAAAAGCCGGAAGGCAAATAAGGGAGAGCGAAGCAATTCCCCAGCCTATGGCTTCGGCCCACCATGGATACTGGTACGCTCCATTGTGATATGTAGGTGGCTCGTAGTCGATCAGACTAAATACCCAGACAGCCTGCAAGACGAGTTGAATATATTCGAATCTTTCCATGAGTTTCGAGACAGAGTAGAAAATACTTGCAAAGTATTTCGCGTCTTTTAGCAAATTTGTTGGCTCAATTATGTTTTATGACATTGTTCGGTTACTGTGCATCATTTAATTTACCATAATAAGCAGAGGTGCGGCGATGAGCCAGCAGAATCGAAAGTACATGGACGGTACTCGTCCCGTCATTTCTTTTACGTTGCTACAAAGTCGTCGAACTCCATAGAACCAGGAAATTGCAATAACTTCGAAAAATGCTAAAAACATTATCGATATCGAGGCAGCATAGTGGTCGATCAGTTGGAAGAAGAATATTCCACCCTTAAAGAAAGAATAACGAAAATAGTTGTGAGCAAAAATCTTGATTGGAATTTTGTTTGATTAGTTACATTAATCGTCGTGACATATTTTGATGTTGCGATCTTTTGGCTTTTACCTGAGAGACATTTGGAAGTCCGAACAAACATGAAACGACGCATATTACCAGTACCAACATCTCGTGACAGTATAAGTGATTTTTCACCCAATTCGGAAATCCATCTTGTATCGATGTCACAACGACCTCAACTATGGCAAACTGCAAAGAAAATCGGCTTTTATGAATAAACAAAATCAATCAAAAATCATATGGGATAGGATCATATGGGAACCTTCGATGGATATCTGTGAAACTGTTGGCATTTGCTCTTGTTTCGAGGCAAAGAGAATAAACCGTATCCACGACGAATCGGGACGAAGTGTAAAGTTATGGATGAATGATCACGGTGAATTCGAATTCGATAACGTACCTCACTTAATATCACAAATGTTGGGCCAGCGTTTTGGACAAAAAATCAGTTTTGTTAGTCGCATGGAAGAATTGATGAATGAGTTCAGAACGAGCTCGTTTATAGTTGTGACGATTAATTAATTGATTGAGCTATCCAGTTATAACGTCTGCAATCAATCTTGATGATTCTTTAGTTTTTTTTCCTCAATAGAATGTTTTACGAGATTCACCATCGATAATTTTTAAAATTTAATCTTCATGCGTTTGTTGTTTATAATATGTATTTTGTTTAATTCGCCAAATATTTACGATTCACTATTTATTTTAATATTTTCTACTCATTCGAATGTTCCCTATCAATTTCCCCTAATAAAACGTTCATGGGTCACAATATATTTCGATTGTAATTGTTGCCATTTTATTCGTTATGTGATTGGTCGGTCCTGTAATACACCGTGTTTTGACTCCCGCTGTCAGTCTAACAGTTCGGGCTGTCGGTTTGACAGTTGCGTATATACGCGTGCGGTTATATGTTCCTATCGGAATAAAACTTTTTTTCGTATGCGTGAAAGTGGAATTGACTAGAACTCTTCACGAGGACACGCAGGGAGACTTTCTCCATCACTGAGAATCGCTAGATCTACGAAAACGCGTCATGCGGCTTCGGCATCGCGGAGTTGAAATTTTTTATTTGATTTTTTCCGAAAACGTTGTGTCAAAATTTTTCCAGTAACGCAAACGACTAGAACTCTTCACGACGACACGCAGAGAGACTTTCCCCATCACTGGGAATTGCCAGATCTACGAAAACTCGTCATAGAACCACAGCTTCGGGATTGGAACTTTATATTTCTGTTTTTCAGAAAATGGTGGGTCAAAATTTTTCCAGAAACGCGATCGACTAGAACTCTTCACGAGGACACGCAGGGAGACTTTCTCCATCACCCAGAATCGCCAGATCTACGAAAACGCGTCATGGAGCCTCAGCTTCGGGATTGAAACTTTTTTTATGTTCTTTTTTCCGAAAATTGTGGATCAAATTTTTTCGAGAAACGCAATCGACTAGAACTCTTCACGAGGGCACGCAGGGAGACTTTCTCCATCACCCAGAATCGCTAGATCTACGAAAACGCGTCGTGGAGCTTCAGCTTCGGGATTGAAACTTTTTTTATTTATTTTTTTCCGAAAATGGTGGGTAAAAAATTTTCCAGAAACGCAATCAGCTAGAACTCTTCACGAGGACACGCAGGGAGACTTTCTCCATCACCCAGAATCGCTAGATCTACGAAAACGCGTCATGGAGCCTCAGCTTCGGGATTGAAACTTCATTTATTTATTTATTTCCGAAAATAGTGGATCAAATTTTTTCCAGAAACGCAATCGACTAGAACTCTTCACGAGGAAACGCTAGGAGACTTTTCAATCACTCAGAATTGCTAAATCTACGAAAACTCGTCATAGTCATCACGTGGAGTAATAAAACTCGTTTTGAAGTGATTTCGACTGAATTACTCCGATTGTAAAGTAGTGGTTTGCAGTGGACGCATTTTTGAGAACATCTCTTAATTTTGGCGTAAGAAAAATTATAAAAGAGCAAAAAAATTTTGTGGCGGCGCCAACTTTGTGTCAAATAACACACGTTTTTTTTTTATTACGCACCTGACTGTTGAGCGATAGACAGACCAGCATAAAGAAGAACAGAACAGCCCATAATTGGGAGGCAGGCATTTTCGCCATGGCTTGAGGATACACCACGAAAACCAGACCAGGCCCTAGGTGTACAAAAATATGAAAAAAAGATTGTTTCTAAATGATGGTAAAGCAAAATCTTTAGGGGCGATTCAATTCAAATTCAATATGGAAATTTATTCATATTAATAAGATCGGGGACGAACTTTAACTCCTCGAAATGACTCTTAAGCAATAATCCACGAGGTTTTTATTTTTAATCGTTCAGGGTCAAATTTTCAGATGTTCGTTACGTTAAAACAAAAAATAAATGTCCATCAACAACTTCGAGAACTTGATTACTTCGATAATAATAAAGAAAAAGTATTTAACGTACCACCGCTCAAGACTTCGTCGACAGAAGTATTCTGTTCCATGGCGATATTGCCGATGGTCGCAAACGCGAATATGCCAACGAGTAAACTGCTGAAAGCGTTTATTAACGAGACTGCAACCGTATCGATGAGTATGTTGTTGTGGAATTTGTTATAACTGGCGAAACATATCATCGAGCCAAATGCGATACCAACGGAGTTGAAGATTTGTGCAGCTGCGTTAACCCAAACCTTGGAGAAAATGAATTACTGAATATTTCAATATTTTCGTTACGCTAAATAGTAAAGTTAAAGAGAAAAAAAATAGTATTACGTCGATAGTGATTCTCGTTTATAACAAATATTTAATACTCGATTATGTGTATTATTATTGTTATTTAACGAAAATATCAATAAATTAATTAATATTTAATAAGAAATATAATTGTTGAGTATTTTTTCTATACCTTTGCATCAGCGAGGAGTTCCCACCGTGGACGGAAAAAATATTGCAACCCCTTGTCAGCACCTTCGAGGGTGAGTGACCGTGTGAGAAAGACGACAATTAGAAAGAATGGAAGTGTGGCCGTGAGGTACCTTACTTGTGCTGAAGATTTAATCGATTTCCATATTGAAAAGTAAACAATAACCCAAGCTGCCACCAGACAAGCTACAATCTCCCACCTCAGAATTCCGGGCTCCTCAATTCCCGAGCTCATTTGGAGCACTTTGTTGCTAAAGACAAAGCAAATTTCTTTTGCTGTGATAACGTGAAAATAATCAGCTGGACACATTTATCTCCGTTATTCAAAAGATCTCGTCACTTTTCGTAAATGGAACGGTATGAAAATTTCAAATGATATATTTGCCGGGAGATCGGGTGGTCCACCGAATAAGGGCTTGAGCTTGCACGCCGCGAATCTTAGGTTCGAATGCTAATCAAACTTCGATTTCAATTGCAACATTTGTTCTAGTGTTTCTATTACAACATTTCTTTGTGATATCTGAATCTCGTGTAATCGTATTTTAACCATTTTTGCGTCACGATACCCTCAGCAAATGCGGTACATTTGGTAATAAGTCTGCTGAACTAGCACAGCGAGAAGGAAACGATAAAAACGAGAGAAAAAACAATTTTCATGTCGAACGGGTTTCGAATATCGAATCGGAGATTTATGGCAATCGTGAAAGTGCATTCGATTACTTGAAAAACTCTTCGGATGGTGTCCTCGAAGTATTGGGTCGTGTTCGATTGTCAACAGAGCCAAAAGAAGGTAGCCAACATGCCGGGGTATTCCACGAGTTGTCACAGCCTGACCAGGGTTGCTCGGACTTGAAAGCCGTGAAAAAATAATATATCGCGTATGCTATTATCACGTTGTGATACGTTGACATCAGAAACGATATCACAACCGACGACAAGCCTGCCCCTGGAATAAATATTTGCGTCATTTTGTGATAAACAAAAAGACACAGGAAAAAAAGTATCAAATAGATATTAAAACAAAATTGACTGAAAAACAAACAAAAATCGACTAATTAATCATAGCGATTTTTAGTGCGATATTATGTATTTTTGTATCAACTATTCAAAGTTTTCAAACCTACCCTTAAAAAGAGGACATATTTGGCCGAGAGCTCCGATTGGCCCCCGACGAGTAAATTGTCCGATCGCTAATTCCATGTAAAGTAGCGGAACTCCGCATACTACGAGTATTAGGAAGTACGGTATCAGGAAAACACCTGAAACATGAAAAAATATGTTGACTTACCAATTTGCAATTAATGACCAATTTGTTGTTGACTATTTTTTTCGAATTATTATTTAATTCCATATCATTTGAATTTATGGTAATTGTTCGATTTATCTATAAATTTACTCTAGTTTGTTGCTCTTGTCAGTTTTAAACACAAAAAATTATGTTGTATTTCTTTGGTCAGATGTAGATGTCGCAGGAAATATATTTCTCTAAGAATGGGGTGAGCTTGGGCTTGGGAAGTGTAACTTATCAAACAAAATGTATGAAGAGATGGAGTTTAGATCCGCAAACATCGAGACAAATGATACGTCGAGGTATCTTTATATTTATTACATACATGTCCTATATTGGCACATGAAAGAACGTAACATTCTGTTTCAAGGTTTCGATAACATTACATCACCGTGGAGGGAGCACCCAATCTTTGCCAATTACATTATCATTGTTTTCTTGAAATTGTTAGCTCGATAATGTATTTTTTCTCCTCAAATTTCATGCCAATTGTAATGTTATGAGAAATGTTTTTTTTTTTTCCCGCAAACGATACAAAGCAGAAGGAAGTAGACAAAAAATCTGAAGGATAGGATTGATAGAATGACCGACTGACAAATCTACAGGCTTTCATGGCGTGCTCCGACTTTGCAATTGCGAGTTGCAAAAGCACTGCCAAGGTCAAATTTGCACAAGACGTTTTGCACCTTTAATTTATCTCTCTTTTTTCGTCTTCCCCTTCTCTGCTGACTCTTTCCCCATCTCATTAGACGATAAATTGCAGTTCACACGTATGCAATTCCTCGTATGCAATGGAACGAAACGTTCGACACGTGCTTGCAACATATTAGGCCAGGATTCTTCCTATTGTAATTCATACCACCCACTCATCCTCATTATCCTCTGTACACACAAATACATAATCACCTCTAGAATTATCTTGTTCTCCGAGTGTCGTTTCAACGACGACACCAACAAACAAGTTCTTTCTCACTCTTTCCGAATAAATCTTCCCAACTTTCAAATATTTCAATTTGTTCGACATGCTTATGTTTTTTGCACGCCTAATAGATCATAAATTTCCTTTCAACTCCTTTTCACATTCATCAAAGCCTAGACTTTTATAGGGTTTTCAAATTGTCATGACTTTCCTTCAAATTCTTTAATAGAGCTCCGCAAGACGTTTCGCAGATAAAATGTGGAAGAAACTAATCGTTAGTATAAAGTAATTATTTCAATTGTTCAATAGGCCGATCGTAAAAAAAGGGATGAGACTGTTGAACGAAGAAAAGAAACGTAATTCGTGTGGAAAAGAAAGAGACGGTCGTAATAAATATGAGGCCGAGAGAGCGATGAAGATTCTCGTTTCAATCAGCACATGTCCTATGACGCAGTTGACGAGAGCGTTTATTGGGCTCTGACACCGATAAGGATGTACAAAAGAGGTGTTTGTTCTTCGCATCGTTGTAGGTTGACTCTCTTTGCTCTTTTCTGTTAAAAAACACATTGAAAGACACGGACATAGAGCAGACACATGCAAGTATATTTGACAAAGAGCGAAAGGGAAAGTAGCCAGCAACGATCGCATAGTTGGATCCTGGATAGTGAGAATTACGCCTCTTTGCTCGTGAGACGTTGTCATATGTGTATGCGTAATGAAATGAATGAAGAGATAATGACGTAGATGTTGAGTGTGCCGGTTTCTCTTGTTAAGATTCTTGAACGAAAAACCTTCGTATTGGTTGGAATTTTAGTTCGTCTCAAAACGTTGTTGTAACTCACAATATTTAATTTATATTTTATTTTTCATTCATGCCAATTCGAATTTCATTTCGAATTGTTCGTTGTGTTTTTATTTTTCATTTCGAAAAACATTTTTTAGCACATTCCGAAGACTTGGCATACTCCGAGATGTTTTATTATCTAAAACAACAGAACAGCGTGTTAAATGCGGAACAAGGGCACGGCCTGAGAATTCTTGATTTTTCTTCGAGCGGGAAAAAAACTCGTGATTCGAAGAGCGTGGAACGAGGCGGGAAGGGCGGGGAGCGCGGAGATTCGAGCTCATCTCGTTTGTTGCACATAACAGCTGAGAAGCGCCGTGAAACAAGTTAAATGTTAATGAGCCCTGGTTACGGGTCTCGGATTACTCGCGGATGAATTTTCAACCTGAAAGCCCGGAAGGCGGCAACAAATGGCGCACACGTGCATGCACAGACGTCCGGAGAACGGAACGGACATGGCGCAATACGGGTAGGAACTTGATACATGACCTTGACGAGATGTTACACACTTTTGTTGAATCTACTCGAGGATTCCTCTTTACATAAGACTTTTCACGTCAATTCGACCTTACTCCGACTTCCAACGACCCATATTTCGACGGAGAATATCGTGTAATGTTTTTTTCTTTCATTCTCAAGGCCATGATTGATGTCAATTTTTTTTAAACATCGTAGAACATTAGCGAGAGCTAATAAAAATTGAAAAGACTGACTTGCGATCCTAAAATAATTGGAATGATGCAGCCCAAGTTAATAAATTCAACTGACTGCATTTTTGCTCTGAAACAAGCAAGTTAATGATTGAAAAGCCATTTATTGGTTTTTGAAAAAACAAAAAATACGGCCAATCCGAACTGCTTTTTTTTTTCATTGCTGCAGAATATCGCGTATTTATGTATATAGGCATGTACACCTGTTATTAAACTTTCAACGTGTTCACTGATTTTCCCATTAGACGAATAGAAAATAATAGTCGAGTAGCTCGTTCAGCAGATACGGAGGAGGTCCATTTATCGCCCTGTGTGACGAGAACGTCGTAAATCCAACGAAAATTAACCCAAATTAGTTGTCAGTTTTTAAATATATTCAAAAATCTATAAAAAATTTTAATCTTTTCCCCTGCTAATTTTAAATCCCTGGTAATTTTTTGCCTGCTAATCCTCTTAGGTTTAAACGACCCTATCAACGAAGTAGATTGATCTGATAGAGAGCGTCACCCGTTATCGTCCGATTAAATCCCCTCACTCTTTTATTTCACATTAATAATGATAAAGACAAAATTATATATTAGCCACTAGACTTCATCAACTATGCTTGAGGTTTTTCCATACCTCGTAATATTTCGAGATTCATTTCTACAAATTTCGAGTTTCGTGTTTTTTTCTCGTAAAGATTTCTAAGAGAATGTTTGATACTTTATCGAGGAAAAAATGCATCAAATTTATCATGCCACCTGAAAATTCAGCACAATTTATCTAGGTGATAAATCGTGATGATCTGGTTCGTGTAAAATAGACACCCGCGTTGAGAGGCTTGTAATTATTAAGCATCCAATAGGAATTATGCGAATATTATAGATGGAGTGTTCGAAAACAAAAGGGGAAGAGAAAAAAGAGTGAACGATAAGATTAAAGATTATGAAATTGTCGAGGTGATTTAAACGCCACTCGTCACCTGGCTTCTCGAGGCTTTGCTCTCTTTCTCTCTCGTCGACATATTACGAGAATTAACAGTGTTATAACCAACCGTCGTTTTCCGTTTTATCAACGCACCACCATTTAAACGACAGCGAGAGACTAAAGAGTCATATCCATCGACCTTGGCTTCTGCGCCCACAATTCATCTTCTAATACGGAGGTGAAATATTTATTGCTGTCCGTCGTAATTAACAAAATGTACGGCCACAAAATACACAACATGCACATAAAGAAATATCGTTGGAATAGAATAATGTTTAATTAATAGATGATTAAATGAAGAAACGTACGAATTCAATTTGGTAACATAACCAAAAAACTATTTTTCTGGATTTTTGAATAATTTCCAACATCTATCATAGTAAATAAATTTAAAAAAATCATGCACGTGTTATGAATGTTTAATTAATCATTCACCATTGAATTATGTTCAAAATTATGAACGAATTTTTAAATAAAATTCAAAAAACTGACCTCCCCCACTCTTGTAGCATAAATATGGAAACCTCCAGACATTTCCAAGTCCCACTGAATAACCGATGCAGGCAAGAACAAATTGTACCTTGTTGGCCCAGTGTGGCCTCTTTGGCTGCCGATAGTCGCCAGGATCTTCGGCATCACCGTCGTCGAAACTCGTGCACGCCGACAAATCGTCGTCGAGTGGTCTGTATCGCAAATTCATTGAAATTAGTAAATTCGTGAAATAAAAAACATTGAATATTTCAAAATATTCTTCATAGTCACAAACGTCATTACCGCGAATCTAATTTATATCACTACTGATCCACTGAATTCGTGTTTCAAAATATAGAACAATATGTACTCAGGTTCTAATGAATTAAAACAAATAAAGTCAGCTTCATAATTTAATGTAAATATATTTTAAGTCTTGTATTCGCAATAATACTTGTTAATAAAAATATAAAAAAAACAGCTTTCATTCTTATGTATCGCGAGTATCTTGGGCCAAGGCCCCTCTCGACGATTGCGCTCCGTTTTGACTTTTGCAAATCTTCACTATAGCTTACACGCATAAATATTCTCACCCATAACCACATTCCGGTCTCTACCAATATTTCGTAATTATTCCCAAAAAAATTAAATCTCAATGGTGCAAATATTTGCATTAGCTCGTCATGTTTTACGGAATGAATTTTAATTCGCAGTAGAAATGGACTTGGCCGATCAGACACAAATGGAATACATCTTCCCGATGGCGAAATAGGCGCGATTCATCAAAGTCGATGATAATTGATTCATCGACAACATCCCACGATGTATGTGTAATTAAATGAGTCACACGCCCCCCTTCTCTCCTTGCTTTTTGCTGTTGGATTTATAGCTTTGACGATAGGTAAGAATTGATCGCAATTTCTTTTCTGAACGTCGATGCAGACGTACGAGCTTCTCTGACTCAATGTTTCATGGAGAGCAATCACATATGGGGAATTCCGTGTAAATTAAAAAACTGACAGTTATTGAGCCTGCAATTTCCAAAATTTCCTCTCGCGTACGTTTTGGATCAACAGTAACTCCTTGAATTTTCAAAAAAAATTATTCCGAGTAGTTCTTTTCATGGAAGTTTAGAAACTTGTATTTTTCAGTGCAGTCATGGAACTTCAACGATATATTACACCTCATTAGAGCGATTTTTATTTATTCATAAATACAAAAACTGAGGTCTTCGTAGTTTTTCGTTTTCAGTGTCAGTGGGTCATTGTTTTTACTGGCATAGAATTATCCGTACGTGCTTCTCGTTTCGTTTGACTTGAGACTAGACTGGACTATTATTCACTTACGGCTTTGTTACTATACACTGAAATTGCAATCCCTGGATGACAAGACCGCGACTTGGGATACCTCCTCTGGACGCACACTGCATTTTCTTCTGTATCTTCTATTGCGTACAATGTTTGCTGAAGACTAAAACATCGACAGACTTTTGTTTTTGTTTTCTTTTGTTAATTCTCAGATTTTTTGTTTTTTATTTTTAATCTCACGTACAATTTGACTAATTGTCTCGTCCAAACGCGCTGAGCTCTCTCACACGTCATGCACGATTGGAAATGATCGTTTTCATACTTGAATTTCTAACTCGTATCGTGTCTTTGAACTGATTTTATGTCGTTTCTTTCACTCGATAAATGTTTCTTTACGATGAGAAGATTTTTTTTAACTTGACGATTTATTGCTTATCCAGTTTTTATTTTTTTACTTTGCCTGTGTCACGACCATGCCCACCCGTCGCCGGAAGAAAACTGCTTGTTCCAAAGGGTACGAATGTTCTTTTATATGTACCAGTAAAATTATCAAGCATTCAAGGTCGTGCCGGTAAGACGGATTTTGTTCATTTACCTGGCGGGATTTGTGATTCTCGCACACTGTGTACCGGAGTTATATTCACCAAACGCGGGCAATGACGAGGGAGCGAAAAAACGTTAGAATTTATTTTTCATAATTTAATGACAAAAATCCACAAGATATTCGTCTTTTTTTTTCTCGAATATTTACTTCTTTATTCTCGCTTTGAAAAAATGTCTCCTATGTTTTCGAATTAATCTTAAACGTTGTTATTCCATGACTACATACATTATTTCCGGAACAAAAAAACATTTATCTTATTTCAGCTAAAACGTGGATTTTCATTTTGAATTTTTTCGTTTTTGCTGAAAGATATTCTTTCCGAAATTTTCATTTTGTGTCACATCTCGAGAGAAACTAAAAATAAAATGTGGAAGTTTTAAAAATAAAAAATTCTACACTGCAGTCGAATTTTTTCTTACTGCGAACGAAAATATGATCAAAAGGGAAACGAGTGATAGACTGTGTTTTATTTTTCTACATATTACGATTTTTAAAATGTAGATAATTTAGGGATCGTGAAATCTTTATGGTGGCAAGGATTCGGCGAAATTTTGCGTTTAATTTAAATCAGGTTTTATTTTGTGATTACGAATTAATACCACGAATAATTGAACGGAATGTCAGCATGTAACTCGTCGTCACGGATAGATTGTTACGAGACCGTACAATTATCAACTATACATTTAACCATATACGCTAACACGAGCACCACACACAGCGTTGTTTCAATGTTGCCATCTGCAAACTCGAGTCTCAGCCACGGTGAAAGTGATCGTGGTTTTACTTCATATTATCCCCGTCCATTATAAATACACACTAGAGTATTCGTCTATAAATATATTAGCCACTTTGTCACGTTTATTTAGGTCAGCTTTGAAAAAATCGTTCATTTATTTACGTTGAAGCAGAGATTCGAGTAATTTGTCAATATTAATAGATTGGCAGCTCGTTTTCGGCGATTTTTCTTATTGATCATAACGAGCACGTTCTAATTTTTTTTCCTTTCCTGAAGATCTTTCATGGCCGTTGAATAAATATTTTTGTACGGTCCAAAGTTTAGTCTTCGTGGCGATATCAAAATCGCGAAAAAGAAACTTTTAACGACAAAATCTTGAAAAACAAATAATGAAGAAACATTTAACCGAAGCTTTGTTCTTATCGATCAATCTCCCAAACTCGATTGTTCACCTGAATACGGCACACAATCGTGTCAGTGTAAATCATCGGGGAAAGAATCACTTTATCTTATTACACGCACGATTTCTGCAAAGTCGATAACGATCCGGATAGTGAAAAATTTGTCACATGCTGGAAGAAAATTTGAAAAAATTAAGAATCAATGAGTTGAGGTTTGAGAAAAGAAACTTACGTGGGTGGATGTACCATGTTGAGTAATTCGGAGGGTGAGGTGGGCACCCTTCGGATGGTGAGTTTGCGTCCATCGGAGGATCCCAATCCGATGGATGCGAGGGAACGTATGGAAACGGAATCGGTGAATGGCCGAATCGATGTGCTGTGAGGATCGCTAAAAACGATGGAGGCCCAACTTTGTTGATTCTGATGGTCGTCGGCATTGTTAGATTTGAGAGATCGCATGCTTGGATAACGATTGTGCCGCGGTACACCGGCGCAACTGTTGGACGTATTAATACCACCGTGTAGCTCGACACCGCGGCTTATTCTTCCAGCTGCATGGCCAGAATAACCGTGAGTTGAATTATCACGATATAGTCGAACTTCCGGCTCGAGACCGGCCAATCGTTGATGACGATTAGTAGACTTGTTATCGTGAACGCTGTCCGTACTGCTGTTGCCGCTGCTCGATCTCTTGACGCCATTTGTAAAGGACATATTGCCGCCACCAATCGGATTAATCGACGGTGCAACGACGATTTTACGACTGCCAGAACTAAGTAGTCGTACCCTCTCTCTTTCGCTCTCGCTCGGTGTATCCGAATCGACGAGATCTTGATGGCTAGCCCCATAACCTTGAAAATGTTGAGTTTGACCTTGGCAGGCCTGAGTATGAGTGTGTCCTTGGGGTTGTTGAACGTAGCCTTGGGCCTCAAACCCTTGAGAACGTTGATTATGTCCTTGGGATTGCGGACTGTTCAACGAATCGTGATTTCCTGGCGTTCTTATCACGTCCGGCTCCATCTCATCCGAACCATCCTCTTCCGGCATTGTACTCATTTTTCGTACATTCGATTGTTTTCCCATCGTTGCCAAACGACCACTTCCGCTAGCAACCCCGTGTTGACCCTTCAACAACGACGATTTGTTTCCGCATTCACCCATCATCGATTATCACTTCTCCTCGTACTCCGCTCGACGCTTCCACTTTCCCGATTTATCAACCACTGCAAATTTTATATTCTATTTTAGCACCATTCCCATTTATCACTCATGCCAATTTTAATCCGTTACTCTACTTGTCATCCCCTTCTATTTCCTAACATTATCCACATTTTTGACATCTCATTATTTCTATCAGTAGCAGGTTTTCTCTGTGAATCAATCATTCATCGTTATCCTCAATCACTTTCCCTAACTGGATCAAAACTTTAAGTAGAGAAAACATGCAGCATACGATCAATACTGCAAGTAATGTGAAATAGTCCAAACCCTCAAAAACACTAGCATTAGTAGTTATTTCGACTACTCAACAAATGGAGATTTAGTATTTTTCTCATATTCATAGCAAACCATGTATAGTAATTTGCTCTACTCGCTCTGACGAAATAGATGCCAAGAATTTCTTTGTATTTTCAAAGAAAATTATCGATGCATTCTGTGCTTGCGTAATCATTTTTTTTTTTGCCCATGTAACGGAGAGAGATTGGAGGCAAAAGTATAAGAAAGAGAAAGAAAACTATGTTATCGTGTAAGAGCTTGTCCGAGTCCGCGAGATGAAAACGTGTTTTTATGACGAGTGAAATATCTAGGTCGAACGATTCAAGTGATACACACGTCAAGATTCGAACGTGACCAGTGCTCCAGTGCGCTCTAATGACGACCAAGTAACAACTTTATACCCTTTAAGACTCTTCTGGACGGTAAACATCCTACATGTAAACGATTCCCAGTCTATTTGACTTTATTCACTTAGCAATCAAACTTTATTTCATTTCATCTCATCAAGGACGATCTTTCAATCGTTCCAATAAAATTAATGTTTTTTTTTTCTTCTATAAAATGTAATGACTCTCCAAATGATTTTAGAAATGATCCATTTTCTTTATTTATCGTTATATATTTTGATATAAGTTTGTAGATTGTTTATTCTGCTAGAAAATAAAGAAAGAAGGAAACTAATTCAGATGAAAAATTCGGGGGATATTTTGCATCCAAAAATTGCTGCCTTCGGTCTATTCTATTCTTTTAACAATTTGTTTTTGAAGAAATATCACATTTTTATTTTATACAGTGTCATTTATTTTTTTCTTGCCATGAAATGACCCATAATTATGACTAGACTGTCAGAATTTTTTTTATAATGTATTTCTGGTCTCGTGTTCCCAGGAAATGACGAAATTTCCGTCTGAGACGAGTCTCCCCGTTCGGAGAAACTATGATAACTCAGCGGTATCGACGAAATGAGCCATTAAGATGCTTCGATAAAGACGAGAATACATATTCCTTTAATAGGAAGTTGTGACGCATGATTTAACATTGTATGTGTATGCTTTAGGGATTAAAATCAGAATCAACAGTTCCAACGCTTGGAATTTCATTTAATTTGTCATTTTTCGGCCCTCTTGCAAAGGAATGCAAAAAAAAACCTGATTCTCTAGACAAAAAGGCTATTCCAATGTCGAATAAAATAAGAGAAAAGTTTCCGTCAAAAATAGCCTTGCTATGATGAATATTATTTTTAGATCGAGAGAACTTTGGAAAAATCTTACGTAAAAAAGAGGTAATAACAATAACCTACTATTCTCTAATTAGAAGGTACGCGGCCACTTCGACTCGTGTGCCAACTCAATTTTGACAACTCGGGCTTTTCTCTAATTATAAGATATTCGCTTTGGTTTATAGCGTAACGAAAATACTTGGATGGATTCTTCAACGATTTTTTTTTCAATCTTTTCGTTCATATCGCATTAATGGTTATTTTTTTTTTCATGGTGGATTCGACCATGCAAGGGACGAGATTTTCTCCCATTATTACGAAGTTTCTTTTACATGAACAGAAAATGGGTGAGGGTCATGGACCTGCTAATTTGACCTGGAATGCCCCAACGACATGTAGAGATTGCTCGTGGTTCTTCTACATGCCTCGGAGCGAAAGCGTGCGCTGTAAACTTGGCGCCAAATTTGCTCTCTCAACTTCTTTCACGTTTAAGAATGAAAAACAATCGAGGACCTCATATTACAAATGAATTTATTTATCTTCATGACACTGCTATTTTCGACATTTATTTTCTTTTCAATTATGTAGCCATTCTGACATTTCCGACAAGAAAAATTTCCTATAAAAAAAATATGAACCTCGAAACCTTTTGTTTTATGAAAAAAAAAAAACAGCGACTAGAGTTGAAAGAAAAAAAAAATAACAATCAGTGGAGATTGAAATTTTTCTGACAAGTCACATAAAAAATAAAAAATATTTTCTCGCTGAGAGATATTATCGGAACGAGAGAGAAGCAAGAACCGGATCGTGAACCGGTCGTAAGTGGAGAATTTATTAAATTTACAGAACAAAGTGCATTTGCGCATGCCTAGTTATTTGATAAAGACAGATTCATAATCCAGCAAATTGAACAGTATTAGTAATTGATTACAGAATAAAATGATGACCAAGCGATGGTCCATGGATTCTAGTTTTCCTTCGACTCAAATAACTCATTAAAAATGAATTAAATTCAAAAACTTTTAATTTTTTTAGAATGACAAAGTTCTAATCACTTCACCAATTTATCAGCTGATCTCAACGAACTGCAATCAATAACTTAGTTTCTCTGAACGCTGCTTAATTGAAAATAAAAAGTGACAATAAAGGGAACTCTTCACAAAGGAATCTCGTCATCAATGTACCTGTCAGATATCTTCGTCTCTCAATTCCACTGCTGTGCTTAGCATTGGAATGACGAACGTACTGAAATGCATCGGGTCTTTCTCCGGAAGGCACGAAGCTCTCGGTTTAATAAACGCTCGTCGTGTTCGCGATTCCAGCTCCCACTGCTTCAACACACTCCTTCCACTCACTCTACAGTATAAAAGAGAGAGAGAGAGAGAGAGAGAGAGAGAGAGAGAGATAAAAATACTAGTAGTTTTACTCCGTCTTGCACATACTGTTTATCTACAGGGTATGCGAAACGTCGGAGTCCACGATTAACATGACAAATAGATCGAGAAAGTTTTTCGTCTGAAACTCAAGCCTCACTCTCAGTACACTCTGTATAAACCATTTATGAAGTGGAATATACAGCGAAAAATTTGTATAGGTGTTGTTTGACCATACAGCAAATACGTCCGGTCTCAACTTCGATACCAATCATGCCAGATATTCATTCCACACAGATTCAAGAGTATTTATGAAAAAAAAGCGTTTTCTAGAATTTCATACTTTGTCTTGATCATCAAGTGCTCAGAGTTTCGTTTCCCAAATCGTTTCGATCAGTGAATCGTCTAATTGTTATTGTTACTCTCCAAAAATGTGTGCATATTTTGAAAACTTTTTACTACGAGTTGCGCTGAATTAATTTATCGCAAAATTTTTTAAATACCTGAATCGTTTATTTTGTTTCAGCAATTTCAGTTAAATTCTGGAAAACATTTATATTCTTTTTAATGCTGTCACTCGAAATTGCGCTCTAAGAATTACTCATCTAATGGTACTGAGTGGCAATATAAAAAGTGGGGATCAAGTACTTTGAATAATCTTTTAGAATTTTTCGAGCAAAGTTAAGACATTGAATCATACTGCGAATTTTTAATCTCAGAATATAAAAATTGAATAAAAAAAAGTTTGACCATTGGAAACTAGAAAAATAAAAGAATCAGAAATAAAAATGGACCCGGCTGAATTACACACTTGTGAGGACGCGCACTGTCAGACGCTGACTGGGCCACACACGTGGGCTCAGTTTCACCTGGATTCGATCTTTAGGCATACAACGGACCGAGCCACATTTCCCCAGGTGCCGAAGATTACAATCAAGTTAAAATCAATGGATAGATATAAATAATGAATCAATTGAATTTAAAATAAATTTGTATAAACTCGCGAACCCGATAACAATATGATCCACAAAAAACAATGAATGAAATGAGGCTCTCGGTAAATGTGGGAGTCGTACGACCAACCGGGCGATCTGGCGACGAGCAACTAACCGGATAGAAGTTTTGCCACGCGGCCGAGACATTTTAGTGCTCGCAACAGCCTCACCGAGCGAAATATATCTATATACGTTTGTTACTTTAACAGAGTGCGCTTTTGCCGCTACGAGAGAGATAATGGAACTCTCGAGAGTCTTGTTGGTCGCGGGTCTCTCCGTGACCAGACTTCGGAGGAAAACACGTTTGCATGATTCCTGAGGTATCCGAGTCTTTATTGTTGGGATTACATGAAATAGATTTCAGCTTTTCGTGCTTCATTCGACATTGCCAAATTAACATTACAACAAAGAATTATTGTCCACGCCACCTATGAGCGACGTTAACATTTTATCCACAGCTCATTTTCATTAAAAAAACGTTTCGTTCGATCGTGGTGAAAAATCATCGGAATGGAGCTCTCATTTTTCGTTCTTCCAGGCACGCCTGCATGGAAGTCTTTGTCGGTAAGAAAGTACAGTACGACGAGATCGCGATCACAGCGTCTCGTCGTGTCCTCAAAATGCACTGCTGCCGTTACTACTTGGCCGACCGCCAACTATTCTACTTACCGATCCATTTCTACTCTTGTCCGTTCAAACACTGCCTTTTTCTACTTACACCGGAGGAAATTGGTCGTCGCTTTTTCCTTAGCCAACAGTCGTTTTACTGCGACGAAAAGGCTTCTTCGCTTCTGTCATAGATTGCGCCGATCGTATTGTCCGGTTGAATCAATATTCCATTTGAAAAACTCCAGTCACGAGAGGTTTGCGTTTTAATGGGCAAAGAATCTCGATAGTGGAAAATGCATTAAATTTTTGGTTTCTGTGTCATGGATTCCCATCAAATTCTCAATAGAATATATCGTCCGATTCTGAACAATGAAAACGGTGCGCTGACCGGGTTTGAAAAAGTCCGGGAGAAACGAGAAATTTTCAGTTGTTCATTCAAAGTTGAATAAATCTATTCTTCGATCTCGAGAGAGTGGAATTCCTCTTCGGATATAAAGGTCTCCGGAAATAAAAAGGGTTGAGGAAAAAAGAACAATTTGCTCATGAGAAGTCTCGTACGCGAAGTCTCGTACGTTCGTGTGTCCTCTCGCTCTCTTTCTCTCTGAACATTGATGGTGAATTAACCTTGTAACATACAAGCCACAGTCTCGAAGATGCTGGTTCCCACATCATGAGTACAGAAACGATCGAAACTTTTTTCTCTTCAGGTTGTAAGCTCTAAGTGTAAAATGATTATAGCAGCAAAAAGTAACAAAGGAAAGTACATTTTAGTCGACCATTTGTTCGAGGTTCTCCACAAAAAAAATACAAGACTCTATTATCGAAGGTCCATTTCAATATACGAGGTCGAGCGTTTTTACGTCGAAATTACGTTCCACAATCCTCTTACGCCATCACGATGTATTCATAAATTTGTGTGAAAATTATTATTTTTTTATTCACATTCTAAATTCCATTTTTCGCCACAGTTCATTTAACCATAGGATTTAATATGAATGAGAAAATAATACATCGACTTTTGGTGCTAGATTGAAAAAAAAAGGATTTTCTGTAAACAACAATTTTTCTAATTGAAATTCCGTATGGGGACATCTGTATTTTATAATTAATGGCTGTTATTAATTCATGCGCACTTTTGACCGGGTTTGCTTGAAAAAAATAGCGTTTTCAACCTGTAAAGGTCAATGAGCAAACGCGACGGGACCTGGTAAATGAGCAAAATAAATGAACACGCAATAAGGCAGCCCTGAGCTCTTCTCAGTTATTATACATAATTTAGTCATGACGAAAGGGATGTATGAAGTAAAGGGGTCAACGTTCTGCGTAATATTTGGCTCATTCGTGTCGATATGAATAATGTACACATGCAAGCGTTAACCGAGCTTGTGTGCATTCATTTTTCAGGTTAAGGTGATTCGTTCGTCGTTGGCACGATCGCCAAAAAAAGTATCGAGTTTTCAAGTGAAGAAAAAATCTTTATCAAACATTTTGTTATTGGTATGAAAAGTGTTCGCATTATCAAGAAAATTCGTTGACTCATCGTCAAAGTGCCGGACGATTTGCTTTCGTAAGTGAATCATATTCGCACTGTCAAAATCTTGGATATAATTTTTCCGGCATTCATTTGTTACTGTTGCAAAGATCGATTGGACAAATCACAGAAAGAGGAAATCAATCGGCGACATGTGTGGCAAATGATTTATTAAAATTCACTTGTTTTTTTTTTCATAACGAAAGTGAACAGCGAGTGCATACGCGAATTTTGTTTTAAAACAAAAAGCATCGGTGAGCATTACACGCTCTTGGCCATTCAAAACTTTTACGTAACAAGACCATAATTTATTAAGGTGTCCTTCACAGGGACGTTTTTGCAACGAGAACATCTCTCACTCAACTCTCATCATAATAAAAATATTAATGGTCACTTGTCTTCGCTTTTTTTTCTCTCTGTTTTCCACTTCTCGAATTTACAACTCTCTTTCTCTTTTTCTCGCCCCTTCTTCTCCTCCGGTTGCCACTAGCACTTGCAGCCACTCGAGAGACACAGTTAATAAATATTTGTTAGAAAAAACGTTATTTTCCTTTTCACCTTTTCATCCACAATTTTTTGAATACGAAATGCCAATAGAAAAAATCTTTACTTCATTAAATTCGTTCGTTTGCACCTCATATTGCTCCTCGTAGTAATTTTTTTTCCAACAAATTTATTACTAAACACAATAATGTTTTTTTTATACATTTACGTATTGTTTTTTGTACTTCGTTCAACATATTTTATTTTTAAAATGACTTCACATATGGCCTACACAAATTTTGATAATGAAATCGAGGAGGAAGTTGTTCTGCGTAGAATGATATGCACAAGGAGAAAGTTAACGATTAAGAAGGATGGGCGATGAAAGTGGCAAAAGGATGAATCCCTCGCGGATTCCTAGAGGATCAACTGGTTCGTTTCATACTGAAAAAAACCGGCTACCTTTTGTCGCAAAGTCGTTAAACACTCCCTTTCCCCTTCACCCAGCCCTCATTCATTATACGTATGTATATAGTTCCTCCGGAGTCATGCGTGCATGAACAGAGGACGTTGCATGCGAAATTTCAAAATGTTGGACATAGAAATATTCAATTTAAATAATGAATGAATCCATAGATAATTCAACCAGACGAATTCAAGTGGCTGAATTGAAAACATCAAATTTACAACCATGGGGAATCTATGGTAAATTATGTAAATCCATCAATATAAAAAGAAGTTCATTAGACTTTGAATATCTGACTCTGTTCATATGTATCCAACATCCTCCCCGATGTTTTCAACTACAGTTATTTTTAGTGTTTCGGGATGAATAGGAAATTGATCAGCATATACGTTGAATATAAGAAAAAAAAGGCAATGGTATATTTTTTTCACTGGAAATTTTGCAGAATGTAATAATCATTACGACCGATGAAAACGTACCTACGAAGATTCATTTTTTACGTAGTGGGTACCATTTGCCACGGAAACCAGACACAAAAAATGTTTTTTTTTCTCTCGACACGGAAGTTTAATGGTTGATTATAATATTTCTGAAGAAATATTTAAATAAAAATGGATTAATTGATGCATATCGAAAAAATGTGCTGGTTGAAATGGAAGGCCCCATCTATATCCGTATCTCGCAGAGAAGTGAAAGTATAAGAGCGCACAGACTCTCGATGTCGTAATCAAAGGTCGACTCATCTCTTGCCAGTGGAGAATAAAAAAAAAAAAACAAACAAAAAAGAAGGAGCAAGTGGAGGAGGAGACGAGAGCAACGAGATATATCGAGCGCAGTTTCAACAATTTATGCACAGAACACGAGGAGGCTTCTCGCGACAAATATATATCTTGGTTCGTCGATACGTTATAAAATTATCTGCATTCGATCAAACTCAACCCAGAGCCATTTAAGATCCCATTGGAACGGAGCACCACTTGAAAGACAATTTTTTTGCTACAAGGACCTTCTGTATGCATAAATTTATATCGAACAACTATTTTTTTAACGCGTCAAAATACTGTAAAAATGTAATTCAAAAAAATATTGATTCATTGGGGAATTTCATGTAAGAATAAGCATAAGAAAATCCTTCAAGTTTACCATTTTTTTTTTCGGCTCTTCCGAAAGCATATACGATTAGGTAAACATTGACGACACATCTTTGGGATGCGCGGAAATTCGAAAAATAAATAAATAACAAATTGACATTCAGCTATGTCGTCGATTCGGTAAGAAACGCCCCATGTATCGTTTATCTTAATAGATTAGATTTATGTACTTAATCGATTACGCAAAGCTTAGATCGTGTCGTTCGAAATATCGTAATTTGGTCATTTAATACACAATTCTCAACAAATCTCCGAAATTTTTCTCTGGACCTCGTTGGGCAAGTTTAGAAAACTCAAAGAATTCACCGAGTGCAGAGAAATTCCTTTTTTTTCTAAAAATTGACTTCTAACCGTTTTAAAAAATTTCTTCATCACGTGAACTTTCATGAATTATGCATTCTATTTTGAAAAAAAAAAAACAGCAATCAGGGATATAGGTTTATCGGTCAATTTGGTAGGAAATTGTTTTTGACAGGAATGAAGAGTATGAGGCAAGTAAAATTGGAAATATGTGTTTTTGAATTATTACAAAGTGATACGAAAACAAATTATCGTTTGTTTTTACGACAAAAGATACTAGACATTTCGTTTCGATTCTCCTTTCACTCGCTCCTACTTTTTGTTTCACACTTTTGTCTGCATTGATTTCTTTTCAATTCAATCCTGATAATTGCTCGTGGAATATTTTTCATATATTCACGTGAAAATTTCTGCAACATACGAGCAGTTTCTTTTCCTGAGCTCTATTAGTTAATGTGTTGTCGATGTTAGTGGAGCCACTGGGCCAAGGCCTCAGTTACTTTACAGTTCGCTTTACACGAGCCAGAGTTCAATTCCCACGAGGCTAATCCCGTCGACATTAAACACGGGCGTGTCGTTTACTCGTTCATTCCAATCTAATATAATTGCAGATACGACACTTCGAATTCGATCGAATTCAATTAAATGATTGCAAAGAAAAAAAACAACAAGAAATGAATGGAAATAAATTTTGCTTTGGCATTTATTCGACGTGTAGTTCGAAAAAATAAATTGTGAACAAGACAATTCAACGCGAAGAACTTATTTACATTTGAAAAAAAAAAACCGGAATTTTGGTCGTAAGTTCGTTTTCCAAAGAAGTTACGATTGGGGGGAAATACTTTCGTAATCAACATTAAGCTTGAAGAATTTTTACTACAAATTTGTCAGGGGAGTCATTTCGCTGTTCAAATGAGATACAAATGACATACATGTCGACTTAGGAACGGTCTGAACAAGTTTGAATTGGCGAAAAACGGATGATTAATTTTTGGGAACAAAATGAATTGTTTTCAGTGGGTAGAATATGCTAGTTAGAGCTATTTCTGTTGCGAGTTAATAACAGTGCATAATTAACGTCAGCGAGAAATTAGACAGACAAGCACGAGTATATAAAACAAGATTCACATTGATAATTCGTTGTAAATTTTCACACACCGTTGTACACTTTGAAAAACGGCGTGTTTGATAGACTGGGTGTGATGAACGGACTAATTTTATTTCATCAACGAAATTAATGGAATTAAAATTTGAAAAAACATAGTGCACCGTATAGTATTTTTGGTTAATTTACCGTGTACATTTTCCTGCTGCCTGGACCATTGCGTGTCGGATGAAGCGATTATTTTGACAAAAGCTTAAATAATTCACTCGAAGATGAAGAAATGTTCAGTTCGCCAATGTGAGACCCCACAAATTCTTGCCAAGTTATCAAATTCTGGGAACTTCTTCTCCGATTTCTAAAGACCTATGCAATAAACGAAAAAACCAAAGAGCTCATTATTAAAAACAACAAAACATAAAAAATTCGGGATTTTCAAGGTGAGCCGAAGCAGGAGACTCGTGCGAATATCGTTGTTAACTCGGTCTGACCTCGAAATTCTTACGAAATCACTGGAATCTGGAGGAAACTGGAAGACCAAGATGCCGCGCGAGGTCGAGAAGTTTACGTGCTAGAAAAATCGTTGAATTTTATAAATTTATTATTTGTTCATAAAGCAAAACCACGAACAAGCAATTTGTAAACATAGCGTTCGTATATATTTTACAGATTTCCTAGACCATGAAAAAAAAATTAATATTCTATTTATTCGAAGGAATTTCGCTGTTTCAAGTTTTCCAAAACATCCTCGAACCCGTTTTCATAAACACCGATCTTAACTGATCATCGAGTTTCTACAGGAATGAGTTGAGAGTTTTTGCAGAGTATACTATTTCCATTCATTTTACTTCAAAACGAGTTTGCACACGGTGCCCCTTTTCTTTGCCACATGTCATGCGAGTGTTTTGACAAATTACACGAAGCAAGCAAAGGGCACGAAGAACAGCATTGCCTGCAAGAAGCAGTCCTGAGAAAATATTTCTAGGGATAAATGAATAAACGAAAAATAATCTTTCGGAATATATTTTCATTCAAAATGTGATGGCGTAAGGAGCAAAAACCTGTCGAATAATAATGATTTTCATTATTTTGACCAGCGACTTTTCAAGTGTGGGAAACATCCGAAAACCTTCCACTTCGGTCATATCGAATCGAAATAGTCAAAAATATGCTAATAAAAACAAAAAAAGATTTCTCTATCGGAATTCTCATCGATTAGTTCGTCAGAACTGATCATGAAAATTGTTTCGTTAAAGCGTTTCGTGGCTCGAAATCTGCAGTTTTTCAACAGCTTTTTAGATCTTCCACGTTATTATTTAATTATCGTTATCAAATCGTTCGATTTATTTCGTACAAAATCTAAAAATGATCCGATTTTGATGTTTTTTCAAAATACTTTCTAGAAGCCTGTAACCATGAATGGTAAAAAGACTGAAACGGGTTTTTGCTCGTTGAATTGATTCCTCCATAATGGTGTTTTTGAAATATGTTAAACGTAAAGAAAACTCTGTGACTATTTCGTTTCGTTCCGTCATCGAAAGTAAAAATGGAACAGCAATGTCGGGCTGTTTTTCAAAATCGAGACTCGAAGCTAAAAAGTCGTTTTTCCAAATAATTTCAACGTTCCTTTTTCACGGGGATAAGGTATTTCGAAAAAGCCTAAAAATTGGAGCTTTCTCAATGGTTTTTTGATGGTTTAGCGCTGTTTACTGCATTCCAATACTTAAGTAATTATACGTGGATTAGCGCTTCCTTGCGTAGGGAGTAAAAGGACAGTAGTCCATTGGCAAAAAAACAGTTCCTGTTGGCTAGTTTACATGAACAAAGTTCTCGAACGAGCGAATGAGCGTTTTAGCTTAAAATCTCAATTGTGCTACTTTTGCAGACACCGGCGATTTATCCACTGTTTCCGAACGATTTGTCCCTAGCGGCTCTAGTCTCTAGTTAAAAGGTACCGTTGGCAATTTTTTATTTTTGTTTGAACGACACCAAGTAGATCGTACCAAAGGTTTTACGAGGACATGTGTAGCTGAAGCATGCAAGGAGAGCAGGGTGGCGCTAAATAGTTTCAGAGGGAGAATATTGAAAGATCGGCGTATATACACGCCGAAATACACACTTTCCCGGGTTATGTAAAGGCTTAGACTGGCTGTAGACTCCCAGGAGAGGTATAAAGGTCGGCTGTTCCCCCAACGGACTTAGAGTTGCTCGCGAACTTCACAACCGCAATCATCGAAAAGTGATCTCTATATTCATACATATCGAGACATATATTCATATGACTTAAAGTTATTTAACTACCTTCGTAAACACGTGACGCAAACACAACATCCTTTTGCACACGCTTCGATAAACATACATATATGTAGTCAAAATATACACTTACGTACATTGTACATCATAGTTGTAGTACCGAGTTTCTGACGAATCCACTGCGTTCGCAAACTTGTTTGTACGCAACATTCATTCAATAACATTTTCGTTTACCTACATATACATAAATATATACAGATACATAGATGTATATGCGTTTGTTTATATTTTGATAAATATATTTATTGAAATATTTTAACACATGACATCCGCGACAACCGCAACGATCAGCATGCGTGTCCTAGTGAGTATCGCCCCCTGCAATAAATCCACACTCTTCCGCAAATTACAAATTAGTTTGCTCTTGTTTTTTAATCTTACTCGAGTATACGCAGTCCGGGATGTTGCACTGAAATTTTTTTATTTCTCAATGCGAAATATTTAGAATTCTGTATGCTTTTATTTTATTTCGAGGAACTTTTGAGACTGTGTCGCATTTTGCAAAAAGAAATATCTGGCCATCTCGAAGTGTGGGCGATTTTAAAAGTTTGATGCAGAAATTACTCGTGCATCAAGCGTCGAGTATTGGAAAGAAACAGGGAATCGTATAACGATCGAAATGTGCTGGCGAAAAATCGAAATACGAAAAAAAATGCACGGATTTTTATCGAAAGGCAAAACAAATTTTTATTAAAGTTAACGAGAATCTCGTTTCGGTCACGAATAATGAACAAACGGATGGAAGCACGAAATACAGTTAACGCTTTCACGAAATAAAGTACAAAGACTTAGGATTTCACGAACTTATGCGCGTGCGAAAAAATTAAAAACAGTAGAATGTGAAGATGAGATAGCGTTTCGACACGAGCTTTGCTCACGAAAGACGCTCGTCTGGTCAAGCAATGAGTTTCGCTTACCTCATAATTCCCCTTTTCAACTTTTATATTATTTCATTTTTATCCTTCATTATTCCCGATATTTCGAAATTCACAATCGTTGCTAAAAATAAAACGAAAGGGAAAATAATCGTAAGTGTGCAGGTTCGATTCAAGTTAGTATTTTTATTCTGACTCGAATATTGAAACGCTTGCAAAATTGCGCACATCTTCATACGCAGACGGACCGAGACATGTATTTGATATAAAGAAATATATATATACATGTATAAATGTACAGAAGTTTGTATAGGAAGAGATCACCTTTCACTGACCCAAAGACTGTGACATAATTTCTGATCACAACTAATCGATTAAATTTCATAAAGTACGAGCGATCCTTTAAACGAGAATTATTATGGTCAGACTGCCAGATACAAATGTTTATTACAATTATATTCATTGTATAATACTCATTTGCAAGATACGCTGTGACCTTTATACGATTTATTGAGATCCATTCACTCAAATTGCTCTGCGATGCACTTCAATTTCGATAAATTATTATTCTACTCATTAAAGATATGAATTTTAATTAAATTAAAAAGAAATAACCATTTTCAATCGGAGGAATTTATTTTTTTCTGAACTTGAACTCAGGTTTGAATAGATGAAATTTCAATTTTTCCATTTCAACCATAATGAACAAATTGTTTTATTAGCCCGAAAGAGTATATCTAGTTTATTGATTTTTACAAAATTCCAAGTCAAGTCCAAAGTATGTAGCATGTCTTTTTATTTAAATATAAAATCATTCGACAGCCTCGAACTCATCCTTTGAAAATTACCTTGATGACATCCGAATATGTAAATTGATGAAAAAAATTCTCCATTAATTGTCAGGCTTGTTTGTCAAGCAACTCTTGAATTTCTTTTCGGAGAATGTCCTGTCGAGGTGAATGATATATTGGATCGAGTCAATCTGACCGATCATCCCGCTTCCAATAAGAAATTCTTTCATTACATTCTTTTTTTCTTCTTTTTTTTTCAGATATTCGCTTCAGTCCTCCTGGCAGCGGCAAATGGCCAGCAATACTTTCGAGAGCCAGAAAAGCTCCTGAAGGGAAGTCACACGGTCGGGGACAATCCTGGAAGTTACCAGTTCAGCTACGAGACGGAAGGAGGCATTTTGCAAACGGAACATGGTTCGCGTAAATACGAAGGAACGCCGGACGAGACTCAATTGATACAGGGATCGGTTCAGTACAACGCACCTGATGGAACTCCGATATCTTTGAGTTGGACTGCCGATGAATTCGGTACTCAAGTATCGGGAACTCATATACCAACTCCACCACCGATCCCACCTGCGATACAGCGCGCCCTCGAGTGGATAGCGAAGCAACCATCAACGACCGAACAGCCGGAGGAAGATCAGTCGATCCAGTCGAGACAGTCCTCGGCTCAGACTCGGAACTACGAGCCCAAAAACGACAATCAACGCTTTGGGGACATCAAAAAATCAGCGAGACGCAATTAATTCATTTTACAAACAAACAAATCAATTTTTCCACCATTTTTCATACTTAGAATATTTTTATACATAAATAAATATATACTTGTATACATGTGTGTTTTATTCGCGGTGAAGCATGTTTTTTTTGCAGTATCATCGTACAAGAATTAAAAAACTGTCCAAACAAATTTTAGCACCATAGCAAATGTTTATTTTGCATTTTGAAAATTGTTTATAACTATTTGACGATTTTTGGTATGAAGTCGATGAATAATTTCACATGCGGTCGCTACCGATCAGGAGTGCATACGATGTTGGCCAGGAAATTGTTCAGAGCGATGTGCCTGATTCAAAAATAAAATGAAAAAGATTCAAATGGTTTTGCAATTTTTAGAACTTTTCCTCTCATTAAGGGAGCTCCAAATGGTCATAGTGACGCAAATCTTGGCTGCAACATTAATTTATAAACTTTTTTTTGTTCATTCTTTTGGAAGATATCTGGAAATATCGTCGTCAAGGTAAACGTGATTTCCTGGCTAATATTCGTCATTAATTAACGCGAACGCATTAAAAAACTTTAGAATGATCAAATTCCAAAATTTCGTTGGTCCATTCGCTGTCGTTTTCCGAATTTGAGGCGTCGTGACTATTCCTCACAACCCCACGTTTGCGAAAATAACAAAACGTTCGTCAATCCCCAGAACAATAAATAAAACACGTCATTCCCAGTAATCAAGAAATTTGCAGTGAAAGTTTTCTTTTTATTTATACTGCATTTTTTATCCGTCCGTTGACACGATTGCTTTTAGCACTTTTGCTCATGATGTGCATTTAAATTCGCACTTTTTTGAGAGAACCATAAAGCCATACCATAAATCGCAATGTGCGAGTGAATCTTTCGAAATAAACAGAACGTGTTAAAATTGGCGCGTTACGCATCGAGCAACGAATAACGCATGATTCTTATAAATAGATGTTGGTGTTCGCACGTGAAACAAAAATTAACTTGTATCGATTTTTTGAAAACTCAAAATTGATCCCCGATTTTCTGCAAATGATTTTTGGCATTTTTTCTTTTTCAGTTACTGATAATTTATCAGTGAACAAAAAAAAGATACGCATCACTACATCAGTGGTTTGTACTCAAAACATTTTAAACACTTTTTTAAATATTTAATGCAAAATCAAAATCCAAATTTCAACCAAATATCGTTGACTGTCTCAGAGTCACTGTTTCAGACATTCCGCGGTTAAAATGAACAGTTTGAACCTGCCAAATCCGGCAATCTCTCGTTCCAAAGAGAGCTCTTGATCTGAATGAAATCGCCCGAGCATTGCACAACTTAGAAAAAATGGGAAAGCGATAGCAGAAAATAATTTTTTACGTAAAACTCGTCAAAGAGAACGTGAACGAGTAATAATTTATTTACAAAGTCGTGACTTTTGCGGTGCACGTTACAATGAACTTGAATGAAGAAAAATCTCGATTTACAAATATATTATCTTACAATTCGAGCGTAAATTAGTTTTAATTAATTTTCATTATAATTTAATTACTAAATGAAAATTAATGAAATCCGGTATGGATAAAATTGTCGAATGCATTCACTCGAGATGAATACTATACTATTTATTAATTCAATCATAAAAATTTGCTATTCGACGACTCGCTTGAATCGAAGAAATGAAAAATAAACGTTGACTCAGAAAAACGTGTCAATCGCGAATGAAGGACTGATTTTTGTTTGTTTGTTTTTTTTTTTCATTTATTTTTGGATGATTTAAAAAAATCTAACTCGATTACTTTGTTACATTTCAATTACGTTTTTCGTTCTATTGTTTGGGTGCGTCGATATCATTTTCCTCGGGATGGGCGGCGATGTACTCGAGAGCCCGAAGGATTTCTGCGGGAATTGGTGGCGGCGTTGGCAAATGAGCTCCCTGAGGTTGGAAACCATTTTCATCGGCGATATAAGTCAATTCGATAGGTGTTCCATCTTCACTGGTATAACTGAAACGACCTTGGGCTGACATCGCCTCGTTCTCCGTACCAACGTTCTTCAATTGACCCTGCTCTTCCGCTTGGATTCCATTTCCGGTCTCGTAACTCCACGAGTACGAACCATCCGGATTTGGACCATCCTGACTTTGTCGAAGGATTGGGATGGGGGTCGTATTATCGAGGGGGGCTGCTAGAGCAACTGCTGCCAAAGCCGAAACGATAAGTGCCTGAAAAAAAAAAAAAACAAATAAGAATAATTTGTAATTTGACGAAAAAAACAACGTCATGAAAAAATTTCCAGGATCTTCGTCGTTAATTAAATTGAACAGAAAAAAAATGTGTTCAAAAATATTTTTTCCTTCGAATTCTCTTTGGAAAAAATCGATTCTCGTATTCAAAACTATGTTCCAAGAAAGATTTTTATTACATCGGGCGTAAAAAACAATTCATTAAAATTATTCACGTTCATTTCATCAACAACGATAAAGATCAGGCCCAAAAAATGTGGTATTCATTTTGTTTTTTTCTTCGAAGAAGTCCCATGTGTGAAAACTCATGAATAAAGTATGAGTATGAGTATTATCAGTAGAATTCTCACAGACCGTGACTAAGCCCAAATTAATTCACGGAATCGCCGAGATCCCTTCACAGCCAGATGAAAAAAAAAAAACAAAACTCGACGAGACCGTTCTCGATCGAATGAATTTGTATTTGCATATCGAGGATAAGATCGATCCCATTCGTGTCTACTATAGCTTCTCATCTTCCTGAGTCGTCATTGTAATCACTTAGAATATTGTTTCCTAATAAATTATTAATTATTCCACTTTTCATAATATCCTCCAGGGCCTTTTCTCAATGACCTCACCATCTCTCGTTTCTCAATTACGTTCCTTTTATATTTCATTAAACATTGTGAAACACTGTTTCCTCGAACATCTCAGAAAAACAAATGAATTTTCAAGAATAAATTTCGTAGTCCAACCTTCGAAAGGATTTCGAAACATTTGAAAAATATTTAAGCAAATCTATGAATTTTCAACAACAAAATATTTCTCATTTTTATTATTAAAAAATAATTAAAAAAAAAAAAAAAACAAACAAATTGAGCTTGAAATTTCTTGAAGATAAAGTGCAACAGACATAATGACAAACCAATAATAAAAGAAACATCCAACAACTTTTACACTCTGTGTTTAAACACAAAACGTCAACCGAGATTCTTCATACTCACACATGCACGGATAGGCATGTGTATTAAATCAGCTGGGCCACTTTCTACCGCCAAATTCTGCAGAATACTTTCATTTCCCTTTATCGCGAAATCAGTACGCGAACTATACGTAAGGATATTGAAAAAAATATAATTTTTCCATTTTGAATTCCATATTAATGATGTTCCGTAAACACTGATCGTAGCACGAAGGAGAGTATAAAAAATGATGACTCAATAATGCTATAAATTCGTTGACTATCAATGGTGAAAAAAAATTCACTGCGGTTTCGATTTAGTTCGTGAAAATGAATTATCAGAACTTTTGTAATTTTATTCTTATCTGAGAATGAAGAAAACGAAGAAAAAAAAGTCATAATTTGCTATTCACTACTCACCAGTTTGAGCATTGTAGAATTGTTTTTTTGTTTTTGCTTATTAATTATTTAAAACCGTATTGTTTGTTTTATTAAGCGCTCGAGGAGTATTTAGCTCGTCTCACTTGTGGTTACACAGACTTTGTGAAGAGGCATGAAAAGCCTTCCGCTTTATATATCCTCGCCCGCAAAAAGATTCACGGATCTTCGGCCAAGGTATATAATACATCGCGTACCTTATTCGACGTAGTTTTTTTTTCTGTTTCTCCTCTTTTTTTTTATGATTCCTATCCCCACCATTGGACACCATTTATTTCAGTGGATACTTCATGGTGTGTATGAAATTCTCGATCTTCTTTGGTCGTTCGATCATCCTCTCCACCACCGCGTTGCTTCAGCATCATTGGATTACATACGATGAGCAAATGCTCTCGGCATTGACCACAGAAAGCCGGATACTCGAACGTTTTCGTCTCTTCATCCTAACAACCGAGTTTACGTCGACCAATTATTACGACCTTTTTCCTTCCCTCCTCCTGCGTATAATTTCTGTTTTTTTCTTGTAAGCCACTTTTTTCACATCAATCACCAAGTTTGGCTGAGGCTCTGACCGTCCCAAGCGATTGAGATCGTCATCATAGGTCGTGATAATCATTTATCGACGCCACCCGCCGTGCAAATAAAAATCTAGGACCATTGTTCGGTATGTCGATGCAACGATTTTTGTTTCGCTTAAAAATAAATCGCCAAAATATATCGGCTTTTAGCTACGGAATGATAATTCAGTTACAAGTTTTTTCATCCGAATGTCGTGTATCTCGAATGATTTCCCGAAAAATTCTTATTCACTAACGAGTCATTTTCTTTGAAATTTTTTCTCAAAAGTCCGACATGAAAATCAACTGATAATCAAAATTGATTCAATTAAGCCATAATATGCCCATTTTCATCGTGTTCATTTGGTCATTTCTCATTGGACACACTTGAGTCACTAAAAATCAGCTCAATTTTTTATTTTTACTCGTATCGATTCACTGAATCCTACGAAATATTCCAAAGTCTGAAATACAAGCTCGAGAATAATTTTCAGCTTGAAATAAATTGAAAGTATAAGCAACTCTCCCACTTTTTTTAGTTTCAATTTCTAGCTACCTTATTTCACTAACGCGACCAAGATCAATCTCCGCAATCGATCGATTGTTACGACCTCTGATAAAGATCGAAGATTTCAGAAATTTCACAATCACTTTCTCGCTCGATTAAAGTTCGGGTTACTTTGAATTGACGGTCCATGCCCGACGATACACATCTCTATTTTAATTTCAATTTCATTGTACAGTTTTCCTAGTTCAATGACGTTTGATAAAACGAAAATAAGATTGATCATTACGACGATGGCGAGACGTTGAAAGATCAACCGACAATTGTGAAGCATTACACGTGTAAACATCCTAGCAAATGTAATTTTTATATTACTTTTAATATTTCGATTCCCATGTAACAAATACATAGCTTATTTGCCCCATATTTTAATCTCTCAATGTCTTTTGTATCCTTTGTTTCAGTCTCTTTTCTCTCCTATTATATGGACCCGACTACTTTCTCGTGTCTCTCGAAATAACGTATGTTAGATCGCTCGAATATTAAATATCAAAAGATACGCAAGTACGTAAGACTCATAAGAAAAAGACTCAAAAATGTTGAGACGAATAGACAAGAAGAAAAGGAGAGAGAAAGAGAGAGAGAGAGAGAGGCGACAGAGAGGTTCAAATTACATTTGGGGAAAAGTGACGGGAAGCTTGTAATTACAAGATGATGAGAGAATAAGAATTATATTTATATATACGTATAGTAAGCAAAGTAATTGAAGATCCATTGGAACTGCGTATAGCAAAAGTACAGCAGATGAGATTCTCTATGACAGACGTATGTACATACATATAAGTATATAACTGTGTACGTATGGCTTTTGTTAGGCGAAACCCCTGGGGGCAATTCACGTAGTGACGCAACGTCAAAGATCCGGAGGTGCAATAATAATATCGGCCCCGAGCATATTCTAGAGAAACTTGTACAAATATATGTATTCACATATAAACGTATATTTAAACATTTACGCATGGATTTCTTTAGAAAAGTTAATAAACTCAACTATATGCCTGTCCATTTAATTGAGCGCCCGCATAAGTTTTCGCAAGAAAAAAACACTTATCGAGAATCTGTTTCGTTGTCGCGAGTGAATCCGATTGAATCATTATTCAAATGAGACTCGATACCAACAAAAGCGGTAACTCAAAGTCGAGAAAAATAGAATGAGGATTTGAAAAAGCGGATAAAAAATTGTTTATTTAATGACAATAATAATAATGGGGAAAATACGAAGGAAATAAGAGGAATCGGTTAAACTATTTTGGTCAGCTGATCTCACGATTTAGCGGTCCATGGAATATATGCCCACGTACGAGGTTCTCGTGATTATAATTCAACAAATGAGTGTGGTCCATTGGAAAATTAACAGATCGTCGGACCTTTCAGGGTCACCGACTTCCTGGGAATTCTCCAGAACATCGATCTTTCACACGAATTCGTAATTATGCTCATTATTTTTTGACATTTTATTCACCAGGGCCCATGGATGATGCAATTATTATTTTTCATTTGTTTTTCTACACTTTTTTCCGACCAAATATTGATGATGGAGCCTCAATGCTGACGAATTAGTTTTAAATTTGCAATTTCATACTCGTGAGTCATTAGAATCGTAAATTATGTTCATGTTTTTTATTCGAATTACAAATTTGAATTACGAATTCGATTTATAGTTTGTTTGAAAATTTTTTAAATCCGATGCACGAAAAACGCATCCTGGAAAGGATTCGAACACTCCGTGCTATCCGTTGCATTTTTAATTGCAGAGAATTGCAGTAGCCATGATACTCAAGGTCCTGGGGAAAAAGGACTAAAAGATTGAAGAGGATTGTGGAGCAGAAATAAAAAAGGAATGGGGTATGCGAAAAACGACTTGAATATCAGAGCCCATCTTCGCGGAAAATAACTGCACGATTACAATACTGTCCGGAGGTCCCCCGGGGATGATGTACGAACGTATAACGTCCGTTAATTACGAAGCTCTTGCGTGTGAAACGCGAGCCACTTTTATTTTCATTTTTTCATAATTTCGTTGTTGTTGTTTTTTCGTCGCATGGTTTATGCGGAATGGTTTCGGCCCAAATTTTCAAAGTAGGTCTTGACGGTAATACTCACTGCATAATACTTTTGCTCTTCTTCGAAACTTTACTCCCGCTCGAGAAATCGGAGGGAGCGCAAAAGAGGAAAAAAAAATTCATAACGCGCGTCTTGGTTTATTTGTGGTTTTATTTTTCTCTTTTTCATTTTTGTCTCTCTGCCTCTCCCTCCCTCGGTTTCTCTTTCTCTTGGTAAATCTCTCTGCCTCCTTCTTCCATCCACAATCCGTACGCTGAGGTCATGCCGACAACCGAAGTACTCTCACACACGTCGCAGGAGAAAAAATGCTTTTTTGCTTACTTTCACACGTGGCCAAAAGAGAGTCGAGTTTTTTTTCCTTCCAGACCATACACTCTTGCTCGTGGTTACCTCTTCTTTCGTCTTTTCATTTATTGCCGAGATGATGCTACTCACACGTTGCAAATGACGCTGTAGATTTACCGACCGAATTCCACATAAGATTCTCTCAAGTAGTAATTCGTCGCTCAAGTCGATACTTACCAACTGAATGTCATTTGTTTATTTTTACCCGGAGCTTTCAGTTGCCCATTTAAGGGCTTACGTCCACCTGAGGTTCTCGAAAAAGGAGATTATTTCAATTATTTTTTTAGTCACCAAAATTGCATGTTACAAAAACTTAATAAAATTGATAAAAAATCAATTAAACAAATTATGACGGAGTTTTCCGAAAGGCTCACGGAAAAACGAACAAATGTGTCAATAATGGTTTGTAAACAATTCACAAGTAAAGACTCAACCTACAGAAACCCTTGCTCGCTTCCCGTTACCTCTAAACTCTCCTAGCATTTGTTTGCTATTACAAAAGTCTCGTAATCGATACCAGAGTGAAATCAATCTTTCTCCAGAACACATATTCTCTCATTTTCATCTTTCTTGTGATTGGTAATTTCGTTTGATCCTTCGTTTTTTTTGTTCATATTTCTTTCTGTCACACGTCGAGCCATCCATTTCTCAATAATTTTGATCTGGAGTCGCGCGGTCATTCGCGGTCGAAAGGATAATTAGAAACGTTACATGACAATCTCACAATCGATCCCGAGAGCCAACTGTCGAGAACGATTTAAAAATCCCTCTATTCACACGTCGTCTCACCTTTCTATTACTTTTATAATTCATCCTGTATACGACGAGCAGGAGCTGAACCGTTTGACTAATTATGACGATCGAGCTCGTCTCCTTCTGGACTTGCTAATTACAGTGGACGCAGGCGACGTTCTACAACGTAAGCCGAGGATCTATACCTTTTCAAATGTCCACTTTTTCCTTTCGTCCTCTGTGTTCATCTTCTCTAACAACTTTTGATTTTCTAAATGTGCCTCACAGATAAATTCGACGTATTCAAATTGCTGAGGATTTTTTTTTCACACAGAATTCATCTTATTAATATTTCAAGCCATTTATATAATCATTTATAATTTCACAGAATTTTCTGATTGATTTATCGTTCCAGATTTTAAATTGCGAATGTTTTTATTTTTTTTTACACCCGAAAATTTAACTGATCGCGGAAATTGTTGGGAATTTCCATTTAAACTTTCGTGCATGTGGAATTGGCATAGGAGCTTCTCAAGCAATGCGTGAGCGAGTATTTTTAGTACATTACAAAATTGTGTGCGTCAACAATTCGGAGAAACGAATCTATGGTTGATTTTTGGATAGTCAACAAATAAATCCAATCGATTACGAATTTAATGGACGTTCACATTGCGTTTTGGAGTCAACGATTCGAGCGCACGATCAAACTTCATTGACGACATCTATAAAAATGATTTTTGTTTTTTGACGAAAAAGATTCATGATAAGACACGATCACACGCTTGTTTGTTTGTTTTTTTCATTTTTTTTTCGATTTGTAGTAGAAAAATGGTGGAACAGGAAAATATGGACATCAACAGTAGCAGCAAAACGAGATGATCGTCATGATGAATCAATCGCTCGTGAGATGAAAAATTTCGTTATCATGGAGACGAATATTAAAAAGCTACAAGGCTGGTGAGCGCAGTTTTACAAGGTGAAGACATTTGACGACAACCTTAGACCACCTTTCTGAATTCTCAAATATTTACTGAAATAAATGTACGCGTGAGGAATCTGTTGCCAAATTTTTCTTACTCAACTCATCTTGATTATTGGAAATCATTATTTTATTTATCATTAAAATGGATTAACAACAAATCATATTATGTTTGCTGGAAGCATTTTTTCGAGAAGCAAAGAAGATTCAATGGACGACATCACAGTTGAAAATGGACCCGTGACAAAATTTCGGAAATTGAAAATTCATTCATATTTAATGGCCAGTCGGTGTGTCAAGTGACAAGTGTCCGTTTTTAGTTTGTCGTAGCTCTTGGTGGTCAGTGAGAATGGAGGGAGGTTTGGGATACCGAGAAAGAGGGAGAGAGAAAGAAAAGAACGATGGTCAGGTCCCATGGGTTGGACAGAGGTATCCATGGGATTTCCAACAAGAGAGAGAAGCAACGACAGGCCAAACGTGTATTTGCCACCAGAGCCAGCTATTAACGTTTTCGCCAGTTCCAATATAAAAGCCCGACTCATCGTCATCGAGACATCAAGAAGCGTAGCGACAGCAGAAACGTCACCAACATGAGCATTCTGGTGAGTGCTGTAAACTTTAATTTTTGAAAAGTGGGTATTGAAATAATAAAGGACCAAAATTGGCCGAGGACCCAAGTGAACGAGTGGCATTCCTTTGGCAAAGGAAAAGAAAACATGCGAGTGCAAAAGCAAGGAATTTTCAAATTCCAAAAGAATTTCCAAGTGACCTCGTGTTGTGTTTTTTCGTTGGTACTTTTGGCAAAGCCATCCCACTCGATTGAAAGCTTAGTGCCTTTTTTTTTAACACCAAATTGGGAATAACCGAAAGAAGCTACCGACATTTGGTCAGACGATCGCTGATACCCCTCGCTCTTTGATCAGTTGCATCGCATGTGCTGTTAATTTTGCAAAGCATATTGCGCAACGTCGTAAATTCGAGAGGTTCTTCTTGTACGCAGAAAATTTATGGCCTGTAGAGTCTCCGAGTCATCCGCAGCAGGTGGGACACTGCACAGGTCGAGAAACCACTCGTTGCGGGGGTCAGATTTTCTTCAAGTCGTTTGCTTCTGTTTGTTTTTTCTTTATCCCTTTCTTTCCCCTTGATCTGCTGGCAAGCTCTTTAGGAACCAGACAGGTGTCTTTCACGACACTGGACCTTAATGGCAGATAAAAGCCATTGAGGGTAATCTCCTCTTGAGAATCTCTTCTCTCGAGTATCTGGAAATTAACTGGACCACGCTGTCCCAAAATGTTTTAAGAAAACTACGAATAAGTTTGGTATTCTCTCTAAGAGTCCACTGAACGTCCTAAAGATTTTGCAGCCTCCGAAAACTCTTTTTGTCATAATGCCTGCTTTTTAAATTGCATTTTTTGTTCCTCATCTACAGAGAGTAACTTTCCTCGCAGCGATCGCGGTGGTTGCGATTTCTGGAGCACCCCTCGACAACTCAGAACCCATAGCGATACTGCGGCAGGACCAGGACGGTCCGAATCCTGATGGTTCTTACAGTTGGCGTTATGAAGCTGCAAATGGCATCCAAGCCCAAGAAGAAGGCAATCTCGTAGCATCGAAGCAATCCAACGAACAAGCTCTATCCGCACAAGGAAGCTACAGTTACACAGCTGATGATGGTACACCGATCCAAGTTAGCTACACCGCCAATGAGGAAGGATTCCAGCCTCAGGGTGCACATTTGCCAACTCCTCCACCAATCCCAGCTGCCATTATCAGAGCCCTTGAATGGATCGCAGCACATCCAGAAGAGGACAATCTTTAAATTTACATAATACGTTGTCAAATCCAATCATAATTGCTATTGCATTTAAACTTGACGTAAAATTTTGTTTTAAACAAAAAAAAAAACAAAAAGGTTGAATGATTGTCAAAATATTGCTTGTGATTGTTTGGCTTTTTTGAAAGACAATTTCAAAAGAACATCTTCAAGCATTGTTGATGAACTGTAACGATTGTTTCGTGATTCTAGATGAATGTACCTTTAAATTAAACGAGTGCTCGATATTTTACAGTGAAATCTGCTTTTTATCTTTCTATATCACCCCCTCACCAATTTTTGTCATACTTTGTGTAAATGCAAGGAAGTAATTACACGAAAATGAAAGATAAATATAGGGCAAACTTGACGAAAGCTCTTCCTCATTGAATTTTTTCTGAATAACTCTATAAATTCATTATTATTATTTAAAAATTCACAAACACGTACTGACATTGTTGCCGACTTACGACGAATTTCTTTTCGACTGCTGGATGACGTCGTGACGAGGATCAATCATAGAGACAAAAAGTCCGGGACGAAATCATGAAAGAGATAATAGGAAACGGTAAACTTTCACCTTCCCCTTCTATATCGCAGACTCTTTGTCTACAACCCTACGAATATTAGAGAAGGCCGGATAAGAAAGAACGAGAAAGCCGAAGAAATGCTCCAGGCGAAAAAACATAAAACAGCGTCGTAGTTACAGTGACTGGCTATTCACGCGACTGAGCAAAAATCATGAATCCAGCCATTTTTTCGAAAAGATATAATAACGAAATGGCAAAAATAAATCTTTACAATGTTTTCCACTCCAGGATAATGAATTCAAATTATACTCACTAAAATCCGCGTATAGTTTTCATTAACAATCATCCATATGAGAATTTACAAATGATACAGATCGAATTATCGCTGGTTGTGTTATGTTTTGCCAGGACATCGTCTCCACTGCCAATATTTGAAGACTTGCCAACAACTGTGTCAGATGATTCTATAGGCTCGATCATGCACGATAGATCAATAATTAGATGCCCTCTCGAATGCTCCAGTTATTCAAACTCTTGAGTAACGATTTCTACGAGGCCCAGAAACGTGCAGATCGAGGATTACGATTTCTGTACGAACAAATTGAGAGTTTGGAACTTTGTTGTCTCTATTTTCCCCTTCGGATTGTTGATTGTTGATTCCTGTGCTCCTCTCTATTATTTATCGAGGCCAGAAATTATTTCACCGAATCCCACTTAAGATTGAAACTCTTGAGGAATCTCATGTGGTATGAATTCAACGAATGAAATATTATACATGCACAAGTGGAATGTAGTGATGGTGTAACATCAGATTTTTTCAACTATCCAGTCATTACTGGCCAATTATTCATATTAATGATTTTATTAGCCGATATTCAATAACAGCATAAATATAAAAAATTCCGTGGGTTCTTTCTCGATTGTGAAAATAGAAAAAGAAGCAAATACAAATTGATAATCTCGAGGGTCATACTCACGTCTCAGAATTTTCCCAGTCATCTATAAAATCATTTTCACGTCCTCTGTCTCCCTTCACGATTTTTCACCTTCCGTATCTTTCAAAGTCAGAACTACATCAGTGAGTATTCGCCGCTCTTTTTTGTATGTAACAACGATAAATATTCATCAGAAGCATTTCGCTATGAATCGAGCTACCTGTGACCTTAACCCCTGTCACGTGGTCTTTCATCGAGCTTCGAAAATTCATGGACATTTGATTTTTACGACATTATTTACTAATAGTGACGGGGAAAATGGCTTTTACCAGAATAATATCAAATTTTATAAATACCAATATTTTTGCCTATACAATTCCGTAAATATCCGTCGTTTTTCGATGTTTCAGTACTTCACTTGAAAAATGATTCATTTTTTCAAAAATCTTGGAGCGTCCGAGCACGAATGGATGCACACCATTTTGGTCGCTGTAAAATTTATGGAATTTGAGCTAAACTTATTTTCATTCGAGATTGATTTTTACTCACCCGAGGTTTCTAAAGCTGGAATCAATCAATGAAATAACTCTTTAATTTGTATGCATTTTTCAAGGTCGTTCAACTTCGTAGACGGCGCCTGGCGAATGACGGCCATGGGTACATTGACATAGCGCTGGTTGCTCACATCTAGGCGCGTGAAATCGTTCTCTAAAGCTTTTACCGGTCGGTATTGTCGCAGTCTGATATTTAGCTGGGTAATTATGCAGTTTGGTGACTTTTGCGAAAAAAGTTGTTAATCGCATCATAATAAATGATATTCCATCGGGGGAGGTTGAAATTTCCCATAAACTCCATGAGTTATGGGGTCTTGAAGTTCTCATAAATATTCGCAAAAGTAACTAAACTGCATAATTACTTTTAGCTGCACCGGAAAAGGTGAAATCATTCATAGAGAGAAATCGTCAAAAGACTTTTTTGGCATCGGAAAATGACAAAAATGAGAAGTAAAAGTTTCAAGGAATAACATAATTTCTTGATAAGCAGAGGAGAAATCTTTGCGGATTCTTTGACAAATAGAACCTCCGGCTACCGCTGTTGTTTTTTCTTTTTTCATAAAATAAAATTGATTTCCTTGTAGCCGCTTTGATGCCTCGCAACTAATGAGCGGTTGAAAAATCGTTCGCATCGACGGTTTCATAGCGCAAATGATTTTCCCCAAATATACATTCGCGCGTTAAATTCCAGGCGGTAATTTAGCTCGAAAGTCCCTACATTGTTAATATAACGCAATATCGTCGAGAATAAAAAGTGCGAGCCCTGGTGGATGTTGTTTCTCCTGCTTTGCCAGGCCATAAAAACGATCGATTATCCAATGAATAATACACATGAAAAGGTTTATCGGTGGATAGGAACGCCGACAGCAACAACGACGACGACGTTCACGTTGTGTCAAACACGCCGGGAGGACATGGCAGGTAAAAATAAGTGAAGCCGTATCTCTCCAAGTACGTAAATAAGAAGATGCGGCAGATGACGACCTTGACATATAAGAGAGGTATGTGTATATGAACGAGCCTTTGACGTTCGTGTGCCTCGAATATTACTTTATTCTCGTATATTCGTGTCGCACATTATAATTTGTTGTTTTTTTTAGCCCCAGGGCACCAAAACTCGGACTTTCTCGAGTTTCATTCAATTTTACTTTCGTTCCGTTACTTTACTCTTCATTAAATTAAAATTCTCACTCATTTGCCCGAATTTCGATGTTTTATTCGTTCACTTTTTTACTCCTCATTATTCTCGACAAAAACATGCACAATGATATTTTTTTCAGTTGTAGAATGTTCATGAACGTTTCCACTTCCTCGAGTATTGTTTTTAATATCGAATAACTCACGGGCAAAGCTAAGCTTTGTTCTGCAGTAAATCAGAAGATTCCCTCCTTATATTTTGGGTCTAATTAGCCAATGATAACGATTTCGATGACCGTGGAACTTGACTGGTGGATTTGGGTCAAGGTTCACGCGAGAGGTGCTTTATGTAACTCACGCGAGGGCCAAGTCATCCCAGTCCAACATCAAAAAAATCCTCGTATAACCAAAAAAATATATAATTCGTTTTTTTATTGATAAATTAATTTTAGCCAGAATAAATCGATATTTCAGTTTTGAAGAAGGGAATCGGCAATCTCGAAATACCTAAAAGTTTAACATTCAGCCGAAGCGAATCAAATTGTTGACTATTGTCAAAGGTACAGTGAATATTTGCAATTCTGATATTGGCTGAGGATGAAAACATTCATTGGTAAATGCAATCATTTGAGATATTGATCGACTAACAATTATAATTGCGGATCGACTGCATTTTGCTGAGCCGGAAATTAATTCTTCGGTCCGGTACAATAAACATGTCTTCGGCAAACAACCAGATTTGATCAATTGTAATCGTTCTTGTTGATAAAATAAACAAAAAATATTAATAAGATAAATCGAAAATCCAAAAATGCTCCACAGCCAAATTCACAATGACAAGTGAATAGACGTTGCGAAATCGATTGTAAATCAGCTCGCAATCAAAATCGAAATATAAATAATTGCGAAACGGATAATATTAAGCCACTTATTATTTTGAGCCTGGGGAAAGGCAACAGGTATATCGCCTTTTTCATTTGCGTAGGTATGGATATTTGCAAATTCCAATATATCGATGACGCGCTGTCGCGTCTTGTCTTTGCGACTTGGCGGCTTCATAGCTGCGCACTCGTGTAGGAAAAATCGAATAGCTTCTGTACGGCCTCGCTAAAAACCAGCCGCGCGACCAATTCCAGCAACGGTAGTTTCTATTAATTATTCCAGTATTCAAATTTATAAATATCGTTACTTTATTGATTTCCCTGTACAGAAGATATTCGCAAAAGTAATTACACGAGTAACTAAATAATTGGAAAGTAAATAGCGAATTATACACGCAAATACGTCGCAATCTTCTTCCAAAATAAATATATAGCCACCTCGGTGGTTACAGAACGATCCACAGAAAAAAATGCCAACCCTCAAATGTACGAAATGCTGTAGACGATAAAGCCATAGCTGTTCGCACAACATGAATTTTCAATTAAAAGCAATGAAATTAGCCAAATGCAAGATTCCTCGTCAAAATGATCGATTCGTGGGCAAAGGACGCGATAACCCAAAAACATAGATGAGCAAGAGCTAAGTTAACAATTGCAAAAATTGAGTAATCAAAGATTTCAGAAACACGCAGAAAAGAGGGGTTGCCAAGGGGTAGGGATCTGGCGTCACGATGACATTTAGCGTCGGTGTGTGGCTTGGCAATTCATGTGTTATGGCGAATTTCCCTCCAAGTAGGTAGTCAACACGTCTTCACGTTTTTTTTTTTAAGACACGAACAAACACAGGGCAGCCAGACACACACACACACACAGACAGACGAACGTTTAAGAACACAACGAATATTAAATCGTTCACGTGTACGACATTATGCACATAAATGTGTGTGTTGTGTGTGCGTATCCACGTGTACCTATGTTTACGATATATTCATGAGGTACTCATGGACGACAACGCGACGACACGCATACACAATTGAAGAAATCCAACGTAAAAATGTATGTGGATACAAAATCTGCTGTGAGAGAGGACACATGGGGAAGGAGAAAATGTGTTGTGGATTTACGAAGATCTATGTACCCTTGGCTAAGCGAGGATGCTTTGCCGACATTGCATATGCACATGTCTTCTGTTTCTCTCTTTCTCGCTATTTGCCTCTTTACTTCTCGTAGTATACCTGCATTTACACCATAGTGATGATCGTGTACGATACTATCGGCTGTACAAACACATTTGTGAATCTCCGTACCTGAATGGAAGAAAGAACATATTTTCTACGATCTATGAACGTTCCCATCCACACGAATGTGATACCTCGTTACTTCTTCTTTTCCTTCTCTTTCCTTGTTTCTCGAACACATTCATGGCTCCCGATCTCGCTACTTACAGCTGACAAACGACATCGGGAGCTTTTTTTACTCTTCCAAGCTCGCTCGTGTGCGTTTACTATTTTTATTTATTTTTTTACTCTTTTCTATTCGTTTTTCTCTTATTCTCTTCTTTTTGTATTCGTGCATTTGCCACTTGTCACGAGGCGCCCCCAGGGGTATATATATCCCGGCTCTTGTGGCTCTTGATAAACACTCGGCCATCTGAGATTAACAACGCAGCATGTACACACCATTGGTAAGCTTGAGACACTACTCCAAGGATTGTGGATTACAAGGAAAAAACTAAAAATCTACGACCCCGAAGAAAAAACCGCGAATTTGGACTTTTTTACGTTTTTTTTTTTTTTTTCCTAGTGGTGCGATCAGAAATCGTGTGAGGGTGGCCTCGATCCCAAAACAATAGTGCGCGATCACGATTTTTTCGAACTCGTTCTGTGCACCGATCATTTTTTTTCTGCCGCACGAGCTCGTATCTTGGGGGTGCAGCACAGTGGGGGTGAATTTTAGATTCCAAATACTCACGCGGTTGAAAATTTTCTTTAACGTGCCAATTGTAGGTCATCGAAAAATCATACTTGTCAGCATTTTTTTTTCTTGAGTTTCTACATTTTCCGGGAAAAATTAGTGATATTTTGGCACAACTATCGAAAAAGCTATGGAAACAAACAAGTTCTTCTTCCACTCGAAGAATTGCTGATCGATACAGATTTTTGAACATTTTTTTTATCCATAAAAAAAGCAGGTCAAAATTTTTCGGTTTTTTTCGTTATAAGAATATAAAAAAAAAAAAATTCAGCGTGAAAAAGATTTCAATTCGTCTCTTATAGCTCATATGTATATTGTGTGCTAAAAAAGAGACCGCTCATAGGGGCAGAGGGGAAGAGAGGATCTCGTGGGGTCGAAGTTCGAATAGGAGAGACAGAAATCGTGCCAAACGTATCGATAACTTTCCCAGCATCGCAAGTTGCATAATAAAATGCTGTATAATAGTCCCATGGGTTCTATTCAAATAATACACACATATTTACGTCCTCCTTGATGTGTGTGTACGTACATAACGTATTATGTGGTACAGCACACATTGCGAAAGTTTGAGGCCATTGTCGAGACGAGAAAGTAACGAGAGAAGCGAATCGTTAATTGAACGACGGATCTCCATCCTGCTCTCTCTCTCTCTCCTCTCTGTCTCGTACTTTAGCTTGATTCCTTTTCTACTGGCTCGTTAATTATTCGCAGAAAGGTGAAAAAGTTTAACCAATCGTAAAAGAATATTCAATATGTCACAGAAACATATCAGAGTTTGCTGATAATTTTGATGGTGACGAAACGCGATATATAAAGAAAATCTTTGGTGATAATTTTAATTCGCTCAAAGTATAAAATTCCATTTCCCTGAATAGCTCATCAAATTTATTGCCGTGCAAAATAATTCCATTGATGTACTTTGATCCTCGAATAATTCGTTTTATAATCAAGAGGAAGGAATTTGCTTTGAAACTCGATCATGAAAAAAAAAAAAACAATTATTCCGTAAATTTTGATTATTTTCTTTAATTTAAAAAAATGTACAGATTGCAGTAATCGCGCTGGCAGCGTGGGCCAGTGCAGCGCCAGCTGAGGAGCCAATACCGATCGTTAGTCAGAGCCAGGACGGACCAAATCCCGATGGCTCATACAAATGGCAGTACGAATCGGGTAACGGAATAAAAGCTGAAGAGGAGGGTTCGTTGGCGAACGCGGGTAGCGAGAACGAGGCGGTGCAAGCCAAGGGTAGCTATTCGTACAAGGACGACCAGGGCAAAGAAATATCATTGACGTATACAGCGAATGAAGAAGGTTTCCAACCGGTTGGTGATCATCTTCCGGTTGCACCGGAAATCCCTCCATTGATACAGAAAGCTCTTGAATGGAACGCCGCTCATCCATCCAAGGAGGATGAACCGAAATGAATATAATCAATTCGCTTACTTTACGGACGGACGGAAATGATGTTTTTCTTCGTAAATCATCCAAGATCTCAACCTCGACCCACGCAACAGCCCAAATGACGATGAAAATAAATAATAAATTGATTACAAAACAAAAACAAAGATAAATATAGTTTAATCTTCGGAGACAATTAAGACGATAATTGAGGGGATGAACGTAGTGATGGATTACCTCATCCTCCACTCCGACACATTAATGAAATTATTCATCAATTTTATAGCTCTTAATACGACCTACAACTATCTACCACCACCAATGATTATTCTCCGTACTCTCTGGTTCAAATTTGTTGTACATATTTATTGAATATATTATCTTTTTATTATATAATCTCTGTATTATCAAAGTTCAATGAACATTGCAACCCTCGCATTGTAGCCCCATTTTTTATCAGGCTTCACGCGATACGATTAATCGTTCAATAAAATGTTGCATACCGAAACTACTTGAGTCTTATTTTTTTATTATCGAACGATACGGTCGAGAAAGAATCACCGCATTTCCCGTCGCTCAGTTTCACCTGGAACGAATTCTGATGTCGTTGTATTTTGGTCGTGACATCGCTACTCACAATTAATTCCTACACATTCGTTGATTATGGCATTGAAACATTTCTCTGGAACGTGAAAATGATTCCTTCTTCAATAAAGTGGCGCGTCTGAGAGAGTGAACATCGACCTTGATATCGATATTGACGGGAGAATTGAGATTACGAATCTACCCTTCGTTAACCTTCGAATCTCTGGGTGCAAAATTGTGTATAGCGATAAGAGAGACAATCAAAAAGCTCATTGACTTCCTATACTCTCCATTTCTATTCTAGTCTGCATTTGGACGCTATGAAGTTTTTATCTCTTCGCTACACTTCTACCCCATCGTGTTGGGCCCCTTGCATAAGGAGCGTCTGAAAAATCAATTGAAATTGTTCATGGTCCGTACGACGAAGCAAATTTCCATTTCATAAACTTCGTGCCTAAAATCATTGATCGATATTTCGACATAAAAGGCATCGGAACTGATGACAGGGAAAGAATATGTGAAAATTATTGACAGTGACCAAACGACCTTGATTTTCAATCTAACAGATAGCATGCTTTTATTCAACGGGACATCACCATACAAACAGGAAAAAAAGACTCAGAAATGTTCACGCAATACGTGCGTCAGCTTTCTGAGGATGCGTCGCGATCCAGTCGAGGGCGCGTTGGATAGCAGCTGGAATTTCCGGAGCCGGCGGTGGAGTTGGTAGATGAGCGCCCTGGAAGACTGCGCCATTTTCGTCAGCGGTCCAACCAAGAGAAAGTTTGGTACCATCAGGGGCTGTCCATGAAGCTGATCCTTGAACAGATTCAGCTTCGTCCTTTTGTCCTGCGTTTTTGAGAACTCCTTCTTCCTGGAAACTTATTCCATTGGCACTCTCCCATCTGTTGGAGAAACTGCCGTCGGGACTGATGTCCGAAGACTGAGCCACGATGGCGATAGGATCGCTTCCGGTTAGGCTGGCTGCGAATGTGTTGGCAGCCATGCAGATGAGAGCGAAAGCGAAGAGGAACATTTTTTGGGCTATGCAATCTTTAGACATCTGAAACGGATTACAATGATAAGCCTGTTGGCTCGTTGGCCTTCGTGTATCTCGTGACCTAGTCAACACAGATCACCCTCGTTCGTTCTTCACTTCAATTACTATAATTCTGTAATTGATCCAATCTCTCATACCTCCTCAGCTGAATTCCTTTTCGTCGGCAACACCTAACTGACGATTCTACGAAGCTCCCAAAGACTTTATATAGGTGGTGAAACTGGCTCTGCAAAATCGCATCTTAACTTGTCTGCAAAATGTCATCATTGAAAAGCATGAGAACGATATTGGTTCATCCGCATCATCACGTTTGACCATGGTTTGCAGAGCCACAACGAGCACCTCCCTCTTGGAGTATCATACCACTTTCGAACGCTATTAATTTATGCCTGTAAATTACCCTTAGAGTGAGTAAAGACACCAGATCCTGTATTCTCAAGGCTGTACACTAAGTGAAGGCTTTCACCAGATCGTCAAACAGCCAGGAGAACAAGTTGCTTCGACTCTCCTTTGTACTCGATGGCTTTATGAAAAAAATTGATAACAACCTCCAACGTTAAGTTCCTCATGTCTCCATTGATGTTGAAAAATCAAAATCAAATCCCTAATATTCGGTCATTGCGATTAGACAAGTGGTCCATGGTTATCAGCATCCATGAGCTATGCTGGGGCATTTTGGAGTCTCAAAGGATAATGACCTAACAGTCTTGTAATAGATTATTAAATTTACAATATAATTAACTATTTTTATGACGAGCGCAGTAAGAACATTATAGCATGCAAATATGTGGTCACCATAATGGACAGATTTCCAAACTAGTGACATGTTAACCACATGCAATAATAAATAATACTATGAACGAGAGAAAGTTACGAGATAATAAACGCCCCGATGGTTCAATACAAAATCCTATTTATAGTGTGTAATTTTTTTATTTTTTGCCATCCATCCGACCTTGCGAAAATATATCCCTCACGGTGGTACACATTCGTAGATTGCTTTACGGGTATTCAAGAGACCACTATTAATGAACAAAGAAGATAGAAATGTCGAACTAAAAGCCCAAAAACCCTCAATAACCATGTTGTTTTTCCATCAGGAACGTTTGCACGAAAGAATGGTGCAGGGTTAACAGAATAAATAAAAGATGTTGATGACAATTTTGAAACTGGTCTGTTTAATTATTTGTTCAGAACATATTACTTTGGTCATACAACGGACTTATTGACTAAGCTCTTGCTGATTTGTATATGGTTGAGAAATTGGACGATGGATATAGCGAGTTGATAAATCAGTTCTTTTTCGTGGGTTCGACGTAGGGATGAGCAGCGATGTATTCAAGAGCCCGGAGGATCGCTGGTGGGATTTCCGGTGCTGGAGGTGCGACTGGTAAATGAGCGCCTTGAGGTTGGAATCCATTCTCGTCGGCGACCCAGGTCAACTGGATTGGGGTACCATCAGGAGCGTTATAGCTGGATGAACCCTGGACCGAGAGAGCTTCGTTTTCTTGGCCAACGTTCTTCAGAACTCCGGACTCCTGATAACTTATTCCATTTCCGGTCTCGAATTTGTTGTGGAAACTTCCGTCTGGGTTTACTTCCTGATCCTGACTAAGGATCGGCACCGGCTCTTCCGGTAGAACGCCTGCGGCTGCCACGGCAACCAGACCCAAAAGAACGAAGATTTTGCACATGGTTGCTTTTCGCAGAAAGTACGATTGACGACTGATGTACAAATCCAACTTCCATCAGCATTTTTATACCCCGCTCGACCATCGCGTTTACGTCCCCCGCGTCTCGTATTTCACCAAAACTTGATTTTTTGGCTCAATGTCAAATTACGAGTATGCGCCCGTGGGTATGCGAGAGTAACCATGTGTTGGAATTTTCGTGTGAAATGAGAAACCTGAAGATGTCCCACACCTTTCGCTCACCAATCCATGAATTCATAATCGACGGTAGCCAGGGTGAACCACGATTAAGTGTCCACATAACCATCTTCGGCAAAGAGAGATGACGATCCATCACATCTCTCTTCCAAAATCGTTCGTCGCCTCGGGAATTGCGCGTTCAATTACTTTGTTTCATTTTTTATTCCTTAAGTCCTTTACAGTCAGATGATCGATACTATAGACGTTGCTTTTTTTGAAATAATCGATCTCTGTGCTCTTGCTGATATTTTTGAAAAAAAAAACCCATCAGTTTTTTCAAACGTTTCACGTGGACAAATAAAAAATCGATCGAAGGTCAAACTGCTTTTTGTGTCAAGATCGAATTGATACGTTTTTGAAAAATTAATACATTTTTTCAAGCATATTCTGGCTTAACTTCTTCTAATTTATGGAAAAAAAATGACAGACTGTCTCATAAAAAATGGAATACGTTTGAATTTTAAAAAAGCAATTATCATAAAAGTTACTTTCAAGAGCCATATTCTCCAAAATGGTAATCGCATGAAAAAACTTGAATCTTATTTCGTCATCGCTCAATATTTCTTGACCGCGGTCTCTTTCGCGAGATTTTGTTTTTGTCTATCAACCATAGATTTTCCAGCAGTGTGAACGGAAAGGACGAATCACTGTTGAATGGAACACCATAATGACCCCCAAACGACTAGAAAAAAAAGTGTCGATGCTAAGAGATAATATTAGTCTGGAGATTTATCAATTTTTCCAACTAAATGTCAATTCGACTCTCTCCCTTTTCTAACTCAATTAACAAAATGTGCCTGTCGATCGATTTTCGCTTCCATCAATTATTTGCTCATTTACCATTTGCCAACTAACAATAAAAAGATTAAGTTCCAGTTGCGAATAAATGATTGTCTTTGACGTGGACTGCCGAATCGTAAGGTTGTTTGTTCATTAACATTTAAATGTGTCGCCATTTCATATGATCAACAAATGTCACACGATGGACACTGAGCCGTTAAACGTTTCAACCCTGAAGATGTTGCGCAAAAGGAGAATTAATACCGTCGAACATGCCTCGTCTTGCCGGAGGGCATCGCTAAAGAAGGCGCCACCGAAAATTTGGTGGCATCATCCCATGATCAATTTTCATTACGTATACGGGAATATATTCAAGGACGCTGAGTTGAAGAATCATAAATTCATTAACCTGAGGCTCGTTTCGTTTATTTCGGCCATCTTCCCCGATTTGCTTCTTGTCAGTCATTAAGAATCCGGTTGAATACTTTTTTCAGCCAACTTTAATATTCTACTTTCGTTATTTATAAAATTGAATCTTATCAACTTAAGTGGAGATTAGTTATGGTCCGGACAGATGGGACTAACAATGGAGGATTGATAGGAACAAGGCATAATAACAAAAAGTTCATTAGGACCGAATTGTTGATAAGATTTTTATTCAGTAGTGTCGTCGATCGAAAATTCTAATTGAATGTAAAATGATTCGTAACAAAAATAGTGGTCGTGAGGAAAATGAAGCAGTTGTCCATGTTGTCAACGTGAAATCTGCACAAGCCTGATGATCCTGACGAACTCCAATTGCGAATACTCTCGTTTGGCGCCCATTAGAATTCTAGGATGGCGATTGAAAATTTGATGATCGTCAAGGAGATTTGACTGGGAACCATTTGATGTTGTGGGTTCATCCAATGGTCAAAAAATGGACGTTCTTCATGCGGGTTCAAACTGGAGGTCAATGCAAGTTGGACTTTCGTCTTAGAATTTCTTCGGCTCGACGTATGGGTGAGCTGCGATGTAGGCGAGCGCTCTTTGGATGGCCTCAGGGATTGCGGGTGCTGCGGGAGCAACAGGTAAATGGGCACCACGAGCCTGGAATCCATTTTCGTCAGCGTACCAGGACAATTGGATTGGAGTGCCATCGGGAGAGTTGTAGCTGACGACTCCTTCGGAAACTTGGGCACTGTCTTTAGGTCCAAGGTTCTTGACGCTTCCTCTCTCTTCGTAAGAAATCCCATTTCCGGTCTCGTATTTAGTCGAGAAAGAACCATCCGGGCTAGAGTCCTGTTCCTGGCGCAGAATCGGCACAGGATCGTGCGGCAAGAGACCAGCCGATGCGACCGCCGCAAGCGCCAGAAGACCGAACACAATTTTGTTCATTTTTTCTGTTGATTGTTACGGTAGATCGAACGAGCCACAACTGATGATCAAACTCCACTGGGTCAGCCCTTTTTATACTTTGAAAATCGGGAAATTTTCTAATCCCATCGATCGCCGTTGGTTTCTTTTCCCTGCGGGGACAGTCCTCTCACTTTTTTTTTCGCCTCGTGCTTTATGGGATCAACCAATTTTTTGAGAGGTTTACTTGTGGAATGGATCACTCATTCGTAGCGAGATTATTCAAATTTTAGTGAATCGCACAACGGTGATTTTGAAAGGTGGATATCAATAGTTTTATGGTTTCCAAAATATTCCACCGTCCAATGATTTCAATATACCCACACATGTCATCGATTATTTTACCAAACGCTAATGCATATTGAACACCGAATCATGCCCACCATTGCAATTGAAAGTGAATCATTAACCTAATCCTAAACAATTTGAACAATTGACGAATTTATACCCTTTATCATTGAGTTTTCAAAAGAAACCTGCACCAACATAGATAAGTAAGATACCAATTGAGGTCATCTAAGTCATCCTGTCCTTCCCTCCAGCCACGGAATTCGGTATAAAACCGTTTTCATAACTCAATCTCACGATAAAATTGTAAAACGTGCAATAAAAATAAAAAATATTCCAAGCGAGTAAACGGAGTTTTGAAACTGAAAAGATTACCGACTTGGAATCGCTCGACGACACTGCTCGCGCCATGGGCAAAATTTCGAGATGAGTTTCTTCGATTGCAAATTTGACTAAATTCTTATTCGATGATGGCATTCGTTGAATCATACTAAATAAATAATATTAATAAGGGTTCATAATAACAAATCAAAATTTTTTTTCCGCTAAAATTGCAACATTGCTATTTAAATTGACAATTCTGGCAATTTAATTGTCAGAATTAAGGGATACCAAAAGTAGAGAGCGAAACGGTTATACAGTCTGAAAGATTTCTTCCAACATCAATTTTGGGAGAGCGAGGGGCGATGGTAATCCGTTGAACTGGAGCTCTTGCATTTGTGTCAAAGATCAGGAAGCATCCTGACCTAACCTGACCCCAGAATAGGGCACACCGCGACTCAATAATATGTCCTTTAGTCATTCACCCACACAGAGACGAGCCTACGCCTATATACGAGCGTATAACCGTATATATAAAAGTTGAGAATTTCGAGCTGCACCTTTGCGGTTTTCTAGGATGCACTTCTAGCTCATCTTCCACCGCATCGATACTTTCTCTCTCGCTTGCAATGTAAAAGTACAACGAAACACCGGGAGCAGTACCAAACGTGGCAGATCGTAAATGTCGCAGTACTTACAAGTCCAGATGTTGCGCCAGGGCATAATAATCCATGGTGAATAGGTAATGCATTACTTCACTGCACATAATGCAGTTCGTGCATAAAAAATGTATTAGGGCACAAAAAAATGTGGAGAAATATGCGCGAGTATGGCAAACCACTATAGTTTTGAAAATCTTCAAATTGTCCAAGTGGAAATTCTTGTAGCCAGCGTCGTACACAGAAAGATCGAAATGATCTTCGTAATGTTTGTACAAAATGCAAGAACGGGAACAAGGGAAAGAAAATCTTTGGAAAAGTGTCGAATGGAAAATAAAAAATCGTAAAATTTCGGTGTAATTCTTTATTTACATATAAAAATCACAAGACGCGAGCTGTAATGTACTACTTTGTGTATATGGCTCGCACACGGTTAAGGACCATTGAGACCTGTTCACGCGGCCAATAGACGGTTATGCTTGTCGTTTTTTTTCCTAAATCGACACTTTTATTTCTTTTTTTTTCCTTTTTTATCTTTTTGCTTCTTTTTTATGACAATATTGAGATTCTCACGTTTAGGTGTTTGTGTGTAAATACATATATCTTCATATACATTCATGTACACACCGACACTTGTACATATAGTTACTATATTTATATTTTAATCGAGAGTCATTTGTGCCAGTAATTTTTTTTTGTTTTTCAGAATTCCTTGGCTTCTCTATTTTAATATATATATATATATATATATATATATATCTGTGTATATGTACCAGACTATCGAATTTAAAGTTTTATCAGTGAGATGCAAACTCGACAGATCGACGTCTCGGGTCACGGGTTTCGTCCATAGCAGGCCAGCTTTTTGTTCTTGGGATCACGATTCTGTTTTCTTTTTTATTTGTTTTCGTTATCGTTTCATTTGTTTCATGCCTATTGTTCCTCGATTTCCATTGTTTAACCTGAAATGTTTATTTATCCTGTTTGTAATTTGTAATTTGTAAAACTTCATCGTTAATAAATCATTTTCTGAAACACGAAGGAATTAAATTTTTTTTTCTTTTTTTTTTCTTGTTTTCGGAAGGAATGGAAAATATTTAACCTCTCGCGGGTGGTCGTCCGCCGCCCTGACCAGCATCATCTTCTTCGGGATGTGCCGCGTTCCATTCGAGCGCCCTCAGGATCTCTGGGGGAATTGGGGGTGCGGTCGGGATGTGGGCTCCCTGAGCCTGGAAACCATTTTCATCAGCTGTCCACGTCAACTGAATCGGCGTGCCATCCGGAGCCGTATGAGAACTTGAGCCCTGTGAGACTACTGGTGTCTCACCGTCGATCTGTTTCGGTTGCCCTGATTCTTGATGACTTATTCCATTGCTGGTCTCGAAACTAAAAGTTCAAACAAGGATTTTCATCATTTTGAGTGACGATTACCATCACCATTGTTTATGCTGCTACCCCAATTTTTATTACTAAAATATAACGTATCTCTCAAATAAATAAAAAATTCCATGATTGTACCATTTTTGTATTTTCAAATCGACGCACAATACTTGAAGCTTTGTCGATTTTTTTTTTTTTAGGTTTCGACACTTGAATCTCATGAAATGCAACAGTAAATTTTTGTGTTATTATCTGATGAAGCTTTGGAATTGGAGGATCAAAAAGATCAGAAAAATGAGGATGTAAATTGAAAAAAATTGTAAATATTCTTACTTGTTTACGTAGTTGCCATCGAAATTAACTTCCAATTGTTGAGACGTTATAACAGCGTCTTTATCAGCACCACCACCTCCACCACGTTGTGGAGCACCCCAAGTCCCAGTCGCGCAGAGCGCCACTGCTACTATCACCTGATTGATAATTTACGTATTTATCATTTAATTCAGAAAAAATCAACAAATCAGTACAAAAAAGAATTTTATAAAAAAAAGTTAATTAAAATGAAAAATATAAACGAAGGCAAATTTTTCATTTTAATCACTCCGTTGGCCTGGTTCATTTATTTAAACGCACGAATATCTTCAAAATCGAAGTGAACACCGCCTGCAATCAGGAGGAATGCCTAGACACTAATGAGCCTCATCACTCGAGCAAGGTTTTAATTTAAAAAAAAAAAAACACTAAGGAAAAAAGTTCGGAAATAATTAAACTTTACATGATCGATTTTTATTGTCCGATTGAAAAATGAACATTAAACGCAACAATTATCGAGGAATTGCTCAGAACAAAAATTAAAAATTGAAAATTTGACGAAATCTCGTGAAAGTCCTTTCAACTTTGACGTTTCTTCGTTTTTCTTTTCTTTATTACTCCTGCGTTTTTTTCTGAAACCAGGGACGACTGCGAGTTGTATTAAAGGGCACTTGAATTGGATGATAATGCTCGAGTGCAGAATTGACTGGTAGAAGACGAAATAGAAAGAGGAGAAGAATAATGTTACATCAGTGGAAATGACGTTATGAAATGCTAAGCGTAATGACCGTAAAACAGCGTCAACTGCGAGCACTAGACCTGACAAAAAAACCCATCTCCATATACATACTTGATTCTGAACGATTCACGAGCCTTCGAGTGCTAATCTCTCGATTAACAACATCAACGGAATTGTCTACACGCATTCGCGATGGTCTTTACGGAGAAAGATTTTGTTCTTCACTAATGCATTCACGCCTCTTCGCGATATGACACAAGAAACATTTTGAAAACATCAGAATTTTATCAACAAGGAATCACTGATTATTTTCATGAAAGCTTTTCCAAATTTTACAAAATCACATTCTGCAAAAATTTCGTCAACTTTCTCAGCAGCTTGACTCTGCGTCGAAAGTATTTTTTGGTTCATTTTTAAACCAGAAGTTAGTGAACTAAAGATCGAGAAAAATCGGAGATCATTTTTTTCCTTGGAAAAATTGAATCAAAATCATGTGTGAAATCGTTGAGTTCGTTTGATAAGATTTTTCATTGAAATTTGAAATCATACTCGATCGATTGATGATAATTGATCGTTTATGGTTCCGCACGTGGTTCGATCGTTGAAAAGTTCCACGCAAACAAGAATCGATTAGACACTGATTACCATACGCAAATGTGTGCAGTGGAAAAATAGGAAAATATTAATAAAGGCTCGAGTGCACGAGGTATTATGAATTACGGAGTTTCTCGCTCCTTGTCAGAGAAACATGTTTAATGATATTGCACTCCGTTGTGCTGCCTCTAACGGGTGGTTAATTGGGCACTCTGACTGGTTATGAAAGATGAAAATTACCTTAAAAGAGATGCGATCTCGTATATTCTCACATATACGTTTAAGGTCGTAACTATTAGCTAAAATTTCGTTTTTTCCTTTGTTTTTCATACAAATTACCTCCATTTTATTCAATTACTCGGAACTCATTGACAATATTAACTCGATCAATGATAACGAATTGAATTTTTCTCGCACTGCATTCGGCGTGTCATTTTTTTCATTTGGTTAAATTTTTTTTTATTTTTAAATAACTGTTGCTCGTAATTGAGATTTTTGGACGATCGGAAATATTTTCAAGGAACTAATTAAGACTCTAATAATATTTTTCAAAATAAAAACAGAGATTTTCCAAGCTTGAGTGATGTCTGTTAATCCCGCCAATCGAGCTACTTGTCAATTAATATTTTAATACGATATCCCAATTTTAATTGAATTAACTTGATCGTTCACAAGAAAAATTATAACCAATCGTTCGATGGTGTTAACGTACGATTTGATGAAAATTTCACGAGGTTTTTTGATTCGATGAAACGTCACACTTTTCTAGCTTTGTTTTAAAAATTATGAAATTATTTATTTGAGCTTAAGGGCGTGTCGTGTATCACTCAGTCTAGGTCTCCCTGCTTTACCTTTTCTGTTGTTAAACTGTGGCTAAACTTACCTTAAAGGTATACATAATCTCACACGTGACAACCGGGAAGACAACTTGAGATGCAGATGGGTTGGTACTTGTGATTCTTCGTCAGAGGCGAGGCTCTTTATATACACCGTCCGTAGCAACTTGGTGCAGTGAAAGGGGTCATCCCTGCCCTCCTCACAATGCACTTCGTCTGACCAGTGCATCTTCGCATGCAAAAAAAAAAATATTAATTCTCCGTACGCGTCATCGTTCTAGTCACGTAGCTGAGGACATTAGATTTTCAATAATATATTATTTAAGTGATTATGTTCATAATAGTTCACTTACGATCAAGGATCGATAACATTCGCAATGAAACACAATTCAGGATGCAGTTTTTCGGTATTTATACATAAATCGTACATGGACGGAAGCCCCATTAATACAAGATTGGTAATAATAAAGTTTTGTCAACATATTTACAGTATTAATTTTCCCATTACTACTTCTCGATGCAGCAAAAAATTATACATTTTTTATTTTTTATTAATAAATTAATTTTAACTCTTTCATCGACAATGCAATTTTTTTACTGCTCCACACGCATTGCCTGAAATAACCTGTGTAACTTTAATCGATTTTAGTTCGGGTATGCCATACCCAGAGCGCGCCCTCAGAGTTAAATAATTTTTTAGGAATTACTACTCATTAATCGTATAGAATGGATTTCCATGCATTTCTGATTGGACTCAAGCCCAAAAACTATTTATCCATTGTTCTCCAAGAGAATCGGGATTCCATCGAGTCGCACCCTATGAAACCGTTTCGACCGCGATCGTAGAACTGCATTTGAAGAACATTCATCGAAAATCTTGTGATGATTTAACTTCGATCAAAGTAATTATTTTTACAATTAGTGAAAAATCGTCCAGCTAGCGATTCGATAGAGAGGGGAAAAAGATTTAAACGGATGCAAGACACGCAGAGGGCGCTGCAATGTCTAGGTCGATTCTTTTCTCTAAACGAGCTCTTCCCGGGTGTTACTTTATTGCATAATACCTATTGAAGAATTACAGCAACGGTAATGTTCCACACTGCATATAAGCCACGATTTATCATAATATATACTATTATCTATGGATAAGTGTCAATCTTGAAATATTCCAAGAGCCAGCGAGTTGTCGTTACCAAGCACATTGTCAGTTTTTCACAAAACGACATCGTTAAAATCGTCTGTGGACCATTGCATTTTTCACTATGTCTGAAAAAAAAATTGCATCACGTTTTAATGCATTTGAACATTGTATTGGGATGCAAATAGGTGTGACGAGTTTCATAATTCAAATACGCAGAATTTTTTATAATAAATCTCATTATTGCTACTACAGGGCAACGAACATTAATGTTCAATCGCCAAGTAACACTTAAATTTCATTTAAACTGTAATAAAACGATTTTCCAGGTCTCCACTCAATCCAACTCGATGATCTTTTTAGAATTTCCTTCATCAATTAATGGCAACAAAAAATGATCGATGCGTAAAAAATGTTGTTATATTTTCGTGTAATTTGTAAGCAAATTTTATCTTCTTCACCAATGGACTCTGGGTTTAAATAATCATTAGTGATATCATTGAAAACACTAGAATAAAAAAAATTAATTGAAAAAAAATACATTCGAAACTCGAGTCCAGGAAGTTGAAAGAATTTTTCGAAAAAAATATTGCAGAATAAAATAAAAAAGGGAAGGAAATCATAACTTGAAACTTTGGAACAAAATGGAGTTTCAATTTGACTTTGAATGTGTACGATAATTATATAGAGAAAAAAAAATTCATATTTTTTCTCGTTGCTTCATGATCCAGTGGGTGGTTTTCGAGAGTTCTGTAACTAGTACTGCGCCTCCCTACCCGCTCCCTGCTGCATTGAGGGAGAAGAGTTTCTTAGTGAGTACACGCGAAAGTCCACGACTTGTCGAGACGGGTGGATGAGCAAATGCAGTGAACGCATCATAGTGCATATCATATTTTGTACCGACAACACTTAGCTGGTGACGAGAAACGAGATGCAAACGGAGGAGAGAGAGAGAGAGACCATGAGAGAAAGCGAAAGAAGCATCGAAAAAGACATTTGCAAAGATCTTCTCGTCGCCAACTAACTGCTCCAACTATGTGTCATATATGCTCGTCCTTCTCCAGTACTGTCATGTCACAATGTGAGCGTCTCCTTCAAAACTGCTTTTTGAATTGCATAATCATATTTAATAACTTAACGAAGACCACGGCTCACAAAACCGTGTTTCTGTGTGTTAGTTCTTATTTAAATTACGAAAATGTACATCTCGAAAATTATACAAGTCATTTTTGCAGGCGATTTTGAAAAATTCAATGAGCATCTCTGCGAATCGCCAATTGAAAAGGAACCCTGGACATCGCCCTGTTTCTTTTTTTACCGTGAACGAAATATGAGATTTTCTGTGTTTTATGAATTTGGAAATGATGCTCAAAAAACGGAGTAATCTTGTATAGTTTGGCTCGGCATTATTCAACCACAATTTGAGTCGACGCTAATTCCTAATATGCTCAGGGATCGTGTAATCCGGTGAGTAATACAAAAACTGATGAAGCACACATACATACGTCCTGAGGCCTTGCGAGAGTCTCTCGCATTTCACCGGATCCTTCGCGAGCTCGCACTAAACAATTTTGCGACATAGAGGATGCTGCAAGAAGAAAAAGAATATGCTTCTTTTTTTCAAACTAAAAGGAAAAATGATATGGAAGGTCGCACATATGAGTATATGTGACCATGAAAAAGCCGGAAGATCGATTGCGATGTTAACGTGCAAATATGCGAGTGTTTCCCGCAGTACGCACGAGAGTGCGAGAGAGAGAGAGATAACAAACTAATCGATCGTTGTACAGTTTGCATCGATTTCTCGCTAAGTCTATATTAATACATGATTAACACATACATCAGACTTTCCACGCAAAAAAGGCGTGCTTCTAATATTAATTCATCCGGTTCATGAACAGTATCATCAATTTTCGTAAAACTAATTAAAAACATCTTAACTCTACTTTGTCAGCAATTTCCACATTTGAATTAAAATAAATAAAAAAACTACAATTTACTTTTCCTAACTCAACTTTAATGATGCTATGGAACGATTCAATTTTTGTTTTCTTTTTTTTTTTTCATTTATATCATTTTGAAACAATTTTTCGTTTACTAATTTTGATATTTTTGTTGCGACAACGAGTACATTCTCGGAACATGCAATAGACATGCAACATCGCGGCAATAACATAGGAACGGTCAATCGGCCATGTATGATTTAATCCGCTGTGCAAGCACTCGCCAGGATGAGAGGGAGTATTGGTAATTACAGCCAGGACTAGATCTGCATATGTATATACAAACAGTCTACAGACAACAGGTTTGGTAGTGCTCCGTTCAAAGATGTATTTTCGTTGCCAACCGTCTCTCTCACTTCTGTAATGTAACCAATTTGGCTCATTGCAGTTCCAGATAAGAAAGTCGTTACGTAAGAAAAAGCCAAGCGGATTTTATTCCTCTTGAATCTAAATATCGCGATTACAAATCGTTGGAAACTTGAAAAACTCGACCAATTAATCTCTGGACCTTTCCACCATAAAATTTGGACGTTAATCCGCCAAATTTGCTCTCATTTAACAACTGGACAAATTGAAAAATTCTTCGGCTGCCACTTAGGATCGATCAAACTTTGCGTTGTAACTTTGCACGTTAAATCGGTAATTCCAAAATATTTGAGACCGCCGTCCTCCGATAATCTCAACATTCCTGAATTTTTTTTTTCTCGAGGTTTTCTATGTGCTCACACTTTCTGATCAAATAGAATACTGGGAATGGAATGTTCTTAAAAAATTGTGCCCGATTGTCACAAGACTCCGATGGTGACGACTTAATTTCAAGTGCTACGTGTACAAACAAAACCTACTCTCAGTAACTCAGTCTCGAATTCACAATAACGCTTTACAGCTTCGGGAGGAAGCAAAAAACTTGGAAGAAAAGCTCGCGTGCTCGATTGCTCGCAGGAAGTTTCGTTATCGTTTTTAGAACGAACTGTATTCACGTAGCGTGAAACCGGCTCTTTGGGCTTTTCGTATACAGAACGATAGTTGGGCATGTGTGAAATGAGATAATAATCGCCATTTTGTAACGGATGTAGGTAACCCGGGTTCCGGTTAATTCACATGGGGAATCCCCTCGAAGCTGATATCCGTGCAGGATCCTGTTGCAGTGTTTATTTCAATCGAGAACACTACTGATGTTTTGGCAGCAAACGGTCTTTGGAGAACGTAACTTTACTGCCTTCCGGACCGGTAGAGAGATTGAAATGACAGAAAAATCAGCGAATTGTTGTCGCCAATCAGCCGCCTCAATCCTCGTAGAAAAACTAATTTTGTGATTGCATTTCCAGCACCTGAACGCATTCGTGATCATTTCGAATATTTGGAAACTATAAACTGCAGTAAAAAAACGATTTTTCCACATGTGCGATCGTAAATAGAGGGCAAGGAGGTCGCCGAGAGACTCAAACAGCCCCAGACCTATTTGGCATATGGTGCATTTATTCCTGGGAGAATTTTGTCCGCGCCATCTGTTGCAGCGCAAATAGCACCCAACATTTATATTTCAATACATAGATATGTATGATATGTGCATGGCTATGTGTCTGAGGTAGATTGGCACTGAGGGCGGTGAAAGGTGAAGCATCGGCTACGTCGTCGTCTTCGTTGACTCAGGATCCGCACAGAGGACATGAAACAAATGTCACTGTCCTCCCATATAGAGAAGATCGAAGCCTATTGTTTATTCGCGATTCTCCCATATTACCACCACCACAATCATAAGATATGTTTGCTCTATCGATGATACCTGATTTTGCTTGAGAACGCCCGATCCCATAATCAAGCCCATTATTATGTAAATTAGCCAATTTAGCTCCGTTAGGAAAAAAGGATCCAAGGATCAATGAATGCCTGCATGTTTTCGGTCAATATCGACAAATATGTCATTTTCAACCCTGTCAGACACGCAAATCGATTTTTAAAATATAGGAAACGCATATTTACTCTTCCATGTAAAAAAAAGGAGAATTGAATGTGAAAAAAAATGGAGGTGAGAAACAAGATTGATTTGAATGAACAAAAAAGCGAAACGAAAAAAATGCCCTCCCCGTGAACTATCGCAGAGAAAGATCTGCATGGTGAATCGGAATTTCAAGACTCGTGGATTACGAAGCGTGCTTGGTTGTACAGAATAAACGAAGAATCGAATGGATCGTATCGTTATTTGCAATCGAGACGTTGCGGCAGTTTCGTCGATGGAGTAAAGAAGAGACCATGGGTTCACCGCGATACAGACCTCGTAGATCTTATTTATCCAATTAGAGTACATTCACCAGGCGAATGCTCAAAGTATCCGCAGAGATAAATAACGTCGAAGAAAGACTTTTATTTTTATGAGGCGCAAAAACACCACTGGCATAAATCCGCTAGAGGGCAGTCATCTGCATAGCTATAAACGACCAGCAAACTTACGGAATGTCTAGTAAGTTGTCTGTGGCTTAGCTGATGATGTGACTTGCCTAGACCTTGAGACAGTTTGCTTTCACACTCTGCTACAACGAGAACTCTCGTAGCAAAGACCTGTTCTTCCTGGTGCAATAAAAAAACAGAGTGAGGAAAATGGGGAAGGGCGAGAGATTGAGAAATTACTTGATCCTCGAACTTGTCCCGGATTACCATAGATCTAGATCATTCCTGCGGCTTAATGAATAAAAAATCCAAGTCATCGAAATTTGTCATGCTTTCACATAGAGGATAAGCCGTGCACTGAAATTTCGATTAACGTCAAAACGATAAATTATGCAAACGTTAAGGTTGCGCATGTGGCGCTATATCGGAGAGAGTGAAAGAAAGCGTAGGACAGGAATTTGTGTTATGATGTCACGTACCTTCCACGGATTTCTTCGTTCAAGCTATATGAGCATCTTTCGCGCATCGACAATATTGCATTGTTGTCTCAATAAACAATTAATCGATGTCATTGTTAGCATCACATGTTTTAATAGACAAACGAGGTGTCGAAGAGTACAGGACGAGCAAAAAACTTTCCTTTGTACTTTATGATAAACGTCTCCTGTGGTACAAACCATGGAAATAAGAATTCTCGTCTTTTTGACCTATAGCACGAATAATCGAGAGAGGCCCACATTTCTGTAACTGTTGCTGCACCTTCAGCAGGTTCATACTATGAATTGAAATTCCATGTTCAAGCCAAGATGATTTTTTTTCACATCGCCTTAATGTACTAAAAGGAACTACGGGCTGAAAACGTTTATAAACGAGACCCATACCTCCCATGGAAAATATCGCAACAGTAACGGGAACATTTGTCTCCAAATAATTACGAGTGGCAAAACTGCATTCTCTGTGAAAAATGATCATCCTCACTTCGATTTTTGAAATAAAAATTCTTCCATGTCCTTTGACTATATAATGGCAAATTTTCAGTTTCAACAATTTCAGATTTCTAGCTCTCTCGCGCACTCACAGTCACGAGATACCGACTGATCCCTCGCCTTAAGACAGGAGGAGGGGGGAGGGGTCCTCAGCGATGTAATGGATTCACGAAAGTCAAAACAAAATGTGTACGCGGTTAATAAACAATGAGTTACAATCATATCGCGCAGGAAGCGTGCCTACAATTTTTTATCATCGATTCTGGAGCTCAGCCCAAACCACTGCGAATGAATCAGCAACGATGTGACAACTTCCGTCGAAATTGTCTCCGAAATTGACATCGAAATTGATTGATACCGTCATTTGAGATCGGAAGACCGTAAAACATTGTCGATGCATAATTGTTTTTTTTTTTTTTTTTTATGCAGTCGCGTTGAAAACTGAATACAGGCAGTGAGCGAGGGAGAAATGGTGATTTGATGGAAAGGAAGCCAAAGGAGATGATACCGCCAATCCCCGAGTGACGCTCATCGTATTCTCTCGCCTGGTATCCAGCCGAAGATCATCTGCTTTGATCTATCGTTAAAGACCACGCTGAACAATCACCGTAAAGCCTCTCGTCATGCCTCCAATGAAAGGTCGAACTTCTTGAAAACTCATTGAGCATATGATCCAATCCTTTACTGCACCATTACACCGCGTGAGATGTCTTAAGCGATGGAATTTTCATTAGACAACTCTTCGTGATCGATTGGATTCACTCATTTTCGATATGGCTCTCCGTTTGCTATTTATACCGAATTTTCAATTTCCATTACAACCAACTCCCAATCTATGCAGCTTCTTCACGCTTCAACAATCGGAATGACCTTATTATTCTTCATCTCTGCTCAAGCTCGTATTGATCGTGATCCATTGTCACAAGATATTCATTTTCTTTCTCTTCGTTTTCACTCTTCAAGCTAATATACGAAGGAATCTTCAAGGTCGAGTTGTGAAACTGCCGTTTGATGCTTCGTACCGCGAAGCTAATGTACGGATTCAAATCTTTTTTTTTTTTTTTACTTTTCGTTCAACTTCGTCGAGTCGAATGAGATTTAAGACACAACCGAACTCGTTATCGTTGAATCTACACGCTCGGGTCTAATCTATGCCAAATCCAGAATACGGAAACTCCAAAATAACAGACATGGGGAATTAACATCGCAAAACATTGAGAAACCGGAATTCAAGGTCAACGATCTTGAGCACATCCACGCAGCGTTTGAACGTTTGAAAAAATTCAAACGATCATAACAGTGAAACTGTACGAGCCACGATGTTTTTAAAAACAATTGTATTTTTTTTTTTTTAAATACTTAACACATTTCCCAACTCGTGAGGCGAACCCCACGAAATGTCGAAACTTGAAGATCAGTGACGTTGAAACCAAAAAACATAGTGCTCGGGCGTATAAATAAAAATTGTTGATATTATGGGGCTACCAACTTTCCGATTAGAAGGTTACCAACGAACCTTTTACGCTCGACTTCGTCTGTATAATGGATTTCGATTCACGGGTCTAGCATTGATTAGATCGATCCCTTCATCGCCGCGGTTGAGAAAAAAATAAAAAAAAAAACGGAAGAAACACGTGAACTTGTTTGACTCGTCCGACTCGTTGGTTACATCAATATTATAATTAAGAAATGGCGATCCGCTGGTGTACGCGAACAGTAAAACGACAGCAACTTATTCACGTTTGTAGTATCGCTTCCCTTTCCGATTTCGCCAGAATTTGTTGAAAGTTTGAGAAATCGCGTCGAAAGGAGAGCAAAAAACGTTTTTTTTAGCGCAAAACTATAAGAAGAAAAAGTGAAGCTAAAACGACTGTTTAAGGTGAAAAGCGATGGTGTAAAGATGGGACAACCTTTCGCCTTGTAGTTATGTAAGGCCTCGAGGCTGTGTGACCTTTACTTCGTTCATGGCACGCGGCATTTGCGTATATATACACCGCGTTGATTACGATGTATCAATCGCTTCTATTCCAAAGATTATACTTTTCGAGAAGATTATGCGTCGCGAATGTCAAAGTTCCGATTCAACGCGGATATCGAATATTTCTTGCAGCAGCGCGTGTTATATCAACCCTTCGTGGTCACACTTCCACTACCGATTTCGGTGGTAACACTGGGTTGATTCTACCCAATCTATTTTTGAACCCGCATTGCGACCAGCCTATCAACCCAAAAATTCTCAAAAAATTACTGAACACCCTTCAGTCATTCTAGTTTAGATACGAAAAACTTTCCTAAAAGTTCCTAAAAGAAGGCAAACATGTTTTTCTAAATGCAGAATGAAGAAAATAAACGGGAAAAAAAGTTTTTTCACCAAAAAATAATCGTCACTTCGAGGATTTTCAATATTTTTGCCTGACCTTTGGACCTGATATTTATTAGATCTGGTTCTTTTGTGGAAAAAATAGTAGGATTGCGCGCGTTTCAAAAAACATATTTATTCCATTATTGAAAGTGGGTTAATGGATTTAGAGCAGATGTTAAAGATTTTAGCGCTGGCGGCAGTATCGTGTGATGACGATTATATCCCCATTCAATACCTGGAACTAGTATAGATATATTTACGCCGAAAGGTGGTGACTGGGTGGATTCTACCCAGTGTGACCACGAAGGGTTAAATATATATGTGGATTGAAAACTATTAAAACGAGCATGAAACATTGAAAAGAATTCGAAACATTAATCGAACCTCAATCGAACCTTAATTCTTCGATTTGGAATCGGGTTCATTAAAATCGAAACCCCGCGATAAAACAATTTCAAGTTTGAGGAAATTCTGATGATCCATTATTTACCGACGAACATGACAATTCAGGTCGCGTCATAATTCGGAAATATATATGCATATGTATAATGAGTCATAAAAATTCTGCTGTTGGTCTGGCAGTTTTCGATTTATCGTCAGTCGGTTGAGCAAACTCCGCTGGAGAGCACTACAGATGGCGATGCAGGTCACTATCGGTGTGTCAGTGTGCCAACACTGTGCCAACCGATCGGTAAGGCAGAGATATCTTTTGGAGCAATCGCCATGCATGCGGAGACTGTATGATTATCAGGCTCCGTTAGTACGCGGTCCTTGGGCTGCTTGCCGATTGTGAAACATTTATTACACGTTATTGGGACAGACATTACAAACCCATCGAACTTATTTCATTCAGATTAGTTTCAAGTCTGTACGAAACTCTTAATATATCTGTCATGAAGACAATAAAGACGAAAAAAGTTTCTCTAGCGGTATTCCTAGGGTGAAAAGGAGAAGAAAAAAGATAAATATCCCTAGAACTGATCGAACGTTGTACACAGGCGTCACGACTGTCGAGGCGAGGTTCAGGGAGAGAAGGGGCACGGATCAGTAGAGTGAGAAAAAAGAGTGGGGAACCCGCAATACATTTGACGTCACTGATTAGGGCCGCCAAGATGGTTGTCAATGTTGATAAGTGTTTTGATTACTCGTAAAAATTCGCGATAAGGATTATTCCACGGTCCCGTACGATCGAACGGGGCTCGACAGCTCCGTTCGCACGCGGGCAAATATCAACGAATCATGACAGTTGACAATTAGCAACCTGCGGCAAACGCCGCGTAGGCTTTTCGCGTGAAAAAAAAAAAAAATAGAAAAAAAAACCCACACGCAGGCAACGAAAAAAAAAAATAACCGCTCGTCGAGAGGGGGCATAAGAAAAATTGAAAAATAAAATCTACTCCTCGTGTAGCTTTTCTTCTTCCGAGCAAAAATCTTTTTTCTCCGCTCGGCTTTTCTTTTACTTATTAACGAAAATAGTGGTGCGCCGATACGAGGAGAAAGAGAGAAAGAGCATGGCGGAAACCGAGGATGCGGAAGAGGAGATACGACGTGCCCTTTACGTCGTACAATCAATGATTGACATATCGGCCGATCGTCTTGAGGGCCTAAGAACACAGTGCTCGACCAGTGCTGTTCTTACTCAACAAGAAATTCGGACCCTCGAGGTGTGCAATACTCACAAACAAAAAACAAAATGTCCCAACAGAAACTTGTTCCATTTAATTCGATCAAATTTGCATTCTTACTTTTCCTAATATTACGAAACCAATATCCCTTCCCTTTCAATATCTTCCTCTCCTTGTTTCGTGGAAAAAAAAAAAAACACCAACATTTTCATAATTGATCGATGGCTCGCTGTGACTATTTTGATATTCCTGCCATCTTTGAAAAAATTTCAGTCCCGCTCCAGAACAAGAATTTCAAAGCAAAATATTCATAAACTGATACCAATTTTAATTTCAATATGGGCAACCATTCGCAATAATGAAAAATAATGAAAAAATTTGTATTTTTCTCTGAAATAAATTCTTATTTTGCATGCTTTCAGGGAAAATTAATAAAATTATATTCAAAGCAACTAGTGACAAAAGCAAAGCTGCCGGTAGAATCTCTGCCAGCTGAAATGAGACAATATCCATCGATTCAACAATGGCTAAGGGTGGTGGGTTTGACTCCGGAATCCATTCAAACGGTATGCACCAGAATAGTTTCTCTGGAAATTCTGAAGGAAAAATCAGAGCACGAATTGAGCGGAATCCTCGGAGAACATAACGAACGTCATGCCGAAGAGCTCAGAAGACTGTGTCGAGCTTTGCACAATCTGCGAAGATATATCGGTGAGAAAGAAGCGAATTTGGCATATTTTTGTTCATTTCTCACGAGGAAATATTTGAAAGTCATCGAAATGCAAAATGAAAAATTGATCATCGATGTTTGAATGTTTGAAAAAATAGACGTGTTGCTACGAGATGATATGGAAAACACTGACATGAATTTATACTGGGACTCTTGGGATCGCCACCATCTTCGAAGCGGCCCGTCGCCACGTCCGGCAAGATCGCGAGTGACTCGAGTCTCGGTGCCCTCTGAAGATTGCATTCCTTATCAAAACAACAACAACAATAATTCGAACAGCGAGACACTGGGTCAAGCATCCTCGATAATATGTCTCGCCTCTAGTCCCCCCTTGACGCCAGTACTCGGAAGGCAGGAACGCGGTGAGTCGCGGAGAAAGAATTGGCGTTAAATTTTCAATCGAAAAAAATTTAATTTCTGGTTATTTTTGTCTCATTTTTGGCTGATTAATTGCAGCACCGGGAGTTAAATTTCCTACGACACCTCCGCCCAGCAAAAGACATCAGACTGGCTTGCATACGAACTCGACGCAGCCCGAAGTATTTCCCCTTACTAAATCAAAATCCCACGAATCCCAGTTGGCGAACCGTTTGGAAAATGGCGATCCGGCTGCGAGGTAATTAAAGCGAAAAAGTCTGATGATTTTGAGAGAAAAAAATAATAATTTAAAAGTCAATCGTTGCGTGAAAAGACAACGAGTTACCAGCCAATTCATTTTTCGATCTTACCAACTGTTTTTCTTCCAGCTGCCAGAATGAACATCTGCAAACTCGCAGACGCAGTCGCTTACCAACTGAGCCAGGCTCTTGCAGCAGCAACGCAGACGTAACGACCGAAAGTCTTATGCCAAACACAAATAGTCCCATCAAATCGCCGCCGTATTCGAGCGCCGAAAGTGACGATAACAGCTACAAGGGACCAGGTAATTACTTTATTATTTAAACCACCTTGTCTCGATTATCCAATAAAATACATTTCTACGATATTTTATCTTTTTATCTAATTTTTCGTATCGTTCTCTCTCCAAAAAATAACATCGTACCACGTTCGAACATTCATTTCGACGTCGACATTATTTATTTTCGGATCTAATGAAAATAATTTAAAAATTGGATTGATTTTTTTTTGTTTTTTTATATGAAACAGTAAGTAGCAGTCTCCAAGTGCCAAAGTCGCCACGTACCCCAACGGTAACTCGTGGCATGGGTCACATAATAGCACATCGGTTCACCAAGACTTTTAAAATGATGACGACCTGCGATTATTGCGACAAGCAAATGTTTATCGGTACGGGATTAAAATGCACCGAGTGCAAGTACAAGTGTCACAGAGATTGCGAATCGAAAGTACCACCTTCGTGCGGCTTACCTCAGGAATTATTCGACGAGTTCAAGAGAACTTTACAAGCGGATGGTGAGTATTGAGAATAAAAATAACAACGTAGTGCAATTGTTATTAAAATATTTTAAAAATTATGAAAATACCAAATTTTCTATAAATTCACGGAAACAGAATTTGGAACTTCATCCACCGCTCAGTCTCTTTATTTTCGAACTACTATCGACTGGTAACTCGTGGTTTTTATTTCTTCATTACTGACAAGATTTTGAAGGTGGACAGAGGGAAGAAAAGTTCAGACTTTCTTGTTGGGAATTCCGTAAATGATAATTTTACGGAATTTTGAGCGAATTGTTATTTTTCAGGAATGGTCAACGCTTCGCCCGTACTCAGTAAACCAGGAATCACATCGCCAAACCACCACAGCCCGAGCGTCTGCAGTTCCACCAATCAAAGAGATCGCAGATATCGTACTTATCCACATCCAGCGATTAATGTGCCGTTTCCGGTAAAAAAACAATAAATTAAATATTTATTTCCTAAATATTAATCGAATATTTGATAGATCGTTCGTCATTTTTTCCTTATCGATGTATTCCAATTTTCTTAGGGTGCGGACTCTAGTTCAAATACTTCGAGCTGCAACAGCTCGACGCCTTCTAGTCCAGCTTTGCTACCGGGCAACACTACCCAAACCCATCAGGCAACAACCAAACAACAATTCCATTTTCCAGGTACACGAACTTTACCGAAATGGTGTCTGCTCCAATTTCCATCGTTTTTTCATATTTTCCTTATAAAACTTAGCATTAAAATAGTTGTTAATCGGATTTTCCTTTCATTAATTTTTGGCGTCAAATTTCTCTCAGAAATAAACAGTCTCCCGACTATTTAGTGCATTGTTTTTCACGAAGTAAAAATCACATCAATAAAAACTCCGAGAGTTTTCCTCTGATCGAAATAATGTGAAAATTTATTTGTATGGACTCGTTTGCCAGACGTAACTCTTAATGATAAAGGCATCATGTTGGAAAGTCATCATCTCGAGGGCACGACGATGTCGAGTGACAGCGACCGTACCGTTAGTGTTTCCGGTTCGGGAAGTGTGAGCACCGATTCCGAACGTACACCAGTGAGAGTCGATTCTCAAGACTCACAGGTCTCAGACGGTGAACCAGGCGATAGTCGATGGCCTCGACAAAATAGCGTCAGTATTTAATTAGCAATTTTTGGTGATTGAGCCATTTACTTCATTTTGCTCGAATAATAAAGAATTTTGAATAACGATGCCGAATACTCATGATGAGGTTTTTTCCACAGTTGTCTATGAGAGAATGGGACATTCCATATGACGAATTAAAAATCGGCGAACCAATTGGTATTGGTCGATTCGGTACGGTATATCGTGGCAATTGGCACGGAGACGTTGCTATAAAAGTACTGAACATGGATTACTATCTCGACGATGACAAAACACTCGAAGCTTTCAAGTTAGAGGTAATAATTGTCAAATTTTTGTTACTTCATATTTTTTATTTATTTTTTCAATGTTTTATCTGTCCGTTTGGATTATTTTAGATTTTTCATTCAAGGAATTAGTTAATAATTCATTATTTTAGTGAGACATAATTATTGCTTATTTTTGCAGGTTGCAACATTCCGAAAAACGAGACACGAAAATCTAGTTTTATTCATGGGGGCTTGTATGAAACCTCCGAGATTGGCAATCGTGACGAGCATGAGCAAGGGCATGACTCTTTACACTCACATTCATCTGCTCAAAGATAAATTTTATATGAACAAAACGACTATCATTGCCCAGCAGATCTCTCAGGTTATTTGAAAATTATTCGATTGACAGTGCACTTTTTTTCATTATGCAAACGTTCGGTTGGAATTTGGTCCATGAAAAATAAGTGCAAACCATTCGGCAATGCAGTAAAGAGCCGTGAAATTTTTTTTAAATTCAAAACTCTATTCTAGAGAACTTTGCCCTTTTGCTAAAAGAAAAAATATTGGTTGTCATACATTTTTGGAGATTTCCATCATTTTATTTGAATTTACATCAATTTTTTATGATTCTTGTTTAATATTTGTCGTTAATAATTTAGAGTAACCTCAATTATTCTGTTGCAAATTAGGGAATGGGATACCTCCACGCGCGTGGAATTATTCACAAAGATCTGAAGAGCAAAAATATATTTCTCGAAAACGGCAAAGTCGTAATAACTGATTTCGGACTTTTCAGTGTTACAAAACTTTGCTACGGTAACAGGTAAAAATTGACCTTTTGTTAATTCCATTCAATCAATCAAATTATTTATTCTTGTGTTTTTTTTTTTTTTTTTTTTTTTTCAAATAATTGAAGTAAAAATGATTTACAGGAAAGGTAATGGTCTGAGCATTCCACCCGGATGGCTGTGTTATCTTGCACCAGAAATCGTGCGTCGTCTTCGTCCACAGCAGAATCGTGAACAGGAAGAATTGCCCTTTTCGGAATCCTCGGATGTTTATGCCTTTGGGTAAGAATTTTTGTCAAAATTTAACAAATTCGTAGATAAATAAAAATATCTCCATAAGAAGGAATTATTTTTAATTCTGCAGTACCGTTTGGTACGAGTTGCTTTGCGGCGAGTGGCCGTTCAAGGGACAACCTCCCGAAGCCATTATTTGGCAGGTTGGAAAGGGAATGAAACAGACGCTCGCGAATCTCGAAGCGTCGCGTGACGTCAAGGTGAGCATAATTCTCATTCATAAAGAACAAAAAAACAATGGTAAATTCTGCCATAAAATTATGTAAGTAAATATGAATAATTTCGGATTATTAACATCTCTAGTTTTTGTTGGTACTCAAATTTTCATATTATTTAGTATTTTTAAAAAATAAATTGTACTTTGATTTATGGAAAAAACGAGAATATAAAATCCTGATTGGAATCCACGTAATTTCATTTACAGGATATACTGATGTTGTGTTGGTCTTATCGCCCAGAGAATCGGCCCGACTTTGCAAAGTTACTGACAACGCTCGAAAAGCTGCCTCGCAAAAGATTAGCCCGTAGTCCATCGCATCCTATCCACCTTTCGCGTTCCGCCGAGTCGGTATTCTAGAGAGTAAAAAAGCGCGCGTGAACCCAAATGAAAAGAAATAATTGCACGAGCCACGAAATAAAAAAAAAAAAACGAAAATACTAAACGATCGACGGTTTGTCCAGTGGCGAAAATTGGAACGAAAAATATTTGACCGATCAATTGAGTTCTTGATTTATGTATTCAACAATCTCAATTTTTTCTAATTCGTATTGTCTATACACTCTTGTAAATAACAATTTTTCAATAACGGAAAAATATCACAAATAATATCACGCAAAACGAATCATTCGTAATTATCGCTGTAACGAAAATAATTGAGTAATGATAATTAAATTACGATTCAACGGAATGCCCTTATCAATCAAAGATCAAGTCCACGTGGCGCGTCTGTAAAACGAGAATAATGAAATCGACTCGTCGAGATTTATAAAATCCGATTTTCAACTCCGGGCAGTAAAAGAAACAATTAAGTCTGAAGCAGCAGATCAAAGTTTAATAAGAATATAAACATTGACGTACAAAAAAAAACGTGCACTGAACCGAGGCGAAAAGAATAAATTTCTCTTTTAAATAACGAGCCGCCCTGTCTATCACGAAAAGTATTGATCGAGAGTATTAAAAGTCGTCGAACATTAACAAATAAATAATAATGAAAGGAAAAACGGTGTAATACGATCCGAAAGAGGTAAATAATTTGTTTTTCAACATAAAATTCAACTAAGCTAATTACGTCTATCCCAATTAAATAATAATAGTTATATAATTATAAATATGAAGAAAAAACAAACAAACAAAAGGAAGAAACGTAATAAATAATCGGCGGTCCTGTTACTTTTGAATCGTATGTTAACTAATAACGCGCCCTCGGGATTTTCCATAACGTTTACGGACGACGAGTACTAGTCATTGTTAAAAAGTAACGAGAAAAGAAAAAGATTAAGTAAAAAAGAAAAGAAAAACTCAAACGAATCCTCAAACAGTCGTCGAAAAAATACGGAAGACTCGCCATGTCTCGAGACGACGGAGTACCACGAGGAAAAAATTAAGAGGAGGGTAAAAAATCATGAAATTTATTATCGATCATCGAGGCAGAAACGATCATTCGTCCTGAACGATATCCCCCCCCCCCCCCCCCCCCCCGATTACTTTTGGGCAAACAACGATGAGTTAACCGCGAATGATCTCATAGAAAATATTGTACATTATTTAATACTTAACCGATATACAAGCCAGAAAAATGAGAAAGCAAGAAAATATTTTTTAATTTAACGATTCGACGTTCTCGGACAAACGTTGTCGCGTTTATTATTCCAGCGACATTTTTTAACCCCGAGACAATTCACGAGACGGATTTTCCAATGCTTTGAAACGTGTGAAAAAATCAACCAAGACTCGTCAAAAAATTTAAATTATATCTAAAAAAAAAGAAATTACTATTAACTAAGAAAAAAGTGACAAACTTGAATTCTTTGTATTTGTAATAGTTGACAATTTACGTCTGACACGAAAAAAAAATGTTTTAATCGATATAAATCGTTGTTAAAGGAAAAATCTACATATTTCGATGATATAAAAGTGCATGATCTACATCGTCGAAAAGTGCAAGCGTGAAATGAAATTTGAAAAATCCCCGAAAAATAGACGAGCGACTAAATCGCGAGGGAAATGTTGGAAAAAAATGGAATAAATCGGTTTTGATGTAAATTTGTCCTCGTTAATGTACCAATTTTCCGACAATTTAGATTCGCGTTACCTTGTATTGGTGTTAATAAAAATACATATGTAATACGAATTAGAACAAAAGTTTCTTAAGCAATTCACTTCGATATTCATCAATGCAACGTTTTTCTTCTTCTTCCTCCTCTTTTCTTTCCCTTCTTCTCGTCTCCACCATGTTCGACGTTCTTTTATGTTTTCTGTCCTTTGTTTGAATTACGAGCACTGGTCGTTGTAAACTTGTCGCATTTCTGCGAGACGATTTCGAAGGAGGTCCGCGCGAACCTTGTTCATTTCAATTCTTGCCTCCAGCGTCTGTATGAGAGGTTTCGTAATCGTATCTGTTATATGTGTCAGAGCTCGAGTTTTCACTGAAACACAAAAAAAAACGAAAAATGCAACAATCTCTCCAATTTTTGCAATAATAAAATTATTTCCGTCTCTTTAATTTTCTCAAATTAGGCAATGACTTTCAAATTTCGTCGGAACGTTTTTATTATAAATATTAGAAACAATGTCTGAAAAGACATTGAATGGCAGATGGATCTTTTTTTTTTTTTTTTTTTAATGAACCAGAACGAGATTGAAATGGAAAAATATTAGTCTAAGAACACAATGGATTTTAGTTCGAATGAATTATTAGCATACGCAGTTTCAAAATTTTTTTTCGTCGCCCCCAAATGTTTCGCTTATTTGAGTCAGCGTCATACAACCGAAAGGTCTGTGACATTCGTGGAAATACAGTGCCGTTTGCATCCACACCAGACTCCTATTCGTCATGTCGTGAAAGGAGGAATTTCGTCGATTCACTCCTTAGTATTTCGTCTCGATACTGTACGATGATTTACATTGTTTATACAACAAGGAGTGACGAATCCAATGACATAACTTGAACGAATCGATCACCATACTGCAGACACAAAGGCTCAAAAACGAATTGAGAAATAAAGAGAGAGAGAGAGAGAGACGGAGAGAAAAAGACTGAATAAAAGCTGACGAACGACACTCCAAATGCTTCAGTAACTATTGTACTTTTTCAGAAACCGACATGCCTCGGCTATCATCCATCGTTGTTCTGATTCTTGCTGCCTTGGCTATTTGTAAGTAAATGTTTGAATACTCACGAGTAACTAGAATATATCGACTATATCGACGTTTCCTTCATTTTTTATATTCATTGTCTCTATCATTTTCTATGATGATAAAACTTTTAAGAAATTTCATTCAACGATTGACAAGACAAGACAAGAAATTGTCACAATCGCACTTCTTCAAATGAAATATGTTCAACTCCTAACAAAAAATCAATTTTTTCTCCAGCTGCAAAAAATACATTGACCTGTGGTCCGAACGAACAACTCGGTAATTGTGGAAGAATTTGTGAGGGATCTTGTGGGACACCAGATTTGTCGAGCTGCCTAGCATCAGCAGTTAAAAAACAAATATATCAATAAAAATACAATGCTTTTCGAATAATAATGAAATAATAATGGCGACTGTTTCCAATTTGCAGAAATGCTCCGGTAATGGCTGTCAGTGTAAAGAAGGATACTTGAGAAACGAGGCAACGGATCTCTGTATTCCGGCCTCAATGTGTCCACCAAAAATCTGCAAGGGCAATGAAATTCTTGCCCCTTGTGGACATGCTTGTGAACGAACGTGCGATGATCCCGACCCCCCGGAAATGTGCAAACGAATTGTAAGTCTTTTCATTTATTTCCGTTATTTCGTTCAAAATAGTCTATCGTTCGATTGGTTAATTCTTACGAACCATACGATTGGACCAATAATTCAGTCCCAATAAAGTTAAGAATTGAATGAAACTGGCGCTCGATTATTTCTCAATTATTATCGTTATCAATTTTACATCGTCATAATTTAAATTCTTCATCATTTTTACAGAAATGCGTCATGGAGGATTGTATCTGTGACAGTGAATCAGGATTTTTCCGAGAGAAAAGTACCGGAAAATGCGTTCCTCTCAGGGATTGTCCACGATAATTATCAATTTTCCGAAAACAAAATTTCAGCACGAACCTTTTTAATTTACTTATTCGCCGAGAACACTTGTAACGGTTACCTAACAATTTTCTTTCCTTTTACTTGGAAATGATGACACGAATAAAACTTTCATCGCATGAAACTCTGAAATAGCCCTGAATATTTGTTATTGTCACAATGGCAGAATATATGCAGAAAATTGATGAAATGCCGAGAATGCAAAAAATAATGGGAGTCACTCTTTTCGGCTTTTTCATATAAAAAAATGTAATTGTCCATACCAGCATCGTTGTGAATTGAAGCGAGAATATCGGGATGATCTTTGCAAGATTCAGCGACGTCCTCTTCCTCCTGAATGAGAATCCGCGGCACATCGGTCATTGTCTATGTTGAAAATTTCAAAAAGAATTATCAGAATCTGGCCTTATTCAAAAATATAATAAATAATAAAGTTTTTTTCTTCTGTGAGGATACGAACCCTCAAACATCTGTCGGATATTTCCACTGTGCCAACTATTTCCAAAGGAATTTCGACGTGCACGTCCCTATCTTTCGATTGGAAACAAATCAATTGCATTTCTTGTTCCTGTAAAAAAGAAAAGAGCTTGAATCAATAAAATACTTTTTCCGCGCATGCATTCTCTCTTAATTGACGATTTATGAGGAATTTTGGAAAATACACAAAGTCTATTCACCCACAAAGGGCTAATTTTTCTTTCTTACCTTTGTCTCTTTGGCCTCATTGAAAACAGAAAATATGAGTCCAACAAAACCACGGTCCATCATTTGGTAATTCGCCTGTGTGATCACATCTGTAATATTCATTTTTATTTCTTCAATTCTTTCCTAATCACTTTGATTATCAGATTCGTTGATTCTTTGAATTTGTAAACCAATTTCCAACATTATTCTTTTCCAATGCTATAAAATTCTGACTTTTGCAGATTTTTCTCGTTTTATCAATCGCCCATTGTTTTTCTATAACATCGACCCAATAACTTTCAACATTATTGAAAACATATATAAGTTCTTTTTAATTTCTTAAAAAGAAATTATTGAGACCAACTTTTTGTCTCTTGCCTGTTCATTCTGGATATAATCCCTTAACCTTTTGAGTGCATACCTCTTATAAGTGCATATTGGGTCAATTTGACCCAAGGTGTTTTTCAGACCATTGTACTCTCGTAAATGAGTTATTTTTTTTTTTGTAGAGACGTTTTTTATCATAAATTATCTATATTTTATGGCCCTAAATTTATTCTTTAACAAAAACGAAAATTATATCGCAAAAAATCAGTGACAGTGTTGGGGTCAAAACGACCAAGTGTGCACTCGATGGGTTAATCGTCCTTACCAACGTGCGAAGGAACCACGGTTATATGAGGATGGGAGTGATACCAGCCCAAAACTCTCATCGGCCGCTGTAGCTCTGTTGTCAAACGTTCAGCTTCGGTGGCTGCTTTCAATAACTGTTCGGGTGAGATTTCAACTCGATCTTTTTTTTTATCCAGCCGCCGGAGGTTTATCAAAGCAGATATGTTAGCTGTCCCGTGTTCCAACTATAAAAATTAGCCAATCGTAGTGATTGTTTCGTATTTCCGAAAACTCGAGCTTTGCAAAACGATGTTTGTTAGTTTTCTACAATTTTGAATAAAACATTTTTTCACTGGTCGACAGAGAGTTGTCATTACTGTGTGCATTTTTTCGATTCCAATGATAAGGTTATGAGGAAATGAAAAATTTCAAACCGTTCGTACATTTCCTATGAGGAGGCCCATAACTTCAAAATTTTCGGTGGTAAATGCATGTTGCAAACATGCCATGTAAACGTCGGCCTCGAGCTCGACTTTTTCCAGCGGAGATTCCATTTTTTTCACTTCAAAATTATTGTTTACCAAACGTCTGCATTGGTAATGGATCTCAAGAGTCCAAGTTTTTCGCCGTTTTTATTATTTTTTTAATGGAACTAATTCAAGCAATTTTTCAATTCAATCAACAAACGTTATTATTTTTTGAAAATCACAAAGTTGATGCATGTCATCGTTCTTTGATAACAATAGAAATTTTCGTTCGGCGACAAAAGGATGATCTTTGTGTGGATACTGTGGATTATCGTTGAATGCTTCGCGATATTATTATATTTTGTGTTGCAGCGCACAAGGTACAACAAAGTTACACCACTGTCAAAAAGAAAAAAAAAAAAAAGACTACTAAAACCGCATTGGACGGTTTTCGCCGGTACGTTTTCAGGCGGGAATTTCAAATAGGTTTTAGCTCGGATCGCATGTCGAAACTGTTGCTCGCTCTGCAGGAGTTTTTCTTCTTTAGACTCGGCCGACGTCCGACTGAAGGGCAGCGCTCGCTTGTAACTCGAGGCGTCCCTTCGCATTACGATCAGAGGTGCGTGAATCCCAACTGACTACGATGTTTCGTGTCCCTAAAAAAACGGTGCATGACCTCTAATAAAAATTCGTCTCGCTCCTCCTCTGGCTCCAACTTTTGGAGTCAATGTAGATTATTTGGACACGCAGCGACGCAGAACCCCTTGGCAGTCAGGCGAAAAAATTGAAATCATCCAAGCTCCCTTTTCTCTCATTCTATGCAACATGCAATAATAGGGCTAATTCTATCAAGTCCTAGCATGCACTCAGGCTATCGCCACCAAACGGGCTTGCTCCCCGTGAACCACCACAGGATCGTACGCCAAGATTGAACAAATAATGAATAAAGGGAAAATGAAAGTAAATATATATCATTTTCATGGTGTTTTATGGCGTTCGCCACCATAATATTACATGGGGCATCATTTGCTAGTGATGCAAAGGATTATTACGAAAGAATTTACAAAAATGAACAACGACGACGACACAAGAGAGACAATCCTAGAAAAGTGAGACGACGGTGATTGCCAATCAAAAGCCCTGCTTCGACACCCAGCCTCCCGATCATCCTCAAATTACAACATGACAGCCCCGAACACCCTGCCGAAAAAATCTCGCTGAGCAGCAATAATTTCGATTTTCCTCTGCTCAAGTTTCCCTCCCCAAAGACGCACTCGGCGACGCCCAGTAGCTGCGGATACGGTGAGGCCGATTTCACGGTGTCCCTCAAGTCGTGATTCTCGTCTAAGGAAATAAAACGAAACTGTAGACGGCAGTATTCTTCACAAGATTAAACGTAGCCGTTTTTGAAGTTGAAATCTTAAACTTTGTTACTTTCTCGTTCAATAGTTAAAAAAAAACTGAGCGCTTTAAAAAAAAGTATATCGTCATATTTTTCGTATCGTAATTGAGCGCCGAGATATTGAAAAAAAATCCAAATTTTACCCTCTTTTCAGGACCGCGGCAAAAGCTAATAGAATATCTTAGTCGCCCAGACAGTATAAAAAATTTAGCCTCTTTCATTAATTTGCATTTATCCGCCTATTTTTCGAATACAACGACTACTCAACAAGCTTCCACTGAAAAGATGGTTGAATGATGATGCACTCGAAAACTAATAATCTCACGCTGAGGGAACTATTGCTTGTGCCAAGAACAGCAAATAAATATGGTTGCATGTTGATGGGCATCGTAGGAGAGGGACATAAATAAAATGTGGATGCCAAGTCCATAGCGTTGGTGGGAATACAGCTCACTCAGTAATTTATTGCGTCCTTCGAAACTTTTCTTCCGTTATTAACACGCATACAAGTCTGTAGCCATGTAATAAACGGCACAAAACTTTTTCGGTACTCGCTTACAATATACATCCGGAATTTTTGTAAATCCCGACTTGGTATAGCCGACAAACAGTAACACGTGACTAGCTAGGTTCATTGACCCAGTGTGAAAGTGACAATTAATAAATTTTGACATTTAATTATGAAACGATATTACGATCTTCATCCCGCTGACTCCGATAAACGTTGATTTACCAAATATTATTAATTATAAAATTGATGACTCCATAACGATTAAATTGAAATTACACTACGAATAGAATGGTATCGATTTTTCAAAATAAAACGTAGAATACATGAAGCTGTTGAATGTTACAAAGACCATTCCTTTGAACTTTCAAATGCCTCAGACAGCGAGCTGCTTTTTTACGGCTAGCCACATGGATACTGATGTTTGCGTTATCACAATTTCAAATTTGTCTTGGAACAAACTACCGTCTGCCTGTGATTATTTCAGGGCCATTCATAATCATTCATACTTGGCGCGTGTTGATGCACATGTATACCTATAAAAGAATGATAACCCTTGATTCATAGTTGTAAAATCATAAAGCAACGACAATTTTTTCCCTTGTACAACAACAAAAACTGTGTGAAACGTTGAACTAAAAATAATATTTATGGTTCGCGATAACGACCATATCACCTGAGTCTTTTTGGCTGAATAAAAAAAGAGAAAAGGAGACTAGATGCAATTAAGCATGTGAAAACAATGATGGCCAGAATTGGCTTATTTTCACCGTCAAACATCATATTTGAAATTATCACAAGACGAGAACTCTTGCAAATGCATCTCCTGCTATCCAGAATTCATTCAACAAATGACAGCGACGAAGCCGAGACTAATTAGCTTTCTAACCAAAGTATACGTAACGCTAAAATACATTCACATCACCCTGTGGCATTTTTTTTCTGCTGTTGGATATTTTATTACAAACTTGATGTGCGGAAATCAAGTCCGTTACGGAAGTCGATGGCTGTGTTTGCTTACTTACTTACTGATCGACGGAAAAAGTAAAAGACGCGAAACTACTTCAAAAGAGTACAAATCTTTACGAATACTTATTACCGCAATGAAACGTTCCTTCGCCGATAAACACAGCAAAATCTTATCTAGGTATCATGAATTCTTCTTTAATCGTGTGAGAGACTTCCATTCATTTGGAGGAGAGACGTAAATATGTATATGAATTTATGCAGTCATTTCATTGATACATCTCCACATACAACAGTTTAAATTAAATAAGATATCTTTTGTGCTCTTTTTTTTCATATGTACTTAACAACTGATCTAATGTGACCATGGTTTGCTTATTATTTTTTGATGATCTATCGTGGAAACGAACAATGCTGTACATTCGGTTCTTTTCCTTTTTTCCATCTCCAACAGCGCACCTTCCGATATATTCCGCGTCTCGCATTTGCAGAACTTAGCGTGCTCCTTTTGATCAAATCTCGTAATTCCTTCCGTTTTGGCGGTGTCACATATTATCCTAGAAAACAAACAAAACAATGCACTCGATTATACAAAAAACATTAAAAAATCTGAGTCCTCATGAGTCCTCACACGATCGAGATTTCTTAGTCCGCTCGACCGCAAACATATCAGGATGAGTAGGAGCTTAAATAATAATCACGTTATGGATTTGATCGAACACCAAAACGATGGAGATACGTATCATAGTCGGGTAACAGGTTGAGAAACTGTACATTGACCAAGACAGTCAGCAGAGTGACGATCAATTGGCTTGGTAGGCTCTCTCGATCTTGGGATAAGTACAAGCGCAACTCAAGCGTTTAGAAATAGGAGACTTTCCGCACGCTGAACGCGAATCGAAAATCAAACTTTCGGGGCAAGTATCACAAAAAAATATTTTCGTACCTAAATCGACGACAATTTTTTCACCACCGCTCTCTGTGCTTTTTAAAAACTGAAGAAAGATGTGAAATCTTTTCGAAGTGATATGAGATGGACTTTTTTTAAATTTGCAGTCAGAAAATCAGTTGGTTTTTTGGGCTTGCGCGAACGTAAATAGCTTACATAAATTGGATTAATTTTTATATCATATGTTCCGGTTCTTGCTCGTCATAATATAAATTAAAAATAGTTGATATGATGTTGAGCTGTGACTAACCTTCTCTCGAAGTCGAGTCATCCGTCGTTGTACAAGTCCCAGAAAACTAGATAGAATTTTCTTGTTTGTGCGAAAAGTGTGCCGTTTCTTCAAATATGTAAGTTTTGAGAATCTCTTTCGGCAGGTTATCCAACTCCATGTCAAATTTGAAAGGCTCTTCCGCTACAGGCTAACAATAAGAAAAAGCACAATTAGCGTAAAACGATACACGACATGAATCCATTAGATAAAAAGAATCAATGTTAAATTAATGGTTTTTTCTTCTGTGTTATTCTCAAATAACATGTGAAATCATTCAAATGATAACTTTAGTGTACGGCAATGGTACGAGGGATCTAGAGACTCGGTGGAGTCTCGGAACCACTACATTTGACAGTTCTCTCGTCTGCTGGCCCCAGCCTCGACGAGAGTATGTTATCACTGACTAAACCATTCATTGTGGTGGGGGTAAAAACGGGAAGTGCTTTTTCTATAGTCACGGGGACCAGGAGAAATATTATTATCCAGAAATTTAACTGGATACTCATTAAGAGAAAAGCTTTCCTTTGAGCCTGAAAGTATTGCTATCACAAAACGACTTTATTTAGGGTTCTTTCAAAATTTTGTATAAACGGTAGCAATTTTGGAACAATACTTGAAAAGATGTCTTACCTCGTCGGCTGGATCATAATACTGTTCTAGATATGGATGTGCCAAGGCATCTTCGACCACAATTCTTTTGTTCGGATTAAAGGTCAACATTTTATCGAGAAGATCAAGAGCCCGAGACTCTGCCTTTGGAAATAAACTTGTCCACGGCACCTTTGGCTTGTACGGCAAGGATTGGAGGTAACTGCGTGCCTGTGAATAATCATTTCAAATATAGTTTCAGGGAATGTTAATTGAGACAATTGCTAATAGAATTTTTCGCATGCATGACGTCGGGGGTTTCGATGATAGGGAGAAAAACAACAAAAGCCCACACCTTCTCGTTGATTATACATTCAAGATCTTCGGACGATGGCGATCCTAGAACGCCAAGAATGTGATTAAGTTGATCGAGATAATGCTTTCCAGGAAATATTGCTCGCCGGGACAGCATTTCAGCGAGAATACAACCCACCGACCATATATCTATGGATTTTGTATAGCCCTGTAAATAGAGAACAAATTAATCGTTCGAATTACAAAAATCAAATCAATTATAAAAATATCTTGAAAGGATGGTGATGGTGGGCTTGGTACTAGGGTGGTGCTGTACATTATGAATATTGATGTACAGCGCTTGCGTCAAAGTCATAACCTGTATTTTAATAAAAATAAGACTCGCCAATTCGAGTGCACAGCTGAATCGTTCCGATGCTCCCCAAAAAAAAAGATCAAGCTCTATGAAAAAAACGCATGCACGCTTTCGTGGTAACCGAAAAATAGTAACGGCGATTACCAAGAGGCTAAAACTGTGGGGAAAAAATACATGTACATCCGGACAAATTACCAAAGTTTACAACGCCACGAGAGCAGGGAAGTGCTTTTGACTGATTTAATATAAGCAAAAAGCGAGGCGACGTGTCATTGGTATTCGTTTTTTCCACAATCAAATTTAGAGAAACGCCCCAAGACCAAAATTTCAAAACCATTTGCGCGAAAAGAAACTAGGAAGTTGCAAGGAAAGAGCTTTGCGGGTCAGTTCAATAAAATAAAATACGATTCTGTCGGAGAAGCCTACCGAAAGGAGGAAATTTGAAACTATCACGTACAGAGAATTTCAAATTCAAACTGAAATACAGTGAACCGAAGGAACTGTAGTAATCAATCATTTAACAGTAGATTTCACAACTTTTTAGAAATGTAAATATCGTTATCTGTTCTACCTCCAGTTTGTTAGGTCCAGTTTATTGACTAAAAGTTTGTATGGGGTAGAGAAAAGAAATGAGGTCAACTTTTTTTTTCGATATTGAGATTGCAATTCAAGTAATCGTCGACAAGGGTTCAAGGCCCGCGATACCTGTAAACTACCCATTGACAAAAGAGTTCGTATTTCAGGAAAAAATCAATAGATTATTCTGAAATTTTCAATATAAAGTGCACCAAATAAGATTTTTACTTCTTTTTTTTCATAATCTCAATACTCAATATCGTCTCTGCAGAACTGGCACTGAAAAATCTGCTGTGCAATGTAGCTTCAAAACTACTTGATGGATTTCAATCGAATTTTCTTCTAAGCAATTGTTTGAAAATGAATTAGTGAACATTTTTAAAAGAAAGTTTAACAAGTTGAAAATGTTGAAAATTTTTTCAAACCCTTTTCTAATATTTTCTCAAGGTCAAGGTTTTTACTACAAAGTAATGAATGAGTTGACACGTAATCTGTAGTTACCTTTGAATTGAGCATTATTTCTGGCGCCCTGTACCACCGCGTAGCGACGTATTCTGTAAGAAAACCGGCATGATTGTGGTCAGGATCGGCAACTCGCGCCAAACCAAAGTCACAAATCTTGAGATCACAGGTCGTATTCAAAAGAAGATTGCTGGGTTTAAGGTCTCTGTGCAACACATTTGCAGAGTGTATATACTTTAGGCCACGAAGTATTTGATACAGGAAGTAACATATGTGGTCGTTACTGATAGCCTGTTAATAAAGTGTAATCAGTATAAGTTAGTAGAACATTAATCAATCTGAACTTAAAAATGAAAAAAAACAATTGCAGTATAATTTCTTATAATCCATTAACGCATGAAAAAACTTGGTGTCTCTGTAATTTTGAATGAATTTGTTTTGGTGAATTTACCTGGGTTTTCAACAACTTATAGAGATCCGTTTCCATCAAACACTGAACGATATACACATCTCTCATTTGATCGATCGAAGGTGCTCTTAATATATCTCTTATATCGATAATCTACGAGAAAAAAGAAAAAATCATTCGATGTTGCAAATGGATTAAGAAGTACATATAGCTAGAAAATGAATATACTCACATTCTCGTGCTTGAATCTGGTTAGTATTTTGATTTCTCGCAGAGTCCTTTGGCTGTATGTTTGATGCTCGAAAGGAGATATTTTCTTTATAGCTACTTTTGTCTTGGTCACATTGTCGTAAGCAGATCTGGTCAACACATAAATAATAGTCAGAGTGCAAACGTTCCAAAGACATTTTTTCAACTTTCATTACGTATATGTCATATATTAGCCTGACTAACGTAAAAAAACAGGGAAAAGTTGGCGCTAAGCTGTATACCAAGAAACCTCATTGAATGTAGACCTGAATTAATGTTTTTATTGTATGAATCAATACCATAAAGATGCACATTCATTTACAATTTTCAATTCTCATAAGCTGATGAGTGCTTCGTCATTATTATGTTCTGGGCTCACTTCATTGATAAATTCATAGTCGTAATAATAGCAAAAATATTACTTCTCACAAGGATCGCACAGAACAAAACTAAACACCTTTAGCCGACTCTACGTATATGGGGGAAATGAATTACCCATCCACCACCTTCCTTCGAGTGCACACCAGTGCATCTTGCATCTTGGGTCAATCTGACCCACGGCGTTTTTCAAATCGTTGTGTTCCATGGTTTAGCCATTTATTTAAAATATTTAGAGACGCGGCAGCGTCTTGACGCCAAGTATTAAAAAAAAAAGTTCGAACCGACAAGGCAAGTTACGCCGCGGGTCTATATACTCGAGATTGGGCCTTTTTCCGTTACGTTCAAACTTAAAGTGGTCGCCATTGGAAAACGCGTCGACTTATAAAAAATGTGAATGCAGTTTACATATATATGTTAATGTATTACTGTCTTATTTGCGAAATTGAATTCTTTACGACCTGGGAAACCAAATTACCATTTGAGGCCTTATGATCCATCATGTAATGATCCGAAAAATCGACAAAAAATTAATTGCATATTCTTCAATTACAGTATCTCAAGAATATTCTCACCAATATTCATAAAGATCGGCGCATTAGATTCGTAGTTATGGGTATTTAAACGGCACGACCGCGCCACGCGGGCGACCATCTGACGAGGTCAAATGACGGCTCTATTGTATTATTTTTTGGCCTTGAAACTTTTTAACGCCGTATATACCTGTCTGGGTTATATAGCTACGAGTGCGACGGTTCCAAATTCTGTGAATTTCGAGCATTTGTGTATAAAACTCGAGCATGCAGCGTCGTGTAGATACATCAAGATTTTTCTGTCTCTAATACGGTTGGTACGCATCATAAAAGAACGCCCCAAAAAAAAAGCATCCGCAGGATCTTATTCAAACCGAGGACAATAGAGAAACAATATTTTATCCCGGAAACCGCGGAGACTGCCCAAAGTAGTTTCAGTGCGTCTCGAAAAAAATTAGAGGTCAGTACAGACTACAGGAGAAAAAGAAAGAACAGATGGAAAAATTAACTTGGAAATTCGCGAGGTATGCCAATCCAACCAACTCTGCACATTGGCGTAAGTTAAAAAAGCGGTTGCACTTTTTTAGCTTCTATTGGACCCAATTAATTTCATCAATTTTCCATCCCTACTTTATGCTTCACACACATTTAGCGGGACGTTAACCCTTCGAGTGCATACTGGGTCGTTTTGACCCCAGCAATTTTCTGTCACCGATCGTTTGGCATTTGATGGCAACGAATTTCTTGGCACTTGAGGTGATGGAGCAGTCACCTCGAATTTTCGAAATGAAAATTCTCCGGTTTCGTTTGATTAATCAGAAGAAGGCTCTGTCAGCGGACGCGGGACGATGGCAAAAATCCGCTGACAGGGGTTTTTTTTAATTGGTGAAACCCTATCGAAAATATTCAATTTCGAAAATTGCAGCTATCTCTCTCGCACTCACGTGGCGAGAAAACGACTGCTCCTTCACCTTAAGGAGGCTGGCTACACACAACAATGTTGCCATGTTAAAAGCATAGGAAGATTCGAAATAATTAGAATTTAATGAAATTTGGTGAGTATATTCTTTAGTATTAAACATGAATATACAAATTTTTAAAGATTTTTCTTCGACATAGTTTCCGAGTAATTGTACACTAGAGTTTACATGCATGAGCATAGGATTCAGATATATATAGGTATATCTTTTGCATATTGTAAACTCCAATTATTCGACAACTATGTAGACGAAAAATTTAAAAAAAATCGTATCATCGTATTCGATGCTAAAGAATATCATCACCAAATTTTATTAAATTCTTATCATATTCTCGTATGTGGCCAACCTCCTTAATTATCGTTTTCGTGAACAAAATAAATTTAGGACCATAAAATATGGATAATTTAGTACAAGAAACGTTTCTACAAAAACAAAACAAAAAAATTCACATTTACCGAAGTACAACGATTTGAAAAACGCCTCGGGTCACACTGGCTCAATACGCACTTATAGGATGTGTGCACTCGAAGGGTTAAACAACCTACTCGGTACTTTACTGATGGTATCATAAATTAACTTCCGAGTAGAGACATTTACCCGCCGGATAAGGTTACCTAGAAGTTGGAACACCGTCCGTTAGGAGTTTACCCGCAGAATAGGCTACTCGACACTTTACCTATCGAAGTAGCAATAACCCGGCCTATAACCCGCCACGAAAGTTTAGAATAAAAATGCTCTTGTCATCGGGATGCGCGGTTATTTTTTTTCATTTAAAAAATGTCAACTTCGCAAGTGTGAAAAGCATTTTCAACTGCTTTTGTTTTTCAAATATGAAAAAATGTATTGTCGCAGAAAAAATGATGAATATCATGGAAAAAGCAGAAGTCCTGCGACATTTCTTCAACAAGGAACATCGGAATATAACTCCATGGAAATTGACTGTGTTTTCTTGAACTCTTTCGTTATAAGAGTTGATACAAATCCTAATTTTCCTTCAACAAGTGACTTTGGGGCGCGTTGAAGTAGCAATATTTTGAATTATCCAATGACCTTGTTTCATAAGGTATATGACACGAATGACATTCATCCCAAGCCTGATTATTTCGAAGGAAAAGTGAAAAAAGCTTGTATTATATTGTAGAGTCAACAAGGGTCGAAATAGGATAAAGATTAAAAGCTTGTTGAGCCTTTGTTTCCTAACGAAAATTCTCCTTGGGCATCGGTGGTCGTTGACGTATTGTAAAATCCAGAAGTAGCATAGGATATACTTTTCCTATGTCATTTAAACGACAAAAATCTAATTGCAAGGAGTAACCATGGAATTTTGTTTAAAAGCTCAAATTTTGGTACGATTCACACTTCAACTTGCCGCATCAATCAATTGATCCAGCTTCCAAAGATAAAAAAGCACATTTTTCGAATATCCATATGGCATAACCCATGGAACTTGAGCGACTTTTGAATTAGCTTAATTATTTCCAGTGTGTTATTCAATTATTTCTATTGTATTTTAATTAACGTTTTTTTTTTCAATTTTCATAGGCTGGAAACCATTTGAAAAATTAACGCGATCAAGCTTTTCTGTTTGTAAATTTTTCTTTTTACATCCTACTTATTGGAGGCAATCATCTTTGATTATCAATTTCTCTAACAAAGAGCAAACACCTTCCCCGAGTCAAGAATGACATAGATCTGCTGACATCTCCAAGATGGAACTGAGTTCAAAATTAGATTAGATTAGATTGAAACCATGAGTTCAGAATTTCAAAAGAAAAAGCCTGATACAATCTTTGATCTGAAATAAAAACCGATATGCTCGGCAAATCCATCCATATCGATATTTTTGTACATTCTGATAAAACATGTTTCAATAAAAATCATTCAATGTTCGTATTAAACTTTGCATAACAGAAGCCCCATCGAACGATCTACTCTGCGAGACAAAGTAACCAAAGTAAAAGTAACAAAAGTAAAAATTGTCAAAGTATCCAAGTTGTAGAAACGATTTTCTAAAAATCGTTGACCAACAATAAAGTCTCATTTTCTGGCAGCTCGAGCACTAATTTATACATATCATAGCATAGCATTTTCTGGTCAGCCTTCCACATCAAGGTAATGGATCTGTCGGTTTCTAGCCATGGATGCAAGAGACATAGCTGCGATTTTTGAAATTAGAAATTTTCTAAACGGTTGTACCGATTGCAAAAAGCCCCTGTCAGCGGATTTTGGCCATCATCCTGCATCCCCCGACAGAGCCTGTTTACAATCCGTCAATTGAAATCGAAAAAGTCAAATTTCAAAAATTCTACGTGACCGATCCATCAGCTCAAACGAAATAGCCCATTTTTTGCTTTTTGCCATTGAACCAAAAGCTTTATTTTCTATCCTGATGAGCGATTAAAACTCATCCAACGATGTCATTTGGCTTTATTGATGCCACGACCATGACTAATATTCTCCGTGACATTATTCTCATGTAAACTTTTGACCAGACACCTATTGGAGAAGGAGAATATCGTCAGACTCAACAAGATGTAGGTACCTGACAAAACGTATGAATTCGATTTGGTAGCCTCGAACAATTATTGTTGAAATAGAAGCTCAAAAGCGCATGTAAAAAAAAAAGTATTCTGCATAATAAATGAAAGATCCCATGAGACGAACCATCGCGCTGAAATAGCAATGGAAAAGGTTAGAAAGATGGAAAAACAATGTTGGTGCGATTTTGAAGGAAGTTGTGGTCAGCTATGAGTGCCATGCTATATACGTGTGTATGTGTGAGAGAGAGTGTGTGTGTGCAGTTTGTTTTTAGAATGAATCAAGAGTTGAATATACTTTCAAAACTGGCGCCAATATCAAGTGGTTGATGATAATTGATTGGAATCTGGCGTTAAATATTGAGTGGAGATGTGGTGTTTGGCAAAGCGCGGCGGGGCTCGATGAGACATGTTGATTTTTCTATTTGACAGATATTCGTAGAATGTATGTACGGAGGGAAGACGGTATCGGAGTGGTGCGAACGAAGAAAACTGAATCATTATCACGAGGAACGTCAGACGCTTGGTTAATCGGGCTGCATACATTCGAACGAGCACGGACGACAAAGCACGATGATATCAGATAAAAAGATACTCACACAACCATTCCATATGCCCCCTCGCCCATGTATGCTAAATTGGTGTAACGCGGACCAACCTCGAACACCTGTCCACGCACCACTTCAGCTCTTGGAATAACGCTGGCCGAACCTTCGCTCGCCATTTTAACAACTATTTTACAGATAAAATACTGCAATCTGCAACTCGACCTAAACCTGCTACAACACCAATAAACTCAGCCACCGGACCGATTAAACTCCGAATTATAAGCTACGAGAACTCAGTTATATTCTGATACGAAATGCACGAGACACACGCTACATACGGCCGCCGCATGTACTAGCTTCGAAGCGTTACCGTTGTTGTCGCAATCGTCGCCATTGTCACCGTCACCGTTCTCCCCTCTCCGCCCTTGTCGACCTTCCTATCGAGTCAATCTCCAATATTACGACACGATGAAATCATCCTTGCGCTTGCTTCTCGAAGTAGGATAATTAAGGTCTAATATTTCTTCCTAAGCAGCGCTGCTGTTCTTCTAAACTGAATCAACGAGAGTTGATTGAAATCATATGCTATATTTGTTTCATCTCAGCAACACAATAAAAATGATTCTAAATCCCAATCAATCATATAAAATCAAAATTTCTCCTATGCAAGACACAAAACTGTGGCCTTGTTGACTGCAGGCGCCTTGATCCAAGTTTATGCGCGCCTCAATGCACTGTTCGTCACAACACCACGTGATTCAGTCGTTGCAACAATTATAAAACTAAAAATTGTAAAATTGGACTAACAATTACAGAATTAACAATTTCGTCCGTCTTTTCGATTATTTCGATAGCTTCGTTATCTAGAGAATCATTACAGACTCGGGACAAACACATATTTGACAGCTCTGTAGTCTGCTGTCTCGAGGATCATCGCCGAGTGCATAATCTCGGAATTAAACAATTCGTAGTAGTCGTGAGAATCGAAAGAATCTTTCTTTAATCATGGAGCCCAGAACAAGTAGGTATCAGGATTTTAAGAAGAGACCAATTAAGAAACAAGCTTTCGATTAAGCTTAGAATCAGCACTATTGATGTACTCTTTGTTAAGCCACCAAGGCCACGAATCAAAAAGAAAAGATCGTTGGTAATCAGTCGTTTATTGAATAAATATTGAAAAGAAATTAGCATTCAGTCAACAGACGATGTAAGAGTAAGCCCAGCGAGCCAAGTATTCTATTGTTTAACCAATTTGATCGCCATAATCGTCACTTTACAGAAAATCGTGTGGTGGTGCTGGGTAGCGCAATGAAAGTGCCTGTTAACTATAGTTTTGCAATTACACTGATTGAAAAATCATGTTGAGGAGCAGCCAGTAGCCTTCTCGACTTTATATCCACAATCTTCAAAACTACGATATTTTTTCCTCACAGCAGCTGTCACTCTATTCACATTTCATTTGAAACTTCATGCAACCAACCCTACATCGTTTCAACGTACATCGTCTCATTTTTTACAATTTTTAGTTATCACTGTGTCACCCGACCGACAAACCTCAAAAAGTATCGGCGACGAAAAATGTGCCACCTTCTTTCGATGTTTTTGATAAGCAAAATATTAATAATCAGCAAAACATTTTGAAAAAGTGTTCGAAACCGCTGCGCTTTTTGCAAAGAGAGGCTTTAGTAGGGACTCCGCGCTGGTTCAAATTTCTGCCACTCATTAACGTCGTCACCACGACGACGCACGACGCCACCGCGTAGAACCATTCTACGCTTAGTCGTTTTACTAGTGTTCTACAGGGTGTGCGTGCATAATATGCATGTGAGTGTGTGGACTATTCACAATGAAATAAAAGTATCGCGTTAAGGATTTCTTAGTCGCCGGATAGCCGGACATACAATACGATATTTAGAAGGACGTCTCCTCGTATAAATCAGAGATACATGCTTCGGGAAAAGTAAACATCATCGGGAATCGATAGGGAGACGCGGGAAAGTAAGGGTTCGGCGAGTGTAGAGGCGTTAGCTCGCGTTTGTCGGAGGTGAAACAACAAATCACATATGTCCGATCGCTGTATCATTTCGTAATTTTAAAAGTCATTCCCTAAGCAAAAGTAAACGACTGCGAGAGAGAAAAGAGGAGAATGGAGGAAGAGGACGTTGATACCAAGAGCTGCTTGGAAGAGTGGCAAGAATTGAGTAAAGAGTACAAAGATCTGGAGGTAAAATTCACAAGAAAATGAAAAAATTTGATCGTTCGTGTTCGCCTCTCATTAATATTTATTTCTTCTATAGGCTGAAAATCGAGAATACCTGTTGGCGCTAGAACGCATAGAAGAATTACAAGCTTCGTGCTTGAAGGGAATAGCCCATCAAAGATATCGGATGGGCGTTATATCAGAGAGCCTCGGTCGGTCAGTCTCTTGCTGAAGCTATTTTTCTTCCAGCGCCATGTAACACTCCCCAAAACTACGTTCTCATCTTCATCATTTCAGAATACAAACGGCGCGTGTTAAACAATCCATACTGGAAGAAATAAGCAGGAGAAAACTACAATTGCATGAGATAGAGCAAACCTTACCGAAGCCTAACGGCACGTACCTTTCCATTATACTCGGAAGCGTCAATGTCTCCATTCTCAACAAAAGCGACAAGTACAGCACCTATTTTTGTGCAACTGACTAATTATCAATTTTTCCTCAGTTTATTTGTCTTCTCTCTCTTTTGCTCAATCGTTTCAAGGTTCAAGTACAAGGACGAGTACGAAAAATTCAAGCTGGTTCTATCGGTCATTGGGTTTGTGCTCTCTGTTGTGAATCTCTTCACCGACGTTAGGTGAGCCAAAATACTCGTTCGAGCGACGCGAACGATACGTGCGAAATTTAACACTCGGTCTGTAAACCTGGTTCATTCATGTCCGGGCAAATACGACGAGTTGCTCCATTTGTTGCATCAAGCATATATGAACAAATTTGATTTTGTAAAATTTTATAATGGTAATATCATGTTGAAGATTTCGAACAGTAGCCTGCGTTTTTTCACAATTTCTGTAATTTATCCTTGCAAATACACACCTCGAAGCGCATATTGGGTCAAACTGACCCAAGGCATTTTTCGAATCGTTGTATTCCGGTAAATATGCATTTTACGTCGCTAAATTAATTTTTTGACGAAAGAGAAAATTGTCTGGCAAAAATTTCGTCACCATTTGATGACAAACAATTGGTGACAGAAAATTGTTGCCGTCAGAACGACCGAGTATACACGCGGAGGGTTAATAACAGGGTGAAAGAAACGCTGGAGCCAGGTTTACAGACGGAAGATGCGGAAAAAACGTTTACAGACGAAGTATTAACGTGTGATAAATAAATCCCATTTCAGAACGCTCGAACTGAGTTTCATGTTCCTACTGGTGTGGTACTATTGTACTTTGACAATAAGAGAAAGTATCCTGAAGGTAAATGGTTCACGAATAAAGGGCTGGTGGAGATTCCATCACTTTCTCTCAACGGCGGTGTCGGGTGTTCTCTTAGTTTGGCCAAACACGGGTCCTTGGTACGCGTTCAGGGGTCAGTTTATGTGGTTCAACGTCTACATTAGTAAGTACCGCCGAATAGGAAGAAAACGAGACAAGAAGAAGCGATCAAAGTTTATTCTCACAGATGCCATTGAATGTTTTAAGGTTTCGTCCAGTATCTACAATTCAGATATCAACGCGGTGTACTTTATCGTCTAAAGGCGCTCGGAGAGAGGCACAACATGGACATAACCATCGAGGGCTTCCACTCGTGGATGTGGCGCGGTCTCTCCTTCCTTCTACCTTTCCTCTTTATAGGATACTTCTTCCAGTTGTACAACGCATACGTACTTGCCAGTCTCGTTTATCATCCGGAAGTTACGTGGCACGTGCCTGTTCTCAGTATCATGTTTTTCGTACTTTTCCTCGGAAATACCATCACCACCGCGCTGGTTGTGCCCCAAAAACTCAAGGAGAAAACTGTCACCAACCAGCAACAACAGTACCGATTCGACCAAAAAACTGACTAGCACTTCCGGGCACATTTCTCTATTTTATTACTCTTATTTTTCAACTAAACATCCCGGCGGCGGGCCCGTTGACAAAATATATATTTTACCTCCGTATACGCTTATTATCGTATATGCTAAAACTATCGCACACACCGACACGTGTACGCGCAATCCGTGCAACGGGTATATATCCGCCAAGCGGCCACACTCAACAACCATTCAAACTCGATTTAAATATAAATAAACCATACCAAATATATATATATTACTTTCAACAAAGTTTTATTCGATATTATTCATTTTTTGCTAAATAGCATGCTCCAACATGTCAACGATGCCTCTCGTGGATTTTCAAATGAACCCAATTCGTCGCGGCTGCGAGCGTTTATTTTTAAAATTGTCCTCGCAATGATCGATTAATTATCCGACATGAATAATTTTCAATGCAAAATTTGATCTATGGCAACATGAGAATAATTCGACAACAATATGCGATGCTATTTTTTTATGTTTCCAAAAAGCAAAAATAAAACGGTAGTGGAACGTGGAAACAAAAATTCAAATATTTATACTATTTTGAATTCGAAAATTCTCAAGTTGGTCAACGAAACTACAGACAGGTAATCCGAAATCGCAAAACTTGAGTAATCTGAGGATTAGAAATCGCCAATCACAAAATGTAGCCAAAAATCCTCAAATCCCCAATCGCGAGATTCATAAATCGCGGTCAGAGTCATCAGCTCCGTGATCCCAGCGAGTTCCTCTCTCGGAGACGTACGGTATTTTTTTGTAATAAAAAATCTAACGTCCATCAATAACAATGAGGAATAATTCTTGAGCGACAGCAATGACAAAAAACGAAAAATGGTGAAATACCGAGCCGAGGAAAACCGGCGAACCGCGAGTTTGCTATGAGAACTGTGTGTGTGTGTGTGTGTGTGTGTGTGTGTGTGTGTGTGTGTGTGTGTGTGTGTGTGTGTGTGTGTGTGCCTGGCCGGGTGCCCAGGCTAGGCTCACGGAGGGAAAGGGAGGTTGAGGTTAGCCAGCCAAACGGAATTCCTAAAAAAGAGGACAAAGTTACGTTTGTGTAGGAATTGTCGCGATAACGGACATAACCTTCCATGGCATAACCATCGGGAACAATTGACCCGAGCGGTTTTACAATCCTTTGCGTTATTTCGCTACGCAAAAGGTTCAAACGCACAACACGGGTCATCGCGAGTATACTGCTCGAATAAAAACAATCATTGTTCGCCTGGTCATCTTTCTAGCTGCACATTCGGCTCTGGTATCAACAGCAGTACCGATTAAGCTACAACAGCACAAAAACAAATTAGGCAAGCGGGTCTCTGGTGTACTGCTGTATAATGGCGAACACCGGAGTCTTACCGTTCGTACGAGGTGTCGACTTCAGTTGCAATGATTTTGGTGTACGTTTTTAATGACTTATTCTTATTAATACCTTCGCCGTAGCCCTCTTTCAAATTCCTCCGCAAAATTCAATGATTTTGCCTCAACATCGTGAATTACGATTATCTTTGCCCACCAGGATTCCAAATTTCCTGTATCCGTTCGTCTTATGACCGGGATACAATGGCTCAAATTAGATCGAACGAAATTAGAGGAAATACCAGAAGAATTGGGCAAGTTACTTAAATTGGTAAGAGTTTGTCCAAACATGAATTGAACCGTTCGAGCGCACACCTCCTATAATTGTATTTTGGGTCAATCTGACCCGAGGCGTTTCTCAAATCATTGTATTCCGATAAATATGCATTTTTTTTTGTGTAGAGAAGCTTTTTTGCAGTGAATTACCCATTTTTTATGGCCCTAAATTCATTTTTCACGAACATTAAATGTCAAATGATCGGTGACAGAAAATTTTTCGGGTCAAAATGACCCGGTGTGTACTCGGAGGGATATATTCGAGTTACAGCACATATAGGTATCTTTTTGTACAAATGCTCGATGCTAGGAACACTTGTCCCTGGTGAAAAATCATCTGGAACGACTTTACGGAGAATTGACTCAGCTCGCCTGCCTGAGGACGCTCAACATACGGCATAACAATGTCAAATCAAGCGGCATACCTGCCGAATTGTTTCATCTCGAAGAGCTGACCACTTTGGATCTGAGCCACAACAATCTCAAAGAAGTACCGGACGGCCTGGAAAAGGCTCGCTCTCTGCTCAATCTTAATCTTAGTCACAATCAGTAAGTCGGCTTGTCTTTAGTCTCAAATGCAGAGGGAAGCGGCGCAGCGGCTACAATTTCTTTTAATTTCAGCATAGAAACGATTCCAAATACGCTCTTCATTCACCTAACGGATTTGCTCTTTTTGGACCTGAGCCACAATCAACTGGAAACTTTACCTCCGCAGACTAGAAGGCTAGCTAACTTACAAACGCTCAATCTGAACCACAATCCCCTTGGACATTTTCAGTTGAGGTACGAATTTGTAGCTAAGTTTCTCGTGGTCGGATTTGTCTCGGCGTTTCTCGTGTATTTTTCTCGTCTTCTATTTATTTTTCACTTTTCGATGCAGACAGTTACCATCGTTGATGAATTTGACCGAACTTCAAATGAGAAATACCCAGCGTACCCTGCACAACATTCCTTCGAGACTCGAGAGTCTGACCAATCTTCAAGAACTGGATTTATCCCAAAATGGGCTTCCACGCGTACCCGATGCTCTCTACTCCCTCCCGAATTTGCGACGTCTCAATCTCAGCGACAATCTCATATCGGAACTCTCGACGGCCATAGGTCTGTATAGCAGCCTCCTTTAACTTAAAAAAACTCAACTTCAACTTGGATGAAAGCCTCTACACTCTTTTTCCATTGGTACGACTTTTCCGTTGTTACGACGTGAAAAACGGTAGCCCAAGTACACGCAACATCGGCAAAAACTGAAAAATTGATAAAAACGGGCAGAGGGTTCTTTTCTATTTGCACTTGTATTGGAAAAAATATTCAGTCGGACTTGAAGAGGCTCGCGTATTAGAATTCAATTTCCGTTGATGCTTTTTTTTCCCCGAAAAATTCGTACAAATGAAAAGAAGGGTTTTCGTTGGAATAAAAATCTCCCGGAAAGACTGACAAACGTATGCACTAGGATATCCCAAAAGATAACTGTTTATCTCCAAAAATGAAATGAAATTCTTCATTTTTCGTCATCAACTGCACCAAACAATGTCGTCTATCGTTGCGTTTATGTAGAAATGTGGCAAAAATTGGAAACGCTAAATCTCTGTCGAAACAAATTGAGCGCGTTGCCAAACTCGATATGCAAGATATCGAGCCTCCGACGGCTCTACGTCAACGACAATATGCTGGACTTTGAAGGCATTCCGTCGGGTATCGGGAAGCTTTCGTCTCTACAAGTTTTTTCGGCAGCGAACAATCATCTGGAAATGATACCCGAAGGATTGTGCAGGTACACGTTGCGCTGCATGCAAACATTCTTCCCGATGCGTGCAACAACCTCTATTTCATTTATTCCTCGTAGATGCGGCTCATTGAAGCAATTGATTCTGACTTGTAACCGCCTGATCACATTGCCCGAGGCGATTCATCTGCTTACCGATTTGGAGCGATTCGACCTTCGGGACAACCCCAATTTGGTTATGCCCCCGAAGCCAACCGAAATTCAACGAGGCTCCGGCATAGAGTTTTATAATATAGACTTTTCTCTTCAACATCAATTACGATTGGCCGGTGCTAAAGTACCGGCCCTCGTTCAAACTGCAAGTAAGGCTTGGGCTCATTATTATTCCTTGAATATAAAATAACAAGATTAACTGGAGGAGAAGGCCGGATGTTGGAATGCATGCAGCTAATGATTTTTCCTCCCGTTAGACAGCAGCAAAGATCCGATAGCGCGGAAAATGAGATTACGAAGGAGACGAGATCAGGAGGAAGCTGATCAGGATCAGGCCAAAATTCTCAAAGTAAGTTTGCACTCGTAAGGTACTAAGTTGAAAACGCCAAGGCCCCAACTTATTCCACGGACCATCATCGTTTATGATTGCAGGGAATGAAGGACATTGCGACGGAAAAGAATAATAAGGAAAAAAGTCTGGATGAGACAAGGGCTGCCGAATCTCTCAAGTGAGTTGATTATTATTTATCGAAAGAATCCCTCAGTCGCACGCAGTCTATGATTCTCGTTTCATTAGGCCGAAGAGATGGGACGAAACACTGGAAAAACCACCGCTTGATTATTCCGAGATATTCGATCAAGACGCGGGTCGCGTGCCGGGACTCTCCATCTGGGAAATAGAGAATTTCCTTCCGAATCAAATAGAGGAGGTGGCGCATGGCAAGTTTTACGAGGGTGATTGCTATATCGTTTTGAAGACCGGAGTTGACGAGAGCGGATCTCTCCTTTGGGCCATTTACTTTTGGATAGGGGAAAAGGCTACGGTAAAAGGACACCCACGCATCTCGTATCATGTCTTCGATCGAGAAACTCAAATAACCGGAACATTTGTTTGTTTTGCTTTGTTTACCATCATAGTTGGATAAACGAGCCTGTGCCGCAATTCACGCGGTGAATTTGCGCAACTTCTTGGGCGCTCAGTGCCGAACGATTCGTGAGGAACAAGGAGACGAGTCGGATGAGTTTATAATGCTCTTTGATTCTGACATAACGTACATCGAAGGGGGTAGAACGTCGTCCGGTTTTTACACGGTCGAGGACACGGTAAGTCTTTCCAGGCTCTGACCAGCTTTTTCCTTCCCCTAACTCTCCCCCCATACAATTATCTACAAAATTACGTTGGGTGGTCGTGGTCGATCGGATGATAGCCCGCGGTAACGAGACTGTATCGCGTGCACGCGGCTGGAGCTTCGATACACCTGGAACCTGTGCCGGTAGCGGTCGAAAGTCTCGATCCCGGTTACGTCTTTGTTCTTGATACTGGCACCAAGATCTTCATGTGGTATGGAACGAGAGCTAAGAACACGCTTAAGTCGAAATCACGTCTGATGGCCGAGAAGATAAATAAGAATGAGAGAAAAAACAAGTCCGAGATAATAACGGAAACTATGGGGACCGAATCGGTGGATTTTTGGTCGTGTTTCGGTTCCGAAGTGGTTGCTCCTTCCACTCCGATACTTGTAAGTTAATAAGAGCGATGAACAACGATTCAACGGCCATGCGTTACTTTAATACATGTGTCTTTTCATCCTCTGGCAATGATAGGATCACGTCGATCCAAACTTTACGCCGATAGTTCCCCGTCTCTATCAAGTCCGACTAGGTATGGGATACCTCGAGTTACCCCAGGTCGAAGTACCTCATGGAAGGCTGACTAATAATCTTCTCAACAATCGCAACGTCTACATACTCGACTGCTACCTCGACGTTTATGTATGGTAGGAAAGACGTCGGTATGACATTCATCGAGTCTCGTTAATTAATCTGCTGCCAAGTTCGTTGATGCGACGACTGTTGTTTGTGTAACAGGTTCGGTAAGAAATCAACGCGATTGGTGCGAGCCGCAGCGGTCAAGCTCTCTCAAGAATTGTTCAATATGATCGAAAGGCCTAAATACGCTATGGTTACGAGGCTTCAGGAAGGCACAGAGTCTCAGGTACGTCCGGAGCTCATGGAGCCTTGATCCGAGCAACTCGTCAAGCGTTTTTCATGTTGAAACATCTTGTTTAGATATTCAAATCAAAGTTTACCGGATGGGACGAAGTAATTGCGGTCGATTTCACAAGAACCGCCGAATCTGTGGCAAAAACGGGGGCTGATCTGACCAAATGGGCCAAGCAGCAAGATACCAAGGTGAGGAGAGTCTAGCTAACGTTACAACCCCGATCTCCCTCTTCCACTCGCTGTTTCCGACTCCGGCAACCGCTCGACAAATAAAATGACCGGTAACCGAATTTTCGTAGGCTGACTTGGCTGCTCTGTTCATGCCGCGACGACCACAAATGTCGACCACGGAGGCCCAACAGCTCATGACCGAATGGAGCGAAGACCTCGAAGCGATGGAAGCTTTTGTTTTGGAAAAACGTAAATTCGTCCGCCTACCGGAGGACGAACTCGGCCATTTTTATAGCGGCAATTGTTACGTCTTTTTATGCAGATATTGGATGGTGAGTGTTTGACTTTTTTCAATTCTCGTACCGCCTGTTGAAATTGCTTAATTAATTAAATAATCCATGTTCAGCCGTTGGACATTGCCGAGAACGAACAAGTCGGCGGCAATACCGCCGGCGCCGGTGAGGAACAGTACGAAGACGATTTTCAATGCATCATGTACTTTTGGCAAGGTCGCGATGCAGGCAATATGGGCTGGCTCACATTCACCTTTGGGTAATGAGAAATCGCGCGCTCTCCGGCCACTGTTTTGATCAAGGAAGCAGAACCGAGAGGGTACAGCCGCAACATCAATTATTTTCAATCTCTCATGACCATAATGTTTGGACTTGTTCGCAGGATGCAAAAAAAATTCAAGTCTATTTTTGGTGAAAAACTAGAAGTTGTCAGAACTCACCAGCAACAAGAGAATTTGAAATTTATGGCACACTTTAAGAGAAAATTCATAATACACCAGGGCAAAAGAAAACAGCCCAAAGTAGCTGGTACGAATAAGGTCGAATTCTTCCATCTGAGGCGGAACGGCAGCGCGCTGTGTACGCGACTGGTGCAGATACAACCGGATGCGAGCCTGCTCAACTCAGCATTCTGGCGAGTGACGTTTATTATTTCTCTTTCCTTAACCCTCAAGATAGAAGAGACGGATGATGATTCATTTTATTTATTTTTGTAGCATGTTTTTTTTATCACATTTCTCGTTGTGCTCCACAGTTACATTCTCAATGTGCCATTTAACAATGACGATGAGACGGGAATCGTCTACGTTTGGATAGGCTCTAAAGCAGACGGTGAGGACGCCAGGCTGATCCAGGAAATCGCTGAAGAAATGTTCAACAACGTGGGTTATTGTTTCTCGGACGTTCGGCGGCTCATTTGTAGCAAACAAGAGGCTCCAATGCGCCGTCTAATTCATATCTCTATTTATTTGACAGCCATGGATGAGCCTCCAAGTGTTGAACGAGGGAGAGGAGCCCGACAATTTCTTTTGGGTCGGATTGGGTGGCAAAAAACCTTACGAGACTGACGCCGATTACATGAATTATACCCGACTGTTCAGATGTTCCAACGAGAAGGGTTATTTCGTCATCAGCGAAAAGTGTACCGACTTTTGTCAGGTAAAATCCTTTTCTCTTTCTTCACGCATTGACTATGGCGATTGAGACCAGATCCGAATATCCAACCGAAGGATTCATCCTACGAGAATAACTGATAATATATTAAACATTCAAAATCAATATATCCAACGAGCAACGTCGCCGCGTAACTTATTATTCTCATGAAATTTCGAAATATCGATTATTTCATCTTGAAAATCGTAAATCTTCCGAGATCGGATCTCGAAGGACATGGAGGGATTTTCGGAAACAGTCAATCATTCAGCCGGTTATTTCGACATCGGATCTCGTTTCTCGCCTCTGTATCAATACCGATGAATTATTTAGCTTCCAAGTTGAAAATTTAACGAGCGATTATCCACACAGGATGATTTGGCGGACGATGATATCATGATTTTGGACAACGGCGAACAAGTATTCCTGTGGCTTGGTGCTCGCTGTTCGGAGGTAGAGATCAAACTCGCCTACAAATCTGCTCAGGTTTACATCCAACATTTGCGAGTGAAACAGCCGGAAAAGCCTCGCAAGCTGTTCCTCACAGCGAAAGGAAAGGAGTCTCGTCGTTTCACCAAGTGCTTCCATGGCTGGGGCATCCACAAAAAGCCGCCGGAGTAAAAATATCTTTTCACTTGGTATAACTGTTTTTGTTTTCTTTCGATCAACCCTACGGCTTTTCGTAAACACTGCGCGCGTTCCCTATGGAAGTTTAAACATGCTGTATCGCCGTCGGTCGCCATTCTCTTATTATTTATAGGATAACGTTGCAATACGCACAAATGACTGTGGTTCTTTGAATCGATAAAATAAAAATTATATTTGTACATAACATTAAGTCCGAATAATCGAGCAATAACAAATAAATACTTATTAATATATGAATATATGTAAATGTATACAATTTGCATTTGTGTGCGAGCGTTTGCGGGAAAAAGGGAAAAACATGTGAGGATGAAGCAGCTTATACAGAAAAAAAGAATAAAAATTAAAAGTTGTGGCAATTGAGCGAAACAAGAGGTAGAGGGCCGCGGTAGATTTATACTAGGTCGACGGTGGTCAACGGGCTGTTGGCTGTTGTTTAACTACGGCGCAAATTAGAAGGATTAATCGTCGTCATCGTCGTCGTCGGACGGAACGAAGAGATCGTTTTCCTCAAGGAAATTGGCGACGTTCTTGCTGATTGCGGCGCCAATGAATAGTCCGATGACAACTCCGGAAATTACACCGAAGAAGCCGAACGGCGTAGTCTTGGGTTCCGGGAGAATGGCTCCTGACCTTGTGCTGGCGGTGGTCGCGGCGCCGCGCCAACATACCGAACTTCCTTCCTGTCTTCCGCACCCGCCGAGGCCTTTTTTGATGCCAATAAACGTTTCGGAGGCCAGACTGCGAGAATTGTTGGCCGCTGCTGCTCCTCTTTTTATTAACAAAAACATTTGACGCCCCGGGACCATTGTGCGTGCCAGTGCGAGCGACGCGACGCTCTTGCGGTTCCTTTTTTTTATATTTTTAGCTGCTCGACCCGTCAATCGCGTACTACGATTTGATCAAATTCAACCAGTTTCACAAACGCCGAAATGCACAATGCCGAGCAGCGAGAGCACCGTCGCAGCAGCAACCCGAACACGTCGGTGGGTTTACAAAAGACGTTTCGTCCGCGCGACGCTATCTCGCTGCTGCCACCTTTGTCAACGGACCGGGACCGGGACCCGGGATTCGCCAAAATTTGCGATACGAGCCTCTGCGCCACTCTGCGCCTCTATATTCTTCAGACCGAAGAGCCGCGGGTGGCGGGTGCGGGCAGTAGCGATTGAAGCAGCTGGAGCGAAACGTCATCGACTCCGGTGGACGATAAAAAACAAATAAAAATGCTCTGAACATAATTTGTGGTTATAGCAGCAGCAGCAGCTATCGATAACACCGGAGACGACGACGATCGAAGGAGGTACAATAAGCGATAGAAAAAAAATAATATTAGAGTGAATAGCGGTGAAGAGACTGTTGTACCCGCTGTTTGCGCATGAGGCCAAGTGTTTTTGATACACCAAATCGCGCGTAGTACCGCGCCGCTGTTAACTCGCAGGTACGCTGTCAACATTCGTGCGCCTAACGGACGCGAACGCACGTGATGATTACGCTGACGATATTCCCTAATAACTTCCTCGGTTCTCATTAGAAAGTATCGCTCAACGGTCCAAGCGGGTTCGTACACAGCCACAATTTGGGGACTATACTCACCACAAATTTCGACGGGGAGTTTCACGATCGAATGATTCAATTTGACCAAAATGGATTTTCTCGCAACCAGTCTCGAAGCTCTTATACGTGAGTCGGTTCATCGATAGTATCTTTTTACCGATCGAACGAACCTCAGCCGCGAAACATTTTTTATCAATCGCTAGAAATTCATATCAATCGAGACAGAGCGTGTTAACGCTTGTGCTTTTTTGACAACCGATAGAGAGAGCGACCAATGCGCAGAATGAAAAACCGGACGTTGCCGCCATCGAAGCGTTCTGCATCATGCTGGGAAAAGAATCAAAAGGCGTTCACATAGCTGGCAGATTACTCGCGACTTATGTACAATCTGCCATTGAAAAAGAAGCTTTGCAGGCACTAACGGTGAGTTTGCCGGCGTACCTCTCTCTCTTTCTCTCTCCTTCTCGGTTAGTTCGAAGCTTTCATTATTATTCTCTATTCAGTTGCTGGACACTTGTATGAAGAGGTGCGGACGCACGTTTCATGCAGAAGTAGGCAAATTTAGATTTCTCAATGTCATGATCAAACTGGTGTCGCCCAAGTATCTGGGAGACAAGACAGCCCCGGCAGTGCGCGACAAGATACTTCAACTTTTGTCTGCCTGGACTAAGGATTATCCCAAAGAGACGAAAATCAGAGAAACTTACGAAATGCTCAAGAAGCAGGGCATAATCAAGGTAACCCTCGCGTTCATACGGCGTGCTGAGCTCCCTATGAGGAACGTAAAAATAATTGAGATTGTGCCATTTTGCCACTACGCAGGATCCACCAGCCTCCCCGGTGACCGACGGCATGGAGGTGACGAGCAAATCCACTGCCAATGTCAAGAGTCCTCTTTTCGAAGATGAGGAAACTACGAAATTGCTTCAGGAATTACTTCGGAGCAAAGATCCCTTTGATCTCAAACTGGCTAATAAATTGATCAAGAGTATGGTGAAAGATGTAAGTAGTGTGTAAGGAGTATGAGAAAGGGCTGGCAAAATTCCGATTGATTATTCGTTTTTTATTCATTTTCGTTAACTAGGACGAAAAGAGAATTCAACTCAATTGCCAGAGAAATATGGAATTGGAAACGGTGCGAGCGAACGTTAAACTACTGTCGGAAATGCTCGACTCTTACGATCCTGAGAAAAGTAGCAGCGAGGACGTCGAACTGATGAAAGAACTTTACGATGCCTGTGAGCGTCTAAAACCGACCGTAACGAGGCTCGCGTATGAAACTCGCGATAACGACGAGACGATCGGTAAGTAGTACGTAATCTTTGCCAGAGTTGAGATTCGTCAGTGTCGAAATATCGAAAGACCGCCAACGAGAAGATGCTATTTGAAAAACAGGTGAAGTACTTGCGGCCAACGACGAATTGACCAGAGTATTTGAAAAATATACCTCGGTAATTGTGCTCAAACGAGGAGCATCCTCATCGCATCCCTCGCTATCGAATAACACGGTAGCAACCTCTCTTCTCGATCTCCCATTGCCGCTCAATTCGATCGATTGCACTTTCGATTTGGAAAACAAAAGCAACACCTCTGACCCCGCTTCGAACGTTTCCAAATCGGACATCGAATTGCTCGGTGATATATTCGGTTCTCTTGGAACGACATCGACCGTGGACTCGCAGTCCTTGCTAGCCACCGAACATAGTGACGACTCGGCGCTTCTTTTTCCCGGAACGAGTATCATGCAACCGGTCGCTATCCTTCCGACCTCCAAAACGAAAGGTCACACCACTCTTTTCCTAAAATTCAACAAAATCCTACGATTAACTCGCTACCTACGTGTACGCTCATTTTTCGTAATTCATCTTCTTTTAATTACAACAGAATCGACGAGTTTGAGCGTCCAGTTGGACAGCAAGGCACGGGCTCTCGAGGATTTGAATCAACTTGGCGAAACTTTGCTGAAAGAGAGTCTCTCCCGAACTAGCGCAAACGGCGGCCGTGCCGCTAAAAATAATGTACATCTCGTCGGTAACGTCATCAGGTATATACGAGTAGACAATTTTCACCGTTTCTCCAGTGTATCTTGATATTTTCGTATCGATAATTGTGCAGTTGCAGTACGAGCCTATCGATGAAAGATGCTCTGACGAACGCCCAGCCTGCTTCATCAAATACGGAGACTCCATCGGCGATTTCAACGGTGACGAATTTTTCAATCGGATCAAATGGATTCGACGGTATAACCGACAACAACGGAAGAGAGACTGATTTTAGTGATTTATTAAATACCGAGGACGACGCGATGCTCGACGCCTCGTCCTGTCCACCGGCGCAAGCTACGAATCCGCACACGGAAATTCAAAACGATCAGGAGAAACGAGAAGAGCAAGTGCATACGGGCTGTTTATCATCAAGCAGCACCGATCAAGAAGTAAAACCTTTGAACGATATTCGCTTGACCATTGACGACATAAAACCGGGTAAGGCCCATTGACCTCCAATGTTAATCTTTCCGAATCGTATTTTGTACTTTTTTTTATGCTTCCATTCGTGAATCTGTACAGGGACGATACCACCTCTGACCGTGATCGAGGAGAAAAATGGTATTTCGGTTGTTCTTCATTTTGCGAAAGGCAGTCCTCGGCCAGATATCACCGTTATCGTCGTCACGACGATGAGCAAAAACTCTAAACCCTTAAGCAATTACTTGTTCCAGGCAGTTGTATCCAAGGCGAGTCAATTCAACGAGAAACACTTTCCCATTGATAACGACGTTCTCTAACTTTCTTTTTATTTTTCTCGTCTAGCATTGCAAATGTCGACTCGAGTTGCCTTCCGGAACGCAGTTGCCAGGACACAATCCGTTTCTACCTCCATCCGCTATCACGCAAATTATGTTGATCGCTAACCCCCAAAAGGTTGTATCGCCCCCGTCGGCATAATTGTTGTTATTTCTTGATAAAACGCAAAGTTCTAATTTCGTTTTTCCCCTCTCTCTCTCTCTTTTTTATCTCAACGTTACATGCCCAGGATCCTGTGTCGCTGAAGTTTATGCTGAGCTACACGATGGACGATGAAACTCTCACCGAAATGGGACAAGTTGACCAATTGCCCATGATCGACTGAATCCTCTTATCATTATTATTATTATTATTATTAACAATATAATTGTTATTATCGTCGTCATTGCGATTATCGAAATGGAAAAATTATGTACATGGAATTAAACGTTATGAGAGTACGACCAGCCTGCTCGAGCGTGTGTGTAGATAGTTAAATATTAAATGGAATAAAACTGGTCACGGAGAAGGTAGAATTTGATCCCGGAAAGCCAGCGCCGTAACCGCTTTCTGATGTCCTTGATATTCCCTCTCGACGATACCGGTCGATACGTTCCATAATCGCGCGACTCCGTCGGACGACGCTAAATCACAAAAAAAAAAAATATTATTCATTGTTTCTTGTCTTGATAATAAATCTAATCAATCTGTTCAGCGATTACCCGTAAATATGTACTGGGAGTCGGCGCTGAAAGCGGCGTCCCATACCCAGCGCTTAGCCTCATGTTTCAACACCTGAGTCTCCGAAAAATCGGTAGTTTTCCACACCCGTGCTGTTTGATCGGCCGACGTAGTTACCAAGAGGCTAATCGAGATATTGAAAAAAATGGACTTTTTGTTATCAAATTGAAATTTTTTTTTCACGAGGATAACGCGGATTTGAACTCACGTTGAATCGGGACTAAATTTGCAACGGAGAGCGTAACGTTTGTGCGCCGAGAGCTTGTGACGAGGATTGAGCCTGGTGGGTTCCTCGCCGATTCCTCCCGTCAATGCCCATACGTAACAGTGGCCTTTGTTATTGACAGCGGCCATGTAATTACCGTCCGGATCTATGGCTATATCTTGAATGGATGCTTCCGCTTCGGGTATCTTGAGACATAAAAACGTAAAAGGAATTTCTAGTTATTCTCATTCGAGCTTGTATTTTCATCGAGTCAACAGTAACAATTGTTTACGTCTTTACCAATTGCTCGTTGTGATCCGAACGAAGATCCCAAAGATGTATTATTCCGCTCTGATCTCCGACAATGAGTTCCGCTTGATTCGGATGGAGACAGACGCAATTCACCGGAGCGGAAACTTGAAATATTCTTTGGACGTGGAAAGTGCTTGATCTTAAATGAATAATAAGAATAAAGGCTCCGTTAAAAATTTAATCTATCGTACGAGTTAAGATTCGTTTGCATGGAAAACAAAGTTCACCTGAGATCCCAAATTCTGGCTGAACAGTCTTCGCTTCCTGTGTACATCCATTTCCCTTCCTCCTACAACAATTAAAAAAACGATGAGACTTATTCATCAGATATAGTAAAAATTCGCTCATCGCTGGAATCTACCGTCGGTCTTAACCCTTCGAGTGCATACTGGGTCGTTTTGACCCGAACAATTTTCTGTCACAGATTCTTTGACAACCAATGTTTTGGCATTTCACTTTCGTTTTCGTAAAAAAATCGAGGGTCACGAAATTTGGATAATTTACTTAAAAAAAACGTCTCTACAAAAAAAAACAAAAAGTGCATGTTTACCAGAATCGGCGATTCGAAAAATGCCTTGGGTCAGATTGACCCGATATGCACTTAGAGGAACGGTGTACTCGAAGAGTTAAATAATGATTTTTGGACAAAGGCAAACCCTTTCCTTTTTTTAATGACAATAGTTTTTGACGCGAGAGTCACGACATCAGAAATCTAGGTGATTGATTAGCAATCGTGAGAAAGTCTGCTCTAACCTGAAAACCCAGACTGGTAACGTTCTTAGATGGTCCATCGTAATTGAGAACGGTATTTGGATTGCTCGAAGCCAGATCGTGCATAAAAATATTTTGATAACCAGCTGCTGCTATGACGTTCTTGTCCGGAGTTATGTCAAGGGCGTTGATTTGCTGAAATTTCGGTAAAATTCCTGCATATTACGCTTTGCCATTGTTCGCGTACAATATACTAATGTGTGATATACCGAAACAGGATGTTGAAGAGTCCGTTGACAAACTCCCGTGTGAGCTTGCCATATTTTGATGGTGTGATCGTAACCTCCGGTAACGAATATCACTTTCCCATTGTTTGACGTCGATGATCCTTCCACGGCCATCGTTGTGGTCGTTATACCGAGTGCTCTGTTATAACACGATTTTCTATAACGACACCATCACTTTTATAATATTAATATTATTGATAACCTTTAAAAACACTGATTTACTATCCAGTGGGTCAAATGTCGCGATGAACTCAATCGACGAGTATCCAATACGGAGCACTACGAGCTACGATCAGAAATCAGAAGAAGCAAGCACAACAAACGCACGTGCTGTCGCTCACTCTTTCAGCCTATTGGTTTGCGGTCGGCATCTGGTGGGAGCGCACAGTGATGGAAGTAATCGTCAGGGGGATTATTCGCTCCGAGACACTCAACACGCTCACCAAAGTCAGAATGTGTAGTCGTGTGTGTGCACACTGGTGGCGACGCCAATAGTGAGAAAAGGCATTAATTGCACGTAAAAATGTATATATGTACACAGCTACGACGGCTACACATTTTCACTTTGGTGAGAGTGTATGAACGTGCACGGATGAGCGAATAGAGAAGATACATGCACGTATGTCGTGCCAAATACGTCGCAAAATTTACTGCCACAAAGTTAGCCGGGCGACTTTTAGTTATCAACTTTTTCACACGCGTTACTTGTGAGTAAAAAAAAACTGAACTTTATTGCTTTTTTGATTATTGAAGAGATTTTTAAAATTATGTCTGAAACTTATTCGTCGCGCTCATTTGGCGTTTAACATATAACAATCTTTAAAAAAACGTCGACGCAGCAACGATGAGCCACGTGCTCGATTGGCATAGTTTTCTATCGTGGATGCGTCTATGAAAATATAAGTTCGATATAAGAATCCTTTACGCGGCTTGATGAATCCACGAACGACGTGCATTTTTTTGGCTTCTAAACAAGCGACGTGATCGATTAGCATAGTAGTCATTTTGTGACCTCATCCAAATCCTTCTCCGACGCGTAAGAAAACAGCTACTGCATGAACATTACGATAATGCATGGGAAAACGAAGAGGGGGAGGGGCTAGGTTTTGCGTTCTTGACCAATCCGAATTGTCAATAAAAAACTGAGTTTATACATTTAGACATGGTCTATATACATTATTTATATTATATATGAGTGTATACAATCGCGACAGTGGAAATACTTTCAAATCGCGGGAAGAATGGGAATGCTGCGGATTTACGGCATACTCGCATTTGAACATGGGCACATGGCACATGTGCACACATACATATCATTCGTACGAAGTAAATGCCTCAGGTCCGTCGCCGGGGTTGATCCAGTACAATTATTTGAAGATGAATAAAAGACGGAAAAGGAAAAGCAACGAGAGTCCAGTAACGTAACCAATCAGCAGGTTGGAGCAATTAGCTGCCGTCGAGAATGCGACAAGACTTCTAGTTGGTACAGTTGCCCCAGCAGGTACCGCAGTGTTTTTCTCTCGGTCGGTAACCACCACCCCACTGGATATAGCCGCGCTGTTTGGTTCGACGGAAGGTCCGCAGTCAGTGGCACGACCGCGAGGACCGAGGGCGGATAATAAAGATGAATTGGAAGAACTCGCATGGATTGCTCGCTTGGTTTGAATGTTAGTGCAACGGTCGGCGTGCTCGGACTGGAGGCAAGCTACGTAGGATATCGCGTGAGGAATGTAACTTTGATCGATGCTGCCAGAAAATAGGATAGACGAAAGAGGGCCAATCGCAAATACCGGGACATCTTCGCCACCGTGTGTTGCCCATGCTCGTGGAACACCTGCGGTCTGTAACCAACACGAGATATTAGCAACTCCATCAAGTTCTTGTCAAGACATGGCTCAATTGCTTCCGGGCAGAACATTTGGCGAATGGTGTTCACCTGTATCGCATCACGGTCGTCTCGACTATTGCGACTTGTGTCGCTTCTCGTTTCAGAATATCCGGGGCCGTTCCCATACAACAGAGTTGTATAAGGTTTCCCATCGAGATCGGACGTCTTGCTATCTGAACCTGTTTTCATTGAAAAAGCAAATGAAGGAACAGAAAAATGAGTGATTTGTAAGGTAGGAATAAAAGCAACTGACCAAAGATTGGATTTCCGCGACGAGTAGCAAGGCCACCAAGAGTCATAACGTGAGAGTGATCAGCCGTTACGAGAACAAGTGTTTCCGAAATATCGACTTCGCTCAAAACGGCCTGTACCGCCTCCTCCAATGCGAGCGTTTCATCCAGAGCTCTGTAAGCGTTGTTGTAGTGATGTGCGTGATCGATTCTCCCACCCTCGACGAAGAGAAAGTAACCCCGCGGATTTTTCGCTACGATCCGTAATGCTTTCATCGTCATTTCGGCAAGAGACGGATCGCCGCTCCCATTTGCATTACGATCCGCATGAAAATCCATGTGCGAGTAGGCAAACAATCCTGTAGCAATTAAGTGTGTTTTATGAAGGAAACGAAGGTTTAAAAATTTTTACGAGCGCGACTTTTGTAATATTGAGTCCGGAGTAAATAAATTATGTTAAACTTTGCATTGTTGGAATGCAACGGAACCCGGCCATTATTTTATTTTATTTTTCCAAAGCAGAGCCAAAAATTAAAATGCAGTGTCCGTCTGGACAATTGTTTGCAAATGAAAAACTGAATATCAAAAAACAATTGAGGTGATTATAAAAATCTAAAATATAGTGAGTCGATTAAATATTTTTCGTTGGGCTCCAACGATGCGAACTTCAGTATCGTGTAAATAATGCATGGAGCATCGTCTCTCCATCTACCAAGAAGATGATCCGTTGTTCGCGGATCGATATTTTCAAGTTGGGCTTTGCTCGAAACATATCGTGCGGCAAGTCCCCGACGATTCCGAACCCATTCGTCAATCAAGTTTCTCCCGTCGAGCCGCCGGCCCTCTTTTTCTGGTTCTTCCGGATCGGTTGTTAATGTGGGCACAAAGCTGCGTCTACCACCACCGAGTATCACCTACGCCAAAAAATGTTGCAAAACCGATTTACCGAGGAAACTTGATTAATATAGACGAAGGACTCAAACTCACGTTGATTCCACGTCCGGGATCGTCTTCTAATAGTTGGAGAGCAATGTCTTTGCACAGTGGTCGGGCGCTTGGTGGGACTTTCGCATCGTCTTCCCAGTACCGACTTGGAGCGTGGGCATATAAAGCAGCCGGCGTAGCGTGGGTAACTCTCGTCGTCGTGACCATCCCTGTCGATTTACCTGCGATTGTTAAACGGCAACATTTACATTTTCGTGTACAATTATAATATCGCTAACTCGCTCTCTCCATCTTCTTGCTATCAACAACAATGGAAATAGTGGCGCACCCCGTTGATGAGCCCATTGAATGATCGACGGAACGCGAGCATCAACGCTCGATCGGCAATTTTCAAACTCGCTCGAAGCATCCAGTCCGACCGTCTCGTAATTAGCCTTTACTCCGCACAGGAGGGCAGTCGCGCACGCTGAGGATTCTCCGATCTGAGCATCCACGTTGTAAGTCTATAAACGTTGAAATAGAGCACGGAATGAGTTGAGAATATTACATGGAGCCTGGGATGAGGAGTTTAAACGTTTGACTTTTCAATGACTACAGAGAAGATAAACCGTACGAAGAGCATTATCTGTTCATAATTTATCAAAATCGGTTGGTTTAAGAGGCTTGGGAAAGTGGAAGGAACGACACGAATATAATAAGATTATACTGATAAAATGTAGAAGTGGTGAACGAATTGAAATACCTAGGATTCTGGTCCTCAACGAACATGATGGGAAAACACCTAAAAAATCTGGAAGAAAAGCCACAAATGCTGTACGGGGAATAATGATAAGGGCAGAGGTTGACGAGCTGAAATTCCAAATGCAACTCATGAACTCGTTAATAAAAGCGAGGACCTTTTACGGTATTGAGATATGGGGTGGAAAAGAAGGGAAGCGATGGAATAGTTACACGAGATTTTCGTAAAAATTGCGATGGGGCTGGCTATGAACACACCGGACTACATTTGGAAATCGGAAAGGCGAATAAAGAGTATGGAAATAGAAGTGAGATTAATAACTAAAATTCAAAAGATGAAAGGTAGAAGAGTGACTAGTATGCTCTTGTAAAATAATTCATCACTTTTCTTTTTAAGAATAATCGTGAAATTTTGTTCACAAAGGAATATCCATGTAGATATATAAACTTGTTAAATAAACAATTTTGTTTGTTCTTTATAAAAAGAATACAATCTAGTCCGCTCGATGCTTATTCAATTTTTAATTATCAGTTTTATTGAAGAAATAATGGTGAAATTGTATATACACAAACTATTTATAATTCGATAATTACAGTATGAGGAAATCTGCCCGAAATGAAAAGTAGAAAACTAATATAACTAAAAGGACTTTTTCACATAGTTTTGACTCCCTTTTCAAAGGGTTCTGACTCCTTTTTTTAGGTTCTATGGAATTTTAGATTAAACGATTAAAACATGGAGAAGATACGGAAGTAGTCCAATCTCCGCATTCTCGCGGGTATACATGCGGGTAAGAATACGTATGTTCATTCTATATATTCGCGACATTACGCGTATGCTTTGTTATCGTTCACCACTAATAATTGTTTTTTGTGTCTTAAGTGTCTGAACTTTTTGTTTGCGTCGGAAATGAAAAACAAACAGTTGTAAACATGTCGTTGGACTGTTGCTATACAGTCTCTTTGGCTCAGTGATTGGCCAGACTACAATTGAAATGAGAAGAAAGCTTACCCGCGCAAGAGCGACCGCAGGGAAACGATCCCAAGCGAGTTGAGCCTCTTCACCCGTATTTCCGCGTCGTTGACCGTACAGTATGCGCGCCGCTGTCAGCGTGCTCATACCCATTCCGTCACCTACAAAGAGTACTACCCCTCGCGCCATTTGACCACTACCTCCAGGGGCGTCGCGAATCCGGGCCTCGATCCCTTCCGCCGCGGCCTCGTACCAAACGCGTCTCTCTACAAAAGTAGTCGAGTGAGGAGACACATGTCATTATGTGAAGCGATGGCATGGGCGAATACCAACGAACTTGTACTCATTATACCTCGGTCACCAGCCAAGACAAGGTGAAGCAGAAATAAGGCAGCGGCGACGGCGCTCAGAGAGATCAGGTAGAGGGGGGAAGCGGCGCCGCCGCTCCTGGAGGCTGGCATGCCCTTCAGGAGAATTCAAGAAAATTGCTCGAAAACGATCCGCGCGCCTTTTTTTTCTGTCGATGACTTTTTGGAGAGTTTTCTCTTTAGAGGGGTTTATCACGGGCTTTTGCCTCTTCAGTCACATTATTTACGTCGAGTCGAAATTAGGATAGCCCAAGCGCCTCGTGTACGCCCATACATGCTACAGGAATGGAGCGGGCAATCACCGCCCTTCGATTCTGTATTTCCCGTGTTTTAAGGCTGCTACTTGTTTTCCCCATCAAGGGTGGAGTACAAGGGTACTCGAGAATGACGTCCTTTCTCATTAAACGAGGAACTTTCATCACCCACATGATTCCAAGAGCACCGACAGCACAATAAATATGAGAAATTTAAACAACGAAATTTGAAAAGGTATCGAAACCACAACCCAGACGAGTAAAATAACGACGCGTGTAATAGAACGCGCGAATGTTGGACTCGCACCGATGGGCCACCAAAGCGAAAAACACGGGGCAGCCACCTCCCCATCCCCCGTTTTCCTCCCTGCCCGTGATTTTCTCGATGCGTCACCATCACGATTCGCCATCAGTGCGCGCTGGGCGTTGCGATGTGTACGCAGACGCTTACCGCTGTTGAGTTATACAAGGTGTCCCGTTGCAAATGCCACTTGTTACAAGCTGTTGAAATTTCCCATGAAAGAAACATAGTAACAGTGTATCTTGTAGAAAATGAAATTTTTCAAATACAGAATATCATTACACGCGCTTTCTGTTTTTTGCTCCCTTTCGTTATCGCAATGCTGTGTTGAATAGCCAGCAGATCATGACGTTGTCAGGTGCGACGAGAGTTCGCCAAGTGGTCAACTCTCGTCCTCCTCCTATATCCTCCTTTGGCTTTAGAAATTTGTATTTCGGACGCGATATATGCATGTGCATTTTGAATCATTTCAACTGCGCTTGAAGTTAAACATCGCGGAGTGCGAGAATTCACGAGGATGCCCGACAGCGATAGCACTTACAATCACTCAATAGTACAGAGGGTTGGAAAATGGCAAAATAATAGATAGCAACCTATGTTGAAAAACCATTCGAAAAAATATTTCTGTACAGTACTTTCCGTAGAAAAGTTACAATGTTTATTACCTCAAATTTTATGTTAATCATTTTACTACATACAATTTTCCAGCCAATAAAAAAACATAGCGTAAGCCGACTAGTGCATAGATGGAAGAATACCCAAACTCCAGCTTGTGGATGAACTGTTAAAAAAACGTTATGAGATCATCTTTGTAGTAGTTCGAAGTCCAAGCGAATCATATTCTCATAGTTGAGGACATACCCGAGATGATTGTTACGAATAATATTCAAGTCGATAAGTAACCAGCGAAAATCCTCTAACCCAAGCAAACCCAGGCCGTCGAAATTCGCTATTAAGGTGATGCAACAGTCACCGAACCTCACTTCGAGTTCTCGAAATTAAAATTTTTCGTTGTCGTTTGACTAATCACAAAAAAGCTCTGTCAGCGTACGCAGGACGATTAAACGAAAAAAATTACAGCTTTTTCACTCGCACCCACGCTCGCGAGATACCAACTGATCCTTCACTTTGATCCAAAAAATCGGATCCAGCAAGAATGGCTATTTTTATACCGACAGGTTCAGGGTTAAGATTTCCATCGCCCTATTTATGGACCTCGCGCTTATTGTTTTCACAAAAGTTATGTCCTCCATTTATGAGTTTCCATTCACTAGTCAGTTTACTGTACTTATGCAAAATTTAAGATGACCGCGTCTCCTATGTTTTATTTGGGTACATAGGATCCAAAAAATAATTACTGCTGGAAAAAGGTGCGGCGCGTGTGATATTGTTGATTTCGAAAAGTAATTCTTCATTGCTTCATTGATTGAGCCATCATCAAGATGATAGTTCATCTCACTAGTTGTCATGAAAACGATTGCTCAATTTGTTGCGCGATCATGACAACCTGCCCAAGTGCAAGGTGATCGTTCAATCTTTCGAGCGATTGTCCAAGCGGTAACTTGATTTTATAGTCCATGTTCAAGATGATTGCTTGAATTTGTAATCAATCGCCAAAATCGATTGATTAAAATAACAAGACGCGATCGGCAGAATCTTGGGCGGGATAGTAAAATTACATTCGTGATCGTCAAAAAGGATTGACGATCTTTTAAGAAACGATACATCGCTCATTCGGCATCGTAAAATATAGACGCTGGGTCCTTGTGGTCGCCGCAAGTAGGAAAATCGATCGGAACGATCGGTAAGTTTCCTTGATTACCGACCAGCAAGACAAATTGCATCGGTGGATGTCCATCGTTAGCACCGTACAGTCCGGTCCCCCTCGATTCCCACAGCCAATAACCTTTAGGGAAAAAATCAAAATTCCAGGCCTCTCACGTCCAAATAAGGGTATGCATGCGAAGAGTAAGAGACACCGACAAACCTATATTGTTCGTATATATTCTTAGAACGAGATACCCCTTGTTTGGCACCACAAAGGTATCCTTGAGTAACGGCTTCGTTTTTTCTTCATGCGGAGACTGCTTGTTGTTCTCATACAAATGGACGATTTGCTGCCTCGAGATGGGCTTGTCGAACCGGGCGTAATCAACAATTTCGACGTCATAGCCATGAGCATGGAAAGTGTGACTGACATTGTCGCCGTAACCTTAACGCGCGATACAAAAAATAATACAAGCTCGTTAATTCGGTTTGTTTTGGTGCCAATAAGAGGAGCCATGAAAAATACTGGTTACCCTCATCAATGAGAACAATGTCAAAAGTCCTGAAGGGATCCAGTCGCAGAATTTGCGTGCATCGCCTAAAATGTATATTTCCATTTTCGTTCGGGGGATTGGGACGTTGTTCAATCAAGCAGAAAGAGTCCTCGGGGGCGACCCGTGATGAAATTGGGGAGGACGGATACTCAAAACTCATCCGGTTAACTTGAGCGATTCGGCCGAAACTTGGCCCAGTACCTACTGTTACATAAACGGATTGAGTCCACTTTATTTTTATTTTTTTCAAAGTGGTAGTGTATTTGTAAGAAAAAGCAGCATGAACCGAAGAAAGATTGATCGACCGCTTACCAGCGCTGAGGAAGGACGGATAATAGGGAGGATCGTAAATGTTGAACGAGTAATCGGTCATTCCATCCACGATATCGTCGTACCTGTGTACGTCGAACGGTACAAAGAAGGTCTCTATCAATGGAGGGAGGTTGCTCGCCTTGCTCTGCTCCAATGACGCCGACGCCGACGACAACGAGTTGCTTTGCCGCTTACGGTGTAGGTCCAGCGAGAGGAGACCCAGACTGCCGTCAAACATACCCGCTCGTTGCTTCTCTATCTCGTTGGAGATGTCCATGGCACGAACGAACGACATTGGTAAATGATCCTCCTCGATCGGCCTTTCCTCGATTTCAAATTCGTTCTCCGGCAAAACGTAATCCAGAGATGCTTTGTGTGTGAGATTTTGACAATCTTCAAGTCCTCGAAGGGTCACGGCGTATCTGTTACCAGCCGTACCATTCCCTTCGATCCACGCGTCGAATCTTTCGCCTGGTCGATCGGCATTGATATCTCTCATATTACATGTGAAAAATTCACGGACATCGCAAAATTTGATAAAATAAAAATATATAACGTTTACCTGGAAAAATGATAATGCGGTGGGTTCGAGTAGCCGGCGTTGCATCGACCAAATTGCCGTCGCACGCCCTTACATCCAAATCGTGTTGAGCGATATATAATATAACTGGGCAATTGAAGGCAATGGCGTTTACGATCCGCAATAAACACTTTCCTCCAGTTTCAATGGGGATACGTATCCCATTCGTCTGTTGTTCCCGTTATAAAATTTTTAAGGATTACATTGTCGTTTGGTTGCACGACACCGCACTATACTGAAATATTCAGATTCTCGCTAATACCTGACCATTAAGAATCAACGCTTTTGGCGGGAAGGCCAACTGTCGGTTGCCATTAACGAATGTCGTCACCACCGACGGCAGTAACTCCGAAAGGACATCGGAGGAACTCGCAGAGATGAGAAGCACCTTCTCGGCGGTCGGATCATCCTCTGGGCCTCGGACTATCAGCGAACCATACAATCCGTCTCCCTGCTGTTGCACTACACCAGCACACATATGAAGAACCATTGATTCCAACCGATCGATCGTGCATTTCCATCCATGTGTAACACATTTTTAACCGTCCGTAGACACACATGGGTCTCGGGTGCCCAGCCCATTCAGCGAATGTGGTGAATTTCTCGTTTTTCGTATCGATTACCATTCAATAACAATAATAAAAAAGACTTTTCATACATCACTCAGTGCATGCTCTTTTTCTATAGATCCAAAACTACTTTTCTGAATTTTTTCCGATTTTTTAAAAGAGTCCAAGTACAGTCAAAAACGGTAGGACGCCCCAGACCCATGTGTGTCTACTGAAGGTCAACTCCCGCGACTGCCCGCACGGGCAAAAGCCAGGAGTTATGCGTTTGACCGCGATCAGCTGATTGTCACAAAATTTTTATGCAGAATGTTTGTCCAAACGACGAAAAATTACTTGACCATATTTGGAATGCAAGTTCTATTACCATTGGGCATGGTTCTTAGCAATGATTCAATACGATCGTATGTTTGTTCATAAAATCATTGGGTAAATAAGAAATAATAATAATAACAAGTCTGTTTGTACCAGAATGCGCGTGATAAAAGTGAGTACCGGTACTCTCAGGTACGATCTCATATCGGAAGCTCGTGTATGGCAATATCGGACACTGCGAAATCATCGAGACACCGTCCATGTGGGGACGAGCCATATGTCGCAATCCGTGCCAATGGAAACTCACTTCCTCCGAAGACAATGCATTTTGAACCGTTACTTCAATCCGGTCTCCGAGGCAAATCTGCAACGTAACAATGTCGTAAATTTCGTTGCACGACATACTGGTTTGCGCTGAGCCATTTTTTAGATTCGCCAAACGAAACCTCGATCGATGGTCCGGGACTGGCGCCGTTTATCAGTCGCGGTCGCTGCCGTAATCCCGGAGAAGCTTTCTTGACTTTGAATCGAAACGCGCATCGTTTTGGTCGTTGACCTTTCAAACACGGCCGCAAACACGTCTCACCGGCAACTATATCCAGCTCCGTGCTCACTGATCCACCGATAAACAACATTGCACCAAATATCCAAATTTTTAGAGTCGACATCGTGCACGAATTGCCAAATAAATAAACGGTAGAAAAATGCTACTGCGAGATAAGCGCGAGATACTCGCGACTCGAAAAATACGATCATTAAGTTCAATCTTAATATCGTAACGCTCTCGGTCAAACTATTCCGAGTCCGTACCTTCTACCTTTTTATTTTCTGCTCTCCCCTCCGCTCGTTTCGCTCGGAAAAGAAAGAACCGGTATTTGCAAGGACGATGAACTCTCACCACTCGCATTACCAGACGCGGCCACTAAATATCCGTCACTATACTCCCGTTGCTTCGAACAGACACACACGAGGAAGTGGGAAAACGAGAATCTTTTTTATTCGTCTCCGTATATTCGTACATGTATAACGGAAATAGGTTTTATCCTGTGTGGCGTTTCGGGATCGTATCACGTTAATATAGCTGCTAAATTGGCTCGGTAACATTCTAAACTGCACAGTGGTACTCCTGTTTTGGAGCAGCAATATTTCCTGGGATTGTTACATCCAACGATTGAGCACCGTTTCCCATTACTCGTTAACGGCACCGTCGAGTTTCTGAAAGAAAATTTAATAACATTCTTTCACAAATTCACCGGTTTTCTTCGCCAAAGTAACCAACAAGATTCATACTCGTTGTTCGATCGATCGAGAGAACAGCCAAGCGGAAACTCATGTCCGGGAGGTAGCGAAATCCAACTAGCCTCAGTCGTCAATCGATACGTCACGAAGGGTACTTGACGCTTCCAAGCTTTTCCTTTGCTTACCAATTTCGATGCCTTTGACTCTTGCTTCTTGAGCAAACGTTCCATCGTTTTTTTCTGTTACGATCAAGGAATATGAAGAAAAAAAACTCATGAAGGGGAAACAGTAATAGGAGAATGTAAACAAACTGCAAACGATGACAGAAGGACGACTCTATTCTTTGATAACTTTAAGCTAATAATCTCTATTCTCAGATATGTTTATTTTTAAATAACTCTCTTCTGAACAATTCTGTGTGTACTAATCTCTATTCGTGAATAATTTCAGATACAAGTTATTTTTGGAAAATCATGGAGGTTTCTAAAAATGAAGGTGTTCACGAAAAAAGTTATTTAAGAATGAAGATATCTGAGAATTGAAAATATCAACTTATAGTTATCAAAGAATAGAGAAATAAAGAATAGAGTTGTCCTCCTGTGGCAAAAGATTGAGAACCCGCTGGCTCTGCATATCTGTGCACCTTATCTTTTTCTCTCTTCTCATCGGCCAGTTGTTTCCTCTTGAGAGACTTGAGCGCCGCCTTCTGAATGGCCTCCGCGGTCATGACCTTTTCTTTATACCCAGAGGGCAGAGAAACGAGTCTCTCGGCACCAGGATTTGGTTCGGCGTCAGTTTTACGCTCAAACATCGCTCGCTGTCGTGCAGTCATCAACTTCGGGTCTTTGGGTTTGATTTTTTTCAGTTCGTCGTCTACCTGTTAGAACCAATTGTATAGTTAGCGATCCAACGACCATCCGCCAGAATGAACACTTACTTCCTCTAGCTTGCCCGACTCTATGGCATCCAACCATCGCTCCTCTTCGCTGCTCGTGGCGCTTTCTTTGCCTTTTCCGCTTTTGGGACATTTTCGCTTGGTCAATGGTCTGGACAAAGCTGAGTTTGCCACAACGAGACCTTCCGGTCCACCAAAAGTACCGACGCCCGATAGCTTTGGCTCGCTCACAGTAGCCGTGCTGACCGTAGGAACGACGACCCTACAATTTACGAACGTACTATTAATCCTTTGAGTACACACCTCCCATAAGTGCATTTGGGTCAATTTGACCCGAGACGTTTTTCAAATCGTTGTATTTCGGTAAATATGCATTTTTTGTTTTTTTTTTTGTAGAGACGTTTTTTGTAGTAATTTGTCCATATTTTATGGCCCTTAATTTATTTTTTGACGGAAGCGAAAATTAAATGTCAAACATTCGTTGCTATTGAATGGCAAACAATCGGTGACAGAAAATTTTTAGGGTCAAAATGACCCGGTATGCACTCGTAAAGTTAGTAACCTCATGGCATGACTTTGCTACATACCCCCTGTTGGCTCTGTCGAATTTTTTTCCTCGCCCTTTATTTGTGCACTTTCTGTTCCTGGTTTCGGAGTCAGGGAAGCCGGTGACTCCTGGAGCCACCACTGCCGTTCCCACGTCCACGATACCACCCTCTGTGATCTCTGCATCCTCGTGGCTACTTTTTTTTCTCTTATGCCGTTTGTGTTTGTGCTTCTTGTGGCGTTTTTGACAGACAACGAGATTCCTTTCTGTACAAAAACATGCCTCTCAATCTCGACATTCATCCGATGCCAATTTAGCCGGAACTATTTTTAATGTATTTTCTTTCATACCCGGTGCTATCTCAGCGATGTCTTCGTCGGTGCTCGTTTCACCAGTTTTCACCATTTTATCATTAATTGAATATTCAATCCACCAGCCACCAGAAAGTTTGTCTTAATCGTGCCAATATTGTGACCTAACCTCGAAAGTGGTTTTAAAAATTTCACATTTTGTTTACATCACAAACGTCAGACCGCAGCAGGCAGCAGCGCTATTGGGCATTGGGCCTCTCCAACGAAGACGAGATATCTTCGTGTGTTCGAAAGCAACCGTATATGAAAATAGCCGCCACCTGCCTACGAATTCTTTGAATTGGTTATTAATTAAATAAACGACTGATTACCAAGCACTTTAACTTATTTATTCGTGACCACCAAGCGATCCTGCATCGATTTTATTGAGCATGTTGTTTATTTCATTTTTTATTTAAAATTAACCTTTGCCCGGCAAACTTGACGCCAGATCAAAAAATCATTTATTTCTTAAAAATTAATCATTATCACGCATTTTAATTACACCACCACTATACCACCAGGTGATATTAATCATAAAAAAGTTGATGATTAAAAGCCGGCGAGATAACTGTACGGCAGTCGAATTCGGAGCTTCCGAATTCGTTGAGGGCGTTGCGATCGTTTCTTATCTACTCAACATGGCTACGCACGTGAGAGATGAGAGAGATAAAACGATCTATCGGAGCCAATGGGATAATTCGCATGTACGTTTCACAGGACGGTTCAGCTCATGCCTCAAGTTGTTGGTAAATCTGAAGACGATTATTACTTGGCCTGCAATTTAATCATTACAACGGTACGTACTAATAAAAAAAAATCAGGTTACCATTTATTTTATTAGAATACAAAATCATCATCCACGAAATACATGAATTTCTGTACTGTCATTATATCGTGGCCAACCCGCGACGAAACAACAAAATATTAAAAAATATCGACAGTGCGAGTTTTTTAATATTATTTCCATGATAATAGAATAAGATTAATATCGATATGTAATTGGAGTAAGCTGGAAATATGAATGATCATCGAGCGGTATGGTATAACGGTCAAAGGGGGACTGCGGGATCCACAAAAATTTCACACTCTGGAATCGTAAATGATAGCAAAATAGAAAAACAAAATGAATAAATAATAAAATATGAAAGTTGAGATGAATGGAAAGATCGTGTTTCAGAGGAGAGAATGGGCAGGCTGGAATTAAAACAAATTCTAAGCGGGCACAGAGGCAGAGTGTGGAACGTTTGCTGGCATCCTCGAGGCAATTGGATAGCGTCTTGCGGGGAGGACAAAACAATTAGAATATGGAGTGGGAATGGCAAAGAAGAACAACAGCAGCGGCAAGAGAACATCAAATGGTCAACAAAAATGATACTAACGGAGGGGCACACAAGAACCATAAGAGAGGTGGCTTGGTCACCCTGCGGCAAATATCTTGCTTCTGCCAGTTTTGATGCAACTACCGCTATTTGGGAAAAAAACTCCAGCAACCAATTCGAATGCTGCATCACTCTCGAAGGACACGAAAACGAGGTTAAGAGCGTCGCGTGGTCCAACAATGGTAGTACCTTGGCCACTTGTAGCCGTGACAAATCCGTCTGGATTTGGGAATCAAACGACGACGAGTACGAGTGCGCTGCCCTTATTAATTCTCATACACAGGATGTCAAAAAGGTTAGCCTTTGTCGAAAATGCAATTAGGCAGAAATTATCATCTGGCATGATGCATAGCCCATGTTTATTGGATAATAGGAGAAGATATTTATTTTTTATAGCAATAATGATGCAAAGTGTATTTTTTAGTTAATCTAAATACAATTTTCTCTTTTATTAGCTCCAGTAGGCAAACATTGCCTGGGCTCAATATAATTCCACATTTTCCATGGAGTCAGCATTTTGCAATTGATCATTACAATAGTTCTGAACACATTTTTTGATAATATTCATTTGCTAAATAGTGTAAAAATTTTATTATGCCACGTTTCAATCAAACTACGTGACGGTTTATGAACTTTGAAAATTCTCCTCATTACCGACACATTCGTTCATGGTACTGACGAAGCGATATGAAAATGTTTTTTTAGGAGCCTAGCTAATTATTATAACATATATGGGACACCTCACGCCAAATCAGCCGCCATTTCGACTTCCAATTTTTTTTCGTCTCTTCTGCTGAGCTCATCCGGAGTGAGGCACAAGATTTATTACCGATTTCTGTCCTGTTTTCAAATGTATACAACATTTTTGTCGCGAGACGTTCTTCAATTTCAAACTGTATGAAAATGAATTTAAATATTTTTTTTGTCACTTTTTCCATTTGTTTGAATTATCTTTTTACCTAGAATATGGATTTTATTTCAATGGGTTGTAAATAAGTCCCTGGAAGATTGAGTAAAACGGATGAACGTCGAGGTCATAATTTTTGTTTTAAAGTACACCATTCCATTAGGAAATACGTGAAAAGCGGTTTGACCCATACAAAAATTTTCTATTCGTTATTTGTTTAAATTGAGGAATCACGACAATTTTTCGTGCCAATTTAGTTTTGCGGTCGTGAAATAGGATTGTCTGTCCTGATAAAATACCGCATATGAATGGATAGCCCTGTTGACGAAAAAATGGGATTCCGTTGCATTCCAACGATGCAAGCTTTAACATCGTCATGTCTGCTTGATTTTATCTAACGATTCCGACATGTTCAGAATTTTCGACGAAACGAAGAAATGTAAATTGAAAACAATCACCGATTTGGCGTGGAATGCCCCATCTCATTTCGAAATACTATTGTAGCTGAGGTAGTAGTCTCGCTATAGTTGCCCTCACAAGTTGGCCCTGAAATTCCAAAATTTGAAAATATCTTGCACAATAATCTAATCATGATGATTGATGGATTTTATGAAAAAAGAAAAACATAAGTCTCTTGGAATAATGTTTTCTGTATAATTTGCATCTCCAGGAACAGGAGACTTTTTCCATATCTAATGAACAACATGGCTTACGATTCTCATCTCTATATTTCCAAAGACGTCAAAATTTTTTTTTTTTAAATCAACGTCCTAATTCATTTCCTTATACCGTTGAAATGAAAAGTCAAGACCTTCGGAAGAGTTTCACAATTAAAAATGGGCATGTTACGACATGACAGCATCCTGAAACTTCTGTCAAATCTTGTGCAAAACGCTTTGGTGAGACTTCTGCCTTTCAGTGGTTATTAGTAAGAAAAAAAACAAAGACAAATACGAATTAAGGTGAGATGGCATCCGCACGAGGATACTCTGGCATCTGCGAGCTACGACGATACTGCCAAGATCTTCAAAGAGGATGGTGGGGACGGAGACTGGTCGTGCGTGGCTACGCTGGCTTCGCACTCGTCGACCGTGTGGAGTTTGTCCTTTGACGCGACCGGGAATCGTTTGGTCACCTGTAGCGACGACGCGACCCTGAAGATATGGAAAGAGTACAAGCAAGGAAACAATGCGGGAATTGCGGTATCACCGAATGGGCAATCCGTTTGGAAATGCGTGTGCACCCTGTCTGGCTATCACACGCGAACGATATACGATGTTGACTGGTGCAAATTGACGGGGTTGATAGTAACCGCCTGCGGCGACGATATCATTAGAATATTCCGCGAGAATTGCGACGATTCCAATCCCGATGCGCCTAATTTCGATTTGATTTGTTCAGTAGACACCGCGCATTCCCAAGATGTTAATTGTACGCAATGGAATCCCGTTGTGCCAGGACAATTGGCCTCCGCGAGTGACGATGCGACTGTTAAAATTTGGTTCTATAACGATTGAGAACGATCAGTCAACTAACTAAAAGCTTTCTCTATATTTCTATTATTGTATTATTGCGAATTATCAATAAACAATGCGGATGTTGGTTATCGTAACAAGCATAAATTTATAAATATTACCAGTGGTCAATATATTCGAACCAGTCAACGAGATTCTTTTCGAGTTTATCCTTTTGATCCTCATCGTTCGTCGTTTTTTCTCTTTGTGTTTGTTGCAGGCGCGAGTCTATTTTTTCCCTGGAATCTGTTAAATGCTCCCTTCGCGGTGCTTAGCTTTTTTGCTTAACGGAAGTCGAGGTTTCTCAAGCACAATGAGTAATCAAATGGGCGTTTCGCTAAAATGTGTGACTGAAGCGATCAACACCTTTGCGGACATTTCACTCGCAGCCTCTTGGGACAACGTTGGTCTCCTTGTTGAGCCTACCACCTCGAAGAACGTCCACCACATTTTGCTGACTAATGACCTAACGGAAAACGTGATGCGAGAGGCCATTGATCTCAAAGTTGATCTTATCGTCTCTTATCATCCACCGATATTTGCCCCGATTAAAAGACTTACCAATTCAAGTTGGAAGGTAGGTGAAGGCCATCACGAGCAAAAATCCTCCACGAGTAAATCCCTCCTGACCGATCCCTACTGAAGAAATGTCAACTAACCGAAAAACATTATGATGCATGCCTAAAACTGCCAAGATCTTTACCCTCCTGTATTCGTGCTCCACCGATGTCGGTTCAATATTTAACAAATTCAAACCGATCAGTCTCTACCGCATTGTACGCTACCGTCGCAAACTCTCCCGAAGAATTCTCTTATTCAGAGACGCGGTAGCGTCTTGACGCCAAGTATTAAAAAGAAAAGTTCGAACCGACGAGGCAAGTTGTAGAGTTTACTATGGTACAGAAGTGCTTGGAATAAGTTTGTCGCGCAGGTGAGCGAGGGAGATAGAGATTGATCATCGGTAAAATCTAATCCACATACTATATCGATGTAAATAATCCGCAGGAAAGAATCATCGTCAAATGTTTGGAAAACAAAATAGCTCTTTACTCTCCGCACACGAGTTTCGACTCGATAAAAGGAGGTGTCAACGACTGGCTTGCCGAATCGTTCGGTACGCAATCAACTGCTGTAACCGCGACATCAGCACTTTATAATATCTGTTTTTATCGTCATGGTTAGTGATGATATAATTTTTCAAGCAGATATCGAGAGTAGTAGACCAATAGTGACTGGCACAAACCCTGAAAATGGTATGGGCAGAATTTGTCAGTTGCGAGGCAGCTCCATCTCACCAAGTGAAGCAGTGAATTCCGTTAAACGTCGCACCGGCTTGTCTCATGTCAGAATTGCACGCGCCGCTCAGCCAGGTACAATAAGTTCATTATCGTTAATGAATGCATTTGAAAATTGTATTTTTTCTTACTTGCTCTTCTCAATTTTAGACACGCCCATCAAGACAATAGCTGTTTGTGCTGGCTCGGGCTCGTCTGTTCTAAAAAATGTAGTGGCGGACCTTTACGTTACGGGAGAGATGCTACATCATGATATTCTTGACGCCGTTCACAGTAACACCCACGTTATTTTGACCAATCATTCTGATTCTGAACGCGGTTATCTCAAAGTCTTTGCCGGCACATTGGCCGCAAGCCTTGAGAATTTGGTAGAAGTAAGCGTATCCAAAGAAGACGCTGATCCTCTTGTAACGGTCTGAAGACCGAAAGAAAACTCAAGGGCTTCTTCCAACGTTCGTTTCCGTGAAGCGCCGCAGCGGGATACTTAGTCTTTTCAAATTCAACTGAAATTCCGATGACTAAATGGTTTTCGATGCCCTGAAGTGTAATGAAAAAGACAAAATCTATAAAACAAGGATTTTGAGAAAATCTACGAATGTCTTTGTATGCTCCTAAATAAATATTGAGGAAGGAACAAATGAATTCAAGGTAGCCTTTGGAAATGCGTTATAGATTCAAGCAATAAAAATTTTGCCCAGGAGACGGCCTGTGCTACTCCGATTGGTTCATTGAACTTCCAGACAGCTTACGCAATTTTATCGTTTGTTGATTCTAGTAAAATTCACTATTTACTCGAACAAAATGTCAAATTTGATAGCTTATTTGACCGAAGCGTTAGAATTACGGAAAGCGGAATAAGAGAACAAATTAAATTTAAAAAAAACATTCATAGCACGAAGTGCAGAATTATTTGCAAACAACAATTGTATTCGTCCAGGCTTTTTCTATGGGGAAGAGATTTTTGGCCAGGATCACCTTGTTTTCTACATAGAACGGTATATAAATATTAACTCTTCGAGTGCATACTGGGTCGTTTTGACCCCAACAATTTTCTGTCACCGATAGTTTGGCATTTAATGGCAACGAATGTTTTGGCCCTTAATTTTTGTTTTCGTCAAAAAATACATTTAGCGCCATGACATATGGATAATTTACTACAAAAAACGTCGCTGGACAAAAAAAAATGCATGTTTACCGAAATACAACGATTTGAAAAACACCTTGGGTCACCCAATATGCACTCATAGGATGTGTGCACTCCAAGGGTTAAGCTCATGCCTTCACATACATCAAAAGGATGAATTTCCGAGGACGTAAAAGAAACGTGAAATACCCCATATAGACTCAATAGTTAAAAGCAGCCGTTTATTCTGTTTCAGCGTTCGTATGGGTTTGGATTTAATATTTACGAAATAACGGGTAAGAAAATTACACTATCAGCTCACATTGCATTTAACTGTATCGTTTTCCATGTGTAATGTACAAATACGTCATACCAGCTCTATCATACAATCATCGTGTTTTGATATTCTCTGTTGGTCCATTCTACTCAAGTCGATACAGCGTTCATCCTTTGTTCCCTTCCAAATGTTCCAATGCCAAATAAGATAACGACTGCAGGGTCATTCCGTATCGCTACTTTCCTCAGCATATTTCTCATTTTTCACCTCGATTCTTAGAGGTGAACGGTTACGATTATGATAGCCTAACCGTGATCGCACATCACTCTTCTGTGCGGAATGTCGTATAGATGACCTGTTACATAAATCGTTCAATTTTCAATTACAGCCCGCACTACTTGCCAAAAAATTGGTAGCCTATTTTTAGTGCCCTATCTCGCCGGTGTATGCACAAAAAAATTAATTTTGTGTAGTGACAACGACGAGTATTTCGTATATGTGTTGCTTTTAGAATGTCTCGCAATAATGAGCTACGAGCTAAGGCAGTACTGATAAGTACAGTTTTTATTGGTAACTCCCTGATCTGAAAACTCAGTACACATGCGGAGAGACGTCCAATTAATTTGACAGCGTGTCAGCGACTGGGCTATGGAACTTTGTTTTCGCGCTTCCATTGAAAAAATGATCGAATTTTTCACGTTTGACATGAGAATTTTTTTTTATTTGGATGAAATGAATTTAAAAAATTTTTTTGTTTCCTTGGCATCAGGAAACGATGTAGCTTTTTAGTTAGAGCATATATGTGTGTAAGGAAATACCTGTCGTTCGTTTTTGCGTCCGGTATTGTATTGTTGAGCCTTGACCAAACCGTCGATGCTACTCGCGGCTTGACACGTGGTACGACCTTGATGACACTGCCTTTTGGTCCTTGAATTTCCTTCTCGGAAAAATCACTATCGCCATTGGTTTCATCTTCAGATTCTTTTTCGACTTGCTCTACTTCGTCCGTCCATTCTCCTTCCTCCGGTTCGTTTGAATTGTTTCCAGTCTCAATAGCATCATCGCTGTCTTCTTCCTTTGAAAGATTAAATACGATTAGTTAACTAAGTGGTTGCACGTTGTTCGATGACTTTCTGAATGAAACAATTATTTATAATCAAATAATTATTTCATTATTTTTCAATAATTTCAACTCGGATTCTCACTTTCGGGAATTATTATGAAACTTGTGCTGTTCCACAATTTTGGAAAAAAACCAATACCTCCTAACTCTAACGTCAATTGCATTCTCACCCTCTTCAAAAACACTATCACTTAGAGACATTTTGAAAGATGTTCCAATATTCAATATCAAATAACGAAATTATAGAACGCTTGGGTGTTTCCTGTTGCTATTAAAATGGAACTGATCAGTCCGCCGATTTTTCGGCGTCTCAAACGATTCATTGCCCTCTATCCGTGGATTTTTCGTCGACTTGACGAACGGGTGGTCACGATTGTGTACATCACCAAAGTAAAAAAAAAGCATACATCGAAGAAATTGCAAAAAACGCTGTCCTATGCAGCTGCTTAGACTTTTCTTTGATCGATACGCTGACTACAATACTATGACGACAATCTTGCAGAGAAATTAAAGTGATATTTCGATGCTACGTGGGATTTCCTATACTCGAAAAATTTACCTCATAATCGATTGGGTGTTGCTGTAAGACTTCCTCTGTGGTATTGGTGACGACAACTTGAATCGGTTTGCAATAGAGAGAAGCTTTCTTGGAACTATCAAGCCGCGCCCGCAGATCATTGCAATTAGCTTCCATACTTTGAGACGTCTGCAAGGAAGAAAGTTGATATGAATCGATGTTAACGACATTCGTATAATCTAACATTTGAATGGATAACCATTCGAATTTGTCATGAATTATTATTTTTGGTTGTAAGACAAACAAAAGCTCATTTATAATTCGCAGCAGAAAATAGTGTTAATAGGATCATTTGTTTCTTTTCACTTGCACTGGAACATTCGATTTTTTCTCAGTGATTGAGAGATAAGAATTAAGCTGATGGATCAGTCACTGAACCTCACCTCGAATTTTCGAAATTGAAATTTTTCGATGTCGTGTTACTAATCAGAAAAAGGCTCTGTCATTGTACGCGGGACGATGGCAAAAATGCGCTGACAGGGACTTTTTTAAATTGGTGGAACCGTGTCGAAAATATTGAATTTCAAAAATTGCAGCTATCTCCCTCGCACTCACCTTAATAAGTAAGGATGGGATATAGCATTCGAAGGGACGAATCGTAGATATTCGTAATTTTTCACGAAATGTAAATGTAACCTCGTACGAGCATAAAGTGCTCGTACGAGGTTAAAAAGTTAAAGACTCGCTCAACGGAATTTAAGTCAAAGAAAAGGTGAAATGACAGATACACAGGCGCCGTTTTTGTTGTGATGTGTACATTTGTGCAAGGAATGCATTATCCGCGAGCCTGTTCATAACTGACCTGTTTTAGAAACCGTTTATGGAGCATCTTTCTTTCTTCGTCATCAGCATGCATTCGCATTCGAAGAACTTTGCTCCTTTTGCACCATTCTTCATCGCACTTTTCACCATTCGATCTGGTATTGCACTCATCATCTTCAGTTGGTATCGGAGGAAGCGATGTCTTTTGCGTACTACTCCTCACACCCAAACGTTCCTTTAAGTAAGTATTCGGCTTTTTGACCATCAATTTCGGTTGAAAGCAATCATCTTCAACAGCGTCGTTTTGTCCCCAAGTTCGTGAGAGAGTACCCCACGGGTTTTTACGCAGTTTTTTCACAGCTGTCTCAGTCATCTCCTCAATGGGTTGTTGTCTGGAATGGTAAGCCTCCCTATACATTCGTTTTCGGGATTCTGTCAACAAGCCTCGCATACCTGAAATCATGCAGTACGTTGAATATTCGGTGATGAGCTGTCAAACCTCCACATTCATTCCAACGTTAGACTTGGCATAAGAAATTTCATTAGCTAGTCCACGCCGTTTACGCTCATATGTGAAATGTTTGTAATACCGCGACGGCACAGAGAAGAAGCAAACCACAAACGGTTTTAAACCGAATCTGCTACAGAAGTTGGGCATTTGACCATTTTTTCAGGAACTTTTGCGAACCTTTAAGCTTTCATATTTTTTATCTACCTCTACGATTTCTGTGTTGATAGACGCAGTGCATACGACTGATTTATGTTTATGGAACTTACATGAGACATCATTTACCCATTCATTGAACGATGGTGGGCTTTCTTCAAAATATTCAAAGACATCCTTTGTACTCGTATCTTCGGTGCCTCGCCTGTGTAGAGCATCGGGTTGAAGTTTTTTCGTAGTACTTTTTTCTTCTGCAACACCCATACTGTAAAATATGCGCTAGTTATCAATTGCTACCAGTAACATTAGATCGATGATGATTTCTGGCGTCACGCTAAATCCAACACAAAAATCATCCATTAATCTCTTATGGAAGTTTTAACCCAGCGTGAGTACACGAAATTTTCGAGTGCACAGTAAATGCTGGGTATTTTTGGAAACAGTTGGTTTTACAAAGTTTTCTAGGCTTCGAAAGAATCTAAAAAAATTCTGGGTTACTTATTGAAGTAAGTCAAGAATTTAAGCATAGCCAAAGCCCTCTATGCATAAGAGAGAATTTAGAATTTCAAATTTTTACTGTTTCTTCAAAGACCCAGTATACACGCCGAGTTAATAATAAAAAAAATTACGGAAGACCAACCTCAGACAAACATTTTGAGCTTTCTCTAATGGAAGAATCTTAGATTCTTGTGATCCAAAGCATATTTCACCCGTTTCTTCTTTTTCATCACTGGGCGGAGCATCTGTCCCAGTTTCACGGGTTCCTTCACTTTTACCATCCTGTCGAGCTGGCAGCTGTGAAAGGAATACACATCCAGGTCTAAATGAAATCATTTATCTAAAGTGCACACCTCTTATAAGTGCATATTGGGTCTATCTGACCCAAGGTGTTTTACAAATCGTTGTATTCCGGTAAATACCTATGCATTTTTGGTTTTTTTTTGTGGAGACGTTTTTTATAGTCAAGTATTCATATTTTATGGCCTTAAATTTATTTTTATACGAAACCGAATATTAAATGCCAAAGCATTCGTTGTCATTAAACGTCAAACATTCGGTGAGAGAGAATTTTTGGGGTCAAAACGACCCAGTATGCACTCGAAGGTTAACCACTTTTTTATTCGGAAGCCTGTCAGTAGCGTCAGTTCGGTTTTCGATGTTTTCAATCAGGCCATCAAGATATAAGCTGCCAGAGCAATGTAAGGGACTACGGAACACAACTATATAATTTGTTTTTACAGAAGGTTTGAAAGGATCACCTCCTGATTCCATCATAACCAACAAATCAGCTGCCACTGTCTTTTCTACGCTTGTAATTATGTGAAAATGTTTTTTCTATCGTTATTATGTCGGATGAATGTAGTTTTTTGAAAATGTTTCACTGATAAAACTTCATCACACAAAGAGTAGTTGTTTATTTTTATTCACTAATACTTCCGTGTCGGAATAATTTAATTCCTCGTATTGTGAACGCGATCAAAATTATGAGACTACTACAGTTTTGATGCGAGTCTCATGAACAATCGTCCACAAATTGTAGCGTCAGTTGGGAGGAAATCCTCCGGTAACAATTTACTTAGAAATTGAGGACTACCCTTTTGTGTCCGTCAATAAAATAATGCCAAATAATAGTTGTACGTACCTGCTGTATTCCGTCATATTCCCCTCCGTTATCTTCGTCAGGATGTTTCGTAGTGACAGAAACATCCACGTCCATGTACTCAACAACAGGATTCATGTTCGGTTAGAATTATTTTGGAAAAAAAATGATCTCTAGTAATTGGTAAAGTTTACCAAATAAAAATTTCGACACTCCAACCGTATATGATATACGAATGTAATCAACCAACATAGATTATCACATGCAACAGAGAGGCACGCTGGACTAGAGACAAACACAGAGATCTCCAATGCTGTGGACATTTCTACAAGCTTTTTGTTAGCGGCGTTTTACGGTACTTTGTGTTGGCGTTTCCGGTTGAAACGACGGCTGCAGTCCGAGGATTGCCAAATTCGTCGATAGAGCGCGCTGCTAACTTTCGCAAAAGAGACCGCGAAATGGCGAAATAGCAAAGAGCGATACATTCGTAAGTTTTTTTTCTGCAAATACGGCATCAACCGTACTCATTTCGGACTTAATTCGAAAGCTTCTTTCTAAATTAGTCTCTCTCCGTTTTCTCGAAATATTAAGCCACTACGAAAACAAGGTGTATTTATACTTTTCAGTTATCGTCCCCCCACCGATGCAACTGATAAAGTCCGATTCTTGATTTCGTAACCCTTTTTTTAGTGGTAACTTTTCCTAAATTACCGGCCTGCTGATACTGACAGCTTGCGAAATTCCTTCCTACTTTCAGTTAGAACCTATTCACTTCTTAGAACCAAACAAAATGAAATGCGAACATTATTTTCACTTCCTTCCATCTGCAGTACATAAAAACATTATTTTCTGTAATATATAAGGAAAAATTACATTAAATATGAAGAGACATAGTTTTTTCGTACGGAAGGCTAACAAGACAAATTCTATAGTAACTGACAGCGAGGGGGCACATATCTCAACACGGCGATCGGTCATTTCTTTCTGCTTGCTTTTCAGTGATCGGCCGTTTTCGCCGATGAAATTTTAGTACAGAGATTTTTTTTTGAAAATCGCTGAAGCCACATAATGATTGTGTAAAAATTGGATTCTCCATGAATGGACATAAAGAAGTTTCCGAAACGTTTTTTTCCTATTTTCTTTTAATAATTATTCCATTTTTACGTACATCTTCCTTGTGTAACGTCACACGATATTTTTTGTCCGCTCCAATACATATTTGCAGTGAATTGTAGATTATACTGTTTCGAAACAGTTTAAAAAAATGTTGTTTTTCTTTGGTGGGCTCGTTTTATTGGTGGGTTTTAGTCATGTAACCACAATATCTCGGGTAGGCATCCAACAGTTCCAGCTACAAATAATTCAGTTGTTTTTTCCTTCCATTTTTCCGTTCACTCGTTTTTTCCGTTTAGAAACGAAGCGGGCCGCGCTCGAATCGCGCTAGTAAATCTCGCACGCGAGAGCACACTCTCGGAAAATATATTATCGTACTACAATATTAACTATTTTTATTTTTTTTTTTATTTTCGTTTTTTGCAAGATGACTGGAGTCTTAATGTCTCTGAGAAGAAAGATACGACCAACGTGTTATATGCTCGGCCAATGCAACTTTCCGCAACCAGCAGAAAATCAGAAAATTAAAAAAAAATTGTATTCCATCACATCAACCGATAATACTCTCTTGAAATGTAAATCACGGGGATATATTTCTCCTAGTTGAAGAAAAAGAAAAAAAGGTAATCGATGATGATTGGAATTGATGCAGGACAATTTAAGGATTTTCGTGGTTGCCAATCAGTAATGTCTCGATTGCCTTGTCCTTCTGAGGAACCTTAAAGTTCAATAAAAGATTCTAGTCTAGCGCGCCATTTTGCTAGATATTGGCTATACTTAAAAATAAAATTGCATCAAAATATACTGAACGAATATCGCTTAATAATCCATCTAGACTCTCGTTTTATTCTAGCAATATTGTTCTAACATAATTTCTGAAATTGAAGTTTAAATTAATTCTCAATAATTTTCTAGAATGGCCTAAGTACCAGAAACTAATGAAGTTATGTTCAAAACTGTATTTTTTCATCTGCTCAAATTAAAATTTGGGTTCATTGACGTTTGACAATTAATTTTTAATCGCACGACTAGTCGAATGAATGTTTCAAATAAAATTTGGATCATAGTAAATTTTAAAAACGAAATGTTTGGTACATAATTTTGAGTCTAGAATTTTCTTTTTTATTCGAAAATTCAGAAAGTGTACCATTTTTTTTTTCTTACGGAACTGCTTCCCGAAATCCCAAATGTGTCGAGAAATAAAAATTGATGAATAAAAATGATGTACAAAATTCGTCCAAATTGTCATTCATCGGAGTTTCAATTTAAATTCATGCAATTTTGAAATTCACGCTTGAAAATTTTGTACACAATTTCAACTTTACCTAATTTCCATTCAAGAATTAAAATTTATTCATCATTTGAATAGTTGCTTTGGGTTTCAAGGAAATGAAATTTTGTCCTTAGTCTTTATGGAGGTATTGAAATAGTTTATCGAACGAAAATTCGTAATTAATATTTGTTCTAGACATAATAAAAATTCCATATGCTATTAATTATTCTGCTCAATTAGTTGAACAGGAACGTGAGCCGCAATGCAACTTTACTCTGAAAATTCTCAGCATCTCATTTCAATTCTAATTCAGATAAATTTCATTTGGACTCGATGAATATTTGAATCGATAATGCGTGCGCTGTCGTGCCACAAAATTGATTGAATTTTCATGTAGAATGTTAACTTTATCCTTGAAATTTGGATAACTAATTACCCAAAACAATGTAGTTCGGGATTTTTCTGCATCCTTGTTTGTATATTAATTTGCTGTTGAATTCGTTAAATACTTTGACTGTTAAAAAAATTCAAATGGTTTAGAGGACTCTCCTTTGCATGTTAATTCGGAAATCCTATTTTTATGCGAGGTGTGGAAACGTTTAGCTGATAAATAGCAAAACGGCGTGCGATATTCGTGGATATAACACACACACGAAGCGGCTCGAGCACCGATACTCAGCTCGAACGAAAACGGCGTTTTGATTATTTACACCGAACGCCATTAAGCGCGTTCGTTTTTTCCAATAAATAATAGTGAGAAAAGATAAAACGATGGCTAAAAAATAGATAAAATTGAGGAAGATAAAAGGAAAATAGTGAAAGGCAGCTCAACAATTCAATAAGTAGAGCTCGTCGTTAGTGTATGTACAAGTTTTGCGTTCTCGCGCCTCCGGTAGTAGATAACTCAAATATCAAGAGCGCTGAGTTTGGATTAGTTTTGTTAAGAAGAAGAGGAAAGCATAATTAAATAATTATTAGATCGCGAAGGCGGAGGAGGGCTGGGTGAGACGAAAGGGGCGACTGGCATTCTTTTCGTACAATTGGACGATAAAATAATTAGAATAAAGGGTGGTTAAGGTTTGGAGATATAACGGCTTATACGTAGGGATGAAGAGCGAGAGCTCTTCCACGCAAGCCTCGCTGCCCGCCGACACCACCTTTGGGTATAACGTAACCGCCGGCGTGCCTCGCTGTGCCTTCCTCCTCGAGATTACCGTTGCTCTCAATAAGGTCACGCAGAGGCCAACAAGCCAAATGACGCGATTTTCCGTGACGGGCGAGGACGTGATATCCCTGCCTGTAACAGACAGATGGACGGACCAAGAGAGAGTAGATCGATTGAAGGAAGAAGGGGCTGGGGTTGGGGGGTGGGGGAAGAGAGGAGATATTTGGATCGAACCTGGCGGATATGAGGCCGATGAGGAGAGCCCAGTGAGCTTTGTGGCCGCGTTTCAGGCACGGAGCGTGATTGAAATCCGAGTCGTAGGGAATTAGTACGGTGGCGCCATGGGCCAGAGCGTGTGTCAGAGTATCCGGGCATGTTTGCAAATCTATGAGAATGTCGGGTCTGTGATCTGGCAAATATTCAGCAGCCAACGTCCCCATAAAGTCAACGCTATAAACTTCTCCGTGCTGGGTAAAACCTCTGACCCTGGCCTCTGCAAGAAGTTGACCGACCGTTACTGGCTTGGTATACTCTTGCGAGGCCATAGCCAGAGCGACAAGACCACACCTGTGAACAAACAAAATAAGCGTCGTCTCTTATTGTCCTAAAGTGAATATTGGTTGCAAGGCCATTCCGCTAGACTCACTGAGGACCATCCTGCAGTATCGGCTCCACCTGACAGAAATAAGTTACTTCTGCATCCTTGAGCTCGTTCCTCGCAATGAGTTTCTCAATCTCTGCCTCTGCGGAAGTGAGACTTATCTTGGCCCAAGGAGGCAAAGAGTCCGAGTCACTGACTTGGCTGCTATCACAGGCACGAAGCTCCGGTGGGTTGGGTACGGGAGGCGGAGGAGCGGGCATTTTTTTAGAGAGCTTTATCCCTTTGGAGGCTGACGACGGCGAGGAGCGGCCGCCCGCTCGGACGGTCCTACTCACGATGTATTGTCGCCGAAAGTTTCCTCGTACCGCATCATTCTCGTTTCATTAACGATCTTGCGAGAATCTCGTCAGATCCATCGAGTAAAACGTCGCGAGTTTTTTATATTCAAATATTGACAGGAAACGAAAAAAAGAAGGTAAAAAGAGCGATCGGACGAAACGTTTTTTGGTGTCCGATGACGAGAGTCGAATAAATTGCGTAAAAGCAGGCGGTAACAATGTCGTGTGACACACACGATCGTGACGAGAACAGCGATGAAATTAGAACCATCAAACTAATTGGTCACGGCCCATTATTCATACTCGATCTCAAACAAGGAAATATCTATTGTCAAAAACCTTCAACTCCCGATTTAACGACAGATAGCAGGATTAAATGATTTTTGTACGAGTACCACCCGTGTGGTGGTCGCTGGTACTTACTATGCCAAAAAATCAACTCCATTCACACTCTCTAATGCACTTGCTACGCGCGCGCACGCGCATACATAACAAGTGGAGCTGCTGTGCTGCTGCGGACACACGACTCGGGACTCGACTCGGGTCGGGCAAACGGTTCTATATATAGTTGCCAGACACCTTTGACTCTCCGTCTATTACGCCTATATATAGCTTGGAAACTGTTTTTCATAGTTATAATTCGTTATAGTTTATGAATCAACAGTTGTAATTAATAAAAAATTATTCATGTCTAGTTATAGCAAAACGTAATTCAGGGTGGTTTCTTTTTATCAATCAATCAAAAGTAATTTTAGCAAGACGCGTCAGCAAAATATATAAATATCATTTTTCAAGTAATTGTTTTATCGTATTAATTAAATAATTAAACCATTTTTCGAGGTCAAAGGTCACATATATGTTGTTATGCATCAAGCTGGTGATATCGATATTAATCGATAGATCCAACTTATTCACGCCGTAATGCGGTATATATATATCTTTGAAATTGAGAATTATTGCTCGATTAGAAATTGGAATACGCAGGGTAAATTCGTTAAGGGTCATTGAGGTCACTCGTGAGTAGGACAGGATCCAGAGATGGCAGGACAACAACTACACACCGGCTGATCCGCCTGGAATCTATCAAGGACACGTGGACATTGAGAACTGCAACGGGAATGGGATTTCAGCGAGTAGCCTGCTAGACAAATTCAAGGAACTGGTCCTTTTCCTGTAGGAAGGACGCGGAGGACGACGCTACCGCCAGACCCAGAGACTTCTCGGAGAAGACAGAACTTATATTATTATTGTAGTTTCAAGCAGACGTTACATCGGATGAAATCTTTTGAATTCACACTCTGTAAGAGTATATTTGTTTTTGGCCGATTGAAATGTTTCACCCGTTTTATTTCAAAGTTAAATCCTGCGCTCTCAGAGTTGGACATCCACTATTTCCGTAATGGGTGGATCGATTAGAACGGAACTAAAAAAGTAAAGAGATGAAATTAATAAAAATAATAAAAAGTACTATATATAATGGCGGATTTTTCTCTCTCCTTTACTCTACCTTACCAATCAGTAGGTACATCTGTCAATTGATATCACCATCCATCGACAAGTCAGAAAAATTAGATAATAATTTGAAAAACCAAGTTATACTTCCGTGCACTTTTGTTGGTGGTTCTTTCGTTCTATTAATTTGTGTTAATTTTGATTACCGCTATTGAATCAAGAGACTTGGTAGAGTTGATCGACTCCATCGTTAGTGTCGATGGTTTTTAAGGGGGGCAGGTGTTCGAGGTAAAAAAAAGCGATCTTTTTTTTAGAGAATACGCCGTTAATGTAAGTTTATTTACATAATTGATACATGATAAAGTAACGAACTGAAGAATATTGTGTTTAATTTTTATTGAAAACTATAGAGAATTAAGAAAATGGTAACAAATCTCCGCAGGCGCCTCGAAAAAAAAAATTGTTTTGCGGTCCGACGCATATAACTCAACACTGGAATGACTGAAATCAAAAACGAAAGTTTTTTCATTATTTAGTGACTTTCCCTAGGTAGCCACGTCGAGTTATAATTTTTTTTTTTGTAATTTATCATTTTTTAGTATCACTCGGAAGTAAAGGTACCGATTTTTGAGTAAAATTAGCCATTTTTTATTGTAAATTAAAGAATTAAATAACAATTTAAAAAAAAACTCGACGTTGTTACCCAGAAAAACTCATTAGCTAATGAAAAAACTTTGGTTTTTTTCGATTTCAGATAATTCAGTGCGGTGCCCCGCGTTTTTCCCTTTTTTCCGAGGCGCCTGCAAAGATTTGCTGCGATTGGCATTCTTTATATTTTTCAATAAAAATTTGTCACAATATATTTCAGACCTTGCTTCATCATGTCCCAATTATGCAAATAAACTTGCATTAACCATGCAAACTGCGATTGTTAAAATGGAAAATTTCCTTTTTTACTGAGCCATTCACGAGAGTTACATAGATTTTTGGAACTCCTTTGTGTTCAAACGCAAGCTTTGTGGTCGGGTTCGTCAAATTTGAATCAGAAATGCTCGGACTGAAAAATTTCGTTAGTTACTTGCATATGGTTTTGCAAGTACGTATTTTTTCGTATATTTTTTCCTCTCATAATTTCGTGAATGTTGAGGAAGAAATGTTTGACGGAACGCGATTTATTGTCAAACGTGCCACACGAGGCAGTGGAAGCATAAACGAAAAGGTATCCCTCGTGGAATGAAATGGTACGAGATGAAATCACTCGTTGAGCAAGTACCAACCCCGGCGGACCACAGAAGAAACGCGGTTCACTGGCTTCGTTTCATTTTTTCAACGAAACGTTATTTCATTATTTATTAATGTTTTTATTGGACGGAGATAACGCAACAGCCCGATGTGTCGAGTCGCCGAGCTAAACGTTCTTCCTGCACTCTATTATTTTGGCCTTATTGTGCGCTTCTCGAGCCTCATTAGTACCGCAAGCATCGAGCTAGTTGGACCATTGTATGATGGAGCAAACGTTTCTATTCCCATGTTCATTTCATACGCCTGCTCGTTCTCTCACTCACGATTCCTCTTCATATGCTTTGTTGTATCCCCTGATCTCGCTTTCTCGCTCCAACGCGCGGCTTAGCCCGTACTTATGCTAATGAAGTGTACACGCTCTCAGGGATGACCCGCCGACGAAGCATGCAACCGGAACCGATCTATTCATCAACAATTATTTTCGTATGTATCAAAATATGAAAAGAATATCGATTTAGAGTTTTTCTACTTTTCTCTCTCTCCCCTTGCTCTTTCTTTATTCCAGGTTTTCGAAAAAATTATTGGTCCACATGGAGCTATCACAAATGTCGTGCGTCGACTATGGGACTATCACGATGGCTGTTTTCGAGGAGGAATGAGAATCCGTGAATCGAAACGGTGGGTAAGTGAAAAATTGAAAAAACTCGTAACCACGATCATACGGCGGAGAGGCTCTGAAATGATCGATATCGGAGCCTGTCGTCGTAGATCATCGCACGAGGTGTTATGGAAAAAGACGGGGAGTAAGAGAGAGAGAGAGAGAGAGAGAGAGAGGGAGCGAGAAAGAAACGTAATATCAAAGAAAATGTGGATATAAAGTCTGAGGCGAGGGGGCGAGAGCAGAAAAGAATGAGGTGGCATTCGAGACGTTGGGAGACAGTTTTTCGACTCGTTTCGTTTGAGAGCCCCTGATCGAACACCTGAATACTTAATAAACGGATAAAATTAACATTAATAACGACAGACTCGTATACGAGAGCGTCGATCGACTCATTGTGCGAGGAGACGGAATGCGTCTTCCTCGTGTGGCCTAGTCGCGTGTGACATCCCGTACGGGAAGGAGATGCTCTTTTTCTCGAAGACGCCTCCAGCAACGAAACCTTTCGCTAAACGTTTCGATTCCTTTCCCGCAATTTGATTTTTCCAATCGACTATCGGGCACGCCACGGTTTTATCTTCATTTTTGCGACATGGAGAACAACAACGATCGACGAGAGTCTGGCAACAAGGTGGTGAAGCACGAGGTATCGCAATTTTCTTCCGAACCATCCGGTTCGCTTTGATCTCTCTCATTTTTTTTCCGTATCAGTGTGTTTGTGTATTTTTGCTGGTATGTGCCAATGTTGGCATTGTTGTTTGAGTTTAGAATCGTAAATCCGAAAATGAGAGTAACGACGATGAGGTCAACGGTAACAGAGACGGTGGTGGCGACGATGACGACGAATACTCCCGACGCTCGCCCGTTCTTCTGGACCTGGACGAGAGCACGAAGAAACGACACGCCAAGATGGTTGAAGAAGTTGGACGTGTCGAAAACACGAGAAACGATTCCGCGAGGGTGAACCATCCTCCGCGATGCAGCGTCAACCTTCAAAGAAGCCCGAGTAATTTCGTTCACTTTCCTTTTTCTTATTATATTTATTTTCATCATTCGATCCACGTGGCGTCTTCCCAATAACCTCGTGACTCATCCTCGTTTCATGCTCGTTATTGTGTCTCAGGTCAAGAAGCTGTTACCGGATATTTCCGTCGTCGATCCTCCAGGCGAAGATGGCCCGACGGCGCTTCTTTCGAAGCCACATCGACGCCAGAAAATGTACGCGTCATAAGAGTTCCGGAACCCGAACTCCTCGAACCTCACTCCCATCTGGAGATGCTTCACCGGGCAAACATCAAGCCGATGCACCGTGAACCCACTCAAACTGAAAAAGGTAACTCGTCCTACTCTGCTCGCCGTTATCCTTCCTTCTCGCCTCCTTCAACAGAGCATTATTCAAACAATTATTCTTTTTCCATCATTACTCGCACGAACAATTATTTACATTAAGTAAAATTCATGGCGGTCGGACAAAAAGAAATTTCCAAGTGGAACAATTTTTTAACGAGAGTTGGAGGAAAAAAAAACAAATGAAACTCAATGTTTCATAACAATCACTCTGGGCTGGCCTTACTTCGGGATAATTCAAGTTACTGTGACGAAGAAATATAGGAATTGATGAAAAAACATTTTTTTCAAAGAAAAATAAAATCCGTAAAAGATTCAAACAAAAATAAATAAAGAGATAAAAGAAAATGAAGAGTAAATTTCGACTCGCTCAGGCCGTTTGGCCGTGTAACCGATTGACCTTTTTTTATGCTTGACCTCTGTTGATATTAAACAAGTCGCAGTGCATTAATGATCGAGATCACAAACCCGCGTTTCTCCATAATGAAACGTCGATCTACCAACTGTCCGTTGGTATTACAAGTTTAGAAAGACTCAATCGTTTCTCGTCACATTTTTTCTATTCTTAGTTTATTAGATCCTCTTATCGGCGATAGGTGCTTCAATTGTATCAACAACCTTGTTTGCTCGCTATTGTTTGAAAACTGGTGAAATCCTCAAAGTATGGAAAATTTCTGATTATTAATATTCATTTCGTGATGCTTATTTTGATGGATATATTTTTTTTTACTCTGGACTAATCGTTTCAAAATAATCACACAAAACCTTTTGCTTTTTCACGCGCTTTATACATACTTTGCAATTCGAAGGGTAAAACAGTGTCGAAAAATTCGAGGTCGATTTAGGTGACCTTGAGAATAATATTTGCCTATTTTTATTATTTTTCGAATAAATCGAGATTGAGATACTTTTCTGGATGAGCCCGCCGAATAATAAACGGCGTTTTTCCCGAAAAATCGCCGGAAAAAGTTGCTGAATAAAATATTAAAACTGACGAAGTTTTTGAATTTTCCCGGGAGAATGAAATTCGTTCTGCTTTTTGAATCTGTCGTCTGACTTCTATTGACCGAAAACGACTTTGTTTTCCGATTAAATGTTCAATAAAACTTCCAATGAAATTACCAAAAAAATTTCACAGTTGTCAAATGTACAGATTGAAAAATTCACCAGGAATCAAAAAATATGATCGGAAAATTGCAAGTCATTGATTTTTCAATAATTCGAAATTCAAATTCCGGCGATTTTGATATTTTTTTTTTTTGGCGAATTTTGAAGACCGAATGCGGAACAAGTTTCTTGAAACTGGAAAAGAAATAACATTTTCCATACCGCATGCTAAGTCTCGATTACAAAATAAACATTTCCATACGCTTTGCGTTTTTTTTTGTTTTTTTTTTTTCAAATTTTCTTTCAGACTATAAAAAATCAGCATGTGACCGCGAGCGTACGAGAATGAGGGATATGAATCGTGCGTTCGAGCTTCTCAGGTCAAAATTACCAATCTGCAAACCTCCGGGTAAGAAACTCTCCAAGATCGAGTCGCTGAGGCACGCGATAACGTACATAAGGCATTTGCAAAGTCTCCTGGAGCCGCAGTATCCATACGCGGCTGCGGCTGCAGCGGCAGCCGCTGCGGCGGTCGGTATACCCGAGAGAACGGGTTATTACGGGGCGAGCACACCCAGCGGTGTCGGTGCGACGTCCTTCGACGTTCAACATCCGGCGCGTTGGGAGTCATTCGCTTATTATCGTTATGATTATCACGCGCCTTTCGCGCCTCCACCACCTCCTCTTCCACCTTTGCTCGCACGTTTGTCGAGCGAACAACAGGACGAGCATCACCAGTTGCGGTACAATCTACCGTCTTGATCGTCTTCGAAGAACGCCGCAATATTGATAAGCGCATATTCGCCCAATGCGACAATTCGAATGGCCTTACACATTCTTCTCCTTTGCTACTTTTTACCCAAAACGTACGAGTGAATAAAAAGATAGAGAGCAGAAACAAAATGTATAAAAGAGAAAACTGTGTGATAAAAGTGGTAGGCCAACCAACAGCAGCATATTTGGTAAAAATCGAAATCGAAATATAATATCTTTGTGATTTATTATTTTGATAAATATTCCAATTGTTATTAATATATATTATAAATAATAATGATTATTTACATGCCTGTTTTCGTCATATGACCATCGAGTGTCGAATTTGGGGGGCCGAGTTCGGAGGTGTCGTGGTAGGATGTACATGAAGAGGCAAATCCCATATCATCGTTTCGACGTCGAGAGACGAAGGGGCCTGCCAATAGGTTGTTGTATCGTTTGGCATTTCTACGAGCCGAGGCGTTGTGACAAACTCGAAATGCAAACGCCACTTTAGCGCAACGAGGTCGGTCGTGAAATCGGGCGTTACGTGCAGCGGTATCGGGAGAACGAGCTGAGAGTAGCGGAGTCCTAGGCAGACTTCGTGATGCTTGTTGTAACTGAGCAACGAAGGAACAGCGGCTCCTGCTCCGCCTCGCCTATACTCCTCGGCAACGCGCTCTTCCGACTGCAGAGCAACCGAGACCTGGGCGCACGCGACCGTCGCGTTTGAAAAATCAAACGTACCGACGATATCTTCCCCGAGCTTGTAAGAGTTTTTAAACAGGCAGAATCGCACTACCCGCCCTCGCCCGTTCGTTATGTTGTAAAAATTCGGACTCCGACGAGCAGTCAGGTTCTGAAAGTTTCATCAATCTTTAAAAACATCATACAGATCATTGTCACCTTTTGGCCAACCGAGCAGCCTTATACCTAAGAACAGCAAAAACTTATTGAAAAGTAGCTGCTCTCCTGCATCGGCTAAAACTTTTTGTTTCTTAAGGTAGTCTGTAGTTTCTTTCCTAATCTTGACCGCGCGAAATTTTTCGTCACTGATTCATTAGAATTTAATGGCAATGAATGTGTTCCCATTTAATTTTCGTTTTTGTCAAAAAATAATTTCAGGGCCATGGAATATGAATAATTCATTATAAAAAAAAACCAAAACATGCATATTTACCGAAATACAACGATTCGAAAAACGCCTTGGGTCAGATTGACCCAATATGCACTTATAGGAGATGTGCACTCAAAGGGTTAAGCCTCTTCAACTAAAACGTGTAGCAGGATTTTCACCGAGGGTGCAACTGAGATAGATCTTTTTAAATGTTTGACCCAGCCAGGCTCTGATTTACCTGAAGAGTTTGCAGAGCTACATCCAACGGAGACTCGTGGTCTTGCGTCTCGGTAAAAGGGTTGTTGGGACTAAGATCAACGCTGTCGTTACACGTTGCGATTTCTGGTAATTCTGCATGAAATAAGTGATAATTCTCCATTGGAAATGAGGAAGTAACTGGAGTTTGTAATGGCATATGAAAAACGCGGGAAAACTTACCGCCGAGGGAAAGAACTCTGAATGGAATGCGTAAGAGTTTGATGGCAGAGTTGACTCTCTGAGTTCCAACGGTGATTTTGTAAGAATACTTGACGGCTTGGCCTCGATAGGAAGGCGGAGCTTCTCCAGGGATTACTTCGCGATAAATGTCTGCGCAGGAGCAAAATTAGTAGAAAAACGAGCGTAGCGCAGTGGCAAAATGCCAGAAAGATACTCACAAGTTTTGCTCTCTCCGGGAGAGAGTCTGAGATCGCAAAATAAGATTTTAGGTTCTGTACTCAAAACCGCGTGCCCGTTATCCCGCTGCCAGGGCGCGAAGGTCGTGTCTGCGGAAAAATCTGTTCGCTCAAAATGACGCTAATGGTAAATATAACGAATGGTTAAGGGGTTACTTGCCTGCGTTTATCGCGGCTAATCTGGCGGTCGAATCGAGTCGATCGGCCAGCACGACTTTCCCGTTGGTCGAACATTGACAGTGCACTTGGGCACTGGCCCATGCCAAACACTCGAAAACATCGCAGTGACTCTGAGATTTTTGGTGTATCGGATTTGGAGGATTGCTGAAGGTAACCAAACACTCTATAACCTCTCCGGAAAAGTATACCGGACCCTTTCTCAGCTTAGCAACGATCTCGATCATCCTACTCGAATTCACTGCACTAAACGATCGTCGTTATTTTTAACAATTTTAATCCTCCATACATCTAACCTCAACGATGCCACAGCCAAAGCAAAGATGATTATTATGTGACACTTATCACAACATTCAACGTGACACTTGCATGTTGAGAAGAGAAACTTTTTCGTTTGACACTCATTTACTTTTGAACATCGGTAGTGGTAGTAACTGCGTCATGCGCATGCCCGCACGGCAACGAGAATTCTGAATAATCGTCGTTGCTCGCGGTTTTATTACAAAATTCCAATTTTTGACTCCGTCTCTTAATCGAAAAAACTGGCTTTATAGGGCAAATTGAAAATGCTCTGCGGCGATTGTTCCTTTTTGAGAAAAGGATTATTTCGTCTTCGAGCTTCATTGCATACACCAAAGCGATTACGATTTATATACGAGCCCGAATGGCAACTGCATGGGAACGAATATATAGTATTTATTTGCAAACTATGGAAAGTCGAAGAATTATCGCGCGGGAAATGCATTCTGCGCGTATCGTAGTAGCTTTGAAACTCGGAGTCTCGCCGCGCTTGTTATTCCTTTTGCTCTCTCTGTCGTATTTTGACAAAACGGAGAAGCTCCTGATTGAACAGCTCGGAGTACGGATTCGGTCGCGATATGCAAAATACCGCCAAGTCCAAAATCTCATGGGAAATTAATAGAGTTGATTTGAAAAATGAGGGGTAATATACAATGTTATGGAATTATAGTGCTACAGACGCTGCGGTCGACATAAAATGTCAGCTCGTGTTATTTGGTGTACAGCGAATACAGACCGTGGTTGCCAACGGCACCAAGACTCACCGAGTACGCCGGTCACGTAGTTGATCAGCTGCCATTGCCCATCTGCTGGGACTGGAACGTGGACGAGGTCGAGGATTGGTTGAGTACCAATCTTGGATTACCGCAGTATAAGGTTTTTTTTAATTATTTTTTCTTTTACGAATTCACTATGCATTTTTATCAAAATAATGAAAAATGACGATTGATCGGAATAATTTTAGATTTGTCTCATTGAAATTAAAGCAAGTCGCGGCGAAGCATTTACAAAAATTTCCAAAATTTCATAATAACGATGCTGCACGATAAGAAAACTAGATAAAACGAAAAAAAGTTTTGGAAAAATGTAACATATCGGAATTTGTAAAGACAAAAAAATTAAGACTTACTTAACAAATGACTCGAATCGAAATTTAAAATGTACGATAATTTGGCTCTGCTCGACTCAGGATTGCATTCGGCGCAACTCGATAACCGGACGCCGCCTTTTGCTTCTCGAAATTTTTGGTCTCGAAAAATGCGGGATCAGCAAGTTTTCTGACATTCAGGTGAATTATTTGTTGCTTGCTCCTTTTATTCGACAACTGAAATGTAGTCCGAATATTTATTAAAAAAATTGAATTGAATTTAACATGAGGCGTTTTTTGGTATGCACGAGTATAGAGAATCGTTGAGGGCATCCGAGGACTGATGGGAATCGAGGAACCAAAGTGCGATCGAAGCATCGGCCTTCCGCCTCGTTATCCGTGGACCCACTATCTTATATTTCGAGTACCCACCGGACCGAGTCGAGAGGCGACTACGCCCTGCCAGTTTTTTCGCCGGATGGGAATACTCGACGAACCGGAAGTTTGCCCTTTTGGCCATTGGCAAATGATCGAGCCAGATGGGTCCCAACTTCGTTTCCCTTACAACCGTTTTGGTTTTGTTTCTCGAAAAAGCGTTTATCGCAGAGTCGAACATCCGCGTCAGCCGCGAGGCCACACTTTTCTTAAAAAGTCCAAATCACGCGGCACCTGCTATTTCAATCGGATAGACCTCAAGTGATGTCCGTTTTATCGAATGTATATTTCAAACTGTACAAAGATATATTTACAGGTCGTTTCGTAATTCGTATATTTACATTCTTCACCAGTCGATATAATCCTGGGTCTCCGTGTATCGGAGGACAATGTCCTCTTGCTCGCTCTCCGAGGAAAAACTCGGCGAGCATTTTACGAGGTCATTGGCGGGGGTGGGTCGAGGATTGTTGTCGATCGTGCCAGCTACCGACGGAAAATCCTGGCTCGAATGTTCCATCCGGTCTTCACTGGGATTCTCCTCCTCCAGCTCATCCTCGGTATCCGCTTCAAAAACGTTATTCGGCTCACCGGGAGAAGAACGGTCGCTGGCGCGACTCTTCAATTTTTCCTCGAGTTCTCTAATTCTTTTCTTCTTCTCGTTCAAAACTAAAAGGAATCTAGCATAGAGAACATCTTCCATTCTCTTTTTCGCAGCCTCCATCGAATCGAGTTTTGCACAGAGTTCTGCGTTTTCCCGCCTGAGAGCCTCATCCTCTCGTCTCTTCTCCTCATCGCTTCGTCGCACCCTCGCTTCCTCCGTCAACCATTTGCGGCTTACATCCGCTAAAGTGAGGATATCGTCGATGGGTTGCAGGTCCACGCTTCCTTTCCACCAAGCCTTCAGTTTCCACGACAATTTCAAATCCCTCAGAAAAAATTGTGCTCTCGCATCCTTCCCTGAGAGCTCATGCTGCATTTCGCTGATTGCTTCTTCCCGCGATATCTTGGTACGCGGATACTTCTCCAGCTGTTGGTCCACCGTAGTCTGCAAACGTGGTAAATCAAACGATAAGAAAATTTTTTAAATCCAACAAGCTACAGGGAGAGGAAATTATATAAAAAATTACTATGACATCAAAGTTCCCAGGCATCACATTATCGTTTTTGAGAAATATTAGCGAATTCATAGTCATTTTTTCTCGGAAATTGGCCGAAAAATGGCACAATTTGACAAAAAAATGTCAAAGTTTCTGCTATTTTCGATCAAATATGTCGTCTCGACAAAAAAAAAACAAGAGAAGCATATTTACCGGAATAAAAGGATTTGAAAAACGCCTTGGGTCAGATTGACCCAATATGGACGCATAGGAACGTCATATTTTCGTTATTTAGTATTAAGAAATTACGACACCGCGTCTAATGGATCAAAGAATCTCAAGCCCGCGCAAAGTGAAAATAATCAGCCAGCCTCCTTTGTTTCGATCGGACGGCTATCGAAAGTATTTTTGTGAAGACAAAAGTTGTTTGTTAGTTCAACAGGAAAAACACTATTTTTAAATTGATAATGGAGTAAAATATGTGAGGAAAATTTTTTTGAGGTGGTGCCGGCGTCGACAAGCACTTTTCAAAACGTACCTGACCAAACAGAGGCAGAGTCCCTTCTCTCAAGACGACAACTTCGATCGTCCCGTTAGCCAACCATTCGCTGCCAAGAGTCATACGTTTCCGATCCTCACTGTTAATGAATACTTCACAGACGAATCGCTTCTCCATGATTATTCAACAAGAGCAAACTATAAAGAATCCAAAAACCAGAAAAATCTTATCGTTGAAAATATACTTTTCAAACGCACACGAAGGAATGACGACAATGAATCGAGTCGATTGCCGAAACAGCTGATGCGGCTGACGAGTTTTAGATCCGATGCTCCTCCCCGATTATTGTCTCTTAGCAACGACCACGTGACGTCGGCGCCACCGCTCGATCACCGTGGAAACCGTTTCGATTCGGTTTGCCCAAACACGCCCGCGCCGCGCGTTTATAGGCACAACAATAAAATTTCCTCGTTATTGCGATCGAGACACAAAACAAACCCGATAAACCCTGCTGCAAAGAAAAGGACGCGGAAATGACAAATTTCATGCAAAATATTCAAATCAAGGATGGAGAATACACTAAAACAATTTACACAATGGTAAGATAGATTTTATACAATTTACACATTTGGCAGAATAAAATAATGTGTTTGAGCGAGTATTTTACAGATCAAGGAACAACGTTACACTGAAACGATACAAATATTGACGGAGCTACTGGTCTCGCATTCGGAAGTACATATTTTCGCATATTTCAAATTAAACTTAAATACTCAAATATTTAATATTTATTCTGATTTAGTGTTTAAAGGAATCTACCAGTTACTCGGTGTTACGGAGGTTGGCTGACACAACAAAGTTGCCATGTTAAAAGCATCGGGAAATTCGAAATGATTAGAATTTAATGAAAATTGGTGAGCATATTCTTTAGTATTAAAAATGAATATACAATTTTTTAAAGATTTTTCTTCTACATAGTTTTCGAGTAATTAAACACTAGAGTTTACATGCATAAGTATAGGATTCAAATATATATAGGTATATTTTTTGCATATTGCAAACTCCAATTATTCCACAACTATGTAGATGAAAAATTGGAAAAAATTGTGTCATCGTATTTGATGCTAAAGAATGTTATCACCAAATCTCATTAACTTCTAATCATATTGTCGCATGTAGCCAACCTCCTTGAAAAAAAAAAAATTTCTCCATATACAAAGAATGTCCGTGAGATAACACGTTTATCCGCGTTTTGGTTATCTCTCTCGCACTCTCGTAACAGATAGATCGCTTTAAGCCGATTCAGGCTCCCTCGATAATTCGTGAAAAATCAATATTTCACTCTGTTATATTATTTTATTATTTTATTATTATTTTCCGAAATCGGAAAGTTGTATTTTTCATAGGAAAGAAGTGAAATTTTGATTTTTCTCCAATTTTCAAGGATGGCTGAAAAAAAGGTGTAGCTACTTTTGACAGTGTTTTCCATCTTTGTCGTACTCTCGCTACCGAGTGATTACCTCAATGAGGAATAACGTTGAATATTGTGATTCGATCGACAGTCAAGAGCGTGCTTGTCGTTATTGGCTCACTGCTATTTCTACACGCAAGATTTCATCGGTGCAGCGGATTGTTACGAAAAATTGCTTCACTCGTATCCGGAAGAGAATCTTTACAAGCTTCGTTATGCTCAATCGCTCCATCAGGCCTGTTTGTATCAGGAAGCCTGGTCCGTTTGTTCGAGTATCGCGACCGACGAGGCTACCGATATGGAGGCCAAAGTGCGCAAGCTGCAAGCCGCTATTAAGTATGGCCAGGAAGATATCGTTGCGGCGAAGAGTCTCGTGGATCAGTGTTCCGAGGACGACGTAGATACGGAAATAAATCTAGGATGCTTGTCGTACAAGGTACATTTTCGAAGAAATCCCATTCTCTTTTCCTCGTCAACGTCCAGCCCTGATTGATGGAGGTACTTTTCAGGAAGAAGAGTACGAGAAGGCTTTGAAAAATTTTTCCAATGCTCTTCAAATTGTTGGTTTCAAGCCACACCTGTCGTACAACGTTGCCCTCTGTTATTACAGGCTGAAGGAATACGCAGCTTCTCTCAAACACATTGGCAAGTATCTTTCCAGTTTTAAAATGCCTGAAAATTGTCGCATTTCTTCCTCACAATTCCTAAAATCCCATGTTCAGTTGAGAATTGTTTTGTTTATTCAAATTAATCATGATGGTACATTAATAATTGTTTGCTTCTTACAACTTTTTTTGGCAACTCCGAAATGGTGCCAATAAAAAGTGGCTGATCAGTACGAAAAAGTGTGTTGACCTGAGAAGATTTTTTTCCGATGGAAATGATAAAAAAAATGTTCAAATTAGTTTGAAAAACTTTTCATTGAAATTGGTCGACATTTTATAAAACGATGTTTCCAGAAAAAATGTTCTTAGAGTTTTGTGGGTCTCGCGCGGTCTAGAGCGTGCATTTTTTTGTCTTTGAATTTGACTCCGAGTGCCTCAATCTTTCAGCCGATATTATCGAGCAAGGAATTCGGGAACATCCGGAGCTGAGCGTCGGTACAGCTACCGAAGGAATCGAAGTACGGAGCGTCGGAAACACACTGACCCTTCACGAAACTGCTCTTACCGAAGCGTTTAATCTCAAAGCAGCGATCGAATATCAATTGCAAAATCGTGCGTCTCTTTCCCATGAGTTTTTTGTCCTTTTTGCCGATTTATAGTAATTGTTAGCTCTCGTTTCGTTTTTTATTCCGTTTTGAATTTCAGATGAAGCAGCTCGCGAAGCTCTGACGGATATGCCGCCGCGGTCCGAAGAAGAACTCGACGCCGTAACTCTGCACAATCAAGCTCTCATCAACATGGATACCAAGCCTGCCGAAGGTTTTGAAAAATTACAATTTTTACTCCAACAGAATCCATTTCCTCCTGAGACATTCGCCAATCTTTTACTGCTGTATTGCAAGTATCAGTATTACGATCTTGCGGCCGACGTATTAGCGGAGAATGTTCATCTTACGTACAAATATCTTACTCCGGTACGTATCACTCGTGTTTCATTAATTTATAACTTATTCGCTACAAGTTGGTCTCTCGTTTCGATCTTTTCTAGTCCGAATGTTTCGACCTCGAGTGTTTGCACTTTTTCGATTTTTTTTCGCTGCCCTCGCGACGTTTGCTCTCTCCCTGATTGCGGGGACTCTCGCTCCCGTCGCTTTCGCTTCTCTTTCTCTTCCGTTTCTTCGTTCTCTTCCTCTTTTTGGCAGAATCTTTGGATTTCTTGCTTCGTCTGGTTTGCTCGTCGTTATCGTCCGCACCGGTTGCCGCGTCGCTCTCGTCGCTATCGTCCTCGTCGCTGCTGCCGTCCGAACGTTGTCGTGATTTTTTCAATTTCTTTTTTTTCTTTGCTCTTTTGCTGCTTTTGTCACGCGCGTTCATGTTCGTATCGTTTGTCGCTGCTGCCACCGTCGCTTCTTTCTGCTCCTCGATCTCCGGCAATAATTCATATTTTTTGCCGTCCGGAGTACTGAAACAGTCAGAAGCGAGGTGACCTCGCGTTCCGCACTTTGTACACGTTGTGTCCAGGATCGCCTCCAGCTCTATCGGCCTTTTCTGTCCCGGCACAAATTTTTTTCTTCGCTGTTCGTCCATCTGACGCGCTATTCCATTTGGATCAAGATCTTTGCCGTTACCCTGATTAACGTGTTTCATGGACAGGCCAACTTTGCCATCCTCCCCGATATTGATCACCTTGCACCATACCCTCTCCCCTCTCTGCAGAACATCCGCGACGTCGTCTACCCGAGCGCTGCTTACCTGAACAAGCAAATTTCCTCAATTACAATTTTTTTCAACTTTTGTCGCTCGCCCGGATGATTTTTGGATATTTTCTCCCAAACAGTGACACAAATGTGAGGCTTTTGCTGTGCCATTCCATTTTTTTCTTTATTTCTCTAGGGCAAGAGTCTCGGAGATCTTGTCAATAATAATTTTTTTATCAGTAAAGAAAACTCGAAAGTAGAAAAAAGTCTGGAAAAAACAGATTTTTATGTGTTTCTATGGGAGACGTCCAACAGGCAAGCTTATTCTTTTGCCGATGGAGCTATGGCTTATATCGTCGCTGGGTTACTTTTATTTGCTCGTCATTCGCCGTGGCGACAATAACCACAACCCTTTGAGTGCATTCCGGGTCATTTTGACCCGAAAAATTTTCTGTCACCGATTGTTCGGCATTCAATGGCAACGAATGTTTTCAAAAAATAAATTTTGGCTCATAAATTTAGATAGTTTACTAAAAAGAAATCCCAAACAAACCCAAACAAACAAGCAATGCATATTTACTGGAATACGATTCGAAAAACGCGCCTTGGGTCAGATTGACCCAATATATGCTCTTATAGGTGTGCACTTGAAGGGATAACCGTATAGTTATAGGTTATGTAGTTTTGTATTTACCTGAGATTTGTGTATCAAGCCCTGTTGCTTGCAGCCGGGTATTCTGACGAAAGCTCCATAATTCTGGACCGAAGCAATTTCTCCGAGAAATATTTGATTCAACTCGCAGCTCGTCATTTTACGAACAGATAACTTCCGTATCGCATCACCTTTGTTATTTGGACTCTATGCGAACGGCCCTTATATTCTTTTTTGTTTCAATGTCATGGATTATTTAGCGCGCACTAGCACCACACGCGCTCGTAATGATGAGCGGAAAATCGATGAAAACATTGCAATTCTCTCACGAACGTCAAAATGCGATGCGAATGGAGAGGTTAGGTTGACTTTTAAATACGCGACATGCCGAACGCAATTGCGTGCAAACGAGATTGCGAAGTGCGGGCTCCGGGCAACAGATGGATGGCAGTGACGCTCGGGTGAAAAAAAAAACGAGCGAGTTTTACAAGAGCGCCGTGGGCAACCAAAACTGCTAAGGAAATAGAGCCCAATGATGTTTTGATTGTTGCAGTACCTGTACGACTTTTTGGACGCACTGATAACTCAGCAAACCGCGCCGGAAGAAGCTTACAGAAAACTCGATGATCTTGCCAACAGGCACACCGAGGCGCTACGTAAAGCGACAAAACAAGTTCAAGAAGCCCGACTTAACCATGACGAGGTTGCTGTCAAAAAGGCCGTTAACGATTACGAGGAAGCCCTCGAACGTTACGTTCCAGTCCTCATGGCTCAAGCGAAAATCTATTGGGAACTTGGAAATTACACTCAAGTCGAAAAAATATTTCGTAAGAGCGCTGATTTTTGCAATGAGTACGACGTGTGGAAACTCAACGTCGCTCACACCCTCTTCATGCAGGAAAATAAGTTCAATCAGGCTGCCGGCTTTTACAAACCGATTGTTATTAAAAAATTCGATAATGTACGTTTTTGCGAGACTTATTGATGAAACCCTCGAACGTACGCCGGTCGCTCCGAGACCCGAATTAACTTTTACAACTCATCACTTTTTTCTCTCTTTTAAATTTTACGGGTCTCGTAGACCCGGACGTACGAATAGACACAGTCATTGCGTTTCGCATTCACGTCTTTCATGCTGTTTCGCAGGTGCTCGAGGTTAGCGCGATTGTGCTGGCGAATTTATGCGTCAGTTACATAATGGACACCCGAAATACGGAGGCCGAAGAGTTGATGAAAAAAATAGAGAAGGAAGAGGAAGCGGTATCGTTCAAAGAGCCAGACAAAAAATTGTTTCATCTTTGTATCGTGAATCTCGTGATAGGAACTCTTTATTGTTCAAAGGGCCATTACGAATTCGGTATCTCCCGCGTAATGAAGAGTCTCGAGCCTTACAACAAAAAATTGGGCACCGACACGTGGTTCTACGCGAAACGATGTTTTCTCTCGCTCCTCGAACAGCTCTCCAAGCAATTGGTCGTCTTGAAGGATTCCACATTGCAGGATTGTATTCAATTTTTCGATCACTGCGAAGGTGCGTGCGTCCATTACCTTAATTTTTTTGTTTTTATCCACGAAATTGACGATTCTTCACGACCCCTTAATGTCCTTATAATCCTTCGAGTGCATACTGGGTCGTTCTGACCCCAATAATTTTCTATGGCAGCAAATTTTTTGACATTTAATGTTCCTTTCCGTCGAAAAATCAAACAAGGGCCACAAAATATTCATAATTTATTACAAAAAACGTCTCTACAAAAAAACAACAACAAAAAATGCATGTTTACCGGAATACTACGATTTGAAAACCACCTTGGGTCGGATTGACCCAATATGACCTTATAGCGTGTCTACTCGAAGGGATAAGTATATCATTACGGGTTTTCGCCACCCTATCCTGCTACTGGATAAACCGCGTATTACATTTGTATGAACGCAAAACTTGGCCAATAATGCGTACGGCCTACGCGGTTTTCCAAGAGATTCCGTTGTTCGTCAGCATCTTCTGGAACTTAAAGAAAGTGTCTTGCCCTCGCTCACTGATCGATAGGCGATCCACGTTGTAAAATAGTGCGGATCACCCTTCGATCCGCATTATTTTCATTTATTTCATTCTATTGTTTGCAGTTTACGGACGAGAAATTCCAACGGTGATTGAGCAACCTTTCGATATCAACGATCTCCCGAGCATGCCCCGCGGGAAGCAGACAGTCACCTACGAAGCCCGCTATTTAAAAGCTCTGTTTATCAAGTTACAAATGTCGTAATGCGATATTTATTGTGTGTACGGCTGTTGGCTGTTTGACCGATGAATAAACTTAATTTTTTGTTGTTTTCGTTTCGTATTTTTTTTTTCTTTATCCGCGGTTCTGCGATGATGGACAAGCAATCCGCAATATTCTTTCAATCCTATTATTTACTCGGATATCGTAGATGACATCGACCTGCGGAGATTTTGTAAATTCCAATTTTCCCATCAGCTGTGTACGCACTGCGCATCACATCTGCGCAGCAGTACATGACAGCAGCGCCGATGTTTTTTTTGCGCTATAGTATCCATTCGTGCTTCTTCTACGACGATCGCCGTTTCATAAAAGAAAAAAAAATAAACATCGAAAGCCCAACATGGTGGTCAACGCGGAATTGGAGGCTGCGAAAAGCGCAGTTTTGCAGTTAATAAGGGACAAAGATGCGATTGAAGCCGAAATGATGAGCTTGAAAACCGTGCTCGATTCTGTGAGTACGCGAACGACGCAATTTTAACTCGAATGCGAAACAAAATGTTCACGTGTCGAAAAAACCGCGCGAGGAATTCCTCTCTCTAGATATCTATTCCGAGAATGACCTGTCAAGTTTGAACAGGACCCAAAATCTTACATCGTCGTTCATATTTTGGAAAATAACGATTTCAGAATCGCGTCGGCATGGACGAGCCATTGGTCGATTCTGAGGGCTATCCACGAAACGATATCGACGTTTATCGCGTAAGACACGCTCGCCACAGAATAATATGTAAGAGGATTCGTCAATGTCTTTATTTCTATAAATTAACTATACTGTCTCGGAGAATTAACGCGAATAATGAATTTGTAGAATTTCCAATCAACAGCAAATTGACCAACAACACTTAAAAGTACATCGACCATTACGTCGATCGCCAATGAGCCGGCCTTTTTCACAAAAAAAAGAGAAAAAACCTTTACTGTCTGCCGCAAATCCCCCTTTAGAATATCTTCATCAATGTCGACATCACATTAATCCGGATACTTGCATAGAAAAAACTCAGAGTTCTTTGGCATCAAAACGCACATAGCCCCATGCTTTTTAGTCAAATATTTCTCATCCATTTTTATAAAAAATCATTCGTTAAATAGACGTTATCAAGTTTGGACAGTAAGTCTCTTGAGAATTTGCTGCAGGCCATTGGAATACTTGATATTTCATAGCAGGTGTTTGCTCTCCTATGCAAAGTGTTGAATAGAAAAAGATTGAAATAGGATACCGGCGAATATGCATGTGAAATTCTAGCTTGATGTATGAATATGTTTTATAAACTTGATAAAAATTGACAAACAATGGAATATCTCAACCAGGGGATTGCTTACCATAAAGTTTATTTCTTACATGTTGGTTTTGCTTCCAATTCATTGCGATACAAAAGTGTATTATTTTTGTTGAGATTGGGGGATCACGAACTAAAACAAATTATAATTCTTGATCTATTAGATTTATTAGATTTATTTTCTTTCAGTACAACTGTGTCGGGTTTTTACATTATATTCGCTAAAGTCTGGAGCTCTACCAGTGGCTCCTTGTTAATTTGATGACTCGGACGTTTGCATCGTTAAGATTCAACGATAAATATTTTTTCTATTAATTATTTATTGAATTTTAAAAATCATGGTAATTTTCCATGTCGATTGAGTTTTTGGGTCGCAAGAGAGGATCGTTTTATTGTGCAGACCGAATATTAAATAATAATTTTACAGTCTTTGTTTATTCTCTTAATAAAACCAACTTCGTCGATTCACCACTTATTTTTCCATATAGTACACGTGCTCATTCAAAGATTCGTGTTGAAATTGGACAGGTTTACGCAACGACCACAAACAACTGATGAAAAGAATAGAACAAGGTATGAGCGAGATACACGGATGCGCATCACCCACAACCCAAGCAGAGCCAACCATGTCGGCGCCCAGTCGCGTTAAGGAAGAGGAACCAGGCGCCAGTCTTTACACGGAACCATTTTTAAGGGTCAACCTCGTTTCACCTGGATCTCCGGCCGAGAGCGCGGTACGAAAATTTTTAATTGTTTTCATTTACAGCCTCGTACCGAGGTTGAGCTTTGCATTGCATTCAATGCAATACGAATCACGAAAATATTTCGGGGGCAAAGAATATCCATGGAAAATTAATTTTCGGAGAAACGGGACAAATTGCTTTTACGAATAGAAAAACTAGTAAACCACCTGGAAAAGTTTTCTTATCGTGGACTGATCCGGCGATTACTGTAGTTGACGAACCTCGGATGAGTTCAGTATTTGGTCGGGTGACTGGTCAGCCAGGCACAATTTTACGTATCAATTGCTCAGTAGGCGGCGAGTTTTTCAAGAATCTCAACAACCGATAGTTTGAGCTCGATTTTGCATGTTTCCCCCATGCGCGGGTTTCAACTTTTTCATTTCGCTCGATAAAACGGCGTCGAAAATTCCTCTTCTGAAAACTCGAGCTGTTTTGGTGTGGTCTAAGCAGAAGCGGCTCTTAGAGTGATGCCAAAATGAACAACGACAAAGAATAAAATTGAAAAATACGACATTTTCGAGTGCACACCTGCTCTAACTGCATATTGGGTCAATCTGACCCAAGGCTTTTTTTTCGAATCGTTGTATTCCGGTGAATATGCATTTGTTGTTTTTTTTTTTGTAGAGACGTTTTTTGTATAAATTATCCATATGCTATGGCCCAAAATGTATGTTTTGACGAAAATTAAAATTAAATGCCTAACAATCGGTGACAGAAAATTGTTGGGGTCAAAATGAACCAGTATGCACTCGAAGGGTTAAGAAAAATGGCAGGTAGTGAAACTGGGACGATAATTGATGAATGAAAACGTTTTATTTTCAACTGTCTACAGGGCATCAGAGAAAACGATAAAATCACGGAATTTGGTTCTGTGAATTATCAGAATTTTAAATCCTTGAAGGACGTTGGAGCACTGGTGGAGTGCAGTCGTTACAAGCCGATAATAGTCAGAGTTAAACGCGATGCGGACACGCTGTCCCTGACATTAATTCCTCGTCCATGGAGCGGCAAGGGTTTGTTGGGATGTAACGTCATACCGTTGGAGACGGTCGAGAGATAAGTGTCGTTGAAGACATCGGCATCGTCTCATTTGTCCGGAGACCGAAGAAAAACGCTCGTTATTCGCGCGTTCGGGGTATGGGATCCATTAAATATTCAACAATTAATAAATTATTCTTGCAACATTGACGAAAGAAATGCATAGATGCTTTCACTTTTGCTCCCGTCCCTGCGACCGCCGCCGCCGCGGCCCTTTCGGCGAGCCTGCTCGATTTTAATCCTACGGGATATGGAAAGATTAGCCGCGAGAAGGCAATGCGACACCTATGATCCTAAATCACGTTTTTTTCCATAACGCTCCCGATCGGCTGTGTAATATTGTTAGCAAACACTTGCCGCTCCCTGGGCGTCTGTATAAAACCGGGAGTTGCGGTTTTTGCATCGTCAGTCTTTCCGTACCACGTAGCAACATGTTTTCCTCGTTTCTCGTGAGTTGATTCTTCGTGGAGTACTTCGAGGGTTGATGTATTTTATTGGTTTTTTCGTAACAAACTGTCGTCTCGACATTTTGTGTTTTTTTTTCTTTGCTCGTCCGCTCATTAACAGGGATCGTTTGGTGCGTGGCTCGTATTCCTCGTGGGAATGTGTCTAGCTGGGAATTTACAAGCATCGAGCTCAGGTCTATCTCCGCTTTCAATCGTTTACACCGTTTATCCGTATTACAATTCCGAAGCAACTCTTTTGGGAGTCGTCGAAGCTTCCGGAGAGCAAATCTCCGCAGGTGCGCTCGGGGTCCCCCCAAAAACGATTCCGGATACAGCGGGAAACGGCGACAATGCTACTCCTAATGGAGAACCGCCCAATCCCGGACATCGGAGCCGCGGATCGAGTCATACTTCTGGCGAACAGCAACGCAGCGAGATAACTTACTGGCCACCGGTCCAGAGGTACGTTCTATTCCGTAACGACATGTCCGACAAAGAGAAAGAGAAGAACATTGTTTTACTCTGCGAACGGTTGGCTCGAACAATTCGCCTTTTTTCAAAAATATTTTTATTCCATTATTTCCCAAAGCAGCTTTCAAGAAAAACAAAAATTTACAAACCAAACTTCTGTAATTTGGTAGAAAATGCGCAAAAAAATTTGCCTTTATTCTTTAGGCAAACTGTACAGTTGAAATCGTAATTGCCGCAGAGAAGATTATACAAAAAAAAAATTGCATTATTACAGTCACAAGTATGAGTGATGTAAATTTTCTCCCCAATAAAATTTGCTATGTTCGTTAACAACAATTTATCTTTTCGAATTAACACAACATTATTCGAATAGATGTATTTTTCCGTCCAAAGAATGATGAAAATGAAATTGGCTCCTTTTTCAACATCTCCCAATTTATGGAGTCCTCAATTTTTTTTAATTTTCGCTGTTCTGCGTGTATTTCAGGGGTGCTGCTCCGGAACCCCGGCTTGGGAGGACTGCTGCTTCTGTTCGACAAACGGATTTCAACTGATCTCCCATTCTTGATCTGCTGGTATTTCCACATTAGTTCAAGGAAAACATACAATTTGACGCATGGACGATTACACTATAAATTTATTAACACGCCTCTATATATAGACATACTATCTGTGCTTTGTAGCGCATGAACAAATAAATAAAATGCAATATCCATTCGTTTTCAACGACACCGACGAATACCTGGCGCCAAAATCGACCGTCCACCGCTGCAGCGAGGAAATAAGAATTTAGCAACACTCGGTATATATTTTCAGCTTCCAAATGCTTGTTCGAAGAAATAAAACGAAAGAAAAATATTGAGCCGAACTTGAGGTGATCGATTGTTGAGATCAGGGAGACTAGGGAGGACTATCTAGATGGAGAGATGATTGGTTGGAGTAGCGACAAAAACAGTGTCGGTAAACGACGTTTGGAGGGATGTGGAATCGAACCCATGCCTGGGCTGAATTTTTTTTTCAATTGATGACTATATCTTATCATTAACAGTGAGGCAGCAGTTTCAGTTAATGAAAATAAATTTACTAGAATAAATGTTTCCAATATTTAGTAAATTGAGGAAAACAATATCGGAAATTTCGACTTTAATAAAGTATTTGTATAACTACGGATGCATGAGATCTTGGTAGATTTGGATTTTGAGAACAAGATCTTTTGAGATATTTAAGTTTTGACCGAATCGGTGACGATCGCTCGACGCGAGCCACGCGAGCCTTTCAGGTCAAGCGTGTCTGTTTGATCGTGAGCTAGAGAATCTTTGTGCTTACAGCGCCACTGCTTCGGGACGGGGTTTCGTGTACATTTCAATACGCTCTTGTGATTATTTACTTCTCCAAAGCAGTCAAGTTATGAACACGTTCACTTTTTGGCGCGCTTTTATCGCGGTCCTTTAACCTGTCATCGCTCCGTTCTTCAATCACCAAAACAATAACAATGACAGACGATAAGGATAAATCGGTAACAAAAATACAGCGTACGTTCTCATTCTACGGACTATCCATTACAAAGTAAGTAAAGAACAAACTATTCCAATAAAATTCTTTCGCATAAACATGCGATAATTCGCTTTCGTAATAAAAATTTCAATAACTACTGAGAGCCAGTATTTCTCAGGTATTCGATCGCGAATTTCCTCGGGCGTTAATTGTGTAATTTCTTACAAAGAAATCTAATCAAGTTTCCTGTTTCACTTCTCCGTGTATACGTTCACGATATAATTCGTTGATTTGTAAAGGAAAAATATGTCGAAATAATGTTTTCATCGTTGAAAATGTCGCTTGAAAAATCATTTTTTTATTGTATGAAAAATGTTCTAAGCACGATTCCGAAACTATTTTACGTTGCAGGCAATTATGTGCTAGCATTCACAAATTTTTGCAAAAAATTGATCCAGAAGATCAAGAATCATGGCTGACGCGTGTGATAAAACACATTTTCAATCAAAATCTGGGCAGTCCGCAAGTGTCGTTGGAAACTTTGCAACGATCGATAACTGAATGTCACAAGCCGGAGTCGTCGTTACAGGAAACGGAGACCGTCTTTAACGTAATAAACGCGTTTGATGTTCCCAAGGTCGTATGGGACAACGACAGAAAAAAATTTGTTCTGAAAAACGTTGCGCCTGATCTGTATGCAAACGCGGTGGACAAATCTTTGATATTCAGAGATAGACTGGCTTTGCTTTGGCACAGAACCCGCAGACAAGAATTATTCACGCCGTTAAGATTCGGAGAAGACTTTTCTGAGAGATGGGAGCTCACGCCTGTGGAGTACTTGATGAGCGAATTAAAAACTGGAAACGTTTTCGTCTTGGGACTTCTTTCTCAGTTGACGGAAGGACAATTTTATCTGGAAGATACGGGAGGATCAGTGAAAATTGATTTGAAAAAAGCAATATCCTTTTCAAGCTTGCAATATTTTTATCGACACAGCCTAACGATGTAGAATTTTTGACGCTTGATTTTTTATCACCTGCTAAAATGCATAGTGTCGCAAAGAGGGGATAAAAAATATCAATCTACAAAGCTCATTGCTTAATGCCTAACCGATTAGTCATTTTGGTAATGAAAGTATTTTTTTCCTTTATTTCGTAATTAAAACTTGACCCCAGAATTACAAACCCAGTTTTCTCAACTTTAAACTACTAACCGGGGCGAATATTTACCCTACGAGGTCCTCGTTTGTAAAATCTCTCTGCAAGCAGTCATTTGACTTATCAATACATGAATCTTTTTGGTTTTTTCGTGCTGAAGAGAACGGTGAAGAGCAAATTCAATTTCGTCAAGGTTAGTTGGTGAAAATTGAAAGTGCTGAGAAACTTACTGAGGAACGTAGTTCAAAGTTCGCCTGGGGTTTGTAGTTCTAAGGTTAAATTTTAATCCTCCGTTGTCACCAGGGTTCGAAAAGACCCCAAGCGCAACTTTGAGCTAGAATTACTACAAATTATTGGCGCCCGAGATGGTTGGCCTCCTGTCGAATAGTTCTTTAGGGTGCCCGAATTTTTTTTTTTTCACACATTGCCTCCTTGCTGATTTTTTTTGCCATTTTGAAAATTGGATAAAATTTTTTTGCCATTATATTCTCATTCTGAAAGGTTCAAACTAAAATCGTGATTTTTTGTGTCGTTCGGAACGATATAGGCAATGCGGCAAGCGTTTAAACATGGCTGGGGTCATTCCGACCCCGTGTGAGCAGCGCATTATTTCTAGCACGTGTAACCACGCAAGATTAATTGGCGAGTTTAGGATATTTTGGAAAATAAATTCTCTGGTATCGAAGTTATAGATGGAATATTTTTCTTAACTGGTTACTACACAACTTTCAGGCAGGTCTGATAACCGAAGGCTCTATAGTAATAGCAAATGGAAATTTTGAGGATGGAATTTTGAACGTAAAGGACATTGGTTTTCCACCGGCTGAGCCTTCGGCCAACACACGAGCGTTGTTCGGCAACGAGAATACATTCGGTGGTGGTCATCCGACGACATTAAGGAGTTCCGAGAAATTACAAGCCGTCGAGGAGGCGACAACAGAAGGGATGATTATATTCGTTTCAGAATTCTGGGTCGATAGCAATCGAGTTCTTGATAAATTTGAAGTTATGCTCGAAGGCTTTGCCGAGTTCCCTCCGATCGCTTTTGTCTTGTGCGGTCATTTTCTCAGCTTTCCACCAAACATAACAAGCGCCCAAAAACTTAAAGAAGGATTCTCTAAAGTTGCTGATATCATTCAAAAGTTTCCGGATATTAAGAAAAACTCACAATTCGTACTAGTTCCAGGACCTTACGATCTTGGCTCACCCAAAATTTTACCCAGAGGACCCTTGCCTAAGAGTATTCTTCAAGATTTAACCAAACGAGTACCCAACACTATTCTAGCCACAAATCCCTGCAGAATTCAATACTGCACCAAAGAAATCGTCGTTTTCAGAGAAGATATGCTCATGAAACTCTGCAGAAATACTTTGAAATTTCCAGACGAAGGTGAAATCTATGAACACGTGAGTTATCCTTTTTTTTTTTTAACACTAATTCCTCCGAGACGTTGCAAAGTAATCTTTCCCATAGCGTGCATGAAATTTTTTTTTTTTTCTGGCCTTGTCAATAAAATATATTTCCAACGACTATTCGGCTGAAATGGACAATTTCGTAATTTTTTGAGAGAACAAAATAGTCTGATTTCTTTTGCCAAAGTAAATAAGTAATTAATCTTCATTCCAGTACGCAAAATCGATAATTTGTCAATCGCATCTGTCACCTCTGTCTCTGCCCGTATCGCCAGTCTACTGGAAATACGACCACGCGATGCAATTATTTCCAACGCCTGATCTCGTCGTGGTGGCCGATCAATTTCAACCTTACACTACGAGTTACGAAGACTGCCAGGTGGTTAATCCCGGAACATTCGCAACCAATGATTTTTCCTTTAAAGTTTACGTTCCATCGACGAATGTCATCGAGGATTCGGCGATTCCGAACGAGCCTCGTAGCTGAGACGAAGAGGATAAAAATCGCGGACAAATTGACGGAAAAAAAGTCACGATCCGCAAGAAAGAGAAAGATAACTCGAGGATCTGCAGACTTTGTACAATATTTATTTTTCCATGTGTAATAAAATCTTCGTTTTCACTTTTACAATACTCTCGGAAGGTTGGAGGCCCTGCCATCTCAAAACTTAGAAAATAACAACTCTACGAACCGAAGTATTCATAAATCTCAATTTTCTTCGTTTTTCCTTCTAGTGAGAATCGCTGGTCGGTGAAGGATTGTTTGAAATACCTCATTAAAGATACAAAGCGCTACGAATTGGTAAAAATCGCTTTCGTAGAGTTGCTTCACAAGGGAGCACTCGAGAGCTTGCAAATGTTCTATCCAATTTTGTTGGTGTTACGAAGGACGTTTCTCCTATTGTTATCGCCGGCAGAAACTGACAATATATCGTAAATAATGCAGAGCTCTCAGACAACGTAATAAATCATGTGAACTGAAGATCCGCATTGAATGTTCCGTCAAAAAAAGACGGATATCATATTTTAATGAAGCCTCTATTTCTAAGGAGTCATCAATCCGTGAAATTGACGCTTACGATCATTCTGCAGTTCGCATTCTCAAAACCAGTAGAGAGAGTCAAAATGCACAAGCCCAATTGTGTGGGAAATAGTCGCTTCGTGACTATTCAATAGCTTCAGTACCGGAAGCGAATAGAAACAAATTCAAGGTCGTTTTTAAAAACGTCGTTTGTAGATTTGCTCTCAGAAGCAAACGGTTCGAGATAGGAACATTTTTTCTGGACCTTTTTTTTCGGAAATTTCATCCTCAATAACATTGCTTCTATGCATTTTTCTTCTATCTCTGATTATTTACACGATATACGCGTTACAAGAGCGCGTGTGCAACAATCGTTACTCGCGTTCGAAACAAAATGAAGAAACGTAACCTCCAGTTGACTATGTGAAGATTGAATGAAAAATTAAAGGCATGAAACTGCATGCTACCACCTGCAAATCTTTGGATATAAATAGATACATACGTTTATTAGAAACAAAAACACACGCTCACAATTGCCCTCCATCTTATGCTCGCAATTATACAAAACAATGTGATGAAGGTACACACAGGTCGGACGTCGCAAAAAAAACTTGATCAGCCGCACTGGAAGCATAAATTAGTTTCATTCATTATCTCTCATTTACTGTCCGCTGCCAACCGATTACAAACGACTTTCATTGCAGTTATTATTTCTTTTTCATTTACCGGCGTGTTCTTTTCTCGACTATGCTAAACTACATTCACGCTATACCGACCTGCTGTAACGTGTCTGTCGTCTAGTAAAAATAGCTTTGTCGGTTCTCGTAATAAACGCCATTATATAAATTAAACATCTGGCAATTATTTGCCTACCGATCATGCGCATATCGACTCTCTGTAAATAGTGAGTTCTTGTGAGGCTGGAGTTTCGATAATGCTCAGTTCGTCAACTCGCACAAAGATTCTCGAGGAACGTATTCACTTTACCGATCGATTGGTAATCCCAGAGTTTTTTTTTTTTTTTTATAAAATCGGCCGAACTGTCGTCGTGGAAAATTCCAATCATCGTACGTTTATTCTTGTTGCTTCCAAAAATTGTCAAAAAGTCGTGGGATATATATTTCTCATTTTGTTAGGAAAAAGCATGCAGGCAGAAAAATGTAGTGTTTTTCTAAAGAGAGACTAGAACACGAGAATCAAATTTTACAATTCATTTTTAACAAGTAGAATAGTTTGAAGACAGAAGGCCCGGAGGCAAGTGGTTCAATGACAAATTACACCGGTCGAAATCGACCAGCGAGTGACAAGGGCGAGGATTTTTGTTTTCGTTCGTTCTCGACGAGAGGTTTCTTCAAAATACGATTGAAAAAAATGTGTGTGTTCAATAATACGGACATATCGGGCTCGCAAAGCACGTGGGAAAATTGGATGATCGCGAGTATGAAGAATCCTGCCAAAATGTAATTGCTGCACGATCGTAGAGTTTTTTCTAATCTTGCCCAAACCGTGATATATTTTTAGTACGAAAATGTTATTTTTTACACTCTAGTCCCAGTGCCATTGTATTTTCGCAGATATTTCTTGCAAGAACTTCTGATTACCAAAAACTCTTTAATCATTAATCCGGGAGATTGAAAATGGCAAAATTGAAATCGCACTATGGTCTTTGCGACGTATGATCGATCGACTTTTCATTACTGCGGGGTTTAAAAATGCAAATTTTACATTCAATTTTCGTTATAATTAACGCTTCGTTTCCGGCTGAGTATTAATTCGATGCTCTTCAGTGTTTCTTTCCAATTTCCGTCACGGTCGAGTGTCAAAAACTCATTTTTAATTATTGTCATTTTCAATTAACATGTTGGTCTCGTATCCGATATCCCAAGCTGCAAATTAATGAGAAGACTTGAATGAAGTTTGCCACCAAAAAATGGTGATTTCCGGAGAATGTAATTATTCTGTTAAAAAATATGTGGTCTTCGAGCGTCGACAATTGAAATATACTGAAAGAGCTAAGAACTTTGAGTTTTTCGTTAAAAGCAACGAACTTTATTTCATTTGAAATCGGTGGCTGTTTTGAAATCCAAACGCACAGCTCCGCCACTGTTCAATTCTCGTGACACATTCATTCTTAATACATAATAATACACATTAACTTTTTTTTTATTATCTCATTTTGTTGTTGTTTAATTATGTACCTCCGCTCGTCGCTTAATTCTATAGTTAAAATATTTACAGTTTTGTTTTTGTTTGTTTTCGGTGTGAGGTAAGATTGTCAGGGCTGTTAGCCTCTGATTACGATGGTTAGGATTCGTACCTAGAATCTACGATCCCGCTTCTACGACCGTGCGTGGACCGCGTGAACCAGGATGGACCTCTCCTAGAACACGGAAAGTCCACGATTTTACAATTATAGGATTCTTTATTTTATCGTTCAGGAGTTGAGAGGATTTGGTATTTTGGGATTACGTGAATAAGGACGCATCGAATCGAGTCTTACTTTCCATCTGATATCTTCTGCAAGCTTCGCTTCTCTCTTCGGCGTCAAAGTACCACAGTGTTATAGCGTATCTCGTCTCAAAAGCTGGCTGCACTTCGTGAGGGTTACGACGATCTGACCAGAAAAATAATATTCGATCGAAGAGGGGCTCGATGTCAGCTACTTGATCGCGTCCTCCTTCGGGGAATATCCTCAGCAGACCGCCATTTTTCTGTCGACCAAAAAAGCAATCCCAATTGAAAAATAATGAGCCATCTTTCCGGTTCATTGCCCACGTTGTCAAAATATTTTCAGTCCACAAAGCAAAAGAAATAGCTAAACAATGAAAATGCAGAAAGTACTGTTGCGTGAACAAAGTATTGAAAGTATATTTTAACATGCTACTGAAGTTTGCATCATCGAAATACAAAGAAAAATATATTTTTTATTCAATATGTTTGATAATTAATGCACTCGTTCCAATTTTTCTGGTAAATTAAGTTTTTAAATGGCAAAGAAGACTGTGCCATTATCGTTGGCAAATACTGAATGAAAATTTATTGCTCTGCTATAAAAAACAATGAGTTTTCGTTGCATTCCATCGATGCGGATTTCTTCTGTGAATAATCGAACTAATAAAAATGAATAAATTAAAGTTGAAAGTCTTCTTGGCCTATGAGATTTTTCCGAGGTTCTTCTGTGGCGATTTTGAATTCCGTACCTTAATATCCCAATCTTTATTGAGGTAATAAATGGCCGTAATGCACCGACCATCTCGATTTGGATTATCCACGTGTTTAACGTAATGTGAACCGCGGCCCGGATAACAAGCCACCATTGCCTGAAACAAAAACATAATTGTAACTCTATTCTCCAAGAAAAACGTTTGGCAAACATGCACAAGCTTCTACATAATAAACAAATTCAAAGAAAAATAGCAATGTTGATAAAACTAAAGAACAATGAAAAAAATCCATTAGCGAAATGAAAAACTAAGCCTCACAGTTATCGTTTGGTAAATAATCGCTCAGCTATGGATTTTTGTTTTATAACTGATTTCCGAAACATTCGCAAACGCCATGTTTTTTATTCTGTTTTTTTTTTTTTCATAAGACGACGTTCACTTTATTTTATCTCTCGTGCTTTCTCAAACATATTCCATGATAATAATAATAATTATGCGAACTAGAAATAATTGTCTTTATGGACAAACGAGTTACTTTTTTCAAGTTATAAAACTCAATGACTGGAGAGAAGTAACTCGTTCATGTGTGCGTTTTTTTTTTTATTGTGGGAGTTTTAAAATTCACGGGACTCATTGAGTGTAATCAAACTGAACGCCGAAACTTGGAATCTTACATGTGTCCACATGTTTTATGTTATGCTGTAAAAATGTACAAGTTGGTCGTGTTCACGATGCTCTTGTTCCACATGAAAGACACATTTTCATAAACGTTTTTTTTCGTCAAGTCATTTGAACATATTGTCACAGTTGCTCACTGCTGTAAATTGTTAAGATTCTTTCCGGATGATCGGCTCTTGGGATATTCGATACAAAAGCTTTGCCAACTAATGTTAAATTATTCCATAGTGGAAAAGTACTGAATTTGTACTAGTCGATTAAATCGAAAGGAACTTTATTGGAGGAAGAAACAAAGGCCGGGAGTAAAACTTGTTTAAATATACACCGTTCCGCGCAGGAACTTTTTTCTGTTCGTCATGGTGTTAATGCCTGGAAGCTCATTACAGGCTGTAATAAATATCCGGCAAACGTTTTAATTATGAAATTTGTAACCGATAAACGAAGGCGCTTCGATTGAGCTCCAAAAAATTGAAGGATCTTGTGTTTAAAAAAAAATCGGTCAACTTGACACGGATTTTTGTTTTTCATTTTGTATTGATCAGCTCTTCCAGTTTCCCTTAACTTTCGTGCAAATGTGATACGGTAGTCTATTGGTGGCTGTTGGCTATACACTTTGCACGGGTGAATGGGTAAAAATGTCGGCGTAACGTGCGAAGAAATGAGATCGTAAAAATGAGCAGGAAATAAAGAAAATACATAAATCTGGCATTCTACGCTTCCCCTAACTCGTGACCTTGATAATTATTTATTTTCGGGAAAACTTTAGTTGCGAGATCGTACGTCATGAAAAAAAAAGTTTACAAAATTCTTTACACTTGTATTCCACGTTCCAAGGCAAACCTACCGCAGTAAATAGACGAAATTGATTCTCTATGAAAAGTGGATATCAGAGATTTTCGTTTTAAAATTGAATTATTGTAATTCAGAAAAAAAATCAAAGATATCAGTAAAATTGATTTTTCAAGTTTTTGGCTAATTTTATAGAAGCAACTATGGTTCATCACGCGCGCTGAAGCGCGCGAACAGATTTCTGGTAGCGCTGCAGCGTTCCTTTTATCAAGAGACTCGGCAGAGCCTTGGGACAAGTACATTTGACAGCGTCGTCTGCTTGTCCGAGACTCACCCGAGTATATTATCTCTGAATGTATAATAACTTATCGAAATATGCAACAGCGTCTTGAAGCCAATCTATTTTGGAGCAGTTCGATAAAAATTAAGATTTGTTTAAGTGCACACAAAAATAATTCGGACCTCCACTTTTTCTTAGTGAAAACCATGGCTGAAATTTTTTAAAGGTGGCGCCGCCACAAGATTTGTTTGTCCTAATATAATTTTTCGTACCCCAGACTTAAGAGTCTCAAAAATTCTTCCACTACAAACCTCTACGAGCATCTATTAGCCAATTTTGGCGTTTGTAGTAATCATCCAGTCCTTCCCGGATAAATTTTGATCCACGATTTTTGAAAAAAAAAAAAAAATTTATTTCAACCCCGAAGCTGTGGCTCTATGACGAGTTTTCGTAGATCTGGCAATTCCTAGTGATGGAGAAAGTCTCACTGCATGTCCTCGTGAAGAGTTCTAGTCAATCGCATTCCCGCATAAATTTTGATCCACGATTTTTGAAAAAAAATAAAATAAAATAAAAATAAAAACAAAAATATATTTCAACCCCGAAGCTGTGGCTCTATGATGAGTTTTCGGAGATCTGGAAATTCTTAGTGATGGAGAAAGTCTTCCTGCGTATCCTCGTGAAGAGTTCTAGTCAATCGCATTCTCGGAGAAATTTTGATCCACGATTTTTGAAAAAAAAAAAAAAATTTATTTCAACCCCGAAGCTGTGGCTCTATGACGAGTTTTTGTAGATCTAGCAATTCCCAGGGATGGAGAAAGTCTCTCTGCGTGTCCTCGTGAAGAGTTCTAGTCAATCGCATTCCCGGATAAATTTTGATCCACGATTTTTGAAAAAAAAAAAAAATTAAAAAAAAATTTATTTCAATCCCGAAGCTGTGGCTCTATGACGAGTTTTCGTAGATCTGGCAATTCCTAGTGATGGGGGAAGTCTCCATGCGTGTCCTCGTGAAGAGTTCTAGTCAATTCCACTTTCATGCATACGAAAAAAAGTTTTTTTCCGATGAAACTGACAAACCGACAGCCGGAACTGTCAGACTGACAGCGGGAGTCAAAACACGGTGTATAACAGGACTGACCAATCACAGAACGAATAAAATGGCCACAATAACTATCGAAATATATGGTGACCCTAAAACTTTTTATTAGGGGATTTCTCAAATGAAATCGTCATTATTGATTTGTTCAATTGAATCGTTTCTATGATTTTTGACGTTGCTTCTATCGGCTGCCCTTATTTGCAAAAGACAAAAAAAAAACGATTTCGAATGTCTCAATGTTTTTTTTCCGCTGAGAGCCTTACGCGATTCAAGGCTTCTTTTAGGGTCAGGCATTCGTTTGTACTTCAAGAACCTTGGCCCACATCCGCGTTAAAGACCTTCGTACGATATTCCGTTACGCGATTTTCGTCACGTACATGATTTACAGGGATTTCCTGTTGTTTTTTTTTCTTCCCTCTTGAATCTTATTTTACCATTCATTAACGTGTCCGTTGACGGATTCGTCACAAGCGAACGAGCATCGGTGAGCGCCAGGGAGAAAACACTTGCGGATTTTTGGTAAACTGATTTTTCAGCTCCAATCGATCAGAAATCCGCGACAAATTCGCTCCATTTGAAAAATTTACATTTCCATACCAGTGAGAAAGTGACCAATTAAAATTTTCGTCTTTCCATTAATTGTTTTATTGTTTCCTGAACGATCGGCTTTTGCACTCAGGAGGGTTGCAAACACGATAAAGGAATTACGTGAAACAAAAAAGTGTCAACATCTTCATTAGTTCAACGATTTCTACGAGGATTCCCCGAACAATTTCAACTTTTTATTTTTCTTTTTTAATCTCGAACTGTCAAGGTAGACGAAACGATCGCGATGCTTAACAAACTTTATCAACTTTTATCTCCCCAATGTTGTGCACGAGATGTGATCTGAGTTGACGCTTTTCCCAGAATATACCACGCAGAATCTTGATCGTAAAGAATTCCAAGACCTAGAGCCAAATTCGATATTGCAAATCTTCGTTTTCGAAACGTATCAAAATAAACATTAAAGCATTATACTGGAAACAGAATTTTGTTGGACGAGGTCGATATTTTGTTGAATAAGTTCAACTAAATATTCCGAATGATCTCAAACAAAAATTTCATACCAACAGCAAATACATATTTTAGGAACTCACTACGGGAAGCAAAATTTAGTCATTCTGATCGTAAATTTTCCGGGTTCTTTTGAAAGACCAAATACATTGTTAAAATTACAAAAATTTCGATATTTTCCAAAAATATTTATAGTTAAACGTCTTCAACTCAATATGGACGTTTTTTTTCACCAAAATTCGGTTCCCAGTTTGTTTCTTCATTCGCAATAACAGGCGGAATAATAACGCGATCCAAAATGAAATGTTTCACATTCCCATCGATCACAGTCGATTCGCAATGTTCGATAAATCGTTTCGAGATAATTTTGCACAAAGTGTGAGTAAAACGAAGATTTCGAACTGAGAATAAAAATAAACGTTTCGGTATTTCGAAGTTTTTCTAAGATCGAAAGTCTTTCTCGGGTTTCGAATAGCGAATGTGATGAGCCAACAAACTATTAATAACTTCCCTAAGTGCAACAATGTTAACGGCCATTCATAGTTGAGTTTTTAAAGGTGCAACGACAAGTTGCGCCGTTTGGAATCTTTATCAGCTGTTTCGAGATTAACGTCGCGAGGCAAAGAATTCAATTCTGTTGGTTGGACGAGTGTACGCTGAGTAAAGAAGGTAAAACGTGATGCGACGGTTTCAGGGCTTCAGGGGAGGGGTAAATATGGTGAAAGTTATGACCAGAGGTTGCAAACGATCGGTGATGGCCTACGTGCCGAAAGACGACTTTAGAAGGAAAAAAAAATTGACCACAGATAATGAAATTCACTGATAAGGATGAAAATCCAAAATTAAGTGATGGCAAAAATGCAAAATGCCTGCTGGTGAGGGATGCAACGTATGATCGTAACGTTTGCTTATCCTCTCGAGTTGGCATTTTTTGAAAGGCTTTTCAATGTCACGTGATCATCGATGTATCGTTGCTTCTGAGAGGATTACGTCGGTCTATTGAAGAGTACACTGATCGGAAATTGAGGCATTTGATTCCTTTAAGGACCTACGAGCGGCTGGGGATATTAAAAAAAATGAATTCCCCGAAAATATTCTTTGTTCTCATCCCGAAAAAAATTCTGGCACCATTGCTGAACATAAGAGTGTAATAAAATTGTGTAAAGAGTTTGAACTCAATCAGCCAACTGGTTATTCAAAATATCGTGGTAACCAATTTCGAAAGCATATTTTTTAGAATAAAACCTTTCTGAAATTTTTATCGCAATTTTTCCCTCGACGTACGTTTTTTAAGGTATTCCTAGTTGTGCCATAGACACATTAAAAACGTTGACATTGTTGCATCTTACATAAATGTCGAAATATATAAAATTTCGGTAAAAAAGTTTGACGTGAAATCAAAAGTTCCTCACCTTTCCACAAATGTTCAAAACTCTTCCATTTTCGATATGAAACCCGCCCTCATACGTTTTTTTTTGTAAATGAGGAAAAATAGGGGGAACATTTTTTTAATAAAAGTTTCAAAGTTATTTCGTGAAAGCGCACTTCTCACTGTTCCTCAATAAGAAGGAACAGTGAGAAGCGTGTGAAAACCCAGTAGCGAGGTAAAAATTGTGTGTAACTTTTAAGTGGAATCGCACGAAGCGAAAATTTTTTTTACAAAGACTGCAAAAGCAGCTGATCGGACTGATTATTCGTCATACAATTTGTCACTTTCATTGACAACATTAATCGTATTTTTGGACGATGTTGAAGTTTGCATCATTGGAATGCAACGAAAACTGATTATTTTTTATGGCAGAGTACAAAATTTCCATACAGTATTTGTCAACGATGATGGAACAGTCTCCTTGTCCATTGGAAAAACTGAATTAACTACAAAAATTGGAACGATCGCATTAATTATAAAAATAAGGAATAAGAAATTTATTTTTCGTTGTTTTCCAACACTTAAAACTTCAGCATCATATTTTTAGCGCCGTTCGGCTCGTCTCTCTTGGTGTATGGAGGTTCTCAAGTCACCCTGCTCCACGGATGGAAAGGAGGGTGGAAAAAATGACGAAAAACAAGATTCAACTGATCTACGTACTGTGTTACCGAACTGACTCGTTATTTACGAAAGATCGTACGAGAAAATTAGTTTTTTCTCGATAATTATCAATTATCAAAAGTTCATTATGCGCGTAATGAGAATCGTGGAGGAAATTAGAAGAGACGTCGTTCCCGTCAAGATGGAAGATAGAAAAGTTTAGCTGATGGATTTTAAATTTGTCTTCGTAATTCGTTGAGAAACGATATTCAACTGGCCTTTTTTTTTTACGAACTAAGAAATCCCCGAGGTTACACATTGCTATGTTTAGACCTGACGCACAAATCGACCGCGGGGAAAAAAATTACGCTGGCCACTGCTGCGTAGCCACTACCACCCATGCACTCTTTTCATTTGCGTTCTCCTTGTTGTTTCCCTCTACCGCTAGCTCTTCAATTAACTGATCCTAGACCACGCTCTGGCGTGGCTAATTACCGAAACGAAGATTTTAACGACTTGGCATGTTTGTTGTGCCCAAATATCGAAATACGATGACGCCTTTAGACAAGACAGAAATTTTCGTAATTTGTGGTCAAGCGAAATGGTATTTTTAGAATCCTCGATGCTTTTCACAATCAACATTTTTTTATGCACCTTAGTACACGTGCTTGAAACTAACACCAACGACGAGTTTCGGAAATTCTCTCGGCTTAACTAGGAAAAATTTTATACGATAGAAAAGCCCTGACTTTCGTCGCATAACCGGTCGTTATAATCTAACGGGGAATCGCCGCGAGTCCAAGAAAGCCAAGACAGAATTCCAGATTAACCGAACTGTCGAAAATTCGAGTTTCGAGGACAAAAACATTGAAATTGTGGAATTTGTATGAAATAAACGTTAAAGAAAACTTTTGGTCATGATTTTTTCCTTATTTCGTATCCAAGCAACGTATTTTTTTTGCCTTCGTAACAGAGCTTCGTTTACTTCGCTGTGAATGGGAAAATCAATCTGTTCATCAGTTTTCAGATGAAGAACAAATACACCCCGACGAAAATGATGATTTCAATCGGGAAAACAAGAATCGTTCGTCCGTCTACATTCGTCATCGTGCCATAAAGTTTTGCCTCCTCCTAAATGCTCGATCAACGTAAATTTGGTAAATAGAGAAAAAGCGTAAGGGTCGGAGTCAAGGGCGACAGATGGCCCCTGAGTGATTGCTACGAAAACGTTTTTTTTTTTTTCATGAATTTAAGAAAACGTATATATCGGAAGAAAAAATGGTTCCGACGGATGTTTCGATAACACTCGGTGCAGCTTCGCTTCCGAACGGTACAGCTGACCAATTCGTAAAGCCAAAACTTGGACCATAATTTATAACAACATCAAAATCGTTTTTGTTTCTCAGCAATCATCAAATTTTCTCAGTCTCTCACATTGGGACTAATAATCAATAGGTTAACTTTTCGAATTGAAAAAAACAATGAGGCAGAATAACTTTCGATGATTGACTGATTATTCGATTCGTAACAATGATAAAAGATAATAACGTTTTTCGATCGTTACTTCGGTCAACGAACCGAAACGTTTTTTTCCACTTGTTTTCCACACCAATGAGGATTTTCGAGATATTTCGAGGCTTAACGTTTCTGAGTTTTTTCATTTCCGCAGACTTTGATTTTCGAAATTCTGATAATGTGGATTTTACATGCTCAGGGAGGAAAATTAATTAACAGTGAATTTTGGGCTTTTGTAAATGCTTGGTCAAGTCTTTGGTACACCTTTTCTCTATTTCACCTTCACCAAGGTTAAATCAAAGTGCAGCCGCCGCTTCGAGCTTCTTCTCCTCGCTCTCTCTGCCCCTCTTTCGGCGTCTTTTCATCTCCCCTCTCCTAGCTCATTACGAATCACGCAATCTCTTCTTTCCCTCCGCTTGATCAGGCAACATTTTCGAGCGACGAAAAACGAGCGGGCCGGCCACGTGGTGGATTTTACATTTAGGAAACGGGACTTGGGACGAAAGGAAAAGGAAGAGCAGGGCTTACGTGACTCGATGTCATCAGCTTTTTAATGCTTTTACAAAACTCTCTAAAATTTCAATCGTTTTGTTCCTTTTTAATGGAAAAAAAAAATAGTTCTTAAAATGAATGCACTCGAAAAAGAATGATTTTTAAATTTCAACCAATTATCAACACTTAAATATATTTGGTAATTATTCTCTGTTGTCGAAAATAATAAAAACATTTAAAAAATGAGTTACGAGCAATTTGCGCAAATGGAGAAAAAATCGATAAGAAAAATCGTAACCGCAATAAATTTCTTTTTCGTGTTCGCCATTGAGGCAATTGGTAGCGCACAATCATTGGGGAGCTACTATAGGGCAAATGTAACTTCCATAAATTTGTGTACACACGGTTTCAAGGGGGAGTGTGTACACGCCAAGAGAGATAAAAAAATAAAAATAAGTTTCCCACGTATTATCGAATAATGAGAAATAAACACACGATACGAAACTTGAACGAAGAGCTTGCCTGAATGGTTGGAAAAATCAGGCACAGATGGCGTTTGCAAATACCATAGCGTCGAGAGAGTTTATTTTTATTTTCTAGTAAAAAAGCAAAACTTGAAAACCGTAATCACATTGAACGTTAGTGAGAAATTGAAAATCATTATAAAAAAAAAAAAAATAAACCATTACGACGCGTTTCATTGACCCAACAGTTTGTTCTCTCGATTTATTTTTTCTTTCATCATCGCGATATTCCCGAGCTTCAACTGTGCATTGAAAATGCAAACGCTTTTTTCCTACTCATACTGATTTTTTTATCCCCGTCGACGTACGCTACACTTGACTTTGTCGTGTCATTGAGATTCATTCGCTTCCTCGAATTTTCCTATTATAGAATTACATACTTTGTCACACTCATGCTGCTCGTATCACACGTTCGACCATTTAACCGCTCGTTCCTTACGAGAAAAAACAATACTTTTTTCCGAAACACTCCAGAGAGTTTACTTTCCAAATACTATTGAATAATGCAATTTATCTCTCGTTTTCCTGTTGCATGTCTTTTTAATATTTAGTTTTTTCTTTGTTATCTCTGATTGGGAAAAAATGTTTGCATTTATGTCACACGTACTTGGTGTGAGCAAGCGGAATTATTGAGAAACTTACGTCGTTCACAATAATTGTCAACAGAGAACATTTTATGATGAAAATTTGTGAATTCTTGACAATTTTCAACCTTACTTCGAAATTTGTGAGAGGGGAGAAGAAGAAAAAATTATTTTTCCGTTCAGTCAATTTGTCAATGTTGTTGGTTATCCTAATTATTCGTATTCGCCCAATAACATATTGTTGTTTTGGTATTTTATTAAAATTTGCATCTGTCGAATGTACTAAAAAAATATTAATTTTTCCAAGTCTCCAAATTATTATTAGAGACTTAATTTTTGGGTCGGAAAATACGTTGGACAATCTACATATTCTACGATGTTGAAGTTGCATCGTTGGAATGCAACGAAATTCCGTTTTTTCTTGTGCAAATCTCAAGATTCTTATTGAAAATTTGGTCGGGACAATGAAAGGATCTTTTTTTATGTTCCAAAGACAAAATCGGTACGAAAACTGTCACGGTTTTTGAAATTGAAAAAACAATTAATAGGAAAACGTATTTTTCGTTGGACGTCAACGTTGCAAATTTTCGTGTCCTTATATTCTAATGATGCAAATAATCAATGGGCTTTATTAAACGCGTTGAAAAATATTTTTATTGTCAACATGCTTTTTTATCTCTGACGAGCCTCTCCGATGGAAAGATTGCTTGCATTAAGGCTCTATTGATATTTTAAGGAGGAGGTGATGGAAAACGTTTCCAGGGAATTTCCAACAGTTCGATTGGATTTTTTTGAATTTTCGGACGTTTATTTGTTGATATTTGAAGATTGTAATCGTTATTTACCTTTGTCCTTTCGTTGATGGTATAATTGGCGAGTTTGCCATTGTTGGGCATCCTGTTGGCTCTGATAATGATGGAATCGACTTTGGAGATGAGCATACCAATATTTTCGCAATGTTTCTCTTTGCCGTCGAGCCACGTTATTTGATCACCTCTTATTGTTTTCAAGTCTTTACTTCCAGATCGCTTGGATACCAATTGTCCATCTTCGAACAAACCCGCACTGTACATATCCATAACTTCGTTAAGCACCAAAATACCTTTGTCATGACCGAGAAAACTATCCACAACGCACACACCAAATTTGTTCATGTCCCTTATTACATTTCTACAAATATCGTCGATGATAAAATCCTCGTGGCTGTCGCGATTCCTATGAAGGAAAGGCGGCAAATAATCTTCCTCTGTACTCAGCGCTACTTTTGGATAACTCATGCCATTCTTTGCACTCTCTTTGCACTGATTCTCCGCACTGGCAACATTCTTTGTTTCTTTGTCTCTGTTCTCAATTATCGGTGAACTATCGACAGACGGATTGAGAGACTGACCCCTTGCTCCTAGGATAGTATTCTCCGAACTCCCTTCGTACGTTATCGGCATGATCCAACCTTCTGGACTGACGTCCGTCGAGCTGTTAGTCTTTTCAATATTATTCTTTTCTATACATACAAAGCTATTGCCTTCTATGCCAACAGATCTCTCTCCATAGCTCCCAGAACCTGAATGTGTAACAAAACAAATGAATTATTCGTTTTTTCAAATATTCTGGTAGATTGCTATTTTTCTTGTTTCCAAAAGAAATCATGGAATAAACATTATCAGAAAACACGTCTTTTTATTTATCGATCCAGTTTGCAGTTTTGGGGAAAAATAAAAATGCAAATGCAATGAAATACTTTGTACAAAGTCTTTTTAAAACAAAGTAGTTCAATAAAACGTCAAACAGTGTGAAAACAAGCATTGAAGAAAACGAAAGCTGGTTCCAATGATTGAGGAAACATGATCAAAGCGTCTGGTTGTAGAAGATATTGCAAAATTTTTGGCTAATGACAAAACAACGCGTTTGAATTCTTTAAATCGTAGTTTCGAATGATGTATCGAATCTATAAATATAAATTTATTGCTCTAATTGAGAAACGTATTTGCTAGGAAGTTTCTACACTTGTGGCAAAGTATCGAAATTAAGATGCATATAACTTCCACTGAAATTCATTGTGTGCGTCGGTTTTCCTTTAAAAAACATCTGTCAGGTGGTAGAATTGATGAACTGAGAGAGACGTTTAAGAATCGCGATAAAAATGTGTCAACAAAGTGATGGGACTGGTAGATAGTGACAACGAGAATAGATAAAAAAGCAAACAAAAGGTTGGCAACTGTCACAGACTGTTGTTTTCACGAGAATAACGTCAAAGCGAATGGATTGGAAAAATGTATAGACTACGCACCACGACGTTTTTCGTTTTTGCCTTGAACCTGACGATGAACGGACTGTATCCTCGTAACTTCACTGGCACATGCAGTGTTGAGGTTAGAAGTTTTTGTCCTGTTTTCCACGAGGGATGAACTATTTTTTTGGTCGTTTTGTCTTTTAGGATCGTTGGGTTTATTCGAGGCGTTGATATTTAATTTAGCGATGCTAGTGTCACTTTCACTAGTTTCGGAAGAACAAAATGCTTTGTGATGTTTCCAGTCGATGATTTGATGTTCCTTGGTGCAATATTTCGCAGTTTTACATCTCGAACACCTAAGCAATTTGTTAGTAACACCGCAAACAGCGCACCCGCTCTGTGACGGACTATCTCCGGAGTCCTGAGAACGACTGACGATCGGTGTTGACATGTTTCCTTGTCCGCCAAACGTTTTTTCTTCTCCCTTTATCGTGTCTCTCTTGCGTTCTCTTCTCTGTCTTTTGCACCACGCGCTCACGACGACATTTCAAGGCACCTCGCGGTCACATACGCCACTCGGAGAGACTATCCACGTATCGCTCTCACCAACTTCACTGTGTGCAAAACACTAACACCTCTTCACCTTTCACAGCAGAACAGCGCTGTCCAAAATATTTTTTCGGCGTTCGAAAAGCGAACGTGAACGCGTACGAACGACGAAACTGTGCCTAACGCGCTCTCGCTAGCGAAAGCTTTTATGCGAAAGCACATATATTTATCAATATTCCGAGTTTCGTGCAGATTTCGGGAGTGACAACCTCGACGACTAATTATTTCGTCTCCGGTACTCCGGTTCATTCACCGTTCCTTTTGGCTCTGTACGCCCCCACATAACACCGACTACCCATAAACGAAATCAAACAAGTTATAATTATTATTGTTATTATTATCCTCATATGTTCTATTGCCACAGTTTTGTTGTTAGATATTTGCGCATTGAGACGAAACACCAGTTGGCGAAATTTGTACGAGGCGGCCATACCAACTGTCGGTAAGACCGTTTTAAAGAATTTCAAGGCCGCTCGATGGGAGCACTGCTAAATTCCGGCATCTCGATTCTAGACTATTGAAACTTGATGCAAGAAGAAGATGCCGTTCGTGTTAGAGTACAGGAGATGAGTAAATTAAATAAAAACCAACAGTTTACTATGAACAAATATTTATTGAATATATCATACATTGCGTCTCCAGCGTACGCATAATTCTGACATCGAGCATGAGTATTATGCTATTATCCACTTCATACTTTTAGTATATAAACAAAAACTTTGCTCATTATTTTGTTTATAGGAGGAACTGTCACTGTTCGAGTTACATGATCCCTTTGTTTTCTTTTCATCTTCCACCATCTTTGCTCTGCGTTCTGTATCGTATTTGTTTTGTTTTCCAAAACGAAAAGAGTCATGCAACATTAATTATCGAATATATGCACATCTGGAATTAATTGTACAATGGAGACATAATGTTGTGGCGGGAAAAAGGGGATCAGGATTTCCAATGAAATTCTTACAAGGTTTCGTTTTTGTTTTCTTCGATATATCGTTCGAATTATCCATCGATATACGGGTCTACCACACGGTGAATCATCATACTTGAATAATTAGGTTACCTTCGAAGATCTTATTTCTAATGCCATTAATTTAGTGTTTTTTTTTCCTCCGAATTCATACCGAGCGTTATATCTATTTGTGTATATATATATTTATGTACGCATAAGAAAAATTAATCTCTTCACAATATCGATGATTATTTAACGCGAATACAAAACTGTTGTATTTAAAGAAAAAGAAAAAGAAAAACTCTCGCACTTGTCGTAAAATCTCGTAAACGCAGCAAAATCTCATTGAATTCGTAAGCTTTTTTTTTTCTCGTTATAAGATGATCGTGAAAGGAGTGGAGAATGATGTTTAAGAAATATTTTATTCTATCGTAAAAATAGGTTGCAATTAAGACTAATTGGCAAAATTGGTCGTCAATGCTTTTCATCTTTTTCACCAATACGACGATCAACGACTCTTCATGCACACCGTTGATATATCAGTCAAAAATTCGTTTCATAAATTATAAACATTTTATTCAAATATTTGCGATACTTTATAGCTGATAAATCGGGCTATGTAGATTATTACTGAGAGCACGAAGAATGGAGAGAAATAGAGAGAGAGAGAGACAGGGGGAGAGAGACAGACAGAGACAAAAAGAAATTACAAATGCAGTGTCGCTCGAGTATTATAGATTGTATATTTCGTCGTGAGAATTCGACTGCAAATTGAATGAACAAGCTCTCTCGAACATTGACGCAAATCCTGTATGAATGATATGAAGTGATGACTGTGATGAGTACGAAAAGTCGAACGAAGAGAGGATTCAATTTGCACCAGAATTCTCAAAAAACGAATAAACGTACACAGTCGCGTTATTTAACTTAATTTTTCCATTTTTAGTTCGTTTCTTCAGAGTTTTTGATTTTTTTTTAAATTCAGTCGATTGGGTTTAGCGATTAAGTATTCGATATTACAGACGATGTTCTCACCGAGTCGGCGAAGTACGAAGGAATGTTTACAACACAAAATTACCCTAAAAATTATCCTGCGTAAAAAAACAAACAAACAAATCAAAACAATAATCGAACCTCGGGAGTTGAACGGTGTGATTTTTTCTTTAGGCTTTGATTTATAATGAAGCTGGCAGTTGAAAATAGTTATTAAGATACGCGGTTGGTCACGCAGTCGGCTCCCGGAAGAGATTTCCGATTCGAGTCAGTCTCTGAAACTTATCGATCCTCGTATTTTTTTTTTTTAATCTCGGCTTTTTAATTAACCAAACAAAACGAAACGTTGGGCTAATCGTCGATTAGTTTTGTTTAATTTGCTCGAAGGGCCGAGTGTGCACGTCCACCGAGAAACAAAATGAATCATGGAATGAACTCATATTTTCATTAACAAATGTAGCGATTAATAAACAACGGATTGTTGTTTTTTTTTCGATTTATGCTTCAAAGTAAAAAAATTGATGTTGACGATATAAAAGAGAACAAACAATTTTCAATGTCAAAATATACACTACGCAAGGTTGAAAGCACGAAACGATTGTTTGAGGCTAAAGAAAGTAAAACAAAAGTTACAACTTGGAACGTCTTCTGTGTCAAACAAGTTCGATAAACGCATTATGCAAATTCAATGACTAATTACTATGAGGACTGCTTTGAAAGCGTTGTTTTTTTTCTCTTTTTTCTTTCAAGTTTCGGTGCAAAACGAAAATTATTAAAAAATATATATTTATGTGTATGTGTATGTGTCTGTGTGTGTGATATAAATTATACAATTTTATTGACTAAAACGCTGGACGAAAAACAGTTTATACTCTGGAATTACGAACGCGAGGTCAATTTTTCATGGTAATCGGGAAGTGAGAAAGGTGATTGAAAATGAAATTAGTAGCTGATTGTGAGAAACTTGTCGTCGTTGCCTAAAGTTCGCGAAAAGTCTAGAAGCTGGAATAATCGACCTTGACCGCAAACTGACGTAATCGATACCCTTAATCATGTTGATGGTTTCTTTTTCTACTGTTGAGAATCGTAGAGGTTTCGGAATTACGCTCAAGAAGAGAAACGAACATGCCCAACTTGTTCTCTTACTCCTATTATTTTTCTTCTTCTTCTTTTTATGGTTAAATCACAGTCAATTTTGGCGATGAAATTAATAAATAATTAGACTTGGTGCTTAGTTAAAAACTTATAGATTAAAACAGAGAGCTGCCATGTTCATCCTATAGGATTGGAAAAATGAATGACGAGTAATTCTACGACAGAAGAACGAAGCAGTCTTGAAATACGTTTTAGTTGTTCTCGGCAAGTCTAAAACCCCTTAAGACGATCTATCACTTGTACAGCCGGTAAAAATCTCCCTACACGTTTTAGTTGGAGAGACTGAATATTTCAAGAAAAATATTAGTTGCACGTTGTTTCCATTTCACCAGAGAAGAAGATGTAACTTTTCTTTTTCTCAAAATATGAAAGGTGTCCGAGAACAACGCGTATCTACTTTTTGGTTGTTTCCCGCGCACTTGCGCGACTGCTAGATCAACTTAATCGTTGTTCGTTGTATTTCCCTCTTTTCTTTGACACGTTAGAGTACCTGATTACCGTTTGCTTTCTCGGTTGCTATTCCAGACCTTTAAGTACGTTTTAATTGACTTTTCGCGAGCTTACTAAGAGCCGGCCAACTTGAGGAATGAATGTTTTACGAGAAGCCAAAAATGAGTTGACCAAAGACCAATCTGTTTTCCATGAGCTGGAACGACGAATATTCACCGCAGAAAAATAAAATTTAATGGAAAAAAACAAACTTTTCGATTGAATGTTAAAAAAGGAACAAATTATTTTGGCACAATGCATCCAGCACACCATTTCTCCGTCAGTCGCGATATCAACTATCCTAGAGGTTATCGTATTTGTAAACAACGGTGTATCCGATGAAAATGAGCAAAAAAAAAAAAAATTGAAACAAAAATGAGTTGCTCAGTTATTGGTGACGTAGAAAATGAAAGTTACTGGCAAATCGTGTAGACAGCGTGTGACAAATTCGATCGTCTCGTTACAACGACGACAAGTTCCACGAGCGAGAAAATGAGAAATTAATCTTTAATGAAGAGTATGATGGATAAACGATTTTCAAGGAGGATGCACGATCGTTATTTTTCGACAAGATTAATCGCGAGACAGACGGGCGAGTGAACGACGACGACGAGATGCGAAAATGTAAAAAAATCTTATCTCCTAGTCAAGAGTATACGGTTTCACATTATAATAATTAGTCACATTAAAAAACAAAACAAAAAAAAACAAACACCGCGATGTGCAACGAATGACGTTGTAGTCCGAAGACAAAAACAAAACAATCGAATCTGCAAGGCGCTACGCACGATTTGTCCGGTCTTTGTTTTTTTTTCCTTCTTTTTCTAAATTCATACTGTATTTAAAGGAACGATAATCCCGTGAGCCGTATCTTAAATTATCGCATTATGCTTAAATGTCGTACGATTGATGTAAAGTGGGGGTTTTGGGAAGGAACGAGGAGAATCGAGGTTAAAAGGATTTCGAACGTTTTAAGGGGTGGTTTTTGTTTAATACTATAAGATAAGTACTGTATTGGGTATTTTGGGTATTATGTATGAAGGGGAGGGGCAAGGGGGCTGTTTTTGTTTTGTTTCCTTAAAATGTTAGAGCAAGCGAGATTAGGACGTCGCGGCTACGGGAACGGGTGGAAGAACAACGTCGGGTTCCCCAGCTCCGTCAGCGATCGTCGAGTCGACAACTTTTTTAGTTTTTATCGATTCGGCCGAGGAGGCAGCTGCACCGATTGAACTCTCGGCTTCACCATTTTGTGAGCTTGAGGCAGCCTCGTTCTGCGTATTGCCGTTACTTTTCTCGGTCAAAGAGTCACCGTTCAAACCGTTTCTGTGTGGCTTCTCGGTTTCGTCCTTACCCGAATCTCCTCCGGCCGTTCCGTTAAGTTTCGCATCGGTGCTCTCCACCGTTGAGCTTGCATCGGCATTTGCCTTTGTCTCAACTTCCGTTTCATTCTTTTTCGTGTTCTCAACTATTGGCTCCATTTTTTCATCGCTTTTCTCAACTGCGCTCGAGACTTTCGTTGTTTCCGTTACGGTCGCCGCGGCTGACTCCATTTTCGTGGTTTCCTCTTTCACATCTCCGTTCGATTCTTTTTTTTCCGATGATTGTACTTGCTCGCTTTTCGCAGTCGCACTCTCCCCGTTCAACTTGACATCGGTCTTGGCTTCTTCGGCTGTTGACTGAGCTTTCTCAGAACTCTCTATCGTTGCGGCCTTTTCGATCGTCTTTGCCACTACCTCAGGCTCTTTTTTCTCTGTGGTCGTCACTACCGGTGTCGACTTCTCCTCGACCGTAGTCGTCGTCGTCGTCGTTTCGGTCTTACTCTCCGCTGCTGTTGCTGCTGCTGCTGCTGCTGCTGCTGCCGCTACTGCTGCGACTGCCTCTCCGCTCGACTCCCTCGTAGCAGTGCTTTTTTTCTCTTCAGTCTCATTATCGATTTTCGAATCGGTCATCGTCGTCTCAACTGGCTTACTACTCACTTCAGTCTCAGCTTTTTTCTCCGGCTTTACAACCGGATCGGCAGGCTTTGCGCATACTTCAGTCTTGTCCTCTTTTGTTGTGGCAATGTTTTCGGATTTGGACGGTAATACACACTTGTCCTCATCCATTGGTTCGCTATCGAGTTTGGTAGCGGCACCGGCCGAACCTCCGTCCGTTACTTTTTCACTTTTCGTTGCTTCCGCCTCTCTTTTACCAACTTCCTCATCTTTTTTCACTTCCTCCGTCTTTTCTTTTTTCACTGCTTCGTTATCGTTCTTGGCAACCTCAACTTCTTTCTTAGGCGCCTCGCTCTCGGGCTTAACCACTTCGTTATCCTTCTTTCCGACTTCCGAATCTTTCTTAGCGATCTCGCAAACGGCCGCACTCTCTTTCGGTGCTTCTTTATTTTCACTCGTTTTTGATTCTTCCTCTTTTTTTGCCAGCTCCTCCGCCTTGCTGTCAACTGGCTTGTCAACTACATCGCCACTTTTCTTTTCAGTCTCAACTTTAACGTCGATCTCCATGCTCGAGGCTTGAGCCTTTTCTGCCATTTTCTGGCTCTCTTCTACTTTGCCAGCTTCGATCGTCGGCTTTGACGACGCTTCTGCCTTTTTTTCGCTCGACTTGTCTGCGACACTCTCAGCTTTCGGCTCCGGCGCCCCATCCGATGTATCCATTGGCTCTGGCACCGATGTCTCGGGCTCCGCAATCACTTTTTCTTCCGGTTTCTCTACTTTTTGCCGCTTTGCTGAAGTTTGAAATGACAAATCCAGGAACGATTCGATACTTGTAAAATTTACCTTTTCCTCGTCGGTCAGAGGGGCGTTACCCGGCCGGACTACGATTCTTGTTGTTATTCCAGCTTCTTTCGCTGCTTGTGCCTCTGTTGAATTCAATTACAATTAATTACAAACAAATTGCACTCTAAAATTCAAAAACATCGAAAATTCAACGCGATAAAAGTTTTTTCATCGGCCACAGCTTCAACATTTTCGGAAAAGTGAGAAAATTTTGTTTTTTCAATAGCAATCAACGAACCTTTCACTACGTCGGTGAGGAACAACACGTTCGATGGCTCGGCATTTATTTTTCCGAGAATATTCTTGTAGCTCGAAGCTTCTTGCTTGCCACCGACATTGGTATCAAAATGATCGGTGAAGTACTGCAAACACAGAAAACGTCAGAACAAAAATAACAATATTTTCTTATCCGCAAAAATCTTTCAACTCAAAAGCTGCTGATTATCTTGAGGAATAACTTTCTTTTACTCATTATTCCCGTCTTGTTTTTTTTTTAAATCTATTTAAATAATTGAACTTTAATTTTTTACAGCTCATCTTGTTAATCGGACATTCTATTGTGATTTTGCCTGATCAAGAGACGCGACAGCGGCTCGACGTCAAGTATTGAAAAAACAGCGTAGCGCGAAATAATATAGACGTGAATGGAAAAAAAAAACTCATGTGTACAGAACGTTCTTAATTGAATCGTTGACAATCCTCAATATTTTTCAAACTTGTATTCTTAGCCAGGAACATTATTGTACAGAATTTGAGAACTTTGCAATATGCCAAGAAATTTGCATTATTTTACAATCAATTCCAGAAAGTTATCAAAGTTCGAAAAAAAAACTCTTGGACACTGTCATTTTTGTCTCAGAAGAAACGATCGTTTGAAAAAGTTGACACGGATATAGAAAATGAAAGCTTAGCTACGAATCAATGGTTTGATTATTTTTTGAACGATTTATCGTTTTTCGACGATTGGGAGCGGAATTTTGGATTTCAAATCGATAATTAAACACGACGACGCCCGCTTTTGGTCTTTGGATTCGAAATTTCGACTCAAAAAATCTCTCACGCGTTTTCTTTTCATCAAATTTTTTCGAAACAAGTTTTCGATTCTAGTTGTTGACGGATTCTCGCACTCTGTGATACAAAGATGAAGCCAAATCCGCACACAAGACCAGGAGGGTGAAATTTCATAGCGAAAGTCACGTTGACCTTTCTTCTTCCAGGCGATCATTTTCCTGACGTTGCAATTCGCATATTTCAAGGGCAAAGTTTTCAAGCATATAAAGTCTACAAAAATGAAGCTTTACCGGTTCAAAAAATGGCACAATTGAACGATGCAATTGCGTAAATCAATTTTTCCGTCGCATTTGCAACTTCTGGAAAAATATTCTTCTGTATTCTTGCTTTGTCGTTTCTCGGTACATCAAGGAGCGGGAGGAAGTCACAAAACTCGAAATTTCGATTAAAAAAAAAATGCAAATAAAAAATAGTCAAATTCTGTACCTTTGGATAGAAGGAATTATTTTCTACTAAACTACTATGAATATCGAAATGAGAATTTTTCCGCAAACTTATTGCACTTCGAGGAATTCAAAAAAAAATATTTCAAATTTTTTCGTACAGTGGTTTGTGTAAAAAAAAATAAAGAAACGAATAATTTGAAATTTCAAAATTTAAATCTCAGATTTGCCATCCCCGAAAAAACTTGAGCAATGGGCATGACCGTGGAAAGATTAATTTATTTTTAAGGCGCTCTGATAGTGATTTGGCAGATGAAAATACTGTTGCCCATTTTTTTTCAAGACAGTTTCGTTTTTGAGGAAATATGAAAGTCGAACGCTGTTTTCTTTTAAACAGGGAATAAGGAATTGGAAATGTGATGTTCGATTAATTGTCTCACACTCGAGCAACAGATGGGGCAGCCATATGTCGTGCGCGTTAATTAATGGACCGTTAAAAAAAAAAACGTACCTTCAGCATATCGCCGTGTTCCGAATGACCGAAGAGCAACTTTTGGGCTTTTACACTGCCGCTCGAATACACGTACACTTTCTTTCCAGATTTCGTCCATTCTTCCAAGGCTTTGGGAACGTCCTCGCAAACCCTGAATCAAGTGAACATTTGTCTGAATGAAATATTCTTCGGGATGGCGATAATTCGAATAATAAAAATTAACGTAAATTGTATTTGACATCAAAAGTCGGATTCTTTCAAGGTCACGATTGCAACGAGCTAGTGGAGTCAATGTTCAATTTCCACAATGATTTGATGTCAAAATGACGAATTGAGCGTGGCGCCGATGAATTTTGTGTGCCAGACTCGTTCACTGACATAGAAAACTATAAATAACAATAAATTTCGAGAATATAAACCGATGAATGTAAATTTTTCGATTCAACGTTTTTCTCGAGTTATTCAAAAAAATAATCCGTATATTTCAACCGCTTTTCATGCACCACGTCTTGTTTTGTTTCTGGGGAGATACACCATGGTTGCCTCGAGTCATCGGTGAAAAAAAAGTTTCCAAAGAAATTGAAACCGTTACTCGAAAGGTAAGAACTGAAAAAAATCTACATGATTATTGAGAAGCGAAGAAAAGGCTGGTGTAAGGTCACTTCAGAATTACGTATTATTCTCCAAAAAATGTCGATGAAGCTATCGTGGAATTTGATATTTATCAGATCATAGTTTCGACAATCTATCCTCATCAAATGTTTTTTCACTGAATAAGTGATGGTGGAATTCTAATGAACATTTAATTGAGTTTTCATTATTTAAAATGAAATAAATAACAAAAATGGTTTTATCGATCGTTGATCGTTACATGATTCGATTGGTCGAACTTAAATTCGTAATCGATTGAAATTAACGTGCGAGACTCCGTGATTGAAGGAGGAAAATGAAAGCGGGACACTTACTGTCCTTTGATAGCGCCGGACTTGTAAGCGTCGCGCCAAATGTGCCCTTGAAGATGTTTAAGCGCACCGGTTTTCCGGTCGCCGTCCATTTGCCACAAGACATTTTTTACGAGCGACTCTTTCTCCTCTTCGGGTGTCGCGCCGGTTATTGGCACAAGACCATCCACTTTATCAGTCTCATCTTTCTTCGCCTGTAATTTGCATTTCTCATTGACTCATGGAATCACCAATAAAAACGAACACATGAAAAATATTCAAACTAATGTTTTCTTTTTCTAATTTCCACTCAGAATTCAAGGTTGAACGATCCAACAGCGCAAAACAATTAAAAAAAAACCGAGTTCATATGAAAGATATTTCAAGTTTTTTTGACTTGATGCTGCGTGTCATTATGGAAAATCGATATTTTCGCTTGTTTATTGTCACATAGATCGCGTAAAACAGCGGCCAATCGGTTTATTTTGCGTCAGCGATTGATCGATGTGACAACGGTGCGGGCAATAGATTTTATTAAATCCGCACACAATAGACGCCGGGTAAAGCAATGAGGACTTTTTCATTCTCATATTTCTTTTGAAAAATTTCAATTTTTTTCTAAACCACTGTTTTACACGGATCGTCCAAGGATCAGCATGACTCGAGCTGTACACCACAATTCGTCAAGTTCTGAAAGACCGTTTTAAAGCTAAATCCTATTCAAATCCCCGTTTATTAATAAACAAAAACATTATAAACGACAGTTTTCAGTTTTTCATATGTGAAAGGAAATGAAAACATTATCTATTCATAAAGCATAAAAAATTAAGATGTGGCTCGCCCTTTTTTTTTTATATTTCATAAAATGAGGCCTTCTTCGAAAGATTCATTAAGGAGATGATTTTTTTCACGTCAGAGTCTACGATAAGACGACGCAATATTTAAACCGAAACGATAATAATGCAAAATTCTTCTCGAGTCAAATACAACGAAAGTAATTTTTCCCTTAATTTATTGGAGCGAAAGTAAATTGTAAATTAACTGAAAAATGAAAAAAATGGAATTCCAATCATTTCAATCATTGTATCAAAAATCGATTCATTCGTTCCCACAATGTGAGCTTTCTAGAAACGGTGTAAATGATTCAACTTGGAGAAGCGTTATAATTAACAAAAGAGCAGACAAAAATGATGAATAAGAGAAAAAAAAATTCTAGTTTTTGAAAAAAAGTTGAAGAATTTTTTAATTTTTTTTTTAATGCCAAGCTTAGGTAAAAAAGCGTTTAATAAACAATAATTGTAAAATAAATTATTGCCGAATTTGTTTATTTAGTATGATGAAATTATTAATTTGCAATTGGCAATCAAGTGCCAATTATTGAATAAATGAAGAACTAGAGAAGGCATGAAAAGTTAATAGTTGAAGCAGTTTTATTAAAAATAAATAAGGCTTGGATTTTGGAGGTTTTTAAAAAATATTCTGCTTGATTTCTGAGTGAATTAAATATTTTTCGAGCCCCTAAAGTTATTCAAGGAACAAGAGTTCAAGGACACAAGAGAGGTTTTTGGTGTGTGAGATTTGGGACAAAGGAGATTTCTCAGGTAAGAATTCTGGCAAACATCTGCTCCCAAACCCGAAGCCCATTCTCATGCTCAGAATTCCCAAGGAGAATTAAATATTTGGCACTGTTTGCAATAAAAATAGATAACTGAAAAAAAAGGTTAGACAAAGTTAAAACATGAAATTTCGAGTCTCACCTGTTCCTTCAATTTTTCCAGGTCAGCCTTGAACTCCTCAGAGTCCCAATTCTTCTCGATGTATTGTTTCAGGTTTTCTCTGACATAAGGAAACAGTGTCTCCTACAACAATGGAAAACTTGAATTATCACTGACTCGTAATTGTAAGAAGTTTGATTGTTGATATTGATTGGAAAAAAAATGTTTTAAACGAGAGAAAAAATTACTTTTCGTCGATGGAAATATCGAAAAACCGAAATTTTCGTCGTTTGAGAAATAAGATCGAAACGCTAATCGAAAATTGACGATTTTCGCGGCCATCGGAAGGTATCCTGGGCTTATGCATGTGTATGTATATAGACATGTATATAGGCGATGATGAAAACGTCGAATAAATGAGACGACCTTAATTTTGGGCAAAATGAGAAACAGTCCGAGGCAGAAGGTGGAAATGGATGAAAAAAATAAAAATTGTCGCGAGAAGGAGGGTTTGGTAGTTAGAAAAAGTGTGGAAACACGAGGGCGAACGAAGGACGAAATAAAATTTCGTTGCCGACATTCGCGACTGTGTATTCTCGCGAATATCGAGGGAAGCTCTCTCCCGAGGACGAAACGGAGAGCAAAAGAGAGAGGGAGAGAGAGAGAGCAAGATAGAACCGGCATACTTGGTCCTTGGTCGCGGGGAGACACGATGATCGCGATGGAAATAATTTTTTTTTTCTTTAAACTCGCACCAAACACGCCGGACGAGGGTTAAAACGATTCTCACGTATATTATTGGTTGTAGGAAAATATGAAAAATTTAGTGTATCACGTTCTTTCAGAGATTCGAATGTAAATTCGATCAAATGCGTTCGCGTTTTCGTGACGATGATATGGACCGCCCGGCGCTTTTGGCTGCGCCTCTTCACCCATAAACGGCCATGCTCTTCTCTTTGTTACCTTTACGAAGTTAATGTTGGTTGTCGTTCCTTCGATATCGACGATTATCACCGTCGTTGAAAGCGGAGTATCCTCGCAATCCTGTCCACGCTTTTCTCCCGACATTTTCTTCTCCTCTCTTCTTTCTTCTTTGAATCACACTAAATCTCGCTTGTAACTCGTGCTATTTAAACGCCAATTTTCTCGCAGCTTTTCCTCTTTTCTACAAGACCCTCTTTACGTCAATTTTTTTCCTTCGTTCTTTCGATTATTTTTCTTTCTTGTTTGTTTGTTTAAATATTATGATATTATTGTTATTATTATTATTATTATTATAAATAAGAGATTAATATCGGCCCTGTCGAAACAGAGCGCGCGGTCTAAACGTCGACGCGTTCTTGTTAAGCCGGCGAGAAGTGAATTCTGTTGGCGGCCGCGCGCGCGCCGGTCTGGTGTGCGTGCGAAAACCCCCTTCCGCGAACCTCCTCGGGCACGGTGGCAACGACGACCAGTTATCAGGAACGTACGTATTTATTGGCTTTCGTCGCATTTTACCATTTCAGATTTCTATTTTTTCCTTTGATTCCCTTTTTTCTGTTTTCATCATTTAAAAACTACTGTTCGAATCCCCGCCGTTTATTAATAAACAAAAACATTGTAAAAACAGTTTTCGGTGTCTTTGTATGTGAAAGAAAACGGCAAAAACATTATATCTATTCATAAAGCATAGAAAAATTAGGATATCCGCTCGTACTTTTTTCTTTTGATATTTCAAAAAATGAAGCCAAACTTTGGAAGATTTATTGACAAGGAGATTTTTTTCGTTTTGCGATCGTATTATTTCGTCCCGAAAATTCAATTTTTATTCGAGTTTACAGGATTTCAAAGTTCTAAGAGAAAATGCCAGATGTGGGAAAAATAGTGAAAATTACGTATTTATGATAACGGGGGAAAGATTGAGATTCTGGTAAAAAAATAGCGTGTTCTGAATTTAGGCCTCGTAGAATTACAATCAACGGAAATGTCATCATTGTCGTTGATTAGGAGTTGGCAATAAAACGGGGTACTGCAGCTTATTACGCTCCTGGATAACGAACGAAAATCTCTTGATTGTGTAAACTTGCACGTATACGAAGAAAAGCTTGATAACGTGTGTGTAGAGTTCCCTACATGTTCGGACCAATGAGCGATTCCTTCCTGCGCTACCACACCCGCGTGCAAAACGACCATTCCTCCGCGAGGGTAAAATAATTCGCAAATGTTGCAAAAATTTGGGGATATTCGAATCTTGAATCTTTTGTTCGGACGCTAATCATGACGGACTCGAAGAGTCAATTGGTATTAAGATTAATCGAAAATTATTGTCAATCTAAGAAATACGATTGATGAAAAGAGACAGGGACTCGGGCCGGTATTACTACGCCCGAAAGTAGACCCTTGCGAAACGTTTTTTCGCTCATTTATCAATGGAAATTAACAAATTTTACATCTATCATAATGCATTAACTCGAGATCCTGCGTAAAAGCTTATCTCTCGATTATCATTGTTAATGTTAGAGATTCGAAAAAAACAGTACTTTTGGGAGGAAGAAGCATAAAAAATTTGCAACCCTCCAATAAGGAGCGCAGTCAGGCAAGGGGGGGGTGATAAAGTGAGGGGGACAAGAAGATGGCAGACAACAGCTGAGAACCATGACCACCTGATTTTTGCGTGATCGGCGTGAACACGATCGTCACACACGGCGCAACACACAAGCATTTAAATTTTGACGTTACTTAGGGCGTGAAACACGTGTGCGCTACCGTCTATCGTTCTGCTCTGACACTCGTCAATCCCGCCAAAGCCCGCATTTTTTTCTCCATTACAATAAAACACGATACGTACGATGTTTTTCGAAACGTGCCATTCTCCTGGCCCTTTAATATTCCTTATTCAAATTCCCCATCAAATTAGCCGGCAGGATAATTTTTTAATGTCTGTTCAAGGATTTGTTACTTGAATTTTATGAATTAACGCAATTCAGGGACAACGATTCTCTGCTTCCGATCATGCATACAGGAAAATTTTGTTCTCATATTGTCGTGTGCTAGGAAATCCATCGGCTATTTTTTGCAACATGGCTAAATAATTGCAAAAATAAATTCTCACTTTTTATTTCAATACGATCATTTATAAAATTGTATTCTTTTAAAATTAGCCCAGAAAAAAAAATCGAGGGACGATCGTTCATCAAATTCATCTACGAACCTTCTTTTGAAATTTAATTAATTATTGAGACTCATGGAAAGGAACAATACTTTAGTTTAGAAATATACTAAAATTTACTTTTGAGTTCATCATTTATTAAAAAAAAAAAAAAAACGAAAATCAGCCCCCAGTGTTTTCTGCTCCATTTTCGAGTCGATTGACATTTTCCCGAGCTCAAAAGGTTTCGTTTTTCAATTTCTCATTTTTCTCGTAGTTTACGAGCAATTTTTCATCCACATGTTTTTTTTTTGTGACAATTTTTACTGTGTAAACCGAATGTTATCAATATCACGTTTTCCCGATGTCGCTTTTGAAAACATTGCATCATACTTCCAGGAGAAACAAGAATTCATAGATAAAGAAGTTTTTAAAAATTTTTTCCTGCTAAATGAAAAAAAAAAAAAAAAAAAAAAAACGAAACGTGCTTTTTATAGTTTGCGTTTCGTTGAGTCGATTTTTATCCCCTGCATTGCGTTCAATTTCTCATTCACTGTTTTCGCTTGTATTTTATTCAGCTGTGAAATAAGTTCTGGACAATTGTTTCATTTACAAATCCAGTGATCATTCGTTCGATGTATATCAATCTGAAAAAAAATAAGTCCGACACTCCTCCTTAGTTCCACGTGTTTTTTGTTTCTTTTATTACGAAATTTATTTCGATCTGTTGAATTACAATAACGCCCAGAATTCGTTTTCCGATACTTCATACGATCGCGTATTGCTCGTACAATAATTCTCGTACTTTGTAGTAATCTTCGGACAGACAACCTTCCAAGACGACTTTCCCAGCCTCGTGCTGTAACGACGTAAAAATGCGAATGAGAAATTTTCAGAATTCCAAAAAAATCACAGCACATATGGTTTTTTTTTGTTTTTTCTTTAAATAAATTTACTATTTTAGCGCAATCGATCAGGGAATTTCAACTTACGCGTCGCACTGCTATGCTGTTGTTACAGCACCACAGGACTCCTCCACTGAACTCCGAAGGAATGTTGCTTTTATTCAATATTTGCTTGAAATCGGACAATTTCAATTCATTGATAAATGTCGTTTGATGACCCGGAACCTGTGGGATAGATTTTCGCGTTAACAGCTGCTTTGACTTTCATTAAAAAGAAGCAGAACGTGAGCAAGTGTTCTGTCAGTAATTGGCTCGATTGTTTTTGCCTTTTTGCATACTTTTGCAATCGATGATAGGGAATTCTTAAGAAAGGAATTTGGAGAAAGAATCGTGGAAAAAACAGTAACTTGAGATAGCTGTCGAAATTTTTCTTCCATTCTAATTGGAATGAAATGAAAATGTACCTCGTTTAGTGGCAATGGTTCGAGCGTAAGGATTTTGTCGTTGGAATTAGACTCCTCGAGCTCAGTGTCGGAAACAGCGTCGCGACAAATATGATCACGTACGGTCATCAGTGCATCGATCCATGCGACTTCGGAGTCGCCTCTACCCTTTGAAAAGTTCAAGCCACTCACGAGTGCATCGGTCAACCGAACCTTTGGAAAAGTACAACAACAAAAAAGTCGATTAATAATTGTTGAGAATGGCGAGTAAAGAAAATCATTCAATGAGACGAAAAGGAGGAAAAAAATCGGTTGTCTTTTGGGATCGTTCAAAGTACAAAAAGCGGAAAATCTATGGACGAAGAAAGAAAATTCATGGAGCGTAAAGAATGAAATTTGAATGAATGGTCAAAGAAAAAACCGAATGGAGAAAATTCGTCGAAATTATTTTGTGCTTATTTAGAAAGAGAGTGAACCTGATAAATATGTGTTTCTGTAGTGGCATCGAGAGTTTCTCCTCTTCCGGGAATAAAGACCCGAGCTCCAGCTGCCTGAGCTTGTTGAGCCATAATTTCAGTATCTTTTGCGGAACCCCTGACAAAAACGACTCTGCGTGGTCTCAATTGTGCCAAAATTTTTTGCAGCGATTCGCCGTCGGATCTGCCCTCAAAATCGATATATGTAATCGACGCGTTAACCGCTATCGTGCGGGTTTGTTGGACGCACTTCGTCGGTATATCTGACGATGTTTCTGGATGATGCGCCGTCTCGTCATGCTTTATTTCAATGTTCTCTTTGTTGTCTTCTACTTCCGGTACTGCGTCTGCTATTTTGTACTCTTCTGGCCTAAAAACAAATGACGAATGACAATTGTTCGTTTAAAACAATAACAATTTTGCAACTTTAAAACCTTCCGACTGCCCGAGATTTTCAGATAAATTTCGTCATTTTTTCTTCTGCAATAAATATGCGAATGATTCATCAGAATAAAAATTTTTTAATTTCAAAGAGCAGGACGTAGTCAGTGTCCTCCAAACATTTGGAGTTTCAAAGAAATACGGACCGATTAGTTGTATGAAAATTGAAATAAATAATCAAATTAATCTTTCGAGTGCACACCTCCTATAAATAAGTGCATCCTTGCTCAATCTGACCCAAGGCGCTTTTCAAATCATATTCTGGTAAATATGCCTTTTTTTTTAGACGTTTTTTGTAGTCAATTCTTCATATTTTATGGCCTTAAATTTATTTTCAACGAAAACGAAAATGAAATGCCAAATTATTCGTTGCCATTGAATCGGTGACAGAAAACTGTTGGGGTCAAAACGACCCAGTATGCATTCGAAGGGTTTATTGAATGTGGGTTCCTATTACGCCATATGACACAATGACCTTGAAAGTGTCACCGTGAATTTAGAGAATAAAATCTGTTGGCCGGAATAAAGCTGTTGGTCTTTGAGCAATTTTCTAAAAATTCATCGAGTCGATTTTTGCTTGAAATTCATTGTTCCAAAGTTGTAGCTGATCGTTTAATCGATAACATGGATAATGCACGAAGAAACTAACGTAATTGCGAAATTAGAACGTCAAGGAAATAATCGAGGCGGTGGGCTCGTAGGGAATCCCTTGAGGAACGAGACACGCGTTTTTGAAAAAAAGGGATTATGTTTTTTAAGAATGTCGCGACGTCCGGGAATTTTGCATTTATCAATTTATGGTTCCCTGACTCTATTATTGTTGGTAGATTTTTCTGCACGGTGAGGCAAGCTGGGATGAGAATCGGCTTTGAATGAATTTATTGTTGTATTACTCGCATACGACGATTGTGAAAATCGATCACCGCTTGTCTGGTCCCGTGTAGCTATGTTAATATTTTTCGACTTCTCTAACAGTATGGCTTTTTTTTTGCACCGTACGGAACAAACTTCCAACTCGTACCTTATGATTTCCCCATACTCGTCGGTCTTGATTTTCTCTTCGACAAACGGGAACATGGGATGTTGCTTTTTGCTTTGCTTGAAAAACCCGGGTTTCGTTTCCAGTTTGACGAGCAAGTCGTGTTTCCCGCGACCAGAACCGACTTCTATTTCGTCCTCCGACTCGGAACTGACGTCAGCGGTTTCCCTTAAATGCGAAAGAAGTGACAAATGTATTTTGAGACACTTCTGGAAAATACAAATCATTGAAATTTCGTTTTGCATCATTCAAGAATTACATTTGCTCCTGCTTTATCAGATCTTGTTTCGCTTTTTCTTTTTTCTGATACTCCTCCAGTTCGGCACCTTCCAATTTAACGCGTCTCTTTATGTCCAATGTTATGTTACGATTTCCACCGTTCTCCACGAGATCGCGTGCCAGAGTCCCGGGCGACGTTCTGCTCGTTATTATAATACTATTCTGGGGATTCGAGCACCATTGAAGGAACAAATCCCGAGAGAAACCGCATTCCATGTCCGGTGTACTAGCCAATACAACCTAATGAGACAAACGAAAAATGTTTTTCTTTTTGGTACTCGGTTTTGCTGGTAAATACGAAGCTAAAACATCGAATGACAAATTGAACGCAATGCAGGGTATTAAAATCGACTCAACGAAACGCAAATTATAAAAAGCACAACGTTTTGTTTTTTCATTTAGCAAGAAACAATTTTTTTGACTTCTTTATCTATGAATTCTTGTTTTCCTTGTAATCATGACGTAACGTTTTCGAAAGTGACATCGTGAAAACGTGATATTGATAGCATTCGGTTTGCACAGTAAAAATTGACACAAAAAAAAACACGTCGATGAAAAATTGCTCGTAAACTATGAGACAGATGAGAAATTAAAAAACGAGACTTTTTGAGCGCAGGAAAATGTATAAAGGAAAATTGTAATGAAAATATTTAGTATAAATAGTTTAGTATAGTTTTTATCGTTGCATCACCTTTGGACTAGGCACTTGATTGAGTTCTGCCATACTATGACAAAGCTGCAAGTGTTTAAACTGGAAGGGATTGTTTCTGGCGCCTTCGAAGCTCCGCATAAGTTTGTCGCTCATCCATTCAATCTGGGATTTAGCGAATTCAACGACGTTGTAACTGACGTTGTTCAATAAGCCGAGTGAATAAGCGAGCAGGCCAGATTCCTTGTTACGCCACAGTTGATCTAACATGTGAGCAAGCTCCAAGACTCGACCCGCTGTGTCAACGCCGACAAGAACGTTTCCACCACCGCGTAAGGTTTGCAATATATTCGCTGAAAGAACGTTTTCGTTCAATAAAAGAAATGAGAAAAAATCGATTTTTTAGTTTTGAAAAACTGTTGAAAACTCTTGAGTAGATTTAGAGTCAAAAAAATGAAAAATTTATTCTGTAAACTCGAAAAATAAATCTTCTTGAATTTTAAGCATTTTTCAAAATTATTAATAAAAAAAAAAAACGTCGATTCTCACTCATAAGCTTTTCGTCTCTCGTTCTTCGTCTCGCCTGCTGATAGGTCGCGTTAAAAGCATCCGTTATCAACAGGGATGGTCTCTGTAATCTTTCCAACTCGCAGCCGTTCAAATGTCTTTCCTTCTTGTGATTGAAATCGACAGCATAAATGATATCCTCTTCGCCTACTTTGACGATTTTCCAAATTGTCCCACCGATCATGTGGCCGGCAGGTAGAGGTGTCAATGTAACGCCGTAACCCTTTCCCTTCATCGAGACGCTTTGATTGTATTTCAATTGGACTATTTTATCAAACGCAGCATCCACATCGTCCAACGTAAAAAGATCGAATTCTTCCATGTTGTGACGCGACTATAAATAAGAAAATCATCAATTTCCAACAAACTACCGATTTTTAAAACTTCCACAAATATTTCCTGGAGCCACTTATGAATTTTTTATTTTATGTTTTTAAAATAAAGGTCAATATCGTTTGTGAGCTTGAAATTGTTAGTCTTACTCCTTTCTCATGAAAGAGAAATTCGATTTATAAAAAAAAAACATTCAATATTTCGTTCAAATTTTGTTTTTGATTTTGTTTTAGGTATAAAAGTTACAATATGTGATTAAAATAATGCGTGAAAATTTGAATACCTGATACATGTCGTACATGAACATCTGACCCATTTTATAAACGGGAATCGTTGCATAAATGGGACAAGTGAGTCCGCACTTTCCGACTAAATACGGTAGAGCTCCGAGATGAAGAGGATCAGGGTACGAGAGAAGTACGGCGTCGATTTGATGCACGTGCCTTTTCAGTTCTTTGATAAAGTCTTGATCAAACTTTTCGTCCCACCCGCAATCGAGCAATATCCGTAATTCGTCAACTTGAAGAATATAGCACGGCGGAGATTCGTCCATTGCGCCAGAAATGGCATGCAATTTTATTATGGACGTCATGGTTTTGGTTTATTTCTCTGCTATGCGATGATATACATATACAAATGAAAACCTGTTGAACAAATGGCAACAATGGGTCATTAATGACCACGTGTAACGTTGTTGTGAATGAAATCAAATTTATTTCACAATCGTATGAATTTGAGGCACTTTATGAAAATTCAACGATGTCAATGACAGTTCAGAGTTTATAAAAATCTTGAAGATAACGAAATTTAAATACCGGTACACAGTTGTTGCTTCCTAAGCCATTCGACAGTCACTCCGAATTGTCCATTTTCGGAATAAAAGTATAAATTTACGAAATAAATGTTAAACCGATGTGTATCGAACGATATTTTTTAACATTTCATGAGAACCGTTTTTTTTATGTACAATTATCGCACAGAAGTTACAGTTATATTTGTCGAAATTCTATCAAGTGTAAACCAAAAAAATTGGCAGCTGATCACCGCACATAACCCCGCAATGAAAGTACGAACGGTACGAACCAAGCTTGGAACTAAGTAGTAGCGACATCTATAATACAGCGGAAACTGTTGACATCCGATCGAGGATTACAACCATTCCGTAATTTCAACTCAATCGGTTCTATAAAGTTAACTTCCCCCATAACGACTGATCACGACGTCATTTGACATTTCTAGGCTTCCAGTAAATGGAGAAAACGACGACGGGTTATTGTCAGCAAAATGTTCGTCAGTGGGTAAAAAAACCAAAACCTCTAAAATTCGGCAAAGAGGGTGAATGCTGTGGATCGACAAAAATGAAATATTGGTGTTTTCATTTTTACATATTAAACAAATAGTTTTGGCGATACATACGAAGATCGAGATGATTGGCTGCGCAGAATTCAAATATTCGTATATTTCCCGCCATCAACGCAATCCACTGCCACTGGTTGGAGGAGGACAGAGTTCGAGCGAATGGCGAGTTACGGAGCAACTTTAAACCAGTAGGAATACAGTTGGGTTCGTGCTGAGAATTTTCATGAGAAAATTGGTGAAAACGGTGAAAAGCTTGGTCTCATTTCATTTGATTCGTTGGTTACACTGGAAAAATGTGTGTCACGTAGTGACAGCTTTGCTTGTGGACGTGCATGCTGTTGTGTCGAATGATGTGACTCGTGTATAACCAAGACGTAGATGTGTGCCAACACACGAGGCAAAATTCAAGTTTATTTTCGCCCTCGCCTTGACGATATATCGTGTAGTGTTATTTTTTTAACATTCTCCGTTCGAATAATTTTCCACTTCCTCCACTCAACCGAACGATAGTGATAATTAAAATTTCTCAATTTTTCAATATCGCGTTGAAATTTTTATTAAGAAAATCGCAGAAAAGTGCGTGTATGTGTGTTTATAAGCGCGTACGCAGAGATCGTGCATTTATCGTGCCCCTACCCCAACAAAGAGTAAACACGTCGAATCAGCTGATCATAGTGACACAACGGACAAGAGAACCCCGATATACCTGTTATCCATTGTTTCGTGAGGGAGGGGGTTTATTATTGGTTATGGCGACAAGCAGCTCCGACGGTTCCTGTACAGCTCCTGCGGACTTTCAATTATCCTCAGAGCTCGAAGATGTCACGAGTCGTTTGAGCCTAAATTTATTAAAGTGTCCACTCTGTTACAACAGCAGACGAATATTTTACTGCAGACAGTGCATACAAAATGGGGACTTCGTTCATTCTACCTCTGTTTACTCCGAACGGTGAGTTCTCAGACATCTCCATTGTGATCGCATAGATTATCATTTTTTTCAACACTCTGTTCTAATTTTCACTGTCCATAAATTTTATTCTCAATTCATCATTCTCGAACGTTTAATTTTCGAAATATTTCGAAATTGTCTGCTTTATTATCCTTCGATTTGTTTTTCACTTTTATTTTCAGTCGTATCTAAAATCGATCAGTTTTTCAAACCTTTTTGCACGACCTTTTCTCTTCTTCTACGTAAATCCCGAACGCGACACGAAACTCAATATTTCAGTCAACATAATGCAATTATTTATTTGAAAACTTACATATTCTTCACAAAACAAAAATCTATCACTCAGTAAATACTGAATGAATCGTTTCAAAGATTTTCCCATTATTTCCTTTCTAGTTTGTTCTCATATTCTGGCAAATGTCAAAGTTATTAATTTATTGAGGAAAAATTATTCTTTGTAATGAATCATTTTTTTCATAATATTTCTTTGAGTTTTCCTATTTCTATGTAATCTCTGTCCAACGAATTACATTTTTTCCACCTGTTTATGTGTAAACACAAAACAAACCCATTTGTAAATTGAATTTTTGTTTTTTGACGCAGGTTCGCAGACAAGCAGTTACGGCTGTTACGGTTGAAAGCTTCGAGAGTGCAGTTGGAAGAAAGATGCGCCGAAGCGCTAGATAAACTCAAGCAAAAAGATAAAATGGTATAAACTTATAACACTGAAGTTCGCAACGTTGGGCTCCGACGAAAAATACTCTTCCTATACACAGTTTGTTCAATTTCGCAAACCATGACAATTTTCGCACCGATTTTCTGTTTGAATTCCAAAAAGAAAACGTTTCATGGCCTAGTATATGCGCGAAGATTCTTTCTCCTGTCGTTTGTCTCATAAACTTTTGGCCTCTAATTTGAAAAAAAAAAAAAAAATGTAAACTTTATGGTAAATTCTGTAAACTGTGCTAGACGGAGTGTCTGGTTTTTTTTTATGCAATCTTTTTGTCCACCACCACATCGCAGGATGTTTTCCTTTTCATCAACGTTTCTATTTCCTCGTCTTCCCATCCGCTGAGTAAAAAGAAAATTTCAACAATTATTTTTAGTTCGTTGAATTAATCGGCTTGGCTAAAATAATTGTATCATTATAATTTTTTTTGCAGATATGTGATATTAGTATGTGTAAAGAACGAGTGAGACTCTTGCAGATTCTGGTTAACGAAACGAAACAGAATATCAACAGAGGTAATTTGTCTAGATGCAATGATATTTATAATTTTATCAAATATCTCATTCTGAAGAAATGAATGTGAAGATGGAAAATGCTGAATGTCCAGAGTTTGAAGAGAAAGAAGAAACATTTGTTTGAATCATAGGGCATCAGAGGCTCAATGTTTTGAAGGACGTCAACTCTCAACTTGTCCTCAGACTTCCGAGACACGAAGAGAGGATTGAGAAGTTGTACAAATTTGTGGAGGACTTGAAAGTTTTGCAAGGCCAGAAAAAAGATGCGGTCGAGAGGAAGAGGCTCAAATTGAAGAAGTTTGTCCGAGCAGCGGCGAGACAATTGACCGAATATATTTTTCCGCTCAGACAAGTCGCTCCCAATACCAGGTAACGAGCTCTCATTCTTTTATCATTATTTCCAACACACATTTTCTTCTAACAATCAACGGGATGATATTATTTACAATCGTTATTTACTCAGCTCGTGTAGCAGCGAGGACGAGAATTTAAGTTCGGATAACGTGACCTGCGCGTTGGCAGACGCCTCAGGGACTTCGTACGTAAGAGGACGATGGATTAGTGAAACTGAAAATAGTTTAGACGTACAACTTCGTATCGTGGCTTCTACTCTGCCAGGCTCAGGAGACTACAGTGCTTATTCTCTCTGGGGTAGTTAAACGTTGCATTTAGTTACATAGTTTAAGAGCCAAAGCAAAGATCCGGTCACCAGAATTCCATCGAGTTTGAGTGAAAATTATTATTTTTTTTTCTTTTTTCAATCCACGACACTTTCTAGTCTCCTGTCACATTTTCCTCGTGTCCAAATCTATTTCCGATCGTTGGAAAATGAGTAACAACGTGATCTCCTGCTTTAAAATGAGGGATCAGTCGCTATCTCGCCGCTGCGAGTGCGAGAGATATAGCTGCAATTTTCGAAATTGAATATTTCCGACACGGTTTCATCAATAAAAAAAAGCCCCTGTCAGCGGATTTTTGCCATCGTCCAGCTGACAGAGCCTTTTTTGATTAGTCAAACGATATCGAAGAATTTTCATTTCGAAAATTTGAGTTGAGGTTCAGTGACTGATCTTAAGGGATTTATACGCGTAGAACGATCGAGATACGGTGTTTTGTTTTTGTTTTTCAAAAACTTGAAGTAATTGGATTCAAAATTTATTTGCTGGAAAGAATTTATTGAAAAAAGATGAATTAACTTTTTGAATGGTTCGGTCGTTACGTTTGATGAAATTTTTCAGTTGCTGCTGCCAAAGATGAAATACCTGGAGCGAACAAAGACAACGCCACGCACAATCCTGCGCATAATATTAGCGCAGCGCTGACGTATGCAACACAATTAGTTAATATAATTGCCTATTACGTCGACGTTAGATTGCCCTACAAAATTTCGTGTTGGTAAGCATGAATAGTGATCGAAGGATTTTCCAAAAATGTCCGATACCCCGTGCATGCAGAATTCATTTATTTCATTCTTCCGATCGAATGATATGATTTTATATTTCTAGTGAATTCGGCGTCAGTGAAATGTCCAGTCAGAAGTTTGCAAGGAAGGTTGCGAGGCTAAACAGCAACGTTCTTCATCTTTGTTTTACTCAGAACACAAATACCGCTGTGTTACATCCGATGCACACGTTGCAAAATCTTATACATTTGCTCAATACAAACATTAGCGATTTTGGGAGGTACGTCCACAATTTTTTTCCTTTTTTCTGTCCATTTTCTTACCCGAAAATTCATTTATTTATTAAAACGTATTTCTCGGAAAATTAAATGTTGTCGTTCAGAAGGGCAAGAAATAAATGGAATATCTACCGAAATATTCGTGTAACAAACCAAGTCAAGACTGCTTATTTATTGCGCACAGCCGTAAATTTTTTTTTTTTCTTCTGTCCATTTAAATTGCAAGAGAAAAAGAATTTTATTATTATTTCAGGATTGGACCCGTGGAATTAGAGCAGAACGTTCTGGAAGAAATGCACAGTCAGTTGGCGCCGGATCTTGAGAACAGTGAGGATTCGACATCGGACGAGGAAGGAGACGCGTTCAGTTTTGAATGGGAAACTGTAAATATCTAAATATTCTCGTAACGATCGTTTCTCGATTTGTTCTAAGAGAAAAAAATGCAATTTATTGTTTCCAGGTGCCAAACGTACCTTGCCCAGAGATGACAGTTCCACACCCGGGTGGCACGATAAGTTCGCAAGTTTCTAGTATCCAAGTAAATCAAAGTGTGGCCGGTGGTTTGGTGACGAGTGCGGCGGCAAGTATTGCCTCGATCTGGCGTGGCTGGACGACCAACAGATAGATAAGCCAATCGGTAGAGATTCGCCAACCTTTCAAATCGCCATTATAACAATCGAAACCGTAAGAAAAACAAAACACAATCCACGTGTATCCAATGATCGTTATCGAAATATCGAATACTCTGCTAAAGGAAAAAAAACGAAAAACAGACAAGCTACGACGTTTCGCGATCGTTTTTATTCGAACAGAAAACGCGGCGATGTACTAAAGATTAATGAATTTTTTAAAAATCAACAACAACTGATAAAAAAACACACACACAAAAATAAAGACAAACAAAAAGAAAATAACAATGGAACCACTTTCGAACAGATTATATACATTTTATACCATGCAAATTCTCAATTATTATTTTTCATAAAAATCAGAAACACAATGCAAGTTTGCACGTTTCTACGAATCGAGTTTGAGATTTGGAATGTCTGATCTTTTTGTCGTGCTTCGATCTCGGTATATATGGCACAGTATAAACAGTAGAAACAGTAAGAAAATGAGATGAGAGAACAAATCTATTGTCAAGAAACGATAATTATTTAAAAAGAAAAGATAAACGTGGAATACGGTCAGTTACGTAGAACATCGATTCGAGATCTATAGATCCTAGAGTCCGCAGAATAATAAGTTATGTGGCACCGTTACTAATTAACGCGTCGTTTTATATAAAGGCATATGTGATAAAAGATTTTCTCTACGGATTAAGTACACACAGACTCAATTACACAAGCCCGCGTATACACCGAATACACACGTTACAAATGGACCATTCCACGTCGAATCTGTGATGCTTTAATTTCGTACAGATGCTTGAAAGGTGAAGAAGATTTTGAAGAATTTGCAACACGCGATCGTTGCTTGCCCGAATGCCCGAATAAATTTCAATTCAAAGTTATTCGAAACTTCTTGCTTCGCTGAATTTCTTATTTTTTCTTTATTTCCATATTTATTATTCGGTGTTCGGAATTCGCAAAACGCTTAAATCGGAATTTCTGCTTGTAATAGCAATCGACCAAGTATAATTCAATATCATCAGTTTGGACGTAGTAGACAAAAGGAATTGAGAAACTAGAAGATTTCTAACTACAAAAATACAAAGTGCCCCACGACTAATCGTTCAAGAAGTATAAACCAGAGTCATGATGCAGTCCTACGAGTTGATATAAAAAATACCATAAAAGAGAATCTTTTTCTACAAAAAACTTGTTTGTAGGAAATGTTATGCTTCACATGATTGTTCGTGCAGATTTTTATCGGTTTTTGCAGTACGAGCAATAATGATAATGTCAACTTCAAGGGCAGAATAAATTCACTGGAAAGAATTCTGCTCAAAAAGTATTGATCGTCTTTTCGACAAATATGATGAGGCAAATTTTAAAACGGCGTAAAATCTTGACTAATTTTCATAAATCGTCATTGTAAGTATTCTGCTTTATGCTAACTGTGATAAACGCAAATTCGTAGACTGGGAAGTTGAAAGTTTTATTTTGAATGTATAAGCATAATTAACGTTCAGAGGCCTCAAGACACAATAGACAGCTGTGAAATATTTATTTAAAAATTTGTTTTTCCAGTTGCAACTTCTCGCCTTCGGTCAGTGGTGTCGGAAGTTTTTGTTCAATAGTTTTGCTGAGTGACTTTCATAAAAAAGATTTGGGCTTACCGTGTCGATTGTCATTCTTCCTTCTGTAGAAGATTTCGAGTGATTTTCTGAATGTTGAAAAACACGAGAAAAATGAATGATAATGAACAGATTGCCTGTGGGAAATCGAGACGAATTCGACGTGGAATGTTTCATACATATCTAGAGATACTTTGTGATTTTTCAAATATTATGACCAGCGTTGGTCCCGAGTTGCCGCCGTTGATTGTCGAGTAGAAAATGATATTTCGCGCGTGTTCCAATAAAAAAAACTTTTCTCGAATGTCGCGGTCTCTTTTTTGTACTTTATCGAGTCCGGAAAAGGGATACGCAGTGGGAAAAATGAATAACGTTGTAAGAAGAAAATATAGTGGGTGAAGTATTGACGGAACCATTAGAACTCTCAAAGTGAAAACTTACGATCCCTCCATAATCAGCACAAATTCGTATTTACAATGAAAACTACAGAAAAAGTACAATTCGACAGTCTCCTTAACGAATTTGTTAACAGAGCCATGAGTTCGTGAGAGCGTGTAATTTGTCTCAACGAACTGATACAGTTTTTATCCTTGTACTCCACACATAAATGATAAGTTGCGCTGTTGGTAGAGATACCAAGATTTTAGCCAATGAATAAACAAAACAAAATGAATCAATTGAAACGAAAAGTTGTATCACCGTGAAAATAAAAATTGTGTATCAATTACACATCATTTATGATCGTTTTAATGTTTTAAAAAATCTATAATGTGATAACTCGGACAAAATAGAATGTGTTTTTGTATCATGAGTTATTATATACGTGTTGTAATAATAAAACAAACGAGAAAAACCATTTTTAAAAAACAACATTCCGAAGAACATCGCTCGATTTATTTATTTTTCTCCCAACCATGCTCCGGATGATAATCACAGATGAAACGTGTAGAGATGGGATGGCCCTTTCATTTGTTTCATCGAAGCTGAACTCCTCCTGTTTTATTCCATTTGTTTTTTCCTTCATCCCTTTTTCTGTGACATCGCAATGGCAGAGGATGGGCGAAGGTGGCATGGCGATATGCACAAATACATATGGTTACACGACTGGAAGGCTTCCATACCAAATATTCCATTCTATTTTTATACTCGATTCAAACATAGTGTACAGATTTGATTTTTTAACGTCAGTAGCTACAGACTGAAGTACAATTACTATATCTTACATACAAGATAAATATCTATAATTCGAGTACACTAATATCCATGATATAGATTTTTTAAGGGGATCTTAAGGGCTTACGTACACTTGGAGAGGCAAAAAGTTGCATATGGAGAAAATAATTCAGAAATGAATGGAAGATCGCAGATAGAAAAATGTTATTCTCGTCAAAATCGTGTTTTAGAAAATGCAAATATTCTCGATAGCTGCATTGACTGTATTTTCAAAGAAAATTTACAAATTACAAGATTAAAAAAAATATTCAGTTTTATTTATGGGTCAAGGTGTACAATCGGTACAATGGTTACAGCAAATTGCATCTTACCGAAAGCTGTTCTACAAAGAACTACAAACACAGCTCAACAATTTGTTTTTAATGCAATTTGCAGGTTCCTTGTCGATATAATTCAATTCCGAAGGATACATTTTTGCTGTTGGAAAGAAAACTTTCAATCTACTGGATTTTTCGGATCCTCCATGTGCCGAAAAGCCCTTAAGAATTTTACTAGCCAATTATGGTGATGTAAATGCTTGAAAAACTTTGACGAATTATTTTTAACTATGTTCGTATAGACACAGGTGATACGCCAGCCAGGAATAATTGAAGGAACAAAAATAGTTGAATCGTAAAAAAAAAAACGTACTGAATATCTAATTGAGTTCGCGGATGGAAAGACAAATAAAATTAACGTCATTCGTTGTAAAAATTGATGTCAACTGACTTTGTATGAATTTTGTTTAAAGTGAGAAGCTACTTACAGGAGAATAGCGATTGTTTCGTTCGAATTTAGCGCACCAGGTACAGTAGTCAAGAATTGTTCTTCTGGATAAGATTGTAGAATAAAGAAAAAAAAAAAAAATGCCACCACTGTCAGTCCATTGCGGGTACATTGAAGTTGTTAGGAGAAAGGGGGGCTACAAAAGATGTCTACAAAAATATATAACCGTGTTTATATACCATCATTGTTCATACATATAAATGACGAAACTTACAAAAGAAACAAAACGAAAATAAAAACCAGAGTGCGAAAGAATGAAAACAATGAAAATCAAAGACGTTCGTTACATTCTACAAATAGCCTGACAGTTTTCGAGTTGTGTTTCTTGTATTTTCTTTTTCTGTACCCTTGGCAGACGATGAAATGCTTTGTACAATAAACCTTAAGTCGACATATCGTTATAATTAGGTATACAAGTGTATCGCACATTTTTTTTTTTATCCTTGCAATTTTGTTCTGCTCTTATTTTTTTGGTAGTGAGTAGTGAGTAACCAACGGTGCCTGCATTGTTACTTATAGTGGTATTTTGTACACACATCGCTCGCAGAGTACTCTCACTCTCTCTCTCTCTCTCTCTCTCTCTCTTTCTCTCTTTCTTTCTCTCTCTCTCTCTCTCTCTCTCTCTCTCTCTCTCTCTCTCTCTCTCTCTCTCTCTCTCTCTCCATTGTTGATGTTGCCGCTGGTAGTCTGGATTTTGTCACTTTTAGATTGGGCCAGTCTAGCACACGCAGCATGTATCAATAATTCAACACATATTGAGTACACTAACTGGTGTCTGATTTCTGCAATCATATTACAGTAATGCGACTTGAAACGAAACGTAAATGCATCAGGTAGAATTTGTTCTTCTTACATTTATGGGGGATTTGAATGAGGTACACAAGAAAATTTGCAACATATCGCGTAATTGGGAAAAATATTTCATGCGATGTAAACGTTTTTGTCTCATTTGGAATATTAGTCAGACGTTTTGCACAAGTTTTATAAACAATTAATAGAAAATCATGCAAGGCTTGATTAGTAATTAAGAGAAAACCGAAATGTGAAACTAAGAGAATAATAATTGTTCGAAAAAGACAGCCAATCAAAACCCATAACGATCTGTTCCCTCTCGGCTAATGAAATTTTCAGAGGGGTTAACTTGAGCGTGGAAACTTCAATGAAACACATCGAGCAGCTGCATAAACTTTATTAATCATTGGAGCTCGATATAAATTTATATCATCGTAAAATGAGTCTCTCGTCTGGTTAAGGAATCACGTATACGTGACACATGACTTTCGACCCCGTGGAAGTTGGCACAATCAGTTACTTCACAATTCATGTTTTCATCAGTGTTTTTTTTCCTTTTCATTCGCACTACACAGAGCTTTTATCAGGTAATTCTTCGATAACACATCAAGCGTTTTTTTCAACTCCGGGATGCATGTAAAAAATAGTTTCACGTCGATCGCAACCTCCTTTCCTCGTTTCTATGCTCATTTTTATCATTGCTTTCTTAAAGATGCGATCCATTGTTTAAAAATCATCGTCCATTTTTTGTTTCATTCTCCTAAAATTATTCGTTTCGATTGAAAATTTGTTGATTGCCAAATTATAAATGCAGGTTCAATTATTCGACTAAAATGTTTTTATTTTTAGTAGTAAATGGAAGGATGTCATGACGAGTAAACGAGAAAACAACAAACCGACAAAATACTGCAGAAATCTTCTCGTAACAATTGCCAATAATGGTGAAAATCTTTTAGAATAGTATTGTTACGTCCAAGCGAGCCTACGAAATGAAATTCTATGCGTAATCTGTCCAACGAAACAGAAGAAAAACAAAATCGACTGGTATTCGTATTGAATGAATTTGTTTGTATTTTTTCTTTTCTCTTCTTCATCGATTTGTTTGGGTGCAAGAAGATTTTTCTTTTGCCGCAAGCTTTGATGAAGGATGAATTTTCGACTAAATTTCAATGGTGTTACAATTTTTCATGAGAGTCGATTCGAACGAATACGCCAGACGTAAAGCTTGCTTAAACAATAAATGAACGAAATGGTCCCATAAATCAAGCTCTAAGCTAGTTATCTCGTTGTCAAGTATACGCGTCATCGGTAATATCATTGCGAAACAATATACATCGATTGAAAATTCGTTGAAGCGAATTGCCAACCGGTAAGATTTCCGATTGTGCATTCGGTTTGGAAGCTCGTCGCGGGTTCAAAGCGTCCTTCACGTGGAATTTAGGCACATACATTTTTCTCCATGGCTACATGCTTTTTCTTCTTTTTTCCCAATAACTAGTCACTGACAAGATTCCATAACACTCTGACAAAAATGTATGAATGAGTAAAGAGATAGCGGTAATTTTTGCTCCTGACATTAGAAAAAAGCCAAATCTCCGCAGACTATTATTATTTTTGAGTAAAAGTAAAATTCTGATGCGGTGTTGCGAACAAATGGAAGCGCAGGCAAGAGAAGCTAAGCAACGGTTGAACGATAAAAACAAAAAAATTGAAAAAAAAAAAGAAAGAAACTGTAAACAAATGTGTTAATGTAAATGACCTTGATACAATACAGAAGGCATGTGTGTTCCCATGAAATTAGATTTTAATTATGTATATTATATACAACAACATAGGTAAATAGTATAGTGTGAATAATTTCATAAGTAAATAGTATATTAACATCCACAAAATATTCATGATATCCTGTTGAATTCGAGTCACTCAAGAATTTCAATATTTCATCATTTCCCATGGAGGAATCTTAAAGGGTCCTAAAGCTGATTTTTTCTTCGTTTGTTTCGATTATTTTTACACAGCAATACTGTCTATGTACATGTACGAAAAATTAGTAAACTTCGTTCGTGTAGAAATGGTATTTTCTACTGTAAAAATTGAATTGGTTAATCACAATGTTTGACGATGCAGCCACAAATAAATGGAACTGGAGCCGAAGATTCCTCCACCGAAATATTCATCAGTGAACTCGATCACATCAAGTTTTTCTTTTCAATTCTTTCTCCTTTTGTTTTCTCTAAGGATTTACATCTGAAAATGCTTTGCTGGTACTTGTTAAATAGTTAGCCGTCATTGTGCAAATTTCCTGCCAAATTTTCCGAATGCGATAATTAGTGATGCATTTTTTCAATGCCGAATTTTCGCCACACTCTTTTCCATTAAACTTTTTTATGTTACCGCTGGAGTGGATTCCGAACGATCGACAGGCTACTATTTTAAGAAGAGACTTAATCGTTTTGCAAAACAATTTCAGGTACACAATTTTTCAAGATCGTCCTGACGATTGTGAGCCCTTTTTCTTTGCTTGTATTTATTTTTTTTATTCGCCCTAACCAATGAAAATTCGTCCGAATATGATCGATGGAGCTTAGATTTCTTGCGTAGGCGTGTATGTCTCTAGTTTTTTCTGAATGGATATGCAGACAAAAGGACAAAGACAAAAGGATTAGACGATCAACGTTTGTTATTAAGCTCATCTAACGGAGGATTTATCGTCTCGAGTGACAAAGCTATCATGGTATCCAAAGCGATCTGAGGAGACAAGGATAAGCTTCGTAGGATCTTATGTTTCTCCTTATATCCTTCGAAGAACAAAAACTTGGGAATGATTTTCCATGAGAGGGATGATGGCCGAGTAACGATTGAGATTTCTGGCAGGTTGGACCGAGTTTCAGAAAAGAAGCTGCTGCCGATTTATTTCTGCGGCGATGGAACTAAAACTTCTATGGCAAGCATCGAGTTGTATCGTACGATCGATTTGAAAAAATGCTTCGCGTCACTTTTGAATAAATTTGTCATTGTGTGCACATCTTTGCAGTAACCGCGAGTAAAAAATCGGTAAGACGATATATCAAAATAACATTGTCATTTATAAAAATGAGGATACGAAAAACAAAATGATTCAACGAATCATCGTCTTATGTGTCCGCGTTTCAAACCTCTCAAGTTCTTTTTGTCCTTCTCCATCTCTTTACTAATCTTTCTCGCAATGTACAGATTTTTTTCCGTCCCTAACTGGAGCTGCAATTCTCGCGAAAAGAAAAAAACTCGCATTCGCCAAGTTTCTTAATTCGCTGTTTTAAAAAAAAAAGAGTAAATAATCAGCTGAAAAGTCTTGATCCTAAAATAAAGATCGCACGACTTGCGATAGGTTTTCTATTATTTTTATCTTTCTCTCAAAGTTCTTTGAAGAAGAAAGGGCAAACGAAACAGAAAGCTGCCTCAATGCGAACACGCGAATTTCGAATAGTTGTTAAGCACGTTTTCATTAATGTAGCAAATGGCCTGCAGAGAATGTGTCTTTCGTTAGAATCATTTATTTATCATTTTCAAACGACAGGATGGCGTCCAAGTTGATGTCTGCGTAAAAAAAAAAACGCGAAGTACATTACTCGTCAGCAGGAGAATGATAATATACTTTGGTATGTACTTGCTGAACTTTTGCAATATCCAAGGGACACCCTAAGTCAAAGGAATCGAAAAATTATTGTTAAAGTGCAACGGAAGAGTCTGACTCGAGCACTGTACGAGAGGGAACGGTTTTTATTTCAATTGTCTTTTTATTATATAATGTTGAAACGTTTTTATTTATTTAAATTGGTAATATGCCGAAGAATCAAGATAAATCGTTAAAACTTGATGAGATGTCAAAAAACGTGAGGTGAGGTGTGACGAAATCCTCCATATTTCTTTCTAGGTTCTTCTGTCCTTCTCTTGTCTTACTTTTTATTGACTATTCTGTTTATATCTGGTGTGAGCAACGAGACGAACAACAAAACACCTCGGAAAACTAAGGCTTCCTGCCATTTCTACGAACTTACTGGAATAATGATTTTTCCCCGAAGAAAAAAAAATCCGATACAGACATCTGTGGACACATTATTTATATGTACAGGACTCGCTAGGTCTAACTCTCCATTGTAAATGATCTGTTTTTTCAACTCCCCAAAAATGAGAAAGAGAGAGAGAGAGAACGAGAGAGGAAAAAAGACGAAAAGAGACCAAATTCTCGGTTTTTTTCTTCTACAAAGTCAAATAGTGATACTGACATTTTCAATATTTTTCAGTAAAATCGAAAAAACCGACCACGTACAAACAGATATTCTGAGCTCAAATCCGCTAGAACTACAAAAATATATAATTCTTATATCGTAATATTATGCATTGATGCCAACAGAGCAGCAGAGGGTCACCGAAGAAATATTCAACTACGCTTATTGTATATTTTCCTAGTGTTGATAGTTCGAATGGAACTCCAAGTGACAAAAAATGATTTTCTCAATCTTTTGTTTCCGTTCATTCATACCTCAACATTGTCACGCAATTCAAAGTAACGAAATTTCAATTCGCCCAAATATATTCATAAGTGTTTGCTCGTGAAAATAAAAATAAAACTAACCAAATTGAATAATTACGAATCTCTATAGTATTTCTGTATCAATAAGTACATACGATTTTTCTTGTTTCAATATTTTTTCTAATCTCTACCACAATTCAATACGCAATGAGCCGAACATAGCAATCCGCTATTTTATACATAATTTATAGTACGTTTAAATGATAATTGCAAAAATAGCTCTTGTAACGTGTGCACGTGTGGGTTTTTCTTTGCCAAAACATATTAGACCCTATGAAAAGAGTGTGATTTATTTCTTCTAAGACGAGAGATTATATGAGCGTGTATATATATATTCTTGTATACATATATATACATTTAGATCCTTATGATTTGATGTATTCTAGTTTCTCGCAATCATCACTCCCGTTTTGCCGTTAGAGTAATTAACACACCTATACAATAACTCTCAATCCCCTGCATCGATAACCGTAATATAAATTTATCTTTTCGTTACTTTGTGGATGTAGGGGAAATTTACAAGATATATAACAAACTGCGGTAGTTATTGTGAGTTTGGCCTGTAATCGATATCAACGTTTTTTTCTCTCATTCTCGTAATTGTTTTTTCACCGAAATTGCAGCCATAGGATTTAATTTTTAACACGTTAACTACACGGTAACTAGAGCACACCTGCAGCTTATTCCATTCTTTTGGGAGGAGGCATGATTCGTGATCAGTAATATACATATATGTAAATATATATGTGTGTGTGTGTGTGTGCAATAAAAAAATGTTTTTTCTCTCGTAGATTCTATTTTAACGGAACAACTGCTCGAGAAAATGAAGAAACAAAATTCATGGAAATTTCCTCCATCATCCGCAATCATCGATGATCTCTTTGTTTACTTAAAAATATATTATGCGGATGGCAATGGCGAGCAGAAGCAAGATAGGTACTGATGGTAAAATGGAACGATCAGAGAAGCTCAACTTTTCGTTCAGTCATCGGAGACGGACGATCGAAAGAAGCTAATGAATTCCAATGAAAATTTACATCTTACTGATTATATTTATGTATTTATATGTAAATATACGTTATTTGATTAAGTGGATTGTGTTGTGGTACATTTATCGCTCTTTTTAAATCTTTTTTTTTGTTCATCGATCTCTTCGACTTTTGTTTTTTAAATACAATCTAAGTTCGAACCTTATGAATTTTGTACAATTTAATTCTTTTTCCCCCTTTGTTTTTTGTGAGTTTTTTTTCAACATTAGAATATTCTTAATGCATTGCAATTTCGATTCGTCACTTACTAGATTAACTTATCATTTAATTCATTTTTCTTCGCTGACCTATGATTCTAATAATTATACGATCAATTTTTGTTCCTGTCTTCATCGCGAACGCTGCTCGACCGTCATTTTTTTTCACCTTTTTTGGCAGACTCGATTTTACAGCTCACTGCCATACTCTGACGCAATGTAATACTTTGTCTTTGTTATTTAAGGGAATGAATTTTTTAATCTTTATTCTTTCTCTTTTCCCACCTCTCTCTCTCTCTCTCTCTCTCTCTCTCTCTCTCTCTCTCTCTCTCTCTCTCTCTCTCTCTCTCTCTCTCTCTCTCTCTCTCTCTCTTTCTCATCCACATTCTTTCTTTCTTTTTTCTCAATTTGCCTCTCTGTAAAATCTGCATGAACGAGCATGGGAATAGGGTTTGTGCAATGATTATAGTTGTACATTTGATGTGATTTAGAATAAGGCGGAGTTAGTTAGACTGAAGGGCAATCGTATCTAAGACTTACACTGTCTGCTCTGCTGGGACATACTTCTCGAAACACTTGTTCAATGAGTGGTTGCCTGTGAAAGAAAAATCATTTCTTTAAAGTCGAAAATAAATTGAGATGGAAAATACTGCTCGAAATATTTGGTGCGATAAAATCGTATGTTACGAAAAGAGAAATGAGGAAGAAATCAAATGTTTTATCGTTAAATTTTTCATGGTCAGGTTCGATCGAATTATCGTATTGCGCGATGAAAATCTAATTATGTATATTGGAATCGAGCCAAGTTTTAATAGACTGCAGAGTCTTAGTGTTTAAACGGTAGTGGATAGTTTAACCTTCGCCCAAAATTCATTACGTAAATGTTGAAAAAGATCCGGGAGAGTGGGCAGTGTAATTTTGTTGGGTATTAACCGGATGAATATCTTGGCTTGACGCGAATAATTCGTCGTTGTACTTGCAACGAAATCGCTTTGAAAGAAACTTCACCAGTGAGCAAATCTTTAGGATGGGCTTTGCAGTCAAAGAGGTAAACGAATCGCAACAATTATTCGTTTTTATTATTTCGTTTGAAGATTATTGTAGCGAGTATGTTCACTTGAATCATAATTTTTCACTTTTTCTATGACGTTTTGTCTCAATTCTTGGATCGGATCAAACGAGGAAGAAAGAAAAACTCTTACTTTGCAAAAAGACCACCACCTGGAGGCAGATTCGGTAGCTCTTGGTCCCCAAGGAGCTGGAACAGTTGAAGATAATTGAAGGCAGCTTCGCCTTCCTGCTGTGCGACGATTTCTGTCGAAAATAAACATATCGTAATGTTAATATTTTATTTCCAACTCGAAACGTTATGTGTGTGCTAATTGAGAAGAAAGGAAACATTGCATTTTAAACGTGATTGAGTGTTGCGTATTAAGAATCGATTGTGTAAAGTGTATTTTCATGGAAAATAAATTAATTTTACAAAAATATTCAACACCGAACGTGAAATGAAAAAATAAAAACGTTTGGGAGCCATCGGCGTAGTATTTTCTTTCAATAAACTGCTGCGGAGTGATTGGGGATTTTCCTTAAATCTAGCGGGATATAAACGATTGAAAAAAATGGATTTATATCGTTTTGTTGACAGGACGCGTTGGTCTAGAGTGGAAATTAATATGCAGTGATAAAATTGTATTTAGTGCTTCCGACGAGCCACGGTCCTGGTTATCTGCCGATGCATAATGGACTTACTGTTCAGTGTAAATAATAATAAAGACAAAAAGAAAAGAAAACATTCTGAAAAAATGGTACTTGAAGATCAAGACGAATATTTACGTATAAACGATTACGAAATTCTAATCAATATATACAAAACATGCAGCTACTTTCGGAGTTCAGACTTTTTTATGAACGATTACTACATTTCTTATGGAAATATCTTAAGAGTTTAAAGTATCGCGGTGCAAAAGTTGACATTTTTTTTCTACTCTGTTGTTTTTTACATTTTTTTTTTTTTCAATTGCCAATCCTTGAAATGTGACTAATTGGTCCACCTGTGGAATTGTCTTTACTCGAATAGCCATCGTGCTTTACGTTTGTCTCCTTCTTCTATATTTTTCGTCGACAATACACGAAATTTATTTTCCTCGAGCGAATAACGGCAATCGCACAATGAATCTCCATAAGAAATGCATTGCCGTTAAACTACTGAGAGGAGGTAAGAGGGAAATTGCGAGAAAAAAATCTAGTGTGTTGTAAACAAGTTTGCACCTACCTGTGGCGCCTTCTAAACTATTTTTTTTTTTTGCCAACAGAAATTAAAGAATTTCATATTCATCAAAGTTTCTAGATTCTTTTTCATTGTGTCTCTTTATAAAGAAACGATATGACAACTCCAATGGTGGACCTATTTTCCATTAATATTTACTGTTGTTTTTTCTACTCAATTTCTTAACTGTTCGTCTCGTACGTAAATTCGTACGTGGAAAAAAAAAATGAAATGAATGAAGATGTATATTCAGCGCCCGAATAATCGGAATACAGAATTTATTGCAAATGTTTTTGCACAATCCACTATTGCTTTTACGGTACGTTTCTAAGCTTTGTACTAAGTTTCTTCTCTTATGACTATCTTAGTTCTAAACTAAATGACGGTCAAAGCTTTTAACAGGACAACACATCGACGATATGAGACAATATCTTATTTTTCTCCACATTTCTCTTTCGTGTATTGATACAATAAAATGATGAGTAATTGACGGAATTAGCTAATCGTTGATTGGCCTGTTCGGCATGGCAAGAACGAAAATGTCTATTTTATTCTCCGCAGCCTTGGGTCGGAAGGTTGACTCGATCACTAGCAAATTAATCATTGGGCGTAACGTCTCGTTTTTATTTCTCAACACTCGAAATTCAAAATTCCAAAGACGTGTCCAAGACGCACTATTTATTGGCACATTATTCAATCGTTTTCATAGTCAGAGGACCAGCTCTGCAGAAACGAAAATATTAATATTACGTCGGAAGAAAGTTTCGCTAAGCTCTCAACGGTGATTGAATAGAAAAATTTGGAAAAAGGACTGGGCAATAACTCTTCCTTGCTCTCCACAGCCCAACTATCAAAAAGTATTGATTACTTTCATTTATTTTACTGTCTTAATGTTCGGAAATACGTCATATGTCAAAAAATAAATAGAATTATCTATTTTTACTGGAAATCTACGATTACACTCAAATACTGTAGAAAGACAAAGAGAGTTTCACGACGAAAAGCATGTTTCATTTCAATGATAAAATCGACCTGAATCCTAGACTGTGAGACATACATTTATATATCGTTAATTGGGGGGGGGGGTAAGAAACACTTTTTTAAATATAGTTTTAAGTACGTACGACAGTAAGTTTGGAAGTATGATGATCTCAAAAAATTTTTGACCATGCCAAAAGATCGAAAAAACTACGTTGATCTAGAATGACGTTAATTCACGTTTTGTCTTTGCTTCAAGTACGAATTGACATTGTTTTTTTTAGCACCTCGATAAAAATCTCCGGGTCACATTCGGGCTGGATTGTTTTTCGATTTATTAAAATATGCTTAAATACTATAATTCACGTTTTTACGGCAAGAATAGTCGGTCTAATCTCTAGAGGTTTGTGACTCGGAATCGAGTCTTTTGATTTTCCATGTTTTTGGTGTTTCGTAAAAGGCAGCAGCGCAGAGGAGACTAGAAATTGTTTTTTGGGGGAAGGTCAAAGACGGACAATGGGACTTTTGAGACGCAGCTTTGAATCGTGCGACTCGTTGCATAATTGGTGGTTTTGTTCGAGAATGTATGACGGAAATTCTAATAAAAATTGGATTTGTTGATAAAATTCATTGTCGTAGGTCTAATACTTTTTCCCCTTTGATTCAGTATTTTTGGTGTTTGATTATCTGGCATTTTGGATAGAATTTCCGCTTTTTAGTCATTAGATCCTCGAGAGTATGTTTTTCGTCATACAATGAACGATCATCGCGTCTCATCGGACCGATACTATTTAATTAAGACTAGATATACGTATATGTGTCATTACATACTCCTCAATGGTCCCAAATTCTTATTTCATAAGAAATATCTATGTTGATAAAAATCTTTAAACTATGAATATTTAATTTGAGTTTAGTGTGTCTGTTTCATAAAATTTCACAGGATTGGCACATTTTTTAATTGATTTGAGTTGGACTCTATCCATCTGCGTTTTTGTTCTTCCTTGATTTGTTTAGGCAATCGACAATGTTTACTCGTGTTTTTATTTGTGAGGTTTAATGAATTTTGAAAAATCGACTCAGCCTGGTATACTCGGGATAGTACGCGGTACGTTTATGTTTCTACTTTCGTGAATGGCTCGAGCGTCAAGAATGTTTGTGGGCACGAGATCGCGTGTTAAGACAGCAGCACAACGAGAGCATTGAGTGTGAGTATGGAAAAGTAAATGAACCTTTGATTCTCCTTTCGATGGCCGTTTCTAATTCAGCCTCCTTCCTTTGGGCCTCGAGACTTGGTTTCGGCGCTCCCGGAAATGTCACCAAAATTATGCTCATATTGTCTCGGCTACCCTGTAACGATGCAAACGTAACGAAGGCCATTAATGAATTTGTTATTTTGAATGAATTGAGATGAAAATTATTGTTTAATTTGGATTATTGGCATGAGGTTATTGGCGGGGGAAGGGAAAGAATGATAAATATTGAAATTGGTGATAAATGGAATGGTCACCTTGTAGAGACACGTGTCGACGACTTGATTGGTAACTGCTTCTAAATCATCGGTGAGCAAGAGCCTGGAGTGTATAAAATCGCATAGATCCTCGTTGGTCATGACGTCCCATATGCCGTCACATGCGAGAACGAGAAATTCATCGTTATCGTTTCTATCGCGAACGAATATTTCAGGTTCCGGGGAAACAAGCTGTTCGCAGGGTCCTCGTCCTTCGACGTTTTTGTACTCGTAATCACCGAGTGCTCGGGATACAGCCAACGAGCCATTGACGCGTTGTACCATAACGCTCCCACCGGCTCTTAGAATTCTCTCTTTTTCCGCAGGTACGACAGGTTTGTGATCCCTCGTGGAAAATATCGGTGTACCGGAGTTGCAGAGGACCGCCCTGGAGTCACCACAATTAGCGATATATATGTTTCTCGGTGATATAAAAGCGCAAACGGCGGTAGAGCCAGATTTGTCAGTGCCAGCGGTCATTTCCGGCAAATCTCTCATCTCATCGTCGAGACGCAAAAAACCCGTGTGTATCCCTTTTATAACGTCCATTTTGAATTCTTCCGTTTGCATTATACACTCGAGCAGATGTTCCGAACTGTGAGCCGACACCAATGCACCTGCGTGTCCATCGAACACTGCGAAATAACTCCAATCTATCAATTCACCGTTTAAACAAGGAATCACCCGATGCGCATCTTCCATCTCGAACCGCCAGCCCTGCATACTCGCAACCCCGTAACGTAAATTGTTTCCAGCTCCATGCTCGTTGTACTTTTCTGTATTCGGCGTATCCAAAAGTGCCCCCATAGTATCCCCCCTTTCCACACTATATTTATACTTTTTTCCCTCTTTCTTTCTTCCTCTCTTTCTTCCTCCCTTCCTTCCTGCCTTCCTTCGACGCTTTCTCACGATATGATCCGTTCTTCTTCTATTTGATCAGCATCTTCCAACGTCTAGCTTCAATGATATTTTCACTCTCTTCTTATCTGTACAATCCGCCCAACAACAAACAAAAATTCCATTAAAGTAATCCTCTCCTTGCGTTTCCAGTCTGCCTCAATTTCCCCATCATACGCATCGTCAAAACAAAAATCAATCGACCGTTTTCCCAAAACACAAAAAGACAAAAATAAACATTCCAATTTTTACCTTGCACATTATTTCATCAAATACTTTTCTTATCGTTTACGATCTGCTTACAGTTCAAGTTTATATACAAAATGTTGTAAAAGACAACTGCGTTTACACGTAAACACTCGTTACGTGTGTATGCGTATAGTTACGTCTCAGACAATGTCAACAGAACGCGTTATTTCTATTCCATCTTGTTTTTGTCATTTGTTTACACATTAGCAGGTGAGAAATATTTCAAGATATTCAAATATTGTTATTATTATTATTCTTGAAAATAATTAGTTACACAATGACAATCTTGACTTTAGAGATGGTCGTTCTATTTGTTATGACGTTTGATCAGAAACTCGACAACTTCTCAGCCTCTGATTATCAGTCATTTTCGAGCGTTTGTTAACCGTTGGAACGAAAATGAAAACTTGGGAGCTTTTTATTATTCGGATGTCAAAGGAAATACTATTTGCGTCGTGTTAGTGACGACACGCTGTGACGGGAGATGTCCGACAACGATAATCATTGAAAATAGCGCATAATCGAGTTTTTTCTTGAACTCTCGTACATTGAGAAAGTCGGAGGATTTGCATTTTATTTAATCAAAGTTCGAGCCATAGTTGGAGAAAAAATACGCAGCGGCCCTTCTCGACTCGCTGGATCTTTTATAGAATTTGTTAAATATAACAATATTGAAAGTTTGGATCGAGTTCGGAGAGAGGGCGAAGAACGAAAAGGTAAACAAACGTTTGGTAACGTGTTAAGAGGATAATAAAATGAGGAAAAATTGGTAAACTCGAAAATGATGGAACGAGATGTGGAAAAGTTGGTAGCAGGTCCGTGATATAATAATAGCAGAGCGAAAACACGCTTGAAGGAAAAAAGGCGAGAGTCGATGCTCGCGGATTTACGAAGATTTCGTAATGAGAAAACGAAATGGGGGAAAAAAAGACGGGGGGCACGATACGGTATTACAAACACATCGTAAATGCCAGAGGACGGAGAGCCCGAGAAAAAGAGAGAGAGATATGGAATTATAGTTGGCAAACGAGAGGCAAACGTTGCCCTCTTGAAACGATATTACGATGTAATTTACCGGTTATAATCGCGGGAATGGAATATTGCGTTTGCGAATGGTCAAAGTATCTGGAAGACCCACATGATGAACGAGAAACCACGAGATAAGAATCACTGGAGAAATTTTAGGGGTACAAACGTTGAATATAAACTGTATTTGGATAGGCAAACGATGGAGAAAAAAAAAGCGAAAAAAAAAATGTTTGCCTCGACTAAAATTAGTATCGTGTATGTGGCTTCGCCGAGAGCGATTTTCCGTGTAACGACAGGAATCATAATTCGACGGTAGGAAAAAAACTTACGTGTGACAAGCGTTCCCGATTATCATTATTACTCCGTACGTGCGTTATATTGAACGTTTGAGTCATATGAGAGTGCTAATCGACTCGTCTCATGTTTTTGTCAAGGCACACGAATATCACCGTCACCATGTCGTCGCGCTCTCTTGCTTTCTTTCTCTCTCTCTCTCTCCTCTCCCTTTCTCTCTCGCACTCTGTAGTTTTCTTTTTCTGCCCAGGGCCCCGCTCTTCAACGCGCACACACAGAGGAGGGAAACAACGAAATCGACTCGCATGAATGGCGGACGCGCACACTGGGTTTTACCTTATTGCGCTTGCGCAAATGCTATTAATAGATCTTTCGCGTGTCGTCACTTTTGACCAATCCGCGTTGCTTTCCTTCCGTTCGTACTGGCTTGTAACGCCAAGTCAACACGATACATTCCTTTCGTTTATTTCAATTACTTTGTATCTTTATAACGCTCATTGATTGCGTTACCCGAGCCGGATTCTCTGGTGAGAAATCAACACAATTATTGAATTCGTATATGTTTTTTTTTCCCATAAGCCAGAACACCTCGACCGCTTCGCTATTTTACTTCTATCGTTCCCGCCATTTTGTTTCCCAGCGTGAGAAATCAATTTTTCGTTTTCCCGCCAAAATAGCAGTGAAAACTCGGACGTGTGATGTTGCACAATAATTATAAGAAATCGAAAATTTCCCGAGTGATAACTATTCTTTCTTGCATTTGTTACAAGTCGATATTATATTGACGTTTACCATTTTTTTGCGTTGGAGTTTTGGTCCAGGCTTCCGGTCACTACCGGAAGTAATGCTTCGAGTGCGATCGGGAGACGCGCGCGCACCGTTCAATCCTTGAATGAAAATCAGTGCATTCATATACGTGCACTGGAACAAATACTATAGCGCATGCGTAACGAGTATTGCAAATTACATAAATTCCGCAACGTATGCCAGAAATGTGAGACAGCCTCGCTGCAGGGTGGGCAAGGCGGAAATCGTTTTCGCGGGCTTTTTTTATATGGTTGGAAATAATTTTCATTCAGCGACGCACAGTTTTATTTCAAAGCATGATAAATATATTTCATTGATTAAATTAAAAATATTCGGTATTTAAATAACATCATTAGCTTTTAACGGGGTGCGTTCCTTCTTAGAGCCTGCAAAGATCGTGCGAATTTGTCCGCCGCTTCTGAGTAGTTTTAATTTCCTATTACACATTGTTTGCGAGTACAAAACCGAGATCTCGTGGCTCCATGAATTGTTTCACTATGTCGTCGGTTATTTTGCTTCTTGCTACTTGATGCTCAGATACTATTTTTTGTATTACATCGATCAGCTCTTTCTTCAATTCTCCTGTTAGAATTTCTCCGCTCGTGTAGCCCTGGAACAACGAAAAAAACGAATATTAATTTATTTTTTAAACAAACCCCAATAATTACGTGATTGGACATTATAGACATTGAAATTTGGCTCGGAAATACTTTCAAAAGAGAAAATTATATTAAAAAAAACAAAAAAGAAACAAATGTCCATATTTTTTTAGAAACGAATGTTCTAAGAAAATGTGCATTTTTTTGGGAAAAAGCCGACGTTGAAATTTAGTAAATATTTCGATCCCGAAAGTGTCTAAAAGGTTGGATATTTGGCTCGGGCAACCTTCAATATCGTATCGTCATGTTATCGCAAATAAAAAACGATTGAGAATACGAGCAAGAGTTTGAAAGTGGCCCCCAGTTTACCTTTTCGAGTTTTTGGAGTTTATCATCATCTTCGAGGAAGAATCTAAGCCACTGATAGGAAATATCGATTTCGCAATTGCCGCCAAATTGTCTGTGTTCCTCGACGGTAGCGCGACCGCCGGAAAAAGCGTGTTTGTTAACTTTGTTTTTTATTTGTTTGGGAGTATCGGTGAGGAAAATAGCCGAATTGAGATCACTCGCTGACATTTTCGTTTTGGATCCTTGGAGAGCCGGAAAGAACGAAGAATGTAAAAGAGCAGGTTTGGGATATCCCAGTTTTGGAGCTACGTCTCGGGTCATTCTGAAGTAAGGATCTTGATCAATACCGCAAGGAATGAGACAGGGAACTTTGGCTTTGCCAAAGATGAAAGGAAAAGTGCTGCAGATAGCAGGTGCGGCTTGTGTCGGAGGAAAACTGATTTTTGCAATAGGATCGCTGTCGCCAAACCCAAAAATCCCCTTGGCTTGATTGAAAGTCACAGATCTTTGTATCCTTATCATGTTCTGATAGAAAGCTGGATTGTTTCCAATGTGCTCGAGATTCGAGAATATTAAAGTTTTTTTCAAATTGAAACCACACGCGATAATGTCTTTGGCGTTGGTGTAAGAGAGCTGAATGGCGTCTTCCATTTTTAGATTTTTCCATATGAATTTCTCATCGTCGGTCAGTTGGATCACCAGCGGAACATCGAAAACATCTTGTAACCATTTGCAAAAGACAAATGGAATGAGATGGCCCAAGTGCATAGAGTCCGAACTTGGTCCTCTTCCCGTATACAGATAGAACGGTTTTCCTTGTTCGTAAAGATTCAGAACGGTGTGCATGTCGCGATGAGAAAAAAATATTCCCCGTCTGAGAAAATGATGAGGCTCTCTTCCTGTTATTTTGGTGAAACGTTCCAAAAGCTCATCGTCGATTTTGGAACTACCAAAACGTTCTGGAAGAATTAAATTCATTTTGAATAACGCACACTGCACAGATTTTCCATGAACTTATTTATCTTTTATTTTTATTGTTATTATTATTTTTTCGGAATTTTTCTATCCTCAGCAGCAGTTACTCGGAGCACAAGGAATTTTTGTTGGGTTCTTAAGTTTTTTTGACGATTTTTTTTTCTTATTCAAAGTCTCGTATTTCAAGAACTACGAGAAATTTCATCGATTATTTTTTATTACATCGGAACAATATTGTTCAATTTTTCGATAAAGAAAAGGGCTTGCGAAAATATTGACTCATTGCAGAGATAAACGAAATGAGAGTTGCACGTGTCATACAGACCCAGTATGCTGTTTTGTACCCGTTCCATACGTCAAGGCTTGAACCGGCAATTAAGCGAGATGTGCTCATTTTTAAATATTATTTTTTTGATCAAGTTGTGTCGGGAGTATTTACTTACGTATTAATTTATCACAATCGATTCCACTATCATTTTTGCTCTCTACTGTCCAAGGCGTGACTATGTCGTCCTCGCCACCGGTAACCGTTAAATTATCGATACTTGGAGTCAGTTCGCCCGACATGTTTCAACGATTATTGGCTTTTTAAATACTGATAATCACAGTTCAACAATACTTTATTTGTAAAATTATAAAACGATATGTCATGAGGAGCAACATTCACGTTTTTATGTCACGGGTAACATTTGCGGCAGGTGTACTGCAGTATATGATGAAACAACAGGAAAACGAAGCGCAAACGTGCCGAACCGTCATCTCATTTCCTCTCCCTTCGCACATATGCTATTATTATTCTACCCCTCTTTCTCTTTTCGTTTTTCTCTTGCTGATATCTGTAAATACTACACGGGTTGCATGTTTTGCAGTCACGTCGGCAGGGGCACTGTCGTGGTCGATACCTAGGGGAAGGGAAACCATGCAAGCGCGATACGATCAATCACTGAAATCGCGATAATACTTTTTTATTCGTTTTCTTTTCACAATAACATTTCCCTAAACAATACCAACGTTTTGAAAAACAAAATTCTTTGAAGAATAATTACGAACTGTGGGGGTCTCCTGGCGGTGGGCATCGAAAGTCATATGGTTTCAAGGCTATACAGATGGAGCCACAACTCAATTTTTCGACCGAGGAGACAACTCATAGCCTCCAAGCACTCACGGGTTTATTACTCCTCCGCGAGTAATCGCGTCCTTGCGAGTAAATATTGGTCCCGTGTATCATTTGTACACCTATTCTGTTTACTCTTCGGTTTTTCTAACAATAAATTTATCTGTGCGTGAATAAATATAAACTTTTCAATAAACAAAAAAAATACAAATTAGAGAAACATGGGTGTACCAGCCTTCTTTCGATGGCTTAGCCGAAAATATCCTTCGGTTATCGTCGAATGTATTGAACAAAAAGTAAGTGTTTCAGTTTATACTTCTCTTTTACCGATTTTCAGCGACTTTAGTGACATTAATTACACTATATTCTCTAGTTGAGCTATTCTATTTCCCACATTCTCCATAGTTTTATTAATCCGGCAATTTAAAGAGGCAGCGAGTACAAAATTGAGGTTATGTTTTGCCTCGATGTGTCGATTGAAGATTAAGTTAATAATCCGGCTCTATAAATATGCAGCAAAAGATTCTTTCTCATATTCCGACGAACGTACCAATGAAATAAAAATTGCTTTCATTCCTAAAAGTTATTAAAAATCTGCCCAAAATATAAAACAGCAATGCTCACAATTTTCGAAAACTACGAGAAGTGACAGAGATATATTTGATTAGTAAATCCCAATTTTTGAGTCCACCATTGATTTTGAAAATTCTTTGCATCCAGAAAACATCAACGGACGGAGTTCCCGTGCCAATTAATTCCGCAGATCCGAATCCAAACGGGGTGGAATTTGATAATTTGTATCTAGATATGAATGGCATAATACATCCTTGTACGCATCCTGAAGACAAGTAAGAAAAATTCTTTATCTATGGGATGAGACTTTTGTTCCATCGTTTGCTTATCGTTTACTTATCTTTTATTATTAATTTATTAATTAGTATTACTAATTATGGTCAAAGAGAAAGACTGGCGACGAGACGATGACAATGTTAACTAAATCTTTTATTTATAAGAATATTCCTGATTGAGAGCACAGAGACTCCTAAACTTTCGTAAGAGACTATTTTCAATCGTTTCTAAATTAAAAAGGAGAAAAATGGTAATCAGTCCCTTGTCCCTGTCTACTGCGTGTTTGCCGCTAAAGATACAAATTCATTGCACGTTTCATGTTGTTTGTTTTTAGGCCTGCACCAAAAAATGAAGACGAAATGATGGAAGCCATATTCGAATGTATCGACAGATTATTTTGCATCGTCAGACCAAGAAAAGTGCTTTACATGGCTATCGACGGCGTTGTAAGTACAAATTTGCTTGAAAAACTATTCTTGCAATTGAGACTGTCTCGGATTGTCATTTTTCAGTAACTAGTGTATAAATTACGATGTTGAAGTTTGAATCGTTGGAATGGAACGAAATTCTGTTTTTTTCTTGCGCATAGCTCAAGATTCTTATTCATTATGTGGTCAGGACAGTAGAACAATATTTTTTTCGAATTCAAAGACAAAATCGGTACGGGAATTTGCATGGTTTTTGAAATTAAACAATGAATCGAAAAAGTATTTCTCGCTGGGCCCATTATGATGAATCTTTTAGTTTGATAGATCGTAGCGTTATTTCGGATTCATCAATAGAGCAGAGGAAAGTAAATTTGACAACAACCATTGTGCGTGTTTCTAATGCATGGCATTTTTAGGGATGCAGAATTGAGCATTGGCTTGTTTGGCAGGTTCTAAAAATGGGAACTTGTTTTTACAGGCTCCGAGGGCCAAAATGAATCAGCAACGTTCTCGTCGATTCCGTGCATCCAAGGAAACTTGCGAGAAACTGAGCGAAATGGATCGAATACGATCGGAGTTGGCTCTGAAAGGAGCTTTTTTGCCACCGGAAAAACCCAAGGGTGAACATTTCGATAGTAATTGCATAACGCCGGTAAGTTGAAAATTAAGTTTTTCGCACGTATGGTCTCGTTATAAAAATGGAATTTTCTGGTGATGAATTGATTTTTGTCCGGCAGGGTACACCCTTCATGGCAAGACTTTCAGCTTGTTTGCATTATTACATTCACGAGCGATTAAATAACGATCCCGGCTGGAGGAACATTAAAGTAATTCTCAGTGATGCTAACGTGCCTGGAGAGGGAGAGCATAAGATCATGGATTTCATTCGCAAACAAAGAGGTCAATTTTACCGAAATTTGTTTTAATTACTTTCTTTTGATACATTTTCGTTTTACTTGGTGGAACGAAAGTTTTCGGTAAAGATGAATCAAGTATTTACAGTGATACTCAAAACTTTGGGATATTTTCTTGTTTTTGTAGCACAACCCGATCACGATCCCAACACTCAGCACGTACTTTGCGGAGCTGATGCTGATTTGATTATGTTGGGTCTAGCGACTCACGAGCCAAATTTCACGATCATTCGTGAGGAGTTTAAGCCCAACAAGCCACGTCCCTGCGACATATGTGGCCAGTTGGGCCACGAGATGAAGGACTGCACGGGTTCCGAGCCGAACCAGCAAAAGGAAGACGCTGCTTTCGGCTCCGAATGCCAATTCATATTCGTCCGTTTAAACGTTTTACGGGAATATCTCGAGCGCGAATTACAAATGCCCAATTTACCGTTCAAGTATGATTTCGAGCGTGCCATTGACGATTGGGTCTTCATGTGCTTTTTCGTGGGCAACGATTTTTTGCCACATTTACCCTCGCTCGAGATTCGCGAAGGGGCCATCGACAGACTCGTTAATCTTTATAAAAAAACTGTTTACAAAACTGGGGTATGAAGAATTAACACTTTTTCCTTTTTCGCATGGAATATGTCCAGCCTAAATAATTTTATTAAATTTGTTACAGGGCTTTTTGACGGACAGTGGCGACGTAAATCTTGACAGAGTCCAACTTATACTCTCCGACCTTGGTGACGTTGAGGACGAAATCTTCAAGAAACGACAACAGAACGAGCTCGCTTTCAAGCAACGTGAGAAAAACAAGAAACGCAGGATGGAAGCCATTAGTAATTACAAACCCAGTTGGACCCCCGTCGGCCAATTCGCCCCGACGGTAATCTTTTTATTTTTTCAAATTTCTTCCTATTTTTCGTTTCGAAAATTTAGCCAACATTTTACAAAGAGCTTCGAAATTCAACAATTCCGAATAAACGTAACGACATGTTTCTGTCTTTTTCCGAAACAGCCAGTCGGTCAAAGCAGCAAACCTGTCCAAAATGCGCGTCAGGAAGCCTACAAAATGCGAATGCAGGGCAGGGATTACAACACTAATGCAATTGACCAAGCCATGACAGGAACGAGCGCCAATAAAGCGCTGGAAAGCATGATAGAACCGGAAGTGAGTTACTGCCGATACAGACATAACAAATAACAATACTTATTTGTTCCTTCGTCGGAAAAATGTCACAATTTTTCCACAAATCCTTTTTTAAGGCTTTATGAGTTGAAAATTCGCGATGAATCAAGGTTACAGCTTATTTTTAATATCAAAGAAAAAGCAACGAATAATTTATATTTTTGGCGACACTCATCTGTGCAGAGGAAAAGTGACGATTCGTCGTTCTCGAAATTTTTGACTCCTGTAACTTTCGAAAATTGGCAGTCACGTTAATTCATTGATTTAACAATTTATTTATTTTTCTTCTTTCTCTTACAGGGCTCCGAAAAAGCTGGGAAAAAACGAAAGGCTGAAGAAGTTGAGAAAGGGGAAGAAGAGGACGATCAAGCTCACGACGAAGTTCGACTGTGGGAAGATGGCTTCAAAGATCGTTACTACGAGTCCAAATTCGATGTTGCTCCTGACAATTTTGCATTTCGGTGAGATATTGCGATTTTTGTAGAAATTAATTATGATTTACAAAAACCACAATTACAAGGTTTGGAAATGTGTTTAAAAATTAACTCGTTTGTATAAATTTCTTTAGGCGAAACTGAGCTCGGACGATAAAATGTTAAAAATCTTTTTGTTTTTTTGTTTTTTACATTTTCAGTAATAACGTTGCGCTCCAGTACGTTCGTGGACTTTGTTGGGTCTTGCGTTATTATTATCAAGGCTGTGCATCCTGGAAATGGTATTTTCCATATCACTATGCACCGTTTGCAAGTGATTTCATAAACATTGGTGGCCTCTCAACGGAGTTTGAGAAAGATACAAAACCAGTGAGTGTCGAATTACCGTCTTAGAATATTGTAATCTATTTTTTCCCCTTTAATCTTCTGAACAATTTCGTTATTTTTCTATCTTTTCAGTTCCGTCCGCTGGAACAATTGATGGGCGTTTTTCCAGCCGCTAGTAGTAGTCACGTTCCGCAGCCATGGGCATCTCTCATGAGCGATCCGGTGAGTAAACGCTTCATTAACAACATTTGCAGAACGGAATTTTCTACGATTCGTTGCTGCATTTTTCGAATAGAATTTTCAACAACGGATCATTTTTACTTTTTACCAATTTCCCAATCGTTTATTCTTACGAGAGAGCAATTGATTGAATTTTCCATATCATTGGGGTTGGTAATTCATAACATTGCAAATGTTGGTCAAATTTCTGTTCGATGCTCTTTTTCGAGAGCGACGACGAAAACTTGGTAAAAATGTAGCTGTTAATTGAAGAATTAGGCACGTCGAATGAACGGAGATAATTTTTTTCTTTACATTTAAACTTTTTTGTATGAAATTTTGTTCCGTAGAAATCGCCCATCATCGATTTTTATCCGGAAGACTTTAGGATCGATCTCAACGGAAAGAAATTCGCTTGGCAAGGTGTGGCTCTCCTGCCGTTCGTCGACGAGAAAAGACTGTTCAAAGCTTTGGAACCTTACTACGATGACCTGACGGAAGCAGAAAGTAAATATATTTTTCTTTGCTGTCAGCTTTCCAATCCAATTTCTCTTCCCTAAAACCAACTCTGCGATTTTTTCAGAAAAGCGTAACGTCCGAGGTGACGATCGGTTATACGTCAGCCTTGGAAATAGTGGTTACGATTTTCTAAAGGGACTTTACATGAACAAAATAGACATGTATTCTGAGACTGAGATATCGATCGACGGGATGCGAGGCTCTGTCTTGATTGCCGATGATTGCGTCGGTGATGGGGCGATGTTGCCTTCGCCAATCAACGGTATTCCTGTTCGCTGTAATAAGGTCTATTGGTAAGTTCAATAGAATATTTCAAAAGACCATGCAACGAATTTCAGAAAATACGAAGCTAAACCGAATTGTGAATAATCTCAAAATTCACATGAAAAATACTTCTACGAAAAGTAGATCAAATCACATAAAAAAATGAGGTTGAACTTTGCATCGTTGAAATGCAACGAAAACTCATTATTTTTTATAGCATCGCACATAATTTTCATACAGCGTTTGTCGACAATAACGGCAAAGTCTTTGCCATTCGGAAACTAAATTTACCAGAAAAAATACAACGACGCAAATTTCATTATCGTATCGAAACGATCTCGAACTTTCCATACATTTTTTGTTCACAATAATAGGTCGAGATTTTTTTGTCTCGTACGTGAACCCCGCAGAGTCGACGAGCGTAAAAAAAATTTGAAAAATTGGAATTCTTAAAAAATCAAATAAAAAATCACAATGAAATGATTAAAATACTAGAAATTAAGAGAACTACGGAAACGAATGGACGATTTGAAGTTCTCGTTCAAACCTACAAAACGTATTACAACTACATTTTCGAAGAATTATTTGATGGTAAAATTAAAGTCGCGACTTTTTATGACACTTTATTACATTCTTATATAATTTTTTTTTTATAATAATGCTTAAAAAAAAATATGGTCCCGTTTTTCGCAAAAGGACCACTTGTAAATATTTACCAATTTTTCTTCTATTTTTTGGTCGATTATAGAAAACAATCTGTTTGCGACAGGCAACAGAGATTTTTTTGAGTCTCGAGCGAGATTTCCTAGAGATCGTTCGAACAGATTTTGGAAAAATGTTGTTTAAAGTTTTGAGTTTTATCGACGATTTAATGACATTTGAGCCTTTAGTTTGTGGGAAAATTTGATTTTTTCTACAGCTTTCGAAAATTGCAGTTTATGGTTTATGGGAGGAAGAAAAAAAATTAACGTTGTATACGAACCTCCACCTGGCTCTATGATGTGTACCGAAAAATGATTTTTCAACAGCTTACGATACCGGGATCCCAAGTACAGTGGAGACTTTGTATTTCCTGCGAAAAGATTAAAGGGCGTACGGGAGCCACCGAAAGTTCTCAAGCCTCAGGACTTTGAGCAAATGAATCGTAACAACGGCAATCAATGGAGACCGCAAACTGGATTTACACCCTCGAACAAAATAGCGTCGCTCGGTGATGCTGGACATCGTATGCTCGGGTAAAATGACCTTTTATTTCATCTTTTTTTTCTTCTTATACGAAGTGAACGTAATTGGGATCGTTGTTCATCAAAATCATGCAAATTACAGGCACCACACCAATACGAACAGAATCCTGCAGCCTTATTCCCACGTGCCACCGCCTCAGTCGACGTATCCGCAACAAGTTCAGTCTCGGGGTGAGTGTTTTTACGGTTCAAAGTTTTTGCACATGTAAAAAATCGAGACTGTTCGGTTTTTCTTCATTAGTTAGGCGTTGGGAGAAGGTTTTCGTCTTTTTCGACATATATTTCATTCTTCACTTGGCAGAGTAGCTTTTTCCTCATTCCCTCGATCATGTGTGGAGCGAGATTTGAGTAACAAACCGAAATTTCTCTCAATTAGTTTTCCTCCTAGAAAAATAGAGGGAAAAGGCTTTTCATAGCGAAAGTCTTTGGTTTTAATAAAATGGATATAAATGAGGTCGACCGGTTCATTCGACACGATGGTTTATCGATTAACGAATGGTGAGTCTTGCGAGACGAGTGGCAACTTTGCTAGTCCGGTGTTTGCGCATACATATTTGCGAGGGTGAAGAGAGTTCGGAATCGAAACGATCGAGGGAGAGATGGAGAGAGGAAGAGGGAGAAGAGATCGCCAACGGAACGGGAGCGTGAGAGAGAGAGAGAAGAGAGAAAAAAGGGAGAAATTCATGCAACCCCATAAATCCGTTCGTCAGTCAGTCAGTCAGTCAGTCAGTCAATCGCTTTCTCTCTCTTTGGAGAGCCTTTTTGCGGGACTACATCGTTTCTCCTTTATGGCTCGATCGTTGGTGGGGATCAGGAAAGTAAAATTAAAACGCACGCGACTTGGCATCGCGAATGGCTGGAGGTCGTGAGGATTTCGAATCGCCGGCTCCGAGTCAGACAGCATCCTAGCCCTGTCTCTAGTTTTCTATACTGCGTCTCTTTTCATTCTCATTGTTTTCATTTCCTTTCGGGAGCTTCCCGTTCTCGTAATCACTCTTGAATTGTTTTTCCTTTCGTACTGCACATTCGTTCGCTCTGCTTCGCCCCCTACCCCCGTTTATTCTCTCTCGCTGACGTTCGTCACCCCGCAAGAATCGACAAAAAAGGGTTCTCTGCGAGGGTCGCAAGGCCAGCTCTCTTCACTCCCTTTCCACTTTTCTTCCCCGTCTCATTCAACCACTTAAATTATTTATTCATTAATCAAAGATCCCGAAGATCGGGCCTATTTCCCTTTGACGTTTTTTTGAACGTTATTTTTTTATTTTTCTATTTGCACAAATATTCCCGAGTAATACCGAAGGCAAGAGAAACTCCAGGTGGTCTTCTCGACGAATCTCTTTTTCTATTTTTCCGTAAAATAAATTTTCAATGCTGCAACTATTTCGTTCTGTGTCTCTGTCGTTTGGAACGGTTCGAGTAATTTCGAAGACTAATTCGTATTTTTACGATTTCAATGAATCGCTCTCTATTTTGCTCCATTGCTTGAGCCGAGCGTTGACACGGTGACAAATATATTTCATTCATAAATCGTTTTTCTATTCGAACGAAAAAGCCTAGAAAAAAAATTTGTTGAGAAACTTTTGGGGAACAAAATAAACGTTTCTACAATAAAATTGCCTCGGGATAGGGATTATAATTTTTGAAAATGTCAAAAAAAATATGACATTGGTAAATTCCACGCTCGTCAGACGCAAACTTATCGTTTTTAATATTCTCTCAGGCTTTTTTTTTTTTTTTGCAAAATTGAAACGACGGAATCCCTAATTTGCTGGTTTTTCTAAATTCTTCGCCAAGTCGTAGAACAATGCGAAAATTCGAGGCTGTTGGATGAAACGAAATTTCGCAAATTTCGAAATAAATTGCATATCAAATTTTCTGCGGCGTACGGAGCATCCGGAGGATGGAACTTTGGAAATGTTGCTCCTACGCATTCCGGTTTGTTTGCTCGTATATCGTTGCGAAGGAGAAATGATGGAGAAGAATAGAAATTATTGAAATTTTGACGCGGACAGAAGTAAATAAAAGAGAAATAATTTCTGCGTGCCATCCAGGACTGGAAATAATAAAAAGGATCGAGAGCAAGAGGGCAGGGCGTATAACTGTGCGTACGAGGCCAAAAGGAATAGAACGAGGGAAGGTGAGCTGTGTATAGAGTCATATTGATGGGGTGGTTACCCGGGGACCGAGGATTTCCTTTGGATTAGCTACGAGGGTAGTTCGTCACGTTGCGCGTGACTCCGGCCGTTTCGTTGTTTGACACGTCGAACGAACGAGAGAGAAAGAGAAAGAGAGAGAGACAGACAGACAGAGAGAGAGAGAGAGAGAGAGCGAGAGAGAGAGAGAGAGAGAGGAACGGTTTCCCCGGGCTCCGACAACCGTACGTTTTGCCCAATTATAAAACAAACTCGGTGCACGCCGTAATTATCCAATTAGTGTGGATGTGCTCCGTTCGACGAGCGAAGCCTCCCACGCCCCGTCGACTCGACTCGACTCCATATAAATATATACGTATATACATATTTATGGATATGTATTCATGTATATATGTATTTTGTGCCCGTAACCCTCGAAACGTCGCGACGTCATGCGAAAACAAACCAGGAGAATTCGTTCTTCTCCACGTCAACAGCAAATTGGAATCAAATTGATCGTTCCTGTCTTTTTCAAAAGAGGGATCGCCGTCTTTCGAACCCTCTGCGTATGGCGATAATGGAGAAGAATTTTTCTTCCTTTTTCGCCTTTAGTCACCAATGATGATAAGATCGTCACTTTTTCGCTATTTGAATAATCAACGTTTGTTCTTTTTTCCAGTTCTCATTTCGGCAGCTTGCGCAGTCTAAACTGTAAATCTGAGAAAATCTTACATCGCGAGAATATTTTTTTCTTTTTTTTTTTTTAGAGATTTTGTTGTTTTTATTCAACGAAAATTAATTTTAGAAAACTTGTGTGTTGAAATCGCTGATCCAACGGATTTCGAGATTTCGATGACACGAGGTCTCCCACAGTGGAATCTGCCGTGATGCTCGTGATGGAGCCCGACAGCGTATTCATAAAAACGAAACGTTACTCTCGTCCGGCCGCATATTTGGAGCGAGTCTGCCAGCGGATTGCAATTGTTTCGACGCGTTCGCAGGGCGTGTGTGATTGATATATCGCGGGGAGTTAAATGTCAAGCACAGAAAGGTCAGTCCGTGGTTTTGGGAGCCCCGCTCTCCAACGAGGGCTCGAAATCGCGTATTACGATCGAAAACGAGAGATAGAGAGTTGACCGAAACTCTGCGCAACAGAATCGCTCGGGACCTAGTAGCAGTTTCGTTTTTATCGTCACTCGAGTTTCTTCGATAAAACAGTTTAATGGATGAGCTGGCGGGAGATGACAGCGTCTGGAGAATATGGCACTTTGTTCATAAGAAAATAACAAAAAAAAATCGAAAAATAGCAACGACGAAAACGACTATACGTTTTCTGCACTTTGGGCCAAAAATTTGTCGTCGAATTTCTCGATCTAATTACTTTCGAAAACTATTTTCAAATTCCAAATACAATCCACATTTTCCGTTATTTCATTGTTGAAAAAAAGAGAATAAAAAAGTATAATTCTTTATTCGTTTTTATGATTTATAGAGAATACAGAAAAGATTAATCGACGAAGAAATTTTTGGACGAATACGAAATTGGATCGAAGAGATTTAATTATCTAAGTTTTTTTCGAATATACTGTTTTTCAGCGATTCTATGATGAGCGAAAATCATTTGTTAAATCTCTGAGACAGAAACGACGATGGATTAAAAAAAAAAAATACGTAAATTGTTGATTTAAAATGAAAGCTTTTCTCGTCCGTTCATCGTGACGAGAAAACGTCAGAGGAACTTGAGATGAGAACTGAAAGAACAGGCACAGAGTGAGAGAGAGAGAGAGAGAGAAGAGAAATTATTAGTAAAAGCATCGATGAAATTCCATTGGTAGATTCAGCCACATTCGTCTTAGTAATATCCATCGGGATGACAGGTGGAGACCCTTGTTAGACAAATTATACTTGGTTCTCTCGGCTCCCCACGTTGATGGCAACGTGGCCCATTATATCTGTATAAATAAGTTTGTGTGTGTGTGTGTGTGTATAGTGTACGCGTTTATGGGTCTTTTTGAAAGTGAATGTGTGCAGGAAGAGCGACATGGAGAATAGGAGGAAGGAGGAACGAGGAACGAAGCAGTATAAGCGCTTCTCTACGACAGCAGCGAGCTCCGAGGCTCGTTCGGGCCGAGCTTCGAGTGGAGTGCAAACACTCAAGACTCCTGGCACGAGGGGGGTTTGTACCAGGCGAAAGACGAGACTTTGGTGCCTATCGTGTGCTCTGCTCGAGCTACCGATGCGTGCGGTAGCTCTTGGCTCGGGCAAACTGTCAGAGACCCTCCGGTCATGTTCCTCTCGGACTCGTCTCCCAATACGAAACTAAATTCAATCCTTATACGTATATGAATATATATACGCACAAGGATTCCATGGAAATAGTATTTACTGATAAAGTAAAGCTGTTCGGCCTTCCGGCATTATATTAAATGGAATTCGTATACCTTGTTGACATTGTTATTCAGGATGAAATTATTATAATCATCCTCACCTTAGTAATACAGTAGTTTTTTTCCAAAATCTTTTCACGTCTTAAGCACCCATGTTACGTACTGTTGATTCGTGACATAACCAAATACCCCACAATCATCGACGTTAGAATTGAAATGAGCTCACTCTCCACGTCCAACTGCAAACAAACTTTCGTGTCCTGGAATTTTCAAAAAATATTATAACGACTACGTTTTATATGTTTGAGGAAACCCAACCCACGGTAAACTCTCGTACCCTTCGCGACAAGTCTCCGAGGCTCAGGATGTAATTTATCAAACGGTCGCTTGAATGAGGAAACAAAGATCTGTCTATTTTTTCTGTTCGTGAGAATCAAGTTCGATTATGATTTCAAAAATCACGAAAAAACAAAAAATACTTCGTCAGATAATGAATTAAAAATAAAAACTCGTCATTGGAAATCAAGTCTTTGTGGGAAAACGTATAGAAAAATAAAAATGCTGACGAAATATTGAAATGTTGAGATTTATGGAATTTTATTATCGTACGTTTTTGAGGGATGAACTTTAAGTTGTCTAATAAAACACGTACGTGGTGACTTGTCTCACGTTGTACAGAGCAATCTCGTAGTCTTTCGAGCACTAGTGTCACAAACGTTTCACACAGTACGAGACCGGTTGCACTTGATGTTGCACAAGAGCGTATACGGAGTATGTAGTGTGCATGTATTATTTTTTGCTTTTTTTTTCGTTCCCGTTTTTTTTTTCACGTTTTTCCGTCAAGAGGAGGGAAAATCGATGCCTTGACGAGGGCGAAGAGGGGTCGTACGTGTCCGTGTACCCCTTAACCGGCAGGGCGCGTCCTCGCTAATGAGGCACGGTGTAATTAGTGAGACTGTCTCGTGCCTCTGGCTCGAGTTGCTTCCACCAAAGAGAAGGTCTTTTGCTCTTCTCGCTCGCTCTCTCTTTCGGTTTTCTTGCGGGAGCGCGAATCCTTCACTCCGCCCTTTCCGTCCTTCAAAATTACACTCTGGTTACATATCTCATGGACCAACGTCTCGCCCAGTGATCTTCACTTTTCTACACCGATCTTCGTGTGGAAAATTTGTTGGATCATGTAAATTTGCATAATGACACGAAAAATGACAACAGGTTCCCTTTCGCTTGAGAAACTCGAAGTCTTTGTCAAAAATGTTGTCAAAGTTATGGATGTTTTGATCTTTTAAGGTAGTACTGTCGGTTTTAGAATTACTATTCAGAATTCAATAAAATTTGGTACATTAGTAGATTACGATGAGAAAAAGATCGAGTCAAATTTTTGAGAGACCCAGAAAGAATTATTTGCATTGCTGATTTCATACATCCAACATTAAGTTTTTTGTTTTTCATTTTGCTAATCAACAAATATCCGACAAACGTTTTAATTACGAAATTTGTAACCGACTAACGAATGCGCTTCGATTGAGATCGGAAAAAGCGAAAGATCTTGTGGCTACATACGACAATATGATAAGAATTTAATAAAATTTGGTGATAACATTCTTTAGCATCAAATACGATGACACAATTTTTCTCAAATTTTTCGTCTACATAATTGTCGAATAATTGGAGTTTACAATATGCAAAAAATATACCTATATATATCTGAATTCTATATGCTTATGCATGTAAACTCTAGTGTTGAATTACTCGATAACTATGTAAAAGAAAAATCTTTAAAAATTTGTATATTCGTATTTAATGTTAAAGAATATACTCACCCAATTTCATGAAATTCTAATCATTTCGAATTTTCCTATGCTTTTAATATGGCAACATTATTGTGTGTAGCGACCCTCCTTAAAAAAAAAATCGACCAACTTTCCAATAGAGAAATATCCGACAAACGTTTCAATTATAGCAAATGCCCTGCACGGGGAAAGTCCTTGTCCCGAGACTTTACCGAGTCTCTAGACCAATTTTTATGATAAATTTATGAAATTACGAATGCGATCATTTTTTTTCGTGGTCCTCTGTATAGCCTGTTGAAAATTTGATTCAATCTTTTTCTTATCATAACCTACCACTGTACCAAATTTTATTAAACTCTGAACGATAATTGTAAAACCGACAGTACTGCCTTAACAAAGTCAAATATACGTTTTTGGAAGGGGTAGGTAAATTTTTATTGACACGTTGAATGAAAACATTTTTGTTTCTTCGAAGAAAACCCGATTTTTTAAAATTTCATTCGACTGCAATATTTTGAGGACAATTAAAACATCGTTCGTCTATTCCCTATCGTCCATGGACTACTTTCGAGTTAGCCATTTCGGGTAGTCAGCTGTAGCGAACAATAGGATGCCAAAAAAAAAGCTCCATCGAGGAGCCACGATCTCCGATCGCTCTTGGAGCGTAAATTTTGACTTGTCGCCTCTCGTTCGGATCCTCAGCGTGGCTGTAGGTAAGTTGGTGCATTCGCATCGGCGAAAGAATGACGAGTGGGCGAAATGAAAGAGTGATTCCGGTACTTGGAGACAGAAGAGTCCGGTATGACTCTCGATCAGCACGAAAAAGGGGGCACAGAATTGCAGCACCCTTGCGGGAAATCCTGAGTAGTAAATACACACATGCACATTAGGGATATATCGTTGTATGTGCAGAACTAAATTCGAGGACTCCTGTATATAGAGCAAAATATTTTTTCATCTTATCAACACTTTGCAATGTATTGAAAATCTCTTAATCTTTCACCTCGTGGAGGCTTGTCTCTATGAAAATTTTCGAGAAAAATTATAGACAAGCGTCTAAAATCATTTTTTTGCGATCGTGCATATTTCGAGGCGACTGTCGAAATCACTTGAGCGATTTTTTCTTTTCATTCCGTACAAACCTTTGTACAGATTCCTTATTCGAGACAAACTTTTGAAATGATTTTTTACTTTTCCACGTGCTGCCTATGGGAAGCGATTAGAAACCTCAAATTGAACATTTTTTTTTGAATATTTTCCATTTTTCCGAGAGAGAGGGAGAGCGAGAGACAAAGAAAGAGAGAGAGAGAGAGAGGGAAGGAGGAGGAAGAGAGACGACGAGAGAAACGGTGGTCGATTCGAATGACAATGCAGGGTGGCAGCTTGGTGTCCGGGGTGCGCGTGGACACGTTGGAGTTTTCGATGAGGGCGTGATATACACGTTTATATAATACGTTGATGTCTACTGTATGGTGAATTCACGAGCGATTTAAAGTACAATGCGACTCAATGCCGAGGAAATTAGCGACGATGCTCTGTCGGTGACGCTTCTGTCATCTCACCCCACAGTATTTCTTGTCATGTACACCCTGAACCCACGTTAACAGAAGGGCGCAATGTAACCTCGCTGTACTCGCAAAATCATGCGGTTTCCATTTTTTCTTCATCGTAGTAATCAAATTATAGATACAAACAAATCAATCGTTCATGATACGATGAAAAAATAAGAATGATGATTCATTCTCCTCGCTGCATGATCGACGATTCATAACTTAGAATGAAAATCGTTCGTAGCAACCCATGAATTTTTCGTTCGATCCCTGTTCCACGTTTTTTTGTTTTTTTTTCTTTCTTCACAAATGATTTCCGCATCGTTGAACATTCATAACTTTCCCTGAACATTACAATAACGTCGTTCGACTTTTTCGATCGTTTACGAACGCAAATATCGCTTAGTATCTGGCACGAGGAAATTTGCACGCAGCTTCGAATAGATGGAATTTGGAATGTTAAAAAGAGAAGAAAATGGAAAATAAAAAGCATGAATCACAACTCGTTTAGTGATTCGCCAAGTACTCTTCGACACCGGTCAAGAGTCTTCTTTATCGCGGTGCTGTGGCCAACGCGTACCCTATAAATTTGCTCGCGCATTCATATCAACGCGAGTCTCCATGTACCGGTACATATATTTTGAGTATACTGCGCGTATCGAAACTTGATCCTCTTGCCTTTTCACATACCAACCACCAACGTATTTCGATACTTGTCTATCTTTGCTTTTAGCACTCTCGACTCTCGAGAAATATGTTCTCCATGTTCAATGCTCCCCCGTAAATACCCAGTCCAGCTAAATGATAAGTTGAGTATGTGAATTTCTTATGAATACGTACGTACGATATACCACGTGGTTGCTATATGTACCTGGACCATATACCAAATAGAGGCTTCCACGTGCAGAGACTCTAATAGCAAAAAGCGTGAGACTTGCCAGACAAAAGCTGTTTGCGTTTCAATAATTGGAGATGTCACAATTTTTCGTCTCCTATTCAAATGACATAGAAAAATGTCTACTATAACGATTTTTATAGATAATTGCTATGCATCATTTTACAGGAATTTCAATTCTCTACAAAAAATGTCTCTTGCAAAAAGCTCGAAAAGCCAACCTTTCGAGAGTTATTGACCTCCAAACCTGATTATTCAATGATACATTCACAAATGTAATTAACTCAACTGCCAGGAAAATCGATTTCACCCTCAGTATTTCTACAAACGTCCTCGGTTTTCTGGGCTCTCTCCTGAAGAAAAATATTTTTATTGAATTTTTTCATAATTCATTTTTTTGAATAATATTTCCATGGAATATTTCGTGTCCGGATAATTTTTACTCCAAGGTCTTCACGAAATTGCTTTCGTGCATCATTGAATGCTTTTTAAATGAACTGCAGATCGAAGTACCGTATAGGAAAATTGATAATTTTTTAATTGCCGCAAACAGAACGAATTTCCAGTAATTTCCGATCGAGTACTATGAATAAACGTGTGCAGTACGTATGCGAGAAGAAAAAAAAAGATATTGCTCTCAGTGGGTATGGAAAGATCGCGAGGGTGGTGGAGAGCGAATGAATGGACGTGAGCGTGAATAGCCGCCGTTTAGAGAACGAACGCAATTTATCTACCTGCACGAGCAGTATATGGCGACGACGACGTCGACGATCACGACGACCACAATCAGAACAGAGTCTTTTACTTCCACTTTTGGCCCCATGGGCTCTTTAACCACCGGTTTCCTCTTTTTTCCTCTGGTTTTGTGTTCCTCGGCTTACCTCTCTCATGTAGTAGTTTAAGCCACTCGACGTACTTGCTCATGCATGCATACACGTTTATACATATACCACGTTCATATGTTTGTCCCAGTGCGGGGATGTATGCGTAAGAGATGCTCCTTCTCTTTTCTAGGGAGCTCGTTTTCGAGTAAAAGCAAAAGAAAACGTTAGCGCGAGTCCATATTTCGTCATATTGCATACATTCCCGGGCACGAACTTTCTTTCACTCTTGCACGGTGAAATTTCAAGTGTATTAATGCGATATGAAAAAGATCGGAAGAATCGAGCGAGCGAGATTATGTGATTGACGTGCAAAAAGAGTAGCACAAAGAGACGAAATCGCTGCTAATGTTCTTTCATCGATTTATCAAGGATATCGTTGCTCGATGTGTAAATTTGTCTCCTTCACTGTTAAATTACGTGGAAAGATCGCTTAGAGCAGGACTAAAGCGAGTCCGAAAACTGTCAACGCGACTAGGAGCCCAAAATCTTGGCATTCCGTTCGCATAAAGAGTGTAAAAACTTTTCAATCGATCGAGATCATTGACCCGTGAGTTTGTAGATCGGAAATTACGATCGTTTCACTTGTATCGAGACCGGAGGGCGTGACACATGTCAAAATGTATTTCGTTGCTCTGTTGCTTGGTTTACTGGATACCAGGGCCTCGCAAATTATGGTATTAGTGCCAGCTAAACGGAGAGAGTGCTGCAGAAAAAAAGGATAAATTATGGGTTACAAGGATTTACGGTGTTACTCGCTACTCGCGATCTTTGTAGAATCACCGACTCGAAAAATATTGCGACGATGCGTGCATCGATTTTTTATCCAACGAGAACGGGAGCTCTTTGGTGCTCTCGATTTCGAGAGTGAAAAGTTTTTGTCAATGGGGAACTAAAACGTGAGAGCTTTTGAGATTGTCAAAGAATCTAAAGATATTTCTTTCCAACGACAAAAATAACGTGACCCAAAAGATTTTTATAAACTCAAATAATTCTCGCGTAATTGTTTGTCATTTTTTTATGTCGAGACAACTCGCGTGTCAAAACTTGTTAGCAGTCCTGACGCAGGATTCTAACGTGTTCCCGAAATTGGCGAGTCGTAGAGACAGCCAATTGGATCGACCCAATCGTTCCCGAGCAAAGTCGATTATGTCGATGGTTCGGCAAATTGAGTGAATCGTTATACGTTCGTGCGAAACACCGTAGGGCTGTTTTTTCTTTTTCTTTGCATCAATGTCCTGCGCATATAGATATACTCGAGCAGCCTTTGACGAATGTGTAATGGCTAATAGCAGAGTGTCGGTGAATGGGACTCGTCATTGAATTTGCGGTCGTGTATGGCTTGCAAAATTCATTACCGTTGGATGTGCGATGAGGTTGGTCATTATTCCTCTCCACATGGTTTTCGAATCGTCCTCAGGGTCTAGAACAAGGCTTATACGAAAACATGATTTTTTTTGCAATTTCGACATTAACAACTTTAGCTTTTGCATTTTTAAGGAAACTTGGCCGTTTTTTAAATAAAATTTCTTTCCTCCAACGATTCTTCGTGAAATAGAGTCGTTCACACGTTTACATATAACCGAATCGCGTCAATTAACTATGTTGGATATTGAAATTTTGATCCTATGAACAGAATGTTCGGACAAACGTGTTCGTCACCCGTTTCCGTAGAATTAATCCCACTCAAAAAAAAAAAATTGTTGTAAGCCAACAAAGTCTTTCTCTCAAAAACTAGGGAGGGGATCGAGTCGAGAATCCAACGTGAGATCAAAATTTCACTCGATTCTTACGATTAGAACAAAACCATGGAACTACTTCAAGGACCAAGGCTTTCATGTTAGAATCATTGGAATAATAGTTTTCTATAGATTTCTAATAATATTCAAACGTTACTGACGGTGCAATGCCTCAAAAAAGAATGCAACAAGCGCAAGGATACAGAAGGCATTTGTGATCGATCGAAAAGACATTGGCAAATGATCCGTGTATCCTCGAACCTTAAACAAGTTATTTTTGTGGATCATGAAGAACGCTTGCGACTCTCGTAACCGTTGACGTCAAGACCCTACGCACAAAAAGAAATTGTTTTTTGTCTGTTGTTTGGTGCATCGATGCACCTGTGCGTTTAGCAGCTAATTTCGCTGTATTCTTCGGCCACTCGTCCGGTCTAGATAAAAGAAAAATCCTCGGCTCACTCTGGCGTGCATCCGGATGTTCGGGAACTAAAAAGGTATACCCACTCCCTGCGTTTCAATGCACGAGCAAAATAATTCTGCCAGGGTATTTTTTTCAGAAATAACAATTGTTACTCGAAGGTTAGAAGAAGAAAAACTTCATCAACCGACAATTAACCATAATAATTAAATAATAGGATTGTTTTTTTATAATCATTTGCTCCACGAAAATATATCCTCGAAGGGATTTTCGAACCAGTATGTTTCCAGTAAAATGATTTTGAAAACAATGCATTAGTTTAGTTAGTCGATGATATTTAAATTTTTTATCAACGCTGTCAATGGACTCTTGCGTGGAAATATTATAAAGTGAGAAAACGTGGTTAGCTATATTAGAGAAAAAGCCGATAACTCGATGGAAAAGTTGTGTAGAGCCTGGGGCGAGGGAAATAATACGAAAAAGTAGATAAACGTGTAAACAGGTGTATATAAATGTGTCGCATTGAGATGTCTGCCAAGCAATATAGAGAATATCTAACAAATGGGACATGGCCATTAGGAATCTTTATACCAAAGTCATTTAAGTGCAGTTTCCGAGTCTCTTGATGCTTGAGAAGAATCATTTTCATCTTTACGTCGAGGCGCGACGATGAGCATCTTGATGACAAAAAAAATGTGACACTCGGGCTTGTCATTAAGTCCACACACGGTTGGTACTCCTCAAACTTTTCGCTAGCTTACTATTAGGCACACTTACACACTTGTGTCGTTTTGTAGTGTCCACACAGTCTCGTATACGTGAAAGGAAAATACAGAAGCGAGAAAACTTGGTAAGATAAAAAGTATCTCTCGTGTTCGTACTCTTGGCTCTTTTTTTCCATCCCCTTTTCAATTCTCAGCCACTTCTTTCCATTCGACCTACCTGACTGTCATCCTTTCTCATTCACTCGAAGCTTTTTTCTTCTCGTACTTCTTCTTCTTCTTCTCGTTCTCTTTCTCTTGACCTTTCTCTACTTCTTCGTCTTCTTTCGACGATATTTCATACCAATTAACCTTGAAGTTGTGCCCCACCCCGAGTTAAGGACTCTTGGGGTGCTGACACACTAAAAGAGAAAACGAGAAAGAAAGATAAAGAGAAAGGTTTGCCCGGGGGATATACTCGGCTCGCTCACATAATGAGCGCTGTCGAATGAAATTAATTCACAACAAGATCCCTGATTCTTTTTGTCATTAGTATGCAAATGTGCGACCGCATGTGCCCGCGTGTGCGCACGATCTCGCAAGAGTTTAAACGATAAAAAGACAGGCCCAAAATGTCTTTTGAGTCCCTTCCGATGACGGACGGAAATATAACGTTGAAGCTTGCGGTAAAAAACGATAAGACACGAAATAAAGTAGTTTAGCAAAAAATAAGAGGATTCTTTTCACGTAACAATCAGAACATGAAAATTATTTTTTGAAAATGTCAATGACAAAAAAAAAAGATTTCATGTATAAATAATTACGAAGATTGGAAGAGTCACGATGTAGAATAAATTTTGTTTATTATTGGAATCGTCTGAAGGAGATGAAAGATCGAAATAGAATTGGAAACTCGATTTAATGATGGAAAAATGGTTCGCACGATCGAGGTAGGATGAATGGAGTGGATTTACGATTTAGGGTTCACAGTCCGGGGTGTTTATTCGCGCTTGAGCACCCACAGGAAGAAAGGGGGCTTGGTATACACAGAGAGAATGGTACTTGTCAGTGCGACGTGGGGTACGCGTTCGCCGCGGGTCCATCACATGCGTTCGGTTCATCACTACATATATAAAATGCTTTCGCTCACGTAATGGTAATATCAAAACCACATAAAAGCTGAAATCCGACAGATTGAAGAATCCCCGAACAAATAAGGAGCAGGCGCAATGTACGAGTGCTGGTGCCCAAGATAAAAAGGGAAGGAAATAGAAGATGTTCGTTTTCGACATATAGGCACGATGGGGGTGCGCGCGGTTTTCCACCTCATTTCCACGTCGAGTGAGGGAACCCGATTGTGGTAGAGAGTCTTCTTGCGGCTATTGTGCCCTTTGGTGTATACCGTCCACCGTCATATACAGATAAAAAAATTCGTTCAATCGAATTTTCCACGACATTCTCTCCTTTTACACAAAATAAAATACACATCGTCTGGTACATTACTGCCTTTACAATCTTGTCAAAAAACCAAAAAAGAATCTACTAAATCTTCCAAAATTTCACTCAATTCACCAAGCGAGGAATCTTCTTTTCTTCCCAGACATTTTATATATTCGCTGCAGTGACATTCAATCGAATAATCGCAAACTGCGATGACTTTTTCATTTTCGAATTTTATTTAATCGGCAACTTTGTAGCGAAAAATACGAAGAAGAAAGTGGGCCGAAGGCTCGAGAGCACCAAATGACGAGAACACGCGAATAATTCTGCTTCCTCATAGAGGGAGCTATGTGACCGGTGAAATTTTTTTTTCAATGTCCCAAAACATCGTCAAATCATATGTAGAAAAAATGTCCGGATGTGTGTGCGTGTGTGTGTGTGTGTGTTATGACACTGTTAAATTGAAACCTTCATAACTCGAGAACGGTTTGAGCTACAGGGCTCCCGTTTTGCACAGATGTTAATCTATACAAGCACCTCATTCTCCAGGAATTTTGTTGGAATTGCTATAAAAATACGAATTCAGCGGCATTTTGAAATTTTCAAACAAGGGTGTCGACGCTTTAACTTCTGCAAATTTTTAGATTTATTACTAATTTTTTTATTATAAATAGAGTATCGCATGAATTTGGTGAGTATCGGTTGAACGGTTTAAATTTTATGATTTTTCCAACTTTGCGAAAATCTGAGTTTTTTGAAAAATCGTTCAACCGCTGTAATTCCTGCAAATTTTATAATATATTGAGTATAAGTCTGTACTCGCTTTTTTTTTCTTCTGATACTTCACGAGGCTGTGAATTAGAAATACGAGAAACTCAATAAACGCGTGGAAGAGGAGGCAATAAAAGCGGGTGTAAATGGTATATTATGACAGGAAGTAAATCGTTGACTCGTGCAGAAGGCACACTATCGTTCGGAATATGGGGATTCTTTGTGGTTGGTGAAAAGTACACCGATATCGGATTACAGGCTCCTTTTCACGCTCTTCTCTCTTATTCTCTCTGTTTGTCTCGTTTGCGCAATGCCAGAGGCGTTTTCTCTTTGTGTGTCTCTCTCTCGCTGCACAGTGGGATTCATTTCGAATCTTTCTTCTTCGTTTTTTTTGGCTTTCCGGTGGCTGTTCGAGAATGCGGTTTCACCTTGTTGACCCGTCTTCGATCCGGATCGTGTTTCTTTTTCCGCGTGGAAGTTCGGGGCGTGAACGTGTCGCCGAAAACGCGCCACGTAATCATCCTCGAGGACCCAGGGAACATAAAATTCTTCACACTTTAAAAAATCGGAAAAAGCAACATTTTCGATCGCGCGACGAAAAACAATCGGGAATACGAGTTGGGAGCGAACGATTGCACGAAAAGTGAAGTTTGTTACGAACCTCATGGACATTCCATCTTTTTAAAATATATAAATGATTTTGTAGCTTGTGTTGAAAAAAACTTGATTTAGTAAATCAACGATTGCTCAATAAGTCGGAGTTTTGGTGCATTTAACATTTTGTGATGAGGAAATGAAATTTAGATTTTTTACAATGAAATTTGAGGTGGTTCCCGTCGCCATTTGTGGAAATAAGTTTTATCAGCGTTTTGCTCGAATGAGGAATCGACTGTTAGCGCTCCTTTGTTTTTGATTGCCCGGGATCCGTATGGTCCAGGAGCTCGAAGTATTAGTCGCGTCGGTCGAGATTGAGCCGAGCAGGGATATACGAAGAGCATCATGGGCAAAAACAATCGAACTTGATTTTGAAAAGCCCTCGTTCCCTCTCGTCAAACGCCCAATCCTTTCGTATATACAATCGCGCGTCCGATTATCACCATCTCCCGAGAATGCTCGAATTGGCACTTGCGTATCAAGCACACTCTTCCGCGCGAGTGCGAGAAAAGGAGAAAGAAACTGCGGTGCAAGGGAGAGAGGTATAGCGAAAAAGGTGTGTTTGTATATGTAGAAAAAGAAAGAAAGACGATCGAGGAGTAAGCGAGGCCAGAAAAAGGAAGAGAGATGGATGAAGGAGGGAGGGAGAGGGAGTGGGAGAAAGCGAGTGTATACGCGGGGGTGTTGACGACGCCTCTTCCGTCTGTGAAGCGCCATGCTCGAAAGGGAAGCGAAGGAGGGCCCTTGATTCCTCAATCCGTACGACAAGTCTCCCTAGCGTGCGGATATATACGCGCGCATACATGAGCGTTCCGCAAAGAGGAAAGAATGAGCGCGCGGAGGACACCCGCCTCTTGGCGCAGTTTCCAAGGAACAGGGGGGGGGGGGGAGCTTCGTTTCGCCCTTTGGGCTACACAAGGATTGCGTCTAGAGTCAGACGCGTATAGAAGATATGAAGTAGCAGTAGGAAGCAGAGAATAAGAATCCGAGGGCAAGGACGGGGGGCATATTTACAAGGAAAAACTAAAGGGACGCGAAGATGCTGAGAACGAACTAGTTGACAGCGCGTGCAGCGATGCCGGAGAACACGAAAAAAAAAGAAGCTAAGAAGCGAAAAATGATGGAGAAATAAAGATGGCGAGAGGAAGAATAAGTAGAGGGCGCTCAGGATGAGAGTGAAGGATCCTCGACTGCTTCTAGGATACTTCGCTCTCTGTCTCGCTCTTTCAAATTCACCGTCTTTCTCTCATCTCGCGGAGAGAGCCGCGGTATATCCTCGGGCTTCTCACTGTACAAGGACCTTTTTCCTCTTCTCTCGACAGTGTGCTCATCCACTCTTCTCTTCATACCACCATCAACAATATATATATTTATATAAATGTATCTCCATCTTTACCTTTTTCTTGTGCACTTGTGACAAGTCCCTTCTCGCACTCCTTTATAGCTCATCTCGGCTTCGGTAAGGTCTCGACCATACGAACGTAGCTACAAACCAATTTGGTTAGACATCATTGTTCTCCTGTGTGTGGACAATTTTCCTTGTAAGATCAATAACCGCAGGAGCGATAATTCGTCTGGATTTTGATGATTGTACGAAAAGAATTGTAAAGCTCGTTGAAGAGCAGCAGGGCTTGATGTTTAAAAGTAAAAATTGATTCCTCTCACGAATGGACCAATGTTCGAATTTCATTATTTCATTGTTTATGGTGTAACGGGCTTGATGTACCATCGCCGTTAATGCACCGGGAAGGGTGGAAAATTCGCGAGATCGCAAAGACTCGTTGCATGCACTCTTTCTCTTTTTTCCCTTTTTGGTGTTCCTCTCGTTCCATCACAGGAGCGTATATGTGCCCAGGCCTCTTGCGCAAGACTTGGCTTCAAAGCTTTTTCGTCCCTCTCATGGCAGCCCCTGCTCGTGCAATGAGTGGCGCTACCTAATGGCACACGAGAAAACGCCAAGCATGCCGAGGACGTTATGTGCTCTTCATATATTATGCGAGAGGGATGAGGAAAGAGGGAATCTGAGAGTGAGGGCGCGGCGTCGATGAGTACACGTGCGAGCTAGTAAGCATCTCTTGCCCTTCCCTCTTCCTTTCTCGAGAGTTTTCCAAGTGATAAATACATACTCCGATTCATATCGTACAAAAGGACTTAAGTAACACGATTTTTGTGCGCCAAGGCTTTCGAGTCTGGCCCTTTAGATATCCTTCAAATTTCGCGTGCATATGTGGGTGCGTAACTGTGCTCGAGAACTTGCCATGAAAATGCTGGGCGACGCGATTCTCGCTTCGGGTCTGCATCCCAGCGGGGCAAGGGCTGAACGAAAGAGAAAAAGAACGACTCGAGATCGCTCCTATCTCACTGATGCTGATGCCAGGAACACCGGAAGGCGCACGCATGCTGTTGGTAGAAAAATCCAGTTTCCCGCTCCTTCTCTCGAAGCCTCTATATTCATGCATTTTTTCTGCTTCCTTCTTGCTCTCCATTCCCCCCCCCCCCCATCTCTTCTCTCTCTCTCGCTCTCTCTCTCTCTCTCTCTCTCGATGCTCCGACTCTGTCGGATATCTGGTTCTCTCTTAGCTCTCTTGTAGGTATTAGTGGTGCAAGGGTCCTTGCTTTGACTCCGAACTCGCAAAGTCTGACTGAATGCCCCTCTATACTTGAAGAGTACGTGCTTCTAAGTGCATCCTGATTTTTTCGAAGCCCTTTGATTATACTCGACTCTTTATATACGCACGTACACCCAGTATATATGTAATAAAAATACATATATACGGAGATACGTTGATCGTTGCATTCTCCATTCCATATTCTCGGTTTGATTTTCGTAGCCTTGTTGTCTCGCTGCGCTTCATTGACAAGTATTGTTCTCTCTCTGCGAGCCCCTCGGAATAATAAATCATATTTTTATGTCGAACGCCTGTGCGACGTTCATTCGGTTCCTGATTAGACCAAAACCTCTTTTTTTTTCTGAGAACTCGGAATCGTTCGTTATGGCATCGTAACGATCTTTTGATAACATAAATTCAATTTTTTGTAACAAAACTTTATGACCGTATTCTTAGAACGATCCCCTACGAATTGATACGAAAATTGTTGCTGTATCGTTCGCTCTGGAAAAAGAGAGAAAATACATTTGTTGAAACTCAACACACGGAAAGTACGCGTGAAAAAAATCGTGTTGACCGCATCAAGTGGTAATCGGACGACGAATTAACGGACAGGAGGGAGAGTTTCGTTGGTGTCCATGACGGATGAGAGTCTAGGGCCCAGAATCTCTTCATAGGTGTGTAAGTAGCCGTGTTGATTTATTTGGTAAATGAGAGAGAGCGAGAGAGAAGATGTGCAGGGTAGTCGCATGGGATAGGGCTTTAAGGGGGCCGAGGCAGGGAGATAGAGGTTTGGGAGAGAGCCCTCCAACGGAGAGTCCTACAACGTTGAGCGCACTCCTCTTTCACTCATACACGTACACACACAAATATCTATATGTATAAATACACATGGTGTATTTATACATACGTCATATTTTCATCAACATATCTACACTGGGAGATTTTAAATATTCACGGGTATGGCACGCGTGTGCAGTCACGGCTCTCAATCCAAACAATTTCGCTCTTCCCTTTTTTCTCTTTATTCGCCTTTTTTTCTTCCCATTTCTTCAGTCATCGGGATATTTACTTCCCGCGGCCAGAACGTCCGTAGAAATGAAACGTTTCATCATTGATTTTCCTCTTTCAAGAATTCACATCGTACTTCGGTCGTGAGACCTTCCACTCTCGATCTTATTCGATTGTTTTTCCTCCTTTTTTATCGCGACTTCCACGTGCTGGGCCATTTCACGCAACGTCGGGAACAATTTGGTCGATTGGCCCAGGCCAATCGACGTACTTTCAACTTTGACCGATGAGTCGAATCTCGAGAAACAGAGGCTGGGATAAAGATTTTTTTCTATTGTATTTTGAGGATTGGCGAAACTAAAATACACAGCTCTGGATTAAAAAAAAAAAATAAAACAACGCCTCAAATCCTTAACTCCGTCCGTGCTCGGAGATGAAGCAACACAGAGACGGATTTTCGTAAATCCCAGCCAAATTAGAGATGCTTATTGTACGAGCATTGTTTCCAGAACAATGTGGACGGATCAGTTTGTTTTTTATGGTTTATCGTACGTCGTACACGTTTGCACACATTCGTATGTTTGTATGTGTATGCATGAAAATATATAAATTTGTATTATACGCAAAATACGAGAAACTGGAGTTTCCGAGAGGAAGGGATTTAGTATTGCACCCTGGGATTGCGACGATACAAACATAGGCATATATAGAGAGAGAGAGAGAGAGAGAGAGAAGAGAATGAGAAAACCAACAGTAAGGATCGCGTCCGTACGGACCCGGATTAATGGCTGCCGCGAAGCTGCTCTCCGTCTCGGGGATTGCTCACTTTTTTCCCTATTTTTACTTCCTTCTCTCTTTCTCTCTCTCCCTTTCTCTCGTTGACGGAATCCTGCGTAGAATTGTCGAGATCGGTCCAATGGTTCTACGAGAGTAAAAAACGAAGAACCGGTTTGAAGAAAAGATAAGCGTCTGACCCTCCCGGTTTTTATTCGCGAGTATAATATTCTTTTTATTTTAACGATCTGTCATTACGATAAAAATGAAAATGACTGATGGAAAAACCTCAACTTTTAATCTCATTGACATCCGCGCAGCAAAGATAAAAATCAATTATGAAAATCCTATTCGCATTCGAAACATTTTTTATTTTTTAAACCCTTGAAAAACCGATATTTTTTTCCCGCAATCCATTCCGCGACGAATATTGACACATTTTTTAAATTCTCTACTATAAAGCGGAGTACACGGAGTGTTATCAATAGAAAGGATGGGCCTGGAATGCGAGCAGATACGAATATTCGCTTGTTTGACTTCGATTCAATATTTTTATTATTATTATTTTTTTAAAAGATTATTTCCTTTATAATCCTTTAATCCAAACCAAGTCGTTATCCATGATTGTGTGAGACACTTCTGAGTGGCTTTTATTTCCGGATAAGTATATATCCACACACCTCTATATATATTAATATATATGACGGAAAGATTCTCTTCACTGGCCAAGCAGGAAGGGGTCGGGGAGAAAGATCCTGCTCAAGCTTCCGAATATAGTTGTATACATATATATATATATATATATATGTGTACGAACGTGTGCAAAAGGTGGCGGAGAAGGCGCCGTCGTTGATTGGATCACCGCAAGAAATCGATAGTCTCTTTCTCTCTCACTCGCTCTCACCCTCCCGGAAACTGTACCACCCTCGTTCGCAGCACCAGCCAACTCTCTGAACTCGACGTTTTATACATCCCTCTCGCTCTTTCTCCCTCCAATTTCCCCGTGACGGCCTCCTGGAGGATCCTCGAGTACCCTCTCATAGCCCTCCGAGCCACCCAGCCGAGCTCTGTCCGGCAGTCTCCATGCCAACACCCGCTCGATAAATTTATTGGTCGACTCTCCCCAACACTGTTGGATGGTGAGAATATATATACACATACATGTATATATACATCGAGTATATACAGACATGTGAACAAAACCGCCCTCGCCTTTATTTTGCGTAGAAGAAGCAAGAAGGAGGTATTTTCTTGCAAGCTTTGCCGACACCGAATCGTCACGCAAGAATCCTCCAACTCTTTTTACTCCTCCAGGTGTTTTCTCTTGAAACTTCTGAATGCAAAGGAAAAAGTCATCTTACGTGGTAAGCACGTCGGGTTTACCGTGCCACGACCCACCAAGTAATGTTCTCCAAACTACACCTTCTGTTGCCAATAAAATGGCCGAAAAGTCGTTCGAACTCGACTGAGTTTTCACCCTCTCTGTATAAATTTGACTCAACGATCAATCCGCTCCAATGAAATCGTAAATAAATTAGAATGAGCTGGCTCAAAGCTTTATAACGATCGCGGGACCCTCCGTTCTTTACAGTCTCGAGCGAGATCGCTAGAGTCAACATTATTCCGGGGTATATATACATAGCAGCTGTATATAGTACATAGCTGCTGCAAACTACTCTCGTATGACTTTTATCATCATCTCCTTTATCATCGTCTACTTACTCCTTCGAATTATAATTCTCTCTAATCTCCCATACATATTTTCCTTCAATTACTAAATCCAGAAAATATTTCTTAATTAACAAATCATACGATTGTCATTAATGATCAATATTACCCCTGCTTCGATTTTTCTGCACATAGAGGGAATTTGAAGTAACAGCTGTCACAGCAACAGCAATTGGAAACGACCTTCAATTTTTTTCTTCCTTAAAAAGATAAATCTCCCATACGATTTACGAAATTTGTAAAATGTCAATCAGTCGAAATTCAATTCAAATTTATCGCTTCTGTGTGTTGCTGTCCCGATAATATTTAGGTTTTAATGCTCTTCGTGAAGATCTCTCGAAATTAAACATTTGGTGCAGAAAATAAATCTTTCCTCGGTTATTTTTTTTTTTTCATAATACCTGAGCTATCGTGTTCGGGTGTAGATTTGGTATTTAAAAATACGTTGCTCAATTATAACGAATGATTCTAGGACTTTCGAGAAGTTAAATAGTTGGAGCTTGATAATGATAAATTATGTTAATGATATATTCCGTAATAGGGATTTATTCTCGTTATGCTGGCCATCAACGAAACATGAAGCTCGATGCATTTATTAATAACGTATCAGTAGGTATAGAAATATCTGGTATGTATACACGCGTTTTTTTTGGAGTGGCAGTGCGCAGTCAGGGGATGAAGGGGAGCTTTCAGGGTTTGCTGGCACAGCATCGGCATCAGAGCGCGTATAGGCAGGGTCAAGTGCTTCCATCTCCGCTTTGCCTCGCTCTCTCTCTCTCTCTCTCTCTCTCTCTCGCTTTTCTGCAAAAAGCTCTGTCGCATTTCTCCCTGGTCCCCGTCTCCGTAATAACCATTTTCTCGTTCATACTCGTATATGAAACGTTCCTTACCTCTCGTAATATCTTCGCCATTGCGTCGTTGTCGTTCTCGACGACATCGCCGTCTGAACCCTCCGCCATTATTTTACCTCCATGCTCGGCTTCTTTAAGGTGCTGTCCTTCTTCTGCCCCTTCTCGTCTCAGGTTGACCATGAACCACCGACCAAATATACTTCGTGTACTTACCAATGCGATTCGAACTAGTTTTTTCATTGATTAATGTACATTATACGATTCACCTCTTTGCACTTATTCATTGTTACGATTATTACTTTGCAGGATTATTCTTTTGGATTCTTAAGCTTTTCTAGGCTTAGTTTTTTTTTTCTTTTTGAAATATTAATGTGTGTTTTATAGTGGGAAAATGATGTAACTCAGCTCTACGAATTCCAAGGTTTTTTGTGGCCTCAAGTATTTTGCTGGATGTATAGACGAAGTATGCTCCTTCCTCAGGCTGGCCACATAACAACCCGTAAAGATACATTTCTTCCTCTTGAGCGAATCACTGAGACCAGTTCTCATTGCTCCAGCAGCATGTAAAACTTAGCTCATCTATGAAACTTTCTTTTCCCTTTTTTCACGTTCTCTGATGAACTTTTTTTTCTCGTTTTCGTGTCCCGTTCCAGCAACGGGGCTCGAGATCGCTGTTTCATAAAAATGACGGGTTCTGAGCATGACGAGAAAAAGAAAGTCGAGAATATCTCCGAGAGCTTATTCCGTTACCATCATCCACGAAGAAAATCTTGAGACCCCTCCGTCGCAACTTTTTCTCGCTAGAGAGACTCAATAACGCAACATTTTTCAACGTAATTAAAAATGAGAATTATTCTCATCCTTCTCAACAAAAACTTCGTGACGCAAAAGAATATCCATTTGTCGCTACGAATCGATTGGGGTTTTCATCACTACGAGACAAACGAGAAATTCATGCAAAAGAAAAATCATACTTGGAAAATAGAGCTTACAAAAAATCAATTGCAAATCCCATTTTTCCATGTTTTATTATGCAAATGTTTTTTCTAACGCATTAGCGCCTCCTTATCATCATTTTCGGCACTTGATTGAAAAAAAATTTCAGCTCCAGTGCGTATCAAACTTTCGGAATATTTCTTTAATTACTTGTGGCGAGTAATTTTCATAAAATGTCACACGAAACGAACGATTTTCTGAATTATTTTTCTTTACCAGAACTTCAGTGACTCAATTCGATTTTTTTCCAATCAAACAGCAGCGCGTGTATTTTATAACTTAATGCTGCAAAAAGATTCCATGTTGTTTCCGAAGTATTCGAGTTCACCAAAGAAATACCTTAATTTTTTCCACCTGATGAAAAGTTCCGAGAGAATATTTTCGGTAGAAAATGGACAGAATAAATGTGTTAAATATTCGTTAAATTTGCTAACAGCATTTATTTGTGTGTGTGTGTGTACGAGGACAAAAAAAGGAAAAATGGGTATACGATGGAAAGAAAATAATAACTTGATATCTAGTTAGACGATAGGCGGAGAATGGGAGGGCCGGAGAAAATGGGCAAAGCAATATTGAAACGCGGACCACGGGCTCGTGGAAGCGCGGGAGAGATGCGGACGGGAAAATGTAATTTCAGTTCGAAACAGGACCAACGAGGGAAGGGCCTAAAGAGTGAAATAAAGAGAAGAAAAAAAAGATGGAATAGTGTATAATAGTGGTGATGCGAGAATAGCGAGAGGAATGGTAGACGCAACTCTCCGACCCACATCGACTTCAAGTGTTTGTATTGCTGACGCGGCGATCCAATCCAATCCAATGCCCATAGTGGATGGGCAACTATATACACATAAATTTATATAGGCATTGAGCATCGGAATAAGGGCGCAATCCACATGAAAGTTTCAGTCAAAATCATATGAATTACACCCTTTTGATTTTTACGATATTACATTCCTACGTGTCTGCTCAATATTTTCCTTTACATGGGTTTCCTCGTGCGAAAATATTTCACAGACTCCCAATTGTTATTCAGACGGTTGCAACAATTCAAATTATCTTTCTCAAATGTTTCTCCATCCTACACATCGAATGGACGCATTTTGGCGAGGATTAACAATTATTGAAATGTTTCCGGTTGGTTCATCGTTTCGGATTATTTTTATACATATTAATTGTTCTGTAGATCAATGGAGATAACTGGTGTAGAAAGGAAGGGAAATTATGGGATTTGGAGAAAAGAAAATGGTTGTAAAGAATGCGTTTTGTCATTTTTCTCAGGATTCCACGATTCATTTTTTTTATATTGTTTTTAAATTTCGTTAAATTGATGCAAATCCAAAGCAGTATCAATTCCTTCTATTTTACGATTCCATTTTTTTCACCTCATCTTTTCGTTCGCGTGGGTATCCGCTTATACATATTTTATTTTTGTTTTCAACTCGATGCGTGAGTGAGTCCATCATACTGGCTCCTCTTCCATTTTATTTAAACTCGTACACGAATACGCAGGCAATATCAGTTGGTGCATGTTTTCCTGTCTCGAAATACAATTTCGCCGCACGGGCTTGTCAAAGCTCAGCATTTTTTCATTTTTTTTCTGCGTCCTTCACATTTTGAAATATTCATCGAGCCTGACAAAAAATTCGAGCGCACTTGTTACTTTCTTCTAACGGATTCCACATTTTTCCGATTTTCCCTCTGAATTTTTTACTTTGTCGAAATACTTCATCGCAATTGTTTGATTTTTATTATTATCATTATGACTCATGAAGCGACGATTGTACAGAGGCGCACTAACCAAAATAATTGTCAGTCTGTTAATAATTATGACCTTTTGACTTTTTTTGTTTGTGAAGTTATTTCCCCATAAATTCGGATGCATAACCGGGCGGGTGTATCTTTTCATTTTTAAGTTGAGAAGGAAACCAAATGTGAGCTAAATTTGCATTTTCGTTTCTAATTAATTAAATTAATTAAATTAAGTGATAAAAAAAAAAAAAAATTGGACGACTTTCGAGCTGCAGCCCTGGTTCGGCATATTTATCAATCAAAGTAATCAGATACGATGCGAAAAACTACCGCATCGTTGTCGTCGCCAGAAAAGTTCGAAATTCGGAGAAACTTGCATAGTTTTTTCTGATTTCGAATAAATAATTAAGTATACATTTTGAAAATATCGAATTAATGAATAAAACCAAGTTCGAAATTCTTGAAATTTGTGTCGGTGGGTATATACATATAGTTGGGAGTACGGGTTGTTATTATCATAAACGCAACAATAACGAGGGATGATCCGACGTGTAAACTGTTTTGGACCCTTTTTTGGTGCGCGAGGGCGAGGATTACCGACCCCCTCTGGTGTGTTCTCCTGTGCGAGGTCCACGGGGGATGTTATTGTTGCCACGAGAACCGAGCAAAAGAGAGAGGGTGACGGAGATGAACAAGCTGCAGGAACGGAGAGCGAGCGAAATACGCGAGGGTGGGTTTTAGTGAATTCACAGTCGAGTCAGACGGAGACAGCAGAGCCATACAGAAACGTATATACACAGATAGACGTAGGTACGAGGTATTTCGGCAACCCTCGATAATATTGGCGGTGTTTATCGCTTCCTATTACCAGCTCGATTGAGCTGAGCTATGCGATTAACATGCGTCACCGATAGCATCGATTATATACATATATGTATATACAAAGACACCCATAGCTACGACGCACAAAGAGGGTCGATCATAGAAACCGTAGGCAGACTTTGAGAGCCCGAACGATAGCATCAAACGTGGTTAAGATCGTCGATTAGTAATTAGCAATTTAGTATCAAACGCGATAAAGTCACACGATAGCATCGTCGAAGACTCGAGCGCCTCCTATCGTCCTTCTTGCACTTAACTCTGATCGCAGATCACAGAATACATCCATAGTTGTTGAGAAAACAATTTTATTTTTTACAACACGAAAGTACGAACATTCCTCGAGTGGTAAAACATTTTTTCGTCATTGTTTGCAAGGTCAAAATAAAAAATTCTTATATTTATAAATGTCTAATTAATCACGTTTTGCGTTTTCTGTAGACGCTGGAGCATTGTAGACATTGAAGATTCAAGAAACAGCGCAACTCCCGCGATTTATTCTAACGAGTGTTCCGGTCATGGCTTTTCGTTTGTCAGCGATCGAAATGTACACAGACGTATGTTATGACGTTTCATAAATGCTGACAAATACTTGGTATACTCCCGGTGTACTTTGCACGTATATCGTACTTTATGAATCGTGAGACACGCGCCGCCACGCTCCCATTCAACTTCAATATCTCATTGTTCTCGTTTACAACGTGCTGACGTGCGTGTATCGCATCCACGTTCCACTACTGTTATGAGCATACGACTGTCCCGTACTAGGCGAACTAAATAAACTAACCGTGCAACGATGGCCAGTTGCGGTAGCGAAGCAATTATTTACGCTCCGCGACGAATGCGACTTATTCGTTTCTTCAATATCTTTCCTTTTCCTTAATAAACGCAGAGCAACTCATTTTACTTTGTCGTTCAACGAAAAATGCTGAGGAAACGATAAATAAGGAGCTTCAACTATTTATAAACGTTGAACTAAATCATTGCATCGTCTCCCAGATTCCTGGAATCCTCAAGGACCTTTTTCTATTCTCGACGAATTTTTTGTATTCATTCACTTCAAACAAGTCATCGGAGTAATTTTTTCAGTTCAATAGAAAAAAATGACTTTTGCCAACATTCTCAGTTCTACGAATCTTATGGAAATTACTTGAAGCAATTACGTAATTAAATTTCGGAATCTCGTACAGATTTTCACCTCGATGTTTTTTTTCATCTTTTAATTACAGGTTATCAGAGTGGTTATCAGTCAAGTTCCAGTGGTGGCTATAACAACTCAAATTCCGGTGGCAATGCTGGCAGGTATGGTGGAAATCGTGGCTACCAGAGTTACTCACAGCCGCAACAACAATCGGGACCATGGGCCGGTGGCTATGGCTCATCCGGCTATCAGACACACAATCAACAGCATCAAAGATACGACCAACAATCTTACGGTCATCATCGTGGTGGTCATAACCAACAACGGGCTGGTACGCACCATCAGCAAGGCAGGAGTCACCCTTATCAAAATTCTCAGCATGGATATCAGGTACATAAGCGAGATGTAGAGAAGATACAAGTTTTTCTGTACATTTTTCAATCTTCTGATCAACTTTCAATTTTTCTACCAAAACGTTGTTTTTTTTTAAATATTTTATAACGTATTAATTATATTTTGAATTATCAATTATTCTCCGTAAACGGTTCGTTAATTTCTGTGAAATTTTCACTCCAACATTCGAAATAATCAATTTGATCCTTTTTTTTTTACATTTTCTACAATTTCTCGAGTCTAGAGTAAATTAGAAATCAAGAAAAAAATGTGTTATAGTGATTTATGCTGCAAGTGCTGGAAGAAATTAATTTCAGCGTCCGTTCCCCCCTTGCTTGTGATCAATCAAAGTGCTGGAGTTGATTATAAATCTAGCACTGTAAACTCTCATCGAAAATCGCACTTTCGGAGCAGACGATGCATAGAATGTTTAAGAACTTTTTGAAAAAAGAAAAAAAATTCACTTTTTATATATTTTTTCCGTTTGGCGAGCAGATTTTTAAATTTATTTATTTCATTCTATCGGCAATATAAATGACATCGAATACTATGGAAGAGGGAGGATATTAAGAAAAAAAAAGTTTAGCAACAGTTGGACAGATCGAATATAGATTGACAAAAGGAACACATGATGCTTTTTGTTTCTATCGCGTTACTCAGCTGCAGAGAGCATCGGGTCGAGGAGATTTAAAAAATATGTAAAATGGATTTTTCAGAATCAACAGTCAGGTCGTTACGGGGGTGGAGGAAGCGGAGGTACCGGAACAAGGAGAAACCGATAATCGCTGGTAGCCGAAAATTTGATGCTGCTACCGAATCACCCGGATAGACGAGGAAGAAAAACCGACAAATAAAAATCGACCGATCGAAGTTTTTGTTTTCGTCAATCTGACACTATCGCGACACGTTTCGTCGCGGAATGTATCAACGACTCTCGGACATTCGGGATGTGCAATGTTGCAACCGACAAAATAACTTGGATGAAGGACAAACCAACGAAAAAGATGAAAAAAAAAATCAACTTCGAGAGTTTCTCAAATCATGAGAAAAATAATTAAAAGTCTATTGCATTTTTCACGATTTTTCGTGGGTGTCGAACGACAGCGTAATTGTACAAAACACTCGTAGAAAATCGTACTTTTCGACTTGTACATACATATTATCATCAATATACATCAGCCAGCGATGTCAAGAGGTCGGAGTAAAGAATTTCATTACTTGCTACATCGCGATTTCTATTTGTACATATATATAAAAAATATGTGTACACACATTTATCATGAAGTTGCAGTTTGCACCGTTGTTATGCAACGAAACTCTATTTTTTCGTTCGCCAAGCTCATAATTAATATTCACAACTTGAGCCAGGAAAACAAAACGATCCTTTTTGTTGGGTTTATGGATTTTATTGTGTTTGGGAATAGAACAAACATTTCTCCGTGGACCTCGTTATTCGAAACTGCAGCTTCATACATTTATCGTCATATCATCTCTTAAATTATACGAACGAGTATGAAATTTCTTATATTCTTTGGATTTTATAATTTTCGAAGATTTTTTTCGACCCAACTTTTTCATCAAGTATTTGTAGTTGCTCCGACAAATTGCAGAAATATTTGCAGCGATTCTGCACTCGAATTATTGTCACACATCAATTTTCCCAAGCACATATTTGTCTCTCAGCCAATTACGAAAGAAATACGAAATCCGGCGATAATTATACGTTGTTCGAATCCATTTCAATTGATCGACGAAACAGTCTCTTTCGTAAATGTTCGTTTTTTTTTAACGGTATATTCTACATTAAAAAGTATATTTGATACATAAAACATTTACTTATCGTATCTTGTGTCTACATTATTTTCATTGAGCTCCGTACCGTTGTACCTCGAACACACTGGATCAATGGCGCCAAACTCGAGAGCTTAAATATGCCGAAAGAGCACTCGTGCTTTGCAAAAGACCGAGTGGCCAGCGGATCTCGTTGGCGACTGTACAACTACGCGTTCTGCTTCGAGTGCAAAAAAAAAAAGATTCTTTTTCTTCCAAGTTTCCATCACGACAAATGCAATTTTTTTTCATCGAGTCTCGGGCAAACCCGTGACTAAAAATTGTTCGACCATTACAATAATTTCAATATTTTTATTTGGGATCAAATGGCGGATAAAAACTGAAGGAATTCAAGCTCCAACGTTATTTTCTATAGACATGGCCATTTCCCCGATCAATGGGACGAATGTTTGCTGCATTTTTCTTCTCCTTTTTTCTGAAATCGCTCAAACGACTCTGACTTACCGGTTCAATTTTTTTCGCATAACGTTTGTTTCTTCTCAGTGACGACTCAATTTTTTATTTAAGAATTAGCAAAAGAATTCGTGCTCCAACTTCTCGTTTCTACGTTTCTAAATCATTTCAAGAAATTTGTCATCTTTTATTTTCATTTTCTTTTGAATACGTAGAAGTAATCCGAGGAATACGCTGACTCTTTTTTTTTCGTTACAGCTTGAAGAAGCTAAAAATAGCCGAAGGAACTTTTGTCGAATTTGTTCGATACATTTTTAAGCGTTTCAACACATCGGAAGTAATTCGTCCTCCGATTTTGTCGACTTGCTTCCAAGTGCCTGAGAACAGACGAAGGATTTGAACCTTTTGCCTCTGGGAGTCCTGCAACACTGCGATTATTTTACGACAGTTGTGCTTACGATATTTTGGTTTACACGAATATAGGCTATGAAGAATAAAAGAAAGAACGAGTAGAAAAAAAAAAAACGAGTAGTAAAGTGCGAGTTGGCGCGAGTGGAGTAAAATGCGGACTTGGAGGGCTGCCGGATAACCAAGTCACACCGGTGAAAATAAAGTCTGTGGGGCCCGGTTGGAACACAGACGAGACGTTGAGAGGACGTGGCACGACGACGGCGTCGACGACGATGCCAACCTCGGGAACGAGCAAGGCGACGGAGACTATGCTCTACGTTGCGACGGTCTTGCACATCTGGTACCGGAGCTAGCGAGCACATTGAACCAGCGAGTACCACTCGAGAAAACAATAGCGAACAGCGCCGAGCTCTTGTTCTCTAACATTCGCGCTCTCTCTCTCTCTCTCTCTCTCTCTCTCTCTCTCTCTCTCTCTCTCTCTCTCTCTCTCTCACACTTTTTCTGGCTCCCCTTCGTTTCTTTTTTGCTTGGCGTTTCTCTATCGTCACCCTGAAATCTAGATCCTCTCTAACCTCGGGAGAGCACGAAACGCGCGTAGCACTCTCGCTCGCGCCCTCTCTGTACTCGCACCTCGCTCCTGTAAAGAACTTTTTCAGACCTCGCAATTCTCTATTTATCTTCGTATATACTGGGTGTCCCATAACTTGCTAGCCAATTACGTAAACTATAATCAACATCGAATTCTTTGTCAACGGACTTCTTTTACAAAGCTACGGTTTGTTTAGTTGAAACTCTTATGTTCACAATGGCTTTTTTGAAACTCTGTTTATCCGGTTCGATTGAATCGCACGGTTTTAAGGATGTTGAGTCCCAAGTCGCAAATGATAAGAAAATTCTGAAAATTTGGTACATTTTTGTATGGAGTATTTAAGAGGTTGTGTAAAAATTTCACGATGATTAGGAAGCTCGTTATTGAACAATTAACATTAATTAATAAAATGTAGTTAAAAATCGACCGTCTTATGGAAACTGGTATAACTTTGCGATAAGTTTTTTTTTACCTCGCAATTTTTTAATATCTACAATACACTGTAAGCAACGGAAACAAAACGAAGTTTATTGATAAATATTGTTTGTATTTGTTTGAAAAATTGTTCTCAACACAATGTTAATTTTTTAATAACGAGCTTCCTAATCGTCGTGAAATTTTTACACGACCTCTTGAATATTTCATACGAAAACATACTAAATTTTCAGAATTTTCTTATCATTTTTGCTTCCTCTAACTTCTGCAAATTAAAAAATTTATTACTATTTTTTTTTATAAATAGAGTATCATAAAAGGAAGGTTGGTATTAAATTTGGGGAATATCGATAGAACGGTTTAAATTCTATGATTTTTCGAATTTTACGAAAATCTGAGTTTTTTGAAAAATCGTTCAACCACTCTAATTTTTTATTTTAACCCTTAAGGTGGTTGAAGTAATGATGATAGAATTTTTAAAATTTGGTATGTTCTTACATTAAGTATTCAGGAGGTCGTGTACAAATTTCACGACGATTAAGAAGCTATTTAGCGAACAATTAACATTAACAAGTTTCATAGGTCCTCATGATCCTTAATTCACGACCGATGCTTGTTAAACCTCGAAATGTTGCAAATTCATTATTTTCATTTGAGCGGACATGTCACAGTGTGTTTAGCGGAAAAATTTAGAAAATGCAACATCGAGGCTGCAGATTTTTGGAATTTTTCAAATTGCAATCGTCAAATCTTCAAAATTAAACCGGCCATGGATGAATCGCTCATAATGAATTTTTAAATCGATGTCGAGGTCGAGGTAAGTAGCTGCGATGAATTCTTCTATAAGGAAAGTTATGGAAACTCAATATTGAGTTTTTTTTTAACCACAAAATTTAAGTAACGCGTACAAATTATTAGTAACTATAAAAAGCAAAGCTATTTCGTTCGTGGACTCATATTTCAGCGTTTTGTTTCTAGGAGACAGCAAACATTGTAGGATCGTATGCAGCGTGCGAAAAATAAAAAAGTTTGACAAAAGGGTTTCCGATGTGCGAGCGATCTTGATTAATTATCTTTGGTAAGACCCGCATAAAGTTTCCTGTTCCGAAGCAGCTTCTTTTTTTTTCGTACGCGATGAATTTCCTTGGGTCCCATGTCGAGAGTCCTGTTCGAGCTTACTGGAACTTCCGATAGCCCGCATCGTCAGAGAAATAATCCAAGCCACCCAGTCAATCTACTGTTCAACGATTTTTCATTTTCTTTTAAATATAACGAAACAATTCGTTGAAAAAACACTTGAATTTCCATAATAAATGATCATTATTCAATTTTTTTTAGAAGTCGTGGCTTTGAACTCCACGTGCTCATGTCGATTCAATTATTTTCGAAATTTCAGCGAGTCACAGTTGAAAAATCTTTTGCAAAAAGGAATTAAAATTTTGGCCAATTTTTCAACTGAATCGATTCGAGATTGAAAAACTCGTAATCAGTGTACAAAAAGCCAGGCAGTTATCTGAATTATACATCTCAAGTCTCGCCGCCAAACGCAAAGGGCCTCGTGTCAGGCCTCAAGTCTTTCCGGTTGTTCATATCGCTGTGATAAGATGAGTTCTTTCTTTCTGTGTGTTTTCTGATCAATTACCAACATGCCAGGTAGGCAAAGCTTTTATTCATTATTATGAGCAAATGAAAAAAAAAAAAAAAAAAAACAAAAACACGTTGGGTCCCGCGTACATTCTCGTGTTATCTCGGCTGAACCCTTCTGCTTTTGATGAAATTGTCGGCGCTTTATCAAGCGACAAGATCTCGAACCCAGAGGCGCGCGGCGGCGTTGCGGTCGCATCGTCGCTTCCGATCGTATCCCAAGTTTGCATTCTCGCTCCCTTTTTTTACTCTTTTCTTCCATAGGCTTACCGCGATGTAATGTGTATATGAATACGTGAATGTATTGTTCTTTCTGTAAGAAAGCCCTGGGTCCGCTGTACCTCGTCGAACAATGAGGCACGATCTCTCTTACGCCTCTCATCGTGTATTTTCGTTACGCACTCACGCCCGCCCTTGCTGCCATATTTTGGGTAACGAGAGTTCAATGAATTGTTCAACTCTGTTTTTTTTTGTTCAATAATTAAGAAAAATATGAATTTGTGAAAAGGAGGTTGAAAAATTGGAATTAAACGTTCTAGTTCGTTGTCGTGGGAGATTTCGCATAGGAAAATGTTATATTGACAAAAAGCTGTGAACAGAGTGTGATGCAAATATCCCGAAAGCTTAGGTCTCGAAAAAATAACACGAAACTCTAAAAATTATCATTGACCTTAATGTGAAGTTTGACCCTAAAACCGCGTTGAGCGGAATAATTAGTTCTTCTTTTTTCGAGAGTTTTCGTAATAGAATGTCCACCCGATGAGAAGCTTTTATCGCACACGTAATTCTCGTGAATATGGAAAAACTAAGAGAATGTAATACCGCGACTACGTTATTCTGTACATGACAAATTTTAGAATGGAGAAAAGATTTGATAAATGACTTAATTCAATGTGTAGGATTTACGAGGAAAATTGATTGGCGTGATAAAAATGCGGTCTTCATGGTACTGTCGATAGTGCTCTTACGTTTTTAAAGATTTTAATGTGATTTCGGTACATTTGAGAAACGTAATTGGCGTATATCTGTATCTATTCCCGAGGAGTACGCTCGAATGATTTTAATACGAGAATACTGGGGTTAACCCTTAGTGAATACACGAGGCTCCCTTTCCGTTCTTCACCGGCCACTCACGAATAACTCGTCTATATATGTAGACATGTACGCTCGTGGGCAAGCCAAACCATCTCTTTACGGATAGCGCGCGCTCTCTTAGCTTTTATACGCAAATATAGACGGTGAAAGAGAGACGAGGCATTAGCGAAAGAGCACAGCGGGTTTTAATACCCTCTACTTAATCTTTTCGCCCTTGCAACCTTGTAAAGTCATAACGAAGAGCTTTTTCGAATATTTTCACAATTTTATTTTTTTCCGTTTTCGCACCGATGTACGTTCCTCCTTTCGCACAAGCTTTCAATAATCGTTGTACAATCTTTGAACGAGTATTTTTCTTTTCATTTTCGTGGCTGTGCAAACAAATTTATGATTTTTTAGTACTTCACGATTGATTGTTCAGTCTTCCCGTTCGGAAAATTCGTTTAGAGTCATTTCTTGCGACAATTCCGTCTCTTGTGATAAAAATAAATTAACAAGAAATAAACTCAATGATTCCAGAAAATTGGGAATCTCTCCATATCCATCTTTTGTTAGATTTGTTTCGAGTTTCCATTTTTCGAAGATTTCCATTAATTTTCTGTCCATATAAGCATCACAGTAAAAAACGAATAAATATGAATAATTATCCAAGTTTTCGATCTATCGATTATTAATTATGAATACACTTGTGGGTGATAGGAAAACAAAAACTTGGATCTAGGAATTCTTTGACAGCAAACACCCAGATTCCGAAATTCGTGGATTTTGGGCCGCCGTAGCTCGACGCTTGGAACTTGAAGGAGCTCGAGCTTGAATCCAGAGCCTACGTACCTATATATATATATATATATATATATATAAATATTTATACCTATATGCGTATATGGGTGTGCTGAGCGTAGGCAGAGACCGTTGGGTGGTTGAATCGTGAAGTGGAAGCCCAGGAGGGCCCTTGTACGCTCTTAGAGAAGAAGGTCCAGGTGTACGTACCCTACGTACGTGTATATAATGGTACACACTTAATACACGTATTATATACGTATATACAAGCAATATATAGCAGCGTTTCATTGCACGGATCAATTCTGTTTTTTATTTATTTTTTTTTTCATTTCTATTTTTTCACATTCTATAATAAATTATCGTTGCGTGAATAACATTGTGAATAAACAATATGAATCGATTTCCAAACTTAGTTTAGCGCATGTTTTGACGCCGCTTCATATTTTAAACGCAGTGAAGTTGTTCCTGATATTCTATGTCAGTTCTATGATCGTTTATACATTTTTGTCGGTGATTGATCGTTTTAATTTTCTGTGTCAAAGGTCCTTAGCGAAGGCTGTGTGGAAATTCTGTAGCTAATTTCCCTGCACTGAAATCCCTTGCACTGCAATCCTTTGGGCATACGATAATAATGTCATGGTGAGGAGCATGTTACAGTAATTGATAAAATGTGAAAATGTCGAATAGGAGTTTCCAAGGGCAAAGACACTCGAACTAACTTTTTTGTTCCCTTTTTTTATGAGTCTCGGAACGATTGCTTGTTACTGTTTCCGGGGGATTCTTCCACGTTTTTTTTTTAGCTGATTTGCCAATTTAACTTCAGAGTAACTTGAGCCCCGGGGTCTTGCCTCCTCGTCCTCCCACCCTCCCTCCCTCACCGCTCCTCGGACTCTCGTACCTCGTGAAAAAGCGGAGCATGGGGGATCGAGAGTTAAGAGACGCGGACAAGTGTGTGAGCGAATGAGAAGGAAAGAGAAAGTGGAAAAAGCAGAGTCTCTTTGCTTCAAGTTTTACATCTCTCTCCTCGTTACCCGCGTCGTTGGAGATGTGCTCAGACACCGGGGTGATGGGAATAAAGATGCGGGGGATGACGCAGCACACTGGCTCACCGGTTTACCTCTGTGTCCATTGTTCTACTCCGTGTATCCCCGGAGCTCCGCCGCGTTTTCTTCTAAGCTCGTGCTCAAGTGCTCGCGATCTCTCTTCATGCCCTCGTTCGTTTTTTTTGTTTTCTTTCCCCTCCTCGTCCGTCTCCTTCAAATAAGGCACATACGGAGAGTTCCTTTCGAGCTTCTTCGGCCAAACTGCCACCCTCGACCCTTCCCAATCCTGCTGCTGTAACGATGACGTATATATACATTGGTGCGAAATTCATGCTCGGCCTTCCAACCCACATTCCACATTTTTCTTCATATTTTGACGTCTGGTGTTCTTCATGTATTTTAATATTTTCATGTATTCTCTGTGGCGGAGGAGCTTAAAAAGCTCGGAGTTCTATCGACAATTTATTTTCCATAAATACTTTAGAATCACAGTGCGTCGTAATCATTTGGAAAAATGAACATTTTTTTACTTATACGGAGGATGCCAAGTGTGTTTACACAAATACGATTGATTTTTTTTTTTTTTTTCGTTCATTTTTTATTTTTCTTATTTTTCTTCCACTCGCAAAGGCTGAATGGATATTGTGAGTTGCGGTGAATCGGAATGATACATTTATGAAATGGCAGCCCACAGTTCAAACGGCGACAAAGGGAATTATAACGGAGTGGTTACTGCGTGGGCAAACTCTTCACGAAGAATACCTCTTTGGGAGCTGAAAAATATTATCATTTTTGGCGACCACCGCAGACCGGAATTAATCAGTTTAAATGTAATTGGAATTTATTTTCTTTTGCAGCGCATTTTTCGCGCATTCTGACGGGCATTCAATTAGGAAAATAGTTGATTTATTTATTACTGTTAAAAATACTCATTTCAAAATAATCGAGCGGGATGGGCTCGCAATTGGTGTGTGCTTTCAGCGATTCAGGTTAATACTTGCTCGGTGATCGTTGAGCCATGGACCGGCTTGCGTTTCGATCACCCGAACGAGAGTCAGTTTTTCTGGGTCTTCGACTGTATCGACTCCAGTATTCCATAGTTTTTCTTGGCCCTTGTGCAAACGCGATAGTGCATGGCTGTGAGCAACTCTCCGGCAGGTCTCACAGAAGCAGGAAAGATAAGCCACGAGAGTGTTGCAGGAAAAATGAAAAGTATTAATTGTAATTATGTTTCGATCGTTAATTTTCATTGAAATGTAACGTGAATCGCGTGAATTGATATCTTCTGTCAAAGGTCCGGATACCGTGAATATCGAGAATCAGGAAAATGGAGAAAAAAGAGAGAATTTGGTTGCTGTTGAGAAGAATTTGATTGGGCAATATCCAGGCACACAAATCGGTCTTATCTACGTGTTTATTTATTCATTTTTACGAATATATAGAAGAAGGAACCTGAGGAAGGGATCACCGGGAGAGTGACGAGCGATGGCCCCCTGCAAGGTTTCCCGCGCGGAGCACCCGTCCGTCGATAATGTCCCGTCGCAGCGAGAGTAACCCGCACGCAAAACCTCCCTCCCTGGCGAAATTTAAGGGGGTTTTGTGTCTGTATTTCAATCGCATCTCTCGTTTCTCAATAGTACAGTGCCGTTTGGCACGTCGGCAATCGTCGAACGGAGGGTGACGTCCTCTCACAAGGAGTTACACGGTACGAGAACGAGAGAAAAGTATAGCGTGTGTATAGAGACGTAGACGAGTCAGGCCCCCCGTACGCGAACGGGGCCTCCTGCTGTTGCCATGTCGAAGGAATCTCTGACTTCGACACGGTCGACTCCCACGGCGATGTCCAGTCTCCCGTAAATATCGATACTCTCGTCTGGAAAACGTTTATATTCATTGCAATTCGTTTGTACTCCAAAAGCCCGCGAAATACCTTAACGCGAGTGAGCTCTCGTTGAACATTCGAGTGTAACGTCGCCCCGAGCGTTTCGAGAACACCAACGAGGCAAATGAGAAAGAATGAAAATCCATTGGCACATACTCGCATGCGAAGAAAGAATTGGGTGTCGCAGATTCGACACACAATCGGGTAATGCATTCCAGCAGTTTGATTCGCTCACCATAGGAATTTTGTTCGGTTCCCTCATTGCTACTCTCTTGAAGCTTTGTCTTTCTCGAAGTGGTGACTATAGCGCCCTTCTCCCCCTCCCTCCGATAGCTTCTCGCCGTGTGTGGGAAATCTCGTTTCTCAAGTGTTTGAGGAACGTTTTTTTTTTCTTTATCATATAATATGCGTTCGACAAACGTCCATCACGCGGTGTTAGCCTCTTGAAACTTTACGGCACAGTGACGATCGTCCAAACCATAGCACTGTTCGCTCCAAATAATTCTATGACTCTATACATACGTCTATGTCGTAATAACGATAGCAATAATGATAATAGGGCTTTGTCAAACTTTGGACGCATTCGTCGTAGACTTTCTTTCGAAAAGGCGTACGTCCCACCGTTCTGAGCTCCGTAGTTCACGTTGGCTCTTCTATATTTTGTTCATCAGGAAACTACACTCGGGAGGAGGCCCACAGAGGGCGCTCGTACCGATTCAATGATTTCTCGAGAGGCTCCCGTATGCTTCGAGATTCTCAAACGTACTCGCCATCCCTTAAATAATCTACTTCGCTAAATCACTCTCGTGCATATACATACCGTTCCACAAAAGATTTTTGTTTTTTTTTTGTACAAATTCTTCGCCAACGTACCACGTCCTGTTGGGAAATATTCTTAACGGTTCACAGTTATGGCATTTAAAAAAATATTTCGCGTAGAATCGCTTTTACGCGTCAACGGCTTGTTAAGTGCTCCACTCTCTACAATTACATTCAACCTTTCGTTACAGCTCTGCTCTCTTTCTCTCTTGAATATTTTAACGTTCGCTCATGCTTTGTTGAATTTCGTGTGTGCTTCTGCGAGTGCTCGTTAAATTTTCTCCGTCCAAAAACCTTTCTTTTAATCAATTTTTTTTTCTTTTTCTCTTGGTCAGTTCGAGCTATTTTTACCGAATTCCTCAGCAGCGTTTCGAAATCTTTTTTTATCGACTACTTTTATCTCAATTGTAGCATTTACAGGCGATATGATAAAAATTTGGTTTTGTGGTTCGCATCAACTTTTCAGTATTTTTCGTTAAATGAATAAATAAATCGTCATGGAATTTCTATGTGCTTCGATAATTTTTCAGTGCAAAGTAAAATATAAACGAGAGTTCGATTTTTGTTCCCCGAGATTATTCCCATTTTTTGAGGCATCTTTTTCATAATAATTACGCCAATGTGAATTACAATCGAGACATTTACTTCGTATACGATTTTTCTGTTTAGGCAGTAAATTCATTGTTTCATGCTATTCTGCTTTTCGCTTATTAGAAAAAATTAATCCGATGTGTTTCGAGCATTTTTGTTTTATTTGTTTTTCATCTGCCTCGACAAACGACACGACAATATATATTTCGCACTCGGAATTCTTCACAATTTTCCATTTCTAATCTCATTTCGCTATTTAATCAGGTTTTTCCTTGTATTATCGCTGTAGCGGTTCGTAAGCGTTCCGCGAGTCTCGTATTTTCGTTTTGCTTCGTAGCACTGATAACGCGTACGCCACAAGCTTTGCTAAGAGCGTTAGATCGAAGAACGTGCTGAGCTAGGGCATCCTTTACCCCCAAAGGCTCACGAGCCAGAGAGAGAGAGAGAGAGAGAGAGAGAGAGAGAGAGAGAGAGAGAGAGAGAGAGAGAGAGAGAGAGAGAGAGAGAGAGAGAGAGAGAGAGAGAGAGAGAGAGAGAGAGAGAGAGAGAGAGAGAGAGAGAGAGAGAGAGAGAGAGAGAGAGAGAGAGAGAGAGAGAGAGAGAGAGAGAGAGAGAGAGAGAGAGAGAGAGAGAGAGAGAGAGAATTCTATGGGTGGAGCTCCGCCGAGGCACTCTCTCGGATCATATACCCCGCGGAACGAAATAGGCGGAGTCACGTTTTCCCACCGCGAATTTCTCCCCCTCATCATTCTCAGTATATAGTCTATGTACGTAATGGTATGTACTATACCAGTTACCCTGGAAATTCGACCGAGCTCGATCCTGATGTGATTCGTTCTGATTTGGCTCAACAGAACTTTCTTGCAGCTTCGTTTCTTAAGGTAATCCTGTCGCGAGGCCGCAATCCAAGGGATTTTCAAATTTTTTTTTTTAGCTGTAGTTAATATTCAAATGATTATTTCTGTAAAATTTCAGGGTCGGTTATCGACCTAATTACGGAGAAAAAAATTATTAAAAATGCGTATTTTTGCAAAGGAATTCGGAGACAGCATAGGAAAACCCAACTTCCGGTTGCTGCAAAAATGTTTATATTAGTCAAAATCCGTCAGATTCCTGAAAAAAATCAGATTCGAGTACTTAAAACGTCTATGAATCGAATGAGTTCATAAAAAAATATGCTTATCGGCTTATGTTTTATGTAATTTCAAGTTAAAACTCGATCTTCCGGTCCGGTATTGGATGAGTCTCGCTACGATAAAAAGACGTGGCAGCAAGGCAAAACAGCTGATTGTAACCCTAACCTCATCTCACTCCTTTGAATTTCTACATGTATAATGCAATGCCTCGCATTTCCCGTACCGGCCATTGTTTTGACAGTTCGACGTTTTGAGGTTAAACTCGTCTGTTCGGAAGAAAGAGATGGAGGAAGAACCAACGTTGCCAAATATAAAATCGAGACGTACTACTTGAATCGTTGCACTACCTATTTTTCATTTTTATAATTAAATTTGAAAGTTTATTAGCTTAATTACGCATGGAAAATTTCAGTTATTTAAAATTATTTTTTTAGCATATCATAAAAATGTCTATTACACAAGTCTCGAGTATTAGCAGTGGTATGACTAGTGTGAAGCGACAGGATTACCTTAATCGTCGAAATTTCTGTACTTTCGATATTAACAACAAGCAATTCTCATAAGGAAACCCAAAAAATCGATTCATTTTGCGTCCGGAATACTAGCAGGAAGTCCGTTTTCTATTTTTTGCTATTTTTGATTTATTTTTTATAGTGAAACTTTACACTTACTCCAAATTGTTCACGAAAAATTCTTCACCGAGCTATGACGTTTGTTACAAGTTTCACTTGGATCAAGAAATACATAGAGTTGGGATGACTTGAATTTTTTATTTGTGTTTGAATTCTCATTCATTAAAAAAAATCTTCAGTATTAAAAAACAAAATAAAAAACGATTGTAAGAAAATGAGGATTTTTTCTGTTGACGATGAAAATTGTTAATGTACTACTTGGTTTAATTTTCGACTCGATTCCCAAAGAAAATGAAAAGCCTTTATCAATACAGACGCGAGAAAAAGTTTCGTTAACCATAATTTTACGGTCGCCACTTTTTTCGGAAAATTACGAAATTCGATGAAAATCAATACTTCATTCGAGGCTGTATAAGTTTTTAAACATTCTTTTTGATGCTAGAGACACCGTGTGTGCATGGGGACCACCAGAAAAGCCGTCTTTTATTTCCTCAGCCTCTTCTTTCCTGCACCTGCATTATCTCTATGATAATAATAATAACAGTAACAATACGTGATGAACGCACTTTTTATTCTGCACACATGCGATGCACATATAAAAGATTGTCACAGGGTATAGTTTCGTATTGCATCCTCGAAATGTAAACCAGCCCAAGATCGCCCCTATCTAAACCTAATATAAGAATGTGTGGGCGTTTATTTATATGTGTACACCGGGATTTCGCGATCCATGGGAATATTCGTACGAAATTATGTGCAATAACAATAAAAAATCATTTTTCTGTCTACTTCCTATAAGAAACGTCCGTAGCGAATGATCATTAGACTATAAATAATAGAACAACACACGGAGATAAAAATAAATTGTAAACGTATCATCACAAACTGTTAGATTTCAACGATGAAAGTCTCAAATCGAAAAAGAAAAATCTTTTGTTTTAGATTTTTGGCAAAATATTAATTATTCCTTTAATTCATTGCTCGTGCATTTTTCTTTGAATTATCTCACAATCATTTACTAGAATCTCCTCACAAAGAATCCATCAATTACTGTCATCCAATGCCTTTGGAAAAACTGTTGACCTTTCTCTCTCGTTGACTGTTGGCCATAATTTATAGCACGAGCAGGTCGCATGGGCTCTAAAATTTTCGATAAAATATGTATATTTTCGTATGTACTCGTATTTTTTGTTGTATATATTTTTGGATCATAATTGTTGGTAAGAAAAAAAATGACCGACTGTGGCTCAGAATTGCCCATAGATTTGCTTTTTAGTCTGATCGCTTGTATCTACGTATTTCATCGTTGGCACGCTCGTAGCCATGGTTACGAAGAGGAAGATCGTAGGTACGTGGAAGTGTGCTCTTGTGACGCACAGGTGTACAATACGTGTATCCCTTGCATCCACTTTTATCTTAACGTGCTCAAGCAACCAACATCATCTTTTTCCCTCTGATGCTGTCTCGTTTCGTTCGATTAATGTTTCTTAGAAATTCAGACTTCAGAAATCCTGAATACAGGGTCCACATGCCATTCCATTTCATAAGCACAGGGAGAGAGGGTTGATAAAGTTTTATAATTCTTTCCAAAATTTAAATTCACGTGTGTGCAAGTAGTTTTGGCGACCTTCATCTATCTCATAATGCCAATTACACCTTCGAACGTACGTTCGAGTGTCAATATCGTCGCTCCATGGTTATTAGTTCAGGAATGCTTTTGAACTCCACCCTAAGCGGGGATGATTTATACTCGAGATATTTCAAGTTAAGGCTCCCGCGTATTCACCTTTGGCAAAAAGGAATTCGTTTCGTTCGAAATTTAATCGGAATCAGTAAATTCTAAAATGGAGTTAAATAAATACTCAATGAGAAAATCTACTAAGACGAGAATTAATATTGTCAATTGATTGAAAACACTCACGGAGAGAATAAAAATAGCAAAAAATTTGTTTTCATTGTGGTGAAAACTTACATTTCGCCCATTAAAATTTGAAATCATTCCCGGATGGTATTTCGTAGTGGGAACTTTACGATTCATATTCCGTGGGCGTATATTTTTATACATTACTCGTTTTTTGCATTTTTTAAAAGAAATTTCGAAGCTTCAATTATAATGAACTTGATTCAAGGATTGCACGACCCAGATCGTAGTCAATAAGCCTGAAGTTTAAGCCTTACTTAAAAGTTTGAATACAAAATCACAAATTCAACATTTCTCGAAACAAAACTCACGTGAAAGCTCAGGTTTGTCGAAAAGCAAGACAGAGAGCTGTCTTGCTTTTTTTACACAAACACACGTTCGTAATCGTTATTCTGCGTTATCAACAATGATCGCAAGGTTGCAATCCAAGTCTCCTTCTCATCGCGAACTGTATATCGCCGAACATCGAGAATCGTATGTAAACGTGGATTCAACAGATATAAGTATATTGATTTTGCTACCAAAAAAAAGGAGCAAACCACATTGCACTTTGGAAACGAATCTCTTGGTTAAGCCCTTCCGATCATTGAGGCTCGATATACATACATTTGAAGATATAAATATATATGACATTCGAATATCTGTGATGTTTAAAGTTGATCGAGAAGGGGCGTGGCGGAAGGGTGAAGTCTCGAAAGATCTGCGTACGGGGCGACGAGATAAACATATATATGTATGTTTTACGTACCGAAAGACATTAGCATTCCCTCCCAGCGCAGGAAGCTGCTCTCAACATCTTGAACGACGTCTTAGATGGTCGTCGACGAAACAACCCTCCCACCCGCTTTTCATGTCACGTTTATTCATAGACGTGCCTACTGAAACGCCTCAAGCAAAGGGGTGCGTTCTACAGTCTTTCAGATACTGTCGTATCGTTCTGTCTATATGTATGTATATATATGTTATCTTATTTATTATCCTGGAAGACTATGAATTTACAACGATCGCGAAATATGTTCGACGCAGACGGATCGTCTCTGAATTATCATGCAACTTCCCATCTTCGGTTTCTTCAACGAGAACCACGGCCTTGTAACGATCAAGTAAATCCAAAATCATTGCACTTTCAGATTTATTCGTAATGATAAATAAAAACGAACATTGGTGCATAAATGAAATATTTCTTGATGCACGACGTTAACAACTGAATGTTTTTTTTTTCTGTTTGAGTTAGGAAATTCCGTCGGGCACGGAGACAGCAATGAGTACGAGACTTAAGGAAATTTGCATAAAGCCCATACTTGGTTGGGTGACCGCTCAACAATAGACCAGATTGAGTATCACGTGATAAGTGGATGGCGAACCGAACTTCAGCAACAATGCAGCGCCCTGTATCATGGCTTTTCTGCACTTCCCTTTGGCCCGCGTGTGCAAATGTGTCCAGGGACTGTCACACGCACTCTTCGTTGTACAAACGCACAAGAGATACGCATGAATAATGGGAAAATTTACGCTATTTTCTAACCGGGACAATAATTGTCTAAGATCGTTGATCGTTTTTTTACGAATAGAGAGAATTGGAGAATTTTGAAATCTTGATTGGAGAAAACGATTGGTACGTATCTGTTTCACAATGCCATTGTTCCAACGACGTTGGTTTCTGCATTGCAGCTCTCGAATAAGCCTTTCCATAAAATCCGGTCAACCGATATATGCTGTCACACGTGATACGATAAATCATAGTCATTTTTTCTCGAGGAGCTGTAAATTTCCAATCATCGATCTTCTCGCACTTTCCGGGATAGTTTCGAGAGAAAAACAAATGAATTCCGGCAACTTTCGAAATTCTGGAAATTCATTCAACACTGTTCCTTCCAACTTCCTTTGAAACATATAAATGTATATTTTTATTTCATGAGTCGTTCAAACTTTTTTGAATCATTCGAAGGCTCTCTTCGAAGCGTTTTTGAATAATAATAAATAATATATTTAGTGAATAAATAAATGAATAAATTTCGGGAGAATTTTTGTCACGTGTTCGAGATATTGGCGATTAAAGATTGCACACTGTTATGTGTTCTTATGGGGAGCAGTGGAAAAATTCATATTTGCACGAAATAACTCCGAAACATTTCTAGAAATTTTTTCATTTTTTTTCTCAATTACGTAGGAACGTATGACGAAGTTTGTCTAAACAAAAAATCAAGAAAAGTTTTTATTCCTCAACCTCCACGTTAAACATTTTTTCCGAACGTTCGTATGTTTTTCTATTCTTGTAAGACCCAACAACCAACGCCATATATAATATTATTTCGTAAGCGATAATGAATTTTTGGAAAATCAACGAAGATTCAACTTTTGATCGTGATGTGGTGAGCCCACTATATTAATCGATCCAACGAATCTAAATTTGCAATTGATCATTTTAATTAAAACCTTCTGATTGCCAACCTTCGTCCCAATTTTTTGGTCTGCTTGCCATAACAATGATTTTGATCGTTATCAATCAATGAATCAAGACTATACACTCAGACGTCTTTCTATTTTGATGCTCGGGGGCGTATAATCGTGTAAAAAAGGACAACAAACGTGAAATGTGTTTTGACCAAGGGTTACGTATGACCCTTGCACAGTTCTCCTCGCTCCTACCGTTTTGAGAGTCACGTGCCGCTGCTGTCATTGGCACGAATCATATTATATACAGAAATGGTCGTATATAGGTGTAGATATAAGCAGTATCGTAAGTTCGTGGCCTTTCTCGCCCAGTTAATAAATATGATAATGGCGTGTAGCCTTCAGAGGGTGTGAGTTTGGTATCCAAGGCCCAAGAGCTGCAGAGAGAGAGAGAGAGAGATAGAGAGAGAGCGTTACATTTTTACGGGATCCCTCGAGCTCGCGTATGCGAGAGAGATACGTGCGTAAATAAAGAGTGACCAAACGCGTCCTCGTTTGAAACCAAGTTGGCTGCCCTGTCAGCTACAGAAACGAACCCTCGTATGTCACACCACCGATCGACGCCCTCTTCAAACTCTTCCTACTTATCTGCACGTATATATATATGTATATTGTCACTTTCAACGACGTGACCATAGTAAATAAACCTTGTGGTCCACTGATGGCATTTCTCATCCTACATTTTATCCGGAACTTGCAAGCCTGAACCTGAAAACTTACCTAAAATAAGCTGCAGTCTCAATTTTTTCGAATACACTGCTCTTGCCTTCATTTTCAGGAGGTTTTTATGCTGTTGGTATTTATTTATACAATTGAGTTGTCGACGTGTCGTGTTGGTAGAAAGTGTTTTTTCGACTTTTCCAAATTTTCATCCTATACATGACAAAGGAATTGAAATGAAAGTTGGCGCGAGCGAAATTTTTATTCCGAGCACATTCCTCTAAATTGCTTTTTAATTAATTGAAGTATTTCAAGGTCAACATTATCCAAAGGTTAAATCGTTAGAGAATAAAATTCGATTAATAAAATTATTCGAAATGAAATTCCGTTCTGGAGAGACGAAGGACTCTAGAAAAACGCTTCAACGTGGTGTAAATAATTTTCTATCCATTGATTCAATAATCGAAAATATTTTTACAGAGATTTATCTCGAATTGATGGTCGTCGAGCTTTAAAAAAATAGTTTCAATGCTAAAAGTTTTCACTATTAATTCGATCGCAATGCTTGTACGATTAGCATAAATTTTTGTTCCGAGAACGTTGGAAATTGCAAGGTATTTGAACGATTGTTTCGACGTTTAATGAATCTTTGGATGTTCGATTTGATGAAGAAAAATAGTCTTGATGAATTTTGATCCAGCTTAGAACGGGGATACGAACATTATGCGTTCTTTGGAAAGTCTACGCGGCTGTAATCCTCACCTGAGCGTGTGCCCCGAGTCGAGGAAGAGTATCGGCTTACCTTAATAATCGAAAGCCAAGGGGAGGAGCGGCAGTCGAAAAGCTCGTCGACTGTTGCACCGGATTTCGTCAGTCGACCGAGTCGAATTTATCTTTCAACGAGGACCAAATCAACCCCAACGACTTGTACCAGTTTGGGTATTAAGCGGGGGTGTTTCCATGACGCTGTGCGATGAGAGCGAGAGAGAGAGAGAGAGAGAGAGAGAGAGCGCCAAAGAGGGAGCTTTGCGAGACTTGGTGCGTACATTTCGAGAGAGCAACGTTACAAAACGAATACGAGAGATGTAATGAAACATTCTTAGTATTATTGGCATTGAGAGGTCCATCGGAAAAAATGAAGAAAAAAAAGAAAGATACACGAGAGGGAATTATAGGTGAGCAATTCGAAGAACAGACGAAAGCCAGATATTCAACTTGAACGTAGAGCTTTTACAAATTCAAATCAATTACAACGAACCCTGCAGGGGAAAATGAAGGTAAAAAAAAATTAAAAGACGATGAATAATAACGAAAGTTATTAGGTGCATTAGTATAATTTTATTAATATTCTCTTTCCGTTATTTACAAAACTTTATAATAATCTCTAATTTTTTGTCGATTTAATTCTTAACCGTTTTATTTAAATTCACATTCCATTCGTTCTCACTACAGTCTACAACCGTTCGAACCACAATATAATATTCTCAAACGTTCTCTCATCGTTCTTACTGTGTCAATATTTTTTCTTCACTCTTTCTCGTCGCGTTTTATTGTTTCTTGTGTGTGTGTGTGTGTGTGTGTGTGTGTGTGTGTGTGTGTGTGCGTGTGTGTGTGTGTGGGTTAGTGTATCGTGTGTGTGTCGTATTTCGATGTTGTCTTTAAATTCATTATACCAATATCAATAATGTTCATTTTCTCTAAACGTTATACAGCGTAGACATAACGCGACTCTTTATCAAAATGTTGACTGCGAGAAATTCGTCGTGGTCGCGTTATCGTTCGCGTCGATACCTCGTCGATTCTTCTCGTTTTTCGTGTATTTTCTTATTGTTTGTTTCGAGTCGAAGTGACGTGTATCACAATATATTTACAGACGTTACAATCGGGTCAATTTTTTCATTACATCGTTCATTTGGGCATTTAGTGCTTTCACAGTTTTCCTTTTGTTGCCTCGTTCGCGAATTCGTGAGAACAAAAAAATGCAGGCGTGGTAAAAAGAAGGTTGTTCGGTTTCGAAAACTAAACTCTTTTTCTGGCGTTTCGATTTTCTTGAATTGATGAAGTTTGTTTTTTTGTTGGCTCAGGTTCCTCCGTGAAATTCGATAGAACGAGGCACTTTTCAAGGACGCAAAATAAAACGACGATTTTGTTTGTTTCGTCGAATACGTTTCATTGTTTTTCATAGTGTCAAAAAAGAGTGCTTTGAAACACGAGGACGTTTTATTTGTTTTTAACTAGAGAGAAAGACTCTCCGATTGGCGGTAGCGAGGGAAACAGTGTCTCGTACACTTTGTACAACAAACACTGCATGGCTTCGATCCTGTTCTCGAGTCACTCGACTGCAGAATCGTTGAGCAAGCTTCTGCTATTTCGATACGATATACCGTGACCATTTGCGCAATGAACAGCTGGATATCGGTGGCGGAGGGTCGAGTTTCTCTGCCGAATTCGAAGCTCTCAGCTTCAGAGATCAACGCGAATAACCTTTGACAAACGTGAGCCCAATTATCGTGGTCTTTTTGTAACAGCGATCATCCGATCGCGATGATTATACATGTATAACCAATATTCGAAGAGACACTCCGATAGATTGTCGTTAAGAGTCGTACGTTCGTCGACTACTGCAATGTAATCTCGATCGACACTCGACAAACTCCAATTCCGTGCGATTATCCTTCTGCGTACCATTGAATTCCGAGGTTTCCCGATCGCGTATCGATTTTTTCATTCCCAACAGTTTCGTACTCAATGAGCTACTTGCACGCGAATTGTTTGTTTTTTTTTTTTCACTTCGGTTTTACTTCGATTGGAATCAACACTGCAAAGCATCGTGTGAAATGAACTGAGAAAAATCATCTCGTCTTATTAAGGTTTCATTTTAATAAGGCACAATTTATACGAGTCAACGTGCTAGAATTCTTTTAAGCTAATCGAAAGAGGCTTTTGGTACTGTTATTATTATTGAGGGTTAAACCATCGGCTGCACACCTCGCAGCTTTTTCAAACTTTGATTCTTCAGCCTGGGTCGTTTCTCAAACTCGTAAATGTTCCACTGATTGTTCATCGTTCGTCGGACAAACTTAAAGTTACACAAAATCCATAAAACGGCGGAGTTCGCGGCGTAGATTCGCTTTGCTTTGTTGTTTTGTTTGAGATTTTTCGCGGATCGTTTAAATGAAAAAAAGTCTGTCGATTTCGTTGTGTGTTCAATTTCAATGCTTGCTGTTACTTCAATTTTTGTTTACATTCGATTCTTGTGCAATTCCTGGGTTCGATTCCATTTTTTTTTTGGTTTAACAATGGGATGCAAAAAGTGAGAATATCAATGTGGAATTTTCTAACTCATTTGAGACTCTGTTCTTTTCCTGCGTTCCCTTGGTGTTGATTCATTTTGTTTGCTTCTTTGTTGATACGTCTCGATCGGTTTGGAGTGTTTTTGATGATAATATCTTAGTTGGGAAGATTTTCCTCTTAGTTTTTTGTGTCATTTGGAAAGTCTGCAGTCGAAGGAGATCGGAGCCGATTTTAGGCTCTTTTCGCGATCTCTAGCTCGACAATCGATTAGTTCGATTTTCCGTTGTTCATTAAATTGTCATTGGCTACGTGTTTCCCAGGTTTGAGGGGATTTTGTCCAAGTGCCAGTGTACAAGGTCGTTAGTGTGCTCGGTACGTTGGCAGTTGGAGGTGGACGTTCATGGACTGTCGTCAGGTATGGCGTACCATGCAGCCGGATCCGCGGCGAGGGCCCATGGGCCTGTGACGGAGGAATTGGCGTAGGCCGCGGCCCCCGCCGCGGATGGCGCGCACTACCAAGCCCTACCCTGCAAAGGAAGGTAAGCTCCGCACTGTGCTTGTTGCTGTTGTTGCATACCCTGTTGTCCGCCGGCTCTGGCGTAAGAACAATGTTGCAAGCTCTGACTGGAGGACATTACGTGACTGACACCGACCACCGAATGATGCGATACCGATGCGGCGTGATGCGAACCGTGAGGACTCGATGCCGCCGTCATGTGTGGCGCCGGACTCGCCAATGCTGCACTTGGACCGCCTCGACTGCCCTCGTTGCCACCTCCGCTGCCGCAAGGCTTTCCATCCTTCACTAATACCGGAACTGCTACGCGTCTCGGCGAACTTGCGCTCTGTAACACGACAAATAATACAAAACAAATATTAAACGCTGCATTTATTTCTATTGCCATTAATTCTGCTTCGTAAAACTCTAATCGCAGCGTTTGCACTGTGTGCTGCTTTTGCTAATGTTATTCAGAAAGATTCACGGAATTAAATTGCGCGAATGTACATTTTTTCTCCGACAGCTTTTAAATTACCAACAAAAAATTAAGTTCCGCCTTCTTCTTTGGAAAGAAAAGAGCAACGAGTAACTTGTATTTTCATTTAAATATCAAACCTTTCGGAGTGTAGCACTTGCAGAATTTTTACGGACTCGTAAAACTAATCGATCGACTCTGCAGCCAAAAAAGGGAATTTCTTGATTCAACAACAAAGTTGTTGCACACTGAACGATAATTATCCAGGGAAGAAAGAGAAAGGCGGTTTTTAAAATATTTATGCATTCAAGAACATGATTGGGGAAGGAGAAATGATAATTCGTTGGTGCTGCTCGTGAATCGATATATGATGAGCAAAACGCAATTGGTAATATTAATGTATGCTCTATAAATAGAATACGTATACGGTATAGAGTAAAGAGAGATGAGGGCCGGGTTACGTCGCGAAGAGATCCGCGAGAGACTAAAGCCTGTTCTTAGCTGCTGTGTTCCGAACAAACAGAACGTTCGCTCCTCGAGTAAACACGCACACACTTTCACGAGGATTCTCGTAAGGACAATGAGCGTAAGAAATATTAGTTGAAAAAAAAGTACCAATAGTACGTGATGTCGAAACGTCTTGCGATAAACTCATTACGAATAAATATTCAGATGACTACCGTCCGTATTTACGCTCCAGAAGAAATCGACTGTACGAGCGAAAACGGAGGAACACACACGAGCATGAAATTCTCTAAAGCCTCGACCAGCCGGAATGGTCCAAGTTCTATGAGACGTTGCTGGTTTTTCTTGAAACAGAGAATCTTGATAAAAAGGATCGCAATGATATTTCGTAAATTGAAAAAAATCGAACAATCCTTCGGGTCACCGCGATTCTCGCCACGTTAAAATAGTGCCGAATTAAGTTGGAATTATACAGAGTGGTGAATTTTCCAGTTCCCAACGATATCGTCCGTCGAAAGAAAAAATTCGCTATGTAAACGGAAATTTTCCTCGCAGATGATTTCCATGTAATGCTCTTTCTCAGTTTATGCCGTTTCTGTGTATGAATTTTTCTCAAGTTTGCAGGATGCGATTGTGTGATGTACGGCGGGCAGGCAATGGTTTTTCTTTTCTCTTCCTTTCTCTATGCTGATGCTTGGTATGCCAAACAGAAGCGCTGACGAGAACCAATGGTTCTCGTTGTTCTCGTATGAACGAGAACCATCTCTCTCTCTCTCACACACACATACAAATACACATTCTCGTTCTATCTATATGCATACGTGGTTCGTGTATGTGTACGTGAAAGCAGTTGATAGTATGCCCATAGCGGATACCTGCGCGCCCACCGGCGAAACCACTCAGCTGTATCAACATCGAATACACGACATTCCTCTTCGATCTCTTCGACTGGCTCTCCGCGAGAGAAGCTGCCCGGGACACGCTCCCGCTCTAATAACAAACGCTCTCTGCGATTGAATGGCCAGTGTACCCACGAAATTCCCTCATTCTCCACTATCTGTAGCGAATGTCAGAGAACGGAATAAAGACCAGAGATGAGGATGGATCAGAACTAGCGTAGCAGCTTCCACGTTCGTTCAGTAATAACAGCATCAAAACCACCATCGATATTGTTGTAATATATAAAAATAACCACACGAGCAAAGAACATGGACTCAGTCGTCTTCTGGATTTGAAATAATAATCTGCAAAGTCGCTAAGAGCGATTTTTCGCAATCGAACCAGCGACCGGATGCGTAAGATAATATTTTTTGTTTGTTCCTCCTCGCATATCGGAGAACTGCTGCGGCCGAGCATAACCAGGAGCATAGCATGTTTTTACAAGCGACCAGCGAGAGGGATGAATATTCATGGCGTTCGCTTTTTTCAATTCAGTTTTATCTGCATTGGGCCTCTCGTGATTCTTTTCATCTGATTTGTATATATATTTTCTTAGCTACCGGATGCTAAAGTGCTGCGTTCATGGGATGATAATTTGGTTACTCAATCGTTGTTATCCCGATGAATCTCGAAAGTAAAATGAAAACGACGATTCAACAAGAAATCCTGCAATGACTTTTAATGAAAAATTTCTCAAATTAAAGTTCCACATGTTACAACGGATTATTCTCGAGACTCTTGATCGTACTTTTCGCAGTGTTTTCATTTTACTTCAGCAAGAGCGTGAAGATCGACCAAATTGTAAAGTGAAGAAATTGATTAAAAAAAACGATTCCGTCGTATACACGAATACTTGAAAATTTCAATACCGCCGCCAGTTGAAAATTCTCGCGCGCGAACTCTCTATAACCGAGCATATGCACACATGCACTTTAATGTTCCGGAACTCGCGGAGCGGAACGTCTCGAATATATAAGCAATTTGTGAGTAATTTAGCGAGCGTATATATTGATATACATAGAGATGCGTTGTAATATGATGGTCGCGCGAGCCCAAGAGCGTTGTGTCGTACAATCTCAGAGGCTAAGTGCACCGTTGCAACGCACTTCACAGGCTGACAAAGTGACGATGATTACCCTAAACGTATATTACGTATGGCGTTGAGCGCGCGGCGGCGCGCGTCACGCGTCACGCCACTTTATCCACTTCAACACGCGTTAAACGATTTCCGGCGAAAATCATTCTCCTGCTATACATATGTATACAAATCAGTACGTACTTACATGCACAAACGCATATTTATCGGACGATAGATAGGTGCGATGTGGATTAAACTAGCGCGAGGATTATACGGCTATGCACGTACGTTCAATAGATATAGAAATTTATCTCATGGGCGTTAAAGAGTCGATAGCTACGGAGACGATAACCCTGACGAATGATGGTCGTTCTGGATGCATTATCGAGAGATTCTGAGCCGTCCTGTTGGATCCTCAAACGACTATCGAATATCACCGAAGATACAATGGAATTTTGATTGCATTGAAACTACATGGAGACTCCGACGTCCTTGTTATTTTTACACCTCGTAACAGAGAATGCGTTGAAAATTAATGCAAATCTGTCGCTGGTGAGATTTCAGTGACTTTTGTACCGTAAGATAAAAACGCTTTTTGCTAACAAAGAAAAGGACATGGAACTTGTTACTAAACACATTTAACGCGCTTATTACGCGCTTACGACGACCTTTAGTTGTCTAATGGTCGATATGTCTATACGATAATTGAAAAAACTCTGGCCGTCGGTACGGTTCTTTACTTCGATGATACTCCTGCGGAAAGAAGGCACTTCCGCTAAGAGGATATGCTTCGAGTAAATGGGATTGCACTCGCTCTTGAAAAAAGCAAAAAGAAGACAGAGAGAGAGAGAGAGAGAGGAACGAATGGGAGAGTTAAAGGAGAAAGAAGAAGCTGGGGGGGGGGGGGAGAAGAGGGACGATGAAAAAAATAAACTATTAAGGTCTGAAAAATTGCGATATAATAATTTACCAAAGATCACTGACTTTGTCCGTGCTGCGGGAGCTTTTCGCCCGTAGCCCAGTCGTATGAAAAGCTCCGCCGGCGAGGCGAACCTCTGCCGAAGAGGAAAAGTGCTGGAGACTGAGAGGGCAGAAAAAAGGGGAGAGGAGAAGCTTTAAGGAGTTGCGCAGAGAGCCGAGAACAAAGAAAACCGAGACATTCAACGATATTTCGTTGAGTCGTACTCCCGCTGATGAAGGGTTTCAATGAGGAGGTTTTATAACGCTACCGCGCTGCCCTCGAACATACTACTGCAGAGCCTTTTTCAAATACCGATATTTCAACGTCGGCGCGTTGTCTCGGAAAAATAATTTTTTACTCCAATGCATACACCTATATAAAACTTCAGGTGTATAGATTAATTATTATTTTTCAAAGAATTCTTTTTCCATCGACAAGAGCACGAGAGAACAGGACCATTCAAAGTCACACAAAAAAATCGAATTTCTCAGCGCACTCCTGACATTTCGTACGATCGTATTTCGCGATTTGTGCGTTATACGCTCCACCGAATATTCGTCGCATTTTCGATACTTTACGAAGCGTCGTATTTTCAAATAATCAATCTTAACACTCGTTTTTCGTTCTTGACTTTCCAATTTCCGCGCGGGATATTCGTAATTCGTTCTCTTACCATTTCTGCAGTTTATAGAGACGGAAAAAGCTCATTTAACAGACGAGCAGGGCGAACATCGATTTTCGGAAACGATTCCTTTAGACACTGAACAGAAAATTTTGTTGGATACGTTCGACTAAACTTTTTTTAAAAAATCACAAAAATTTTGTCATTTCAGCAAGAAATATTGTAGAAAGTCTCTTCGAAAAGCAAATTTTTGTCATTCCAATCGTAAATTTCGCTGACAGCTCCCTTAGAAATAAAAAATATTGTCAAAATTACGAAAGTTTTGAAATTATCCCAAAATATGTAGTTTACCGTGTTGAACCAAATATCGACGATTTTTGACAAAATTTAATTTTCAGTGTAGAATATTTCTTGCTGCAATGAAAACATTTTTGAAATTTGAAAAAGAAACGTTTAGTCGAACGTATCCAACAAAATTTTCTTTTCAGTGATATGTATTTAATGAAAATGCATCAGACAACACGCTCTCCTCTACGCTTTAGTCTAGAGTGTTTAATATTAACGTTTTTGAGAATGCAGTTATTAGTGCATAAATTCTGGCTCCAAAAAATGTTGGCTATGATTGTTGAGGGTGTGCTTCAAAAATATTCTAGAGGCTTCGAATATTCTCTCATTCTTTTTTCTTTTACCCTTTTTTCTCCTTTTTTGTTTCTGTACCCGAAGAAACCAGGTGGTACTGCTGTGCTTGACTGTACTCGGTAGCATTTCAAGATGGCGACTGAGAGACCTCGAGAGGCCGTTTCCGCGCCACCCCACGACCTCGTTCTCTCTCTCTCTCCCTTGCATCGATGTCGTTCTTTCTCGGTGGCAGCTCTTATATGCCTTCGTCCTCCTCCTATTTTTCATCTCTATATATACACGCGTTGCTCCCGCTCGCGCTTCCACTCGACATTTTTTTACCACCGCGCGAGAGCAAGCCTGAGAGAATAAGAAAGAGAGGAAGAGTATGGGAGAAGAAGAGAAAAGAGAGGAAAAAAAGAAAGAGAGGAGAGCCGAGGTACGAGAAATGGAATAAAACGAACGATAAAGGGGAAAAAAATCTGAGCGCACTACCAACGCGAGACATGCACGCTTGTCGCTCCTGCGATGGCTTCTGGCTCGCTGATGCCAGAATATTATGAGTCTGCTCCTCGGTGCGTTTATCAACGCGATATTTAAACGCCCATATATGTATGTTTCTGCCTTATATAATCCATGTTTAAATTTAAACGCGTGCTGTACGTATTTATATATAAAACGTAAAATTATGCCTCTGCATTATGTGCGTCATATATACGATTTTTATTTATATAAAACAGAGAGGCTTCGCGTGCGCACACTCTATGATATTCCTTGGGAATATGTGACGCGTTACGAAGCACACGGTTTACGCAAATTTTCCGGATTAACGTGCCGGTATTAAAAATGTATAAATACTCTAGACTCTCGTTCCTCCAGCAAAAATTTTATATGAAAACCGAGAATCGTGAGAATTCGTGCGAATATCATTCGCGCATCCAAGATTCCTTTGCCTCTATTGAAGAGGCTCTTGAAAAAGTCTTTTCGTCATCGCCTCATCGTTATCATCATCTCCAAATTTTACGTCTTTCAGCCCTCTCGAGAGATTCCATCATCGTTTCGTCCATTTTTCACATTTTGAGCAGCAAGGACATTTTCGTCATATTCTCGAAACGTAAAGCAACTGTGTGTGCAACGTCAAACAAAAGTTTACGTACCAAAAAATAAAAAATATCCAATATGATTAGTGATCGATGTGACGGGGTTTCGAAATGAATAAAAACGATGGGAAACTGTCTTTCCGCAAGGAATCTTTCCTTCGATGAAACTTTCATGGGAAAATTTGATTCCAATTTGAATAGAATTTTCTCACTGTTTAAAACTTCGATTCTCAATGTGACAAGATAATCTCAGGGAAAGGGGGAAACGAATAACGAGAGCATAACTTGCTTGGTGAGGAAGCGCGACGCTTATCGTTACCGATCTCTATTGTTCGCCGGAAGTAACCATAACGTCGTTACTGTTGAATCGACAGAAAGAACAAGGGTATGCTGCTGTAATGCGGTGGTCTATTGTGGGGGTTGAAAGAGAGCGAGCGAGTGAATGACGAGAGCGTGTAGCCCTTGGGCGTCGAAGAAGGCGGGCAATCGCAATTACACGTATCGTTGCTTTCCCGATCTAGATACGACTGGATAGGATCCATATGAGAGAAATAAACAAACCGCCACCACTACCCGACGTCATCGCCGTTGTGTATGGAACCTCGGCGTCGGCGTTGCAATTGAATTCGAGGCCTGCTAGCCCGAGGAGCAAAAAAAAGAAAGAAAAAAATATCGAGGCCAGAGCAAACCACCCTCTCTATTTCCTCTCTCTCTCTCTCTCGCTCGTTCCACTCTCTTTGGACTCGAGAGCTAACGAGTAAATTATGGGGCGGCTGCTCGTTCGGGCACGCGGTAAAAATCCACCAGTAAAACTCACCGCCCATAGTTATATACACGCCGTTCAAGATCGAGCCCCTAGATTACTTTCAGCCCCATTGATCCCTTCGTATATATACACAAATATATATGTATGTTGCTATATGTTTACGCTCCCGTCTCTATATTCCGTTTCACATACATCGATCCATCCGTATAACACAATACATTAAAGTTCTCCAAAACACAATCCTGAATCTGTTGCACATTATTCGCGCATCATTTTTTACCGATCCTCCATTATATTGATACGAAAATAGATTAAGCGGCGATACTCGCACATCGTCTTTTAAGTCTTGTCGAAACGTTTCTTTACAGGTTTCTTTCAAGTGTTGAGGAACCATCGAGGACGGTGGGAGACTCTATGTAAAAATTCGACAGGATTCGGTATCCTTGTTCTCGAGAAATCGACACTTACAGCTGACGCAATTGAATAGGTTTGGCCTCATGGGAGCAGTGGACAGATTGTCATTTCATGGAATAACGCGAAAACTTTTTTACAGTTATTTTTTAATTTTTTTCCGAATTCATTTTAAAGTTTTGTGCCGAATTTTTGAAATTTTTCTTTTTCAAAACGTATATTGATAACTTCGAAAAACCGCGAATGAAATGGATGGGGGACACGTTTTCGTATTCTGAGCGGGTTATTGAAAAGTTTTACAAAGTTTTTTTTTTCTTTTGAAGATCGAAAAATTGGGAAATTGTCCTTAAGATCGAGCGAAATTTCGCAAAGTTTCGTGAATCGAGTGAGTAAGAAAGGGAGGAGCATAGAGATAAGGATCGTGATGTGTTGCGATTTAATGTATGCCAAGGGGTGAACAGAGACTACAGCGTGCTCGTGCATATATCCACTCAGCCACATCTGGCGAGGACTTTTATCGAAAAAAGATTCGACCTTCGAGATTCCTCGTGATTTCATCTGTAGCAAGCGAATATTTGATTTTTATTTTCTTGTGCACGTACTTGAAGCACCTCTCGATCTGAATGTGTAATAGATTTAGAGACAGAGCACGCATCGACCAAAGAAATGTCCATCCCTGATTTTAATCATCATTTCATTTGATTTTTTGCATTTTACGAAACGATAAATAGAGAAAAATCTGTGGCTTACCTGATTCTGTGCGTTCTGTTCGGCCATCGCTTTCTCCTTCGCTTGCCTCTTGCACTTGTATCGATGATTTTGAAACCAAATTTTAACCTGCAACAGAGTATTCAGCGTTACTTCGTCGCAAACAGAAGACTGCAGAATGTTTTTTCATGAGAAAATGAAAAAGCGAGAATCCACACTGATTTGCGGAGCTTTCAATTTACAGGGATAATCATAAGCACGAAATTGATGATCGAGTATTTTTAAAATACATATTTTCCTGTCCCTCGATAATTCTTTCGATTCAAAGAACGATCATTTCGCTGGCGTTGGAGAGACTGCCATATTATTCTTATGAATATTATTATTATTATTTCTATCGCGGATGAAATTGTGCCAACGTGGGTCATTGCACGTTTCGTGAACATTCAGTTACGCGGAAAGTATGCCGTTGTTTTCGTAGGACGAGAAAATTCGCTTCCTGATGCTCTTTCATTTCATTTCATTCATACCCCAGAGCGACGTACCGTAAACCCATAATCCACGTTGAACATTTTAACCCTGTGCTTCTGACGTTTCTGTTACTTCTTATATGTTTTTTTTGCTTTCATGACCGCAAGGAAAACGATTTTCATGATTCCACAATCAAATGCGATTCCGTGCGATTCCGTGTGCTTATAGTTTCGTTCATTCCACTCATGTTTCGAGCCTCGATGTTTCGACTCTCGATTCTCTTGTGAGCATGTGGATGATTTGATGTACAAAAAAATGTTAAGTTTTCTAGTTGTTTCGGGATTTTTAGGGACGAACAAAAAGCCCGCAACCACAGAAACGATTACGCACGCGTTATAGTTTTTACTTTTTTTTTTCGTAACCGGTGGAGCGTGAGTTTTTCCGGGAGCTGTTCACTGTTGCCGTAACCAAGTATGTATGAATTCACTTTGAAGCGCGTTTGCTCTCAGCCTCTCTCTCTCTCTCTTGATCTTTCTCTCAGTCTCGTGAAACCCGCTTTTACGGCAATTGAACGCGATTAGGTAAGCCTAGCGTGCCTACGTGTCTGTGTATGCTCCCGAACGAAAATCGGATCAGCATCTGCTTATGACAGCCCGAACGCGTTATAATCCTTGCGCATATAGCGCGTATTTTACTCTCGTCATTCACACAATGCACTCATTCACAATGCACGAAATGCGCGCTTTTTACAACGCCCAACATACGCAGCCGATGCGTTCCATATATCTTATCTTTTTAGCCCACACATCGGCACGGAAAATAACGAAAAAACCACATGATTTTAATTTTTTCAACGGATCCACAAAACTCCTCATTATCCTGTATCAATCGAATCGCAAATTCGAATTTCAATCGATTTTTTCTTCGACAACGTCGATCTTATAATTCAATCATCGATCCGATGTTCGTTCATTTGAGAAAATGCAAAAAAAAAAAGTTTATTCCATTTGTTTTTTTCATTTGTAAAAAAATGCAAACAAGGAGAAATGCTCACTTAATAAATCTTCACACGGACACGCACACACGTAAAGACACATCAGTTTTGTCGTATAAATGTGTTTGATCGGAAAGTCCATGCCAAGAGGTCGCGAATGCTGACAGACATAAATGGTTACTCGAGCTCTCTTGTTATTTTAAGGGAACACCAGCCGTCGGTCCATCCGACCATAGCGCAGTTGGTCCATCAACTTTCCTCCTCGATTTCTCTATCACTCTCTTTCTCTCTGTCAATCCGACAGGAAAAGCGGTACTACGGTGTGTAAACATTCGTCGAAGAGCCCGAGCATCGGCACAGGGCAACGCAGGGTATGAAGAAGAAACGATTGATGTACGAACGATATGATCTCGGCTGATTCTCGTTTTCGAGAGATGTAGTTTCACAAATACACATGGACATGAGTACTTTGAAGAATCTTACAATGCCACAATGTATACGGAAGAAAACGAATTAACGATTTCCCCAAAAAGACGAGCATATATTTGAATAATTTTCACTCGATTAATAATTATCGACTAAATGATGAATTTCTAATTATCCGAAAGAATAAATATAGACTTTCATATGCATAATCAGTCGATGTGGGAAAAGGCCAAAAGAGGAAAAGCCGAACTAGAGCGTAATCGAAACTGACACGAAAAAAATATAACACCATAAAATTGACGTTCACAAAAAATGGAATGCTAGTGACATTTTTGCAAATCCCCAATTGCAAATAATTTGATTAAACATTCACTGACTCCGTGTGGAATGAATTTAAAGTCAAGAATGTGCATTTGCATTAAGTTCTGTACGGATCCGACAATTTTCAAGGTCATGTTGTTTCGCTAAAGCTTAAGCAGCTCGCGACTCGAAAGTACTTTTTCTGCTTCGTCCAAAAGGATTCGTCAAACGTTCGAGTCCGTAAATCGCGAATACCTCGAGTGAAAAAAAAAAAAACATTTTCACTCATTAACAAATGTTCCTGAGGGGTGAAAACTTTTTGTTTTAACTTCTCGAGACTTTCAGATATTCCTAACATTCGAAAAACTGTGCACTCGTCGTTCGTGTCAAGAGGTAATTTCTCTTTCTCCAGTACATACATTTATAAATACTTTAGGAATATATAATACACCTGAAAAGTGTGCTATATACCTGGGTACCCTGTGTGCACAGTAGTCATCTTCAAGGTTGTGTGAAGAGTTTGTCCCCTTTTTTTTACCGTTTCAACAAAGAACAATATTCCTTTCTCTTTCACTCTTTCTCTGTTGGCAGAGACGAGATTTTTTGTTGCTTGAAAGTCTCCTTCGCTCACGGGCCTAGGAAATATGTACACGAGAAGAATTTGTGTATGAAACTTCGTATTTCGTGTATGAATATCCAGAGCATATGCATATGGGATATATTTGAGAATTAAAACAAAAAACAATAATCCGTCCAGCGCACGGTAGTCGTATTTTTACTTTGTCTCATCTCTGCGTGTTAAAATATAAATACATAGATATATGCTCGTTCCCATTTCGGAGGCAACGTCGCTCACGGCGAAGAATCATCTCAGGGAGGGTTTCTTTTCTGCTGACGTAGAAATCTGCGCTCCTTTCGTTGAGTGCAGGTGAGCATAAGCTTTCCCGTGCAGTCTCGCGCGGTGTTGACTTTGCTGTAGGCTTACGTATACCTTCGAAGATCCACAATATCCATACACAGCCTCGTATGTATATCTGTATATATAAGAGTCGAGAGTAGGAGTGAGCGAGAGGCTGAGAGTTAGGGAAAGAAACGAAAAAGAGCTTGAAGCAATAGAGAATGGGGTTTGGGGTCCGCAGGAAAGTTTGTTTAACGCCAGCCCGGTTCACGTTGGGGGGCCCCCTCCGACTTTAACTTCCGATTAACTTGGGCGTGATGAGGTCTAAAAACCACAACGTTTACATTCTCTCTCACCTAGGGAGAAAACAGCAGGTAGATAAACGAAACGCCTACCATTTAGGCCCTTTTCCAACTGATGCGTGACGTTTTCCCTTAACATCTTCATTGTATTAGTATTTCTGTATATATATGAATATACCTGTCTGTTTACGCTCGGACACTCGCTAATAGACCGTAAAATCTGTTGAACGTGCTAAATTTCGTACAAACGTCAGAGCAGGTCTTGATTGGTTTAACATGATTGAGGACTGCACGCCGAAACTTTTGGTCAGGGTCGACGTTTAATATTTTGAAAACGTCGAAAAATGGTGGGTAATCATTTAATTAACTTGCTGCTTTTCGGAGGATAATGAGAGTCATGAACTTTTTTTTTTCAAATAGTACCATCGGCAAGGAAAATTAGAACGTTATTATTTTAAGGCGGGAGTCGCCAGGAAGCCGAAACAAGGAGCTGTTTTCGTGTTACCGCAGGTGTCCTCCCAAAACAGTGGATAATTAGGAAAAAGGTAAGATCCGGTCTAGAAATAGTCGAAGAAAGTGTGCATTTTTTCTCAATTCGAAACATATGTCCAATGCGAGGAAATTTCAATTCCGGATTTTCACTGGATGAACGATGGTACGCCCTGAATATTTAATCTCGATTCATCATCAGATCTATGCAGAACTCGTGTACATTCTGCTTGTACAAGACATGAGATCAATGTCCTACAAACCCCTTCGATACCTCGTCGTAGTGGCTGGGCTATCAAATTGCAATTAATCACTCAGGCTCGTTTGTCAGCAGGTATAATCGCGTTCCTGTGACAATAATAAGGCGGGGGCAGAGACGTGTACCTATGGGGAGTTATTAATACGTCTGACAGAGAGCATATGTATGGTGAATTCCAAGTGGTCGATATTCGGAGGGATACAGCGAGCCTTGGTGCGAGAGAGAGCGAGAGAGAGAGAGAGAGAGAGAGAGGGTCGGCTTCGAATTTCCAAGTGTAAGGGTAGTCGAGCGACTATGCGAGAGACAAAGAGAGGAGGGAGAGAGCGAGAGAGATATAGACCGATTGATCAAGTTAGGGTAACGTCATTATGAGCCAGTAAATTCACTCAAAGCGTTGGTGGTTGGTCGCATGGCCACAGAGAAACGTCAACCAACCCCTGCTGGTTAACTCTCGGTATACTTGCTCCTTCAACACATCATCATCATATACGTATATACATCAACAGCAATTTACTCTACACAATAGCGGCTCCTCTGTAGCGAGCATGGCTCTTGCATATTGTACAATCTAATGCGACCAGCACAACTCTCCTCGGGCAATTTAACGCGGCACTAACTTGCCCTCAGATTACCCGTACCCGTAACGCCCTTACACCGGCCCCGGGGGCTCTTCATGGCGCGGGTGGTCCAAAAGAAAAAGGGGAGACACGATCATCAAACTCGCAAAATCTTCCCTTATCCACACGCCTGCCTCCGCACATTCCCATTCACATTTGCAAACGGCCTACTGCTCCAACGCACACGAGATTATTACAAAATCTTTAACTGGGCGTTACTTTCAACTTTGATTACTTTATTGACTTTATTCATTTTGAACAATATGTTTTTAAACTTGATCAAATTTTGCATGCCTAAAGCAGCATTCTTTACGATGCAGCCATCGGGACGTTTACTTGATGGAAATATCAATTTTTTGCGATATTAATATATCAACAGATGAACCAACTGATTTTTAATTCATTAATTTAAAAAATGCATAAATTCAATGATGATTTTTATCGATTTATGTCGAATCGAGCGGAATTTGTCGATAATGTTATTAACGTTGAACTTTCAATGATATTATCGTAAACTGTGAAAAATGAAGAATTACGTTTGCAATTCTTTCCAGAGGTATGAACGATTCACCTTTCTCGTTAAGTTATGATTAGCGCTGTTAATTGGCTAGTGTTGACCCTGCAAAGTGGCGAACTTTGGGCAAACATTGCCGAGTCACCCTCATTGTTGTTCCAATGTGGCGACTTTTCCCTCACTCCCTTTCGCTTTCTCTCTCTCTCTCTCTCTCTCTCTCTCGCTCTGGCGAGCTCCATCGCTAACGACGAATGTTACACCGAGGATACGAACATTTCGCCCCGAGCGCACGATCTCTTTGGTTTTGCGATGATTAGTTACACCGCCGACTGTATATATTGGGCTTATCTACTGGCGAATAGGGGGATACTTCGCGTATCGTTTCTTGTTTGGACGGGGATAAAGTAGCAGGAGGCGTATATTTATTTCTTCTATTTTCCTTCGAATTCCACGAGTTCATTTCGTCAGGAAAAATCGTTCATCATCTGTTCACGATGTCTGATCATGATGAGGTATGCTTTCGTATAATTCAGAGGAAAAGAAAATCGTTATTTCGAGTATCCTAACTTTTTTGCCATGAAAAATTATTAATCGGAAATTTTTTTTGTTCCTTCGTATAGTTTTTCGGATCTTTACGAGTCGATTTATTTAATCCTAATTCACTGCCTTGATTACACATCGGATTTACACGCGAGAGCCAAGGAGAAAACTCGAAAACTTGATCGTTAAGGTAGTTTTATTTTGTTAAGTTCCATATAATCGACAGCAACGGAAATTCAGGAAAACTGAACCTCGCTGTCGATTAAGCTACACATCGTCGTCGATCTTTTTTATAGGAATGTGTATTTTTCGAGAATAATCCTCAAGAATCATTTCGATAAATTTTTACCTTTTAAACACTTTTTAAAAATTCTGTTACGAATAATATCCGCTACCGAACCGATGACGCAAAATACCATATATTCAACTAATTTTCATAACATTTTGAAACAAAAAAAATGAATCTGCTATTAATGATAAACGTTAATTTGTTTTTAAATTATTGAAGTGTGCGTGCGTGTTTTTTTTTTTGAATAAATCCGAGAGACGATCTAAGAACTAAGAAAAGTGCAATCGTTTATGGACAATGATCGCACTTTCGGTTGTTGAAGGAGCGACAAGTTAATCGCATATGTACCTGCATACAAAAGCTTCTTCTTTTAGCCTCTTCTCATTGAGCGTGTAGCAGGCAGGGAATGTCACCAAAAGTGGCGTTAGTCAAAGACGAGAGGTGTGTTGGCTCAATCTTCCATCCAAGAGAGATCGAGAACAGAAAGAGCGGAGGGAGTGAAGAGGAAGGAGAAAGGAGAGATGGCGCGAGAACGAAAGAAGCAAAGTGATACAGAGAGGAAAAGAGAGAAAAGAAAGAGGAAGGGAAAAAAAGAGAGGAAGAGAGAGAGAGAAACATACATAAATGTTGAGAGGGATGGAAGAGTCTCGTCTGTCCTCGACGATGGTGCGTGCGCTCCTACAAATTCTGTTTGCGGTTGCAATGTATGCACCCTCTCTAGTGTACGGTCCTCATCTCTCTACTTGGCTCACATGCATAGCCTGAGAGAAGTGCATCTCTCGTTCATCTCGTGCCTACCAACAGCAGCCTCGCTGTGCATAACCTCTATATAAATCATTGAGAAACGAAAAGACTCAGCCTCGAGGATTTTCTATGTCGTAACTCGTGCGAGTTACATCCGTATGCTTCTCGCAATCCGGTGCTTACACAAATGGGGACATCGAGAGATCTGTGCGAGTATATCGAGTTCGCCTAGCATGTCCTCGTAGAGAGCAACCAATCATTATGCAATTATGATCGATCATAATCGGAACAACGAGCTCGTTTAGCTCATCGAATAAAAAAGGCCAATAAGTATTCGAGTTTCGAGACCGTGCCCCAGTTATCAGCGTTCTTCACTTTTCTTTATCCGATACAAAACACTTACATTTTCACCAAAAGTACAGATTTTTCTGTTCCCATCTTGTTATACTGTTGTTATTATAAAAAAAAACAGCGATCGCATTTTTTGCCTACAGCAGTTTGTGACAGTGTACTGGTCAGCATTGCAGCTCAACGAACAGCAACGATTGCTTTCGAGTTTTCGTAACAAAGTTTCATTCAGGAACGACCGCAAACGCACAGTATCTGGCATCGTTTTTTAAATAATCGATATACGAAAATGAACGGAGAAACAATACGCAGCACAATTGATCAGTTATGAATATAGAAAAAGGGGGATGATCGGGGCAACGACTCGATCGTTCCAGGGTGTTCCATGCAGCGATTCGAAGCCTTGCTTCTCCCACACGAGTATTCCATGTGGCGTGTTTCTAAAGAGACGATTTTGCGATCTCTCGTCATGAAAACTCCGACCGACGGATCTCCCATCGGTCGGATGTATAACAACCGTTGAATACGTGCGGCGTTTTGCTCGCGTTCTTCTTTTCCTGTCTTTTATATGTATACATCGTGCTCACTTCCCTCGATCTCCCTCTGGAGCAACCCCATAGAAAAATAATATGTTGTGTACGCAGCCATACACGACCCCGTGAAAAAAATGACGAAAGGCCCAACCATGGTTGAGTACCTCCACAAATGTACTCAACCGTTGGCCTATTATCGGAAAGAGTGCTGGATTTACATTGGGTAAGAGTCGAAATGATAACTTCGGTCCAACGGTGGCTTTCAACGTTGGCCCAGAGTTTCATTCAACACTCGCCCAGTATCGCCCCCAATGGCAAGCACCGATTAATTATTTAATTGTATTTTTATTAAATAATCATTATTTCTCCGTAAAATAAGATTATTTATTGTAAAAATATTGCAGCATATTAGGAAAATTAAAAAAAAACAGATTTAACAATTCATTAGAGATTAATATTTTCTGCCGGAGGAGGGATTCGAACTGCCTACCTATGACTTTCCTACCTAACACCTAACTTACTAACCCGGGACGCTAACCACTACACTACGAACTACGTTGTAACTTCAAGATTGAATTCTTCATATAAGCTGCATAATGCCGAGCACGAAAATGAAATAGTTCATTGCGATACAAACGTGTATCATATTATTTCTATGTATATACATAATTTTAATACACAATAAATAATAATAAATTGATAATAATAATAAATTATTAATAATAAATAATTTGTACATACAAAATTTGATCACGCAATCTAAAATTATTTTATCATTAATTAATCTTATTAATTATTAAAATTGTGTATATACATGAAAATAATATGATACAAATTTTTATCGCAATGAACGTTTTTATTTAATTTATTTTCGTGCTCGGTATTCTGCAACCTATATAAAGAACCTTGAAGTTACAATGTGGTTGGCAGTGTATAGTGGTTAGCGGCCCAGGGCAGTGCATTTGAGGAATAAAAATTGCGATTTCAGTATAACGTTTAAAAATTCTGAATTTTGTCAAGACTTGAGATATTTGTAAAAAAATATCGTAAGTCCAAGACCGGGTGAGCGTCGGTTGGAAGGCCGAATGCCAACGGTCACCTGTTTACGAGTTACCAACACTGGCATAAGATTGGCAATGATTGGCGTGCCCATAGTGCATCTGAGCATAGGCTCAGCACAGGCAAACAGCATCGGCTCGGCGTCTGAGCCAACGCTGATCACCAATCGTTGGTTGCCGTTCATCGGCCAAAGCTGAGCTGATCGTCGGATGCCAACGCGATGTGGGCATCGGCTGACGATCGGCGAATATGTTGGCCCAAGATCGGGCTTAGGAATGGGTTCGAACCGTCGTTTGCTATTACCGCGCCGAGCTTCGGCCGTATAGTGAGCATCGGCTATTTTTTCACGGGACGTTCTCTCCCTACTCGCCCTTTCTAGGGATGTGTGTCGTCGACGGCTTTTCGACGAACTGTACTCACATCTCTATATATTTATGTGTCTCGCTTGTGACGGATACAGAACGTGACTCACGATCCGTCGTACGAACGATATCGCGCGAGAAATGCACTTTTATTTCAAATCAGTCGCGATCACCGTACGAATCGATTAATTTTTAATCAGTTAGGTTTGTTCGCGACCTTTCGAAATAAACTTTATAAAACTCGTGATTTTTTAGTTTTTCACCCAAACGTTGCAGACGTCACAGACTCTGTATTTGTTTTTTCCATTTTAAGAGGCTTCCGATCGCAGTAACTTTGCCACATCCATTAATGCACCCCTATATAGCAAACAAAAGGACCTAACATCGCTTTAGGCTTTAAATATCGTCCCTTACGCAATTTTTCTTCCTACTGGTTTGCATGTATGTTTTATATACTCGTTCAGATACTCGGAGGCTGCTTCTGTACTTATTCGAGAAAAGGAGACTATCTCCTCCATTCACTTCGAATTTGCTCACCCGAACAAAGATTGAGACTTTAATACTGTTTACCGAAGCAACGTCGTCGACGTGCACGCGTGGTTTCCTCACCGACGCCCCTCACACACAAACACTCTTTATTTCTGATGATTATTCCACAGCAAAATGCTTCAGGGCGAATATGTCAGCCGTTATGAACAAATGTATAGTCGACAATGACAAATCCACGCTTAACACGATCAGCGCGACAACTCTGGTGGAAAGGATAATTAACTCTTCTCTTATTAGCCATTCCGTGGAACGCCGATTCAGGAGATTTCCTTTTTACGAAATCTTTTCTCAAATGGAATTGAAATTTTCTATTGTTTCGTCGAGTCCTTAAAATACCACAACAATATCATCTACGGGGCATGCACAGGTCAAGACGACGACGTTGAATTCGATATCAACAAATCAAGGAGCCATGAGCTGACGCAGTGCAGATAAATAAATATTTTGCAGAACAAATCAAAGTACGAAACCTCCGCAGGAATTTCGAATTGCACGTGCCTGAAGCAAAATCCGCGTTTCCCCCAAAGACATTAAGGTCCTTCGAGTGTCCTAAGCGTTATAAAAAATTCGCAGTGAGACTGATTGCACACGTGCATCTATCTAGTTTAGCATAGAAATAAGTTCACAACCAATTAAGTGCCAAGAGCTGAGTAAAAAAAGCGGGACAACGAATAACTGCGGATTGGTTGCTCAATTGAGAAAATCTAGCACGCTCGAGCAGCAAAACGAAGCGCAGCATAGTTTTTTACAGTTTTTAGAGTGCAAAGCTGTCAAAAGTGAGAAATCGGATGAAAATTACGACGGCAAGATAATTTGCCTCTAATGCAGGTACTCGAGAAAGCAGCTGGCCCGTGGAACCCCCTCCCTTTGTCCCTCAGCCTGCTCTTCTCTCTTTCCAGCCTCATTCTCGTTTTTTCCCTTTTCTCGTCATTTTTCTGTCTCTTTTTATCAGAGATCCCCTTTTCTCTTTTCTCATCTTTCTCCCACCTATTCATTCGCACGCAAACACATACAGACACACGTCGATGTACATGTGTATCCCTATAAATCGTCATTCGTGCAACAGTAGCGATAATAATAACAACGCGACGTTAACAATGCCAGGAGTGGCTGGTCTGTAACAATAGGCGGAGAGGGGGGAGGCTGCACTTAGAGTAACAATGCGACGGTAAAATGGAGGACCGCATCTGTGTTCTGAGCATAGATACATACATAAATACATACTCGTACATTTATATACACACATACATTTTGTACATGTAATACATAAGCGCAGTGCGACATCGATGCTCTGTAGGCGCGATGTTCGCATACAATATATGCATAGAATGTGCATATATATATATCGATATGTGTACGAGGGTGGGGGAGTGAAAACGTGCAAAATGCAATGGTACTTGGTACTTCGGATACAATGTACAGCAAGAATCATGCCCGGGTGAGAAAGAAAGCGAGAGAGAGAGAGAGAGAGGGGAGGAAGAGTAACGAATGGCTCATGGGTGTCGTTAAAGTGTGCGTGACTACTTAAAAATGCAGAACCCGGTAGCACACTCTCGGCGCGTGTCCGCTCTAGTCGAGGATGAAATTCTACGTCAAATTATTCATCCGCGCGCTCTCTCGCGGTGCCAGCCTCTTCATATCTCAAATCTCGTACATAATAACTCCATGGATTGTAACTCTCGCTCATTTATATACGTATAGCTCAGTTTCCACCACTATATCCGTCATGAGGCGACCTCACACATACACACATGCTTGTGTATTTATATATTATGTTTTTGGAGTGTCCACCCGACTTGTCATTACCGTATGGCACTGAACAAACATACTGATCCGCTGTTGGTCCCTTTTGTACACGTATTCGCACTTGCAAGATTATTTTATATCCTTATTTTATAGCATTCTCATTATTTTTAGATTATTATCAATCAGCGGAATTTTAAGATCTCATATGAACGCTTCTGATTTTTGTTGCTACCAATACTGAGAATAACGTGTTTGGATAGCGTTTTTATTTTCCTTCCGCTGCTGCGGATTGGCACGAAGCTGCACCATTAGCTCGACCACCGGTCATTTTTCTGGATTTTGTGTGAAATTTAATTTTGGCTTTGCTTTTTATTGATGAACAGGCGGATGAAATTCTGCTGGGAAAATACTTGTGCAGACGAGGGATAAATGGGGCTCTACGTATAAATGAAGAGACTTCTGGATTGCCTCACTCGAGAAAGCTTTTCCTTATTCACAGGCGATGGAAACCATCACACCGATACGTTTACGTGCATGTATATCGATATCCGTATGTGTCGCCCTTTACGATACTCAAAGTACTCTCGTTTAGATCGGTGACTCATTAATTCAAAATCCTGCTCGGTCCTTCGTTCTGTTCGAGTATGACAATGCATCTACGGTTTTTGCGGAGGTAACTATGTGTGTGTACGTATCAGGCATGTGCAGTTTGAACGTTCAGATCTTGGCAACAAGTACACTTTGACGTGTACGTTGCTATATCTGCATCAACTTGGCTGGTGGATCGTATGCGCAGCAGAGAATGTGCTGCGTTGACGGAAAATAAGTTGTTTGATGATTCCTGAATCCTAATTAAATTATGCTGAGAACTCTTCACTTTATTGAAAACTGCGATATACGTAGATCGTGTTGTCACTCACGCAAGCAGATTATTCCGTATTTCTGAATTAATGAATTCCTCCTTGCATGTCGGAGGAGGCTTTGATAATTAAGAGGAGAATAACGAGGAAAGATCAGAGTTTTCGAAAGATCGTATGAGCGCGCGAACGTGGTTCGGATCTTTCCGGAATACCGAAGATTCATTGATTGGCTGCGAGCTATTCACAGGCATTCAAGTCACTCGTAGGACTCTTCTGCTCAAAATTCCTCCTTGGACTATCATTTTTCACTCATATTTTCTAATCTAAATGTGGCAGTGTGTATTCGTCTTTTCAAAGGATTCATTATCAACGCGATACCATAAACAATTTGATTGCTTAAGGATGTTGAGTCCCACATCGGAAATGATAAGAAAATTCTGAAAATTTAGTATGTTTTAGGATGAAGTATTTAAGAGATCGTGTAAAAATTTCACGACGGTTAGGAAGCTTGTTATTGAGCAATTAACATTAATAAATTTAACGTAGACAAATGCAGTCATATGGAAACTGGTATAACTTTGCGATAAGTTTTTATTTTTGACCTCTCAATTTTTTAATATCTACAACAGACTGAAAGCAACGGAAACAAAAAAAAGTTTATTGATAAACATTTTGTTTGTTTGTATGAAAAATTGTTCTTATTGAAATGTTAATTTTTCATTAACGAGCTTCCTCATCTTCGTGAAATTTGTACACAACCTCTTAAATACGTCATACAAAAACATACCAAATTTTTAGAATTTTTTAATCATTTTTTAGTTCAACCCTTAAGGTGGGTAAAGTAACGATGATAGAATTCTTAAAATTTTGTATGTTTTTACATAAAGTATACAAGAGGTCGTGAACAAATTTCACGACGATTAAGAAACTATTTATTGAACAATTAACATTAACAAATTTCATATGTACTCAACAACTTTAAATGTAGAATTTGGCAGACGAATAATTGAGTATAAAGGCTGCCATCGTGGAGCTATAACTTCTGAGACCAGATGACCAGGCGGGTTTGTTCTAACGAGCCTATTTTTAGTGGCTGCCCTCATCTAATCTCTCAAGTATCGTACACTTACATGCATGTATGCGCATTCATAGTACAGCACAATATTGAACGTAGTGGTACAGTGGGCATTCGAGTAGGTGCTCCCTGAGTGGGTGGTATACGACGTCAAAACTTGACGAATGAAATCGGAGGTTGGCGCATGTACGCGTATATGTTTAGGCCAAGAAGAGAGAGGGAATCTCCTCGTTTGGTCTCCATTTGTTACCGCCGAAGTGTTTGAGGGTTAGTCACGAATATGTGTAGCACACACAGCATCAAATACCAAGGTTGGATTTACGTACATGGAAGCAGAATACTTGAGGTAACCACCAACGCCTGCCACTCCACCTACACGCTCTTGTTCCCTTTTCACACAATGGTACGCCATCACAAATCCATGAATCCAACATATCAATACTTCATCCAAGTCCAACCCCAATGCGCCTCATCAATCTGGTCTTCGATCTTCGACTCTTGTCCATCGATTTTTACTATTTTTTCCTCCTACTGGGAGTAAAATTGGTTTATGGATTATTTTCGTTAGTTTTTACTCATCGACTTGCTCAGTCAAGAATAACGAATGAGCAGAAGGATCGTTGGCACGAGACTTTCCAATGAACGTCAAGATCGCAGTCAAAACGAATTTAATGAAATTACGTTGGTTCGAAGCTATACTGCTGTGGCACGATCTTTGAATATGTTTCTTCATGAAACGAGTTCTCCCTCCGAAATGTCAATCCGGGAATGTGTCATTATTTTGCAAACGGTGTCTGATTGCAATCAAGTTCTTTGGTTGACTTCCGTGCGGTAACTTCCGGCACACGTGTAGATCGATTAGAGACAGAGTACTCTCGAGAGTGAGATCTTCTGAGTCGAATCATCGCCGGACAAACTCAAATGTGGGAAGCTTCGGCGACTTCCGGCGATACTAGCGGTGAATCGCGTCCGTCGCTTTTGCTTGTGGAAAATCTCAGCCTTTTCTCCCACTTTTGTGGGACCTTGTCTCTTTTCTTCGCGAGAACTCTGCGCGAAAGAGGCTCTTTGCTACTTGCTCGCAGTCGAATGACTCGGGAGTGGCCATGGTGGCACGAAACTCGACGAGTCATTGACACAAGTTGCGACTTGCGTGTGAAGAGAAGAATTCATAGTTCTATTCCTATAATAATAACATGGGATTTCCCATAAGAATAGTTTATCGTTTTGACTGAGAAAACTATGGGAACATCATTCCATTGAATTCGAGCAGCAATTAGAATATCAGAATCTTTGAATGCCTTTGAACAATATTTTTGATGGTTGCTCGTTGGGAATATTTTTCCTAGACGATAGTCAGGAAACAAAGAAATCTCGTATTATGAAATACTAGACACGATATTCGCTTCGATTGACGGTTGCAAAAGTCGTCGAGGCACATATACAAATTTGGTTTCTTTATATTATTCGGGTGTGTGCGTACGTGGAGTAATTTTGCGAAACAAGGACGGCAGTATATGTTCGGATTGATTACGAGCAATGCGACAGAGTAAGGCAGAAAAGAGAGAAGCGAGGCAGACGTACCGACAGACAAAACGAGGGGCCGAGACCCTGATGCACGAATGCAGGATGCGGCCAATGAGCTCCGCCAACAATTATTTATTGTTGCCAGACTTGGTGTACAGTACAACAGTTTCGAACATTTGATCTCTCCTCTCTTATGAGATGAGTATTTTACGTTCTCTCGGAAGCTCTCAACCGTTAGTCATGCTGCTTGTCAAAGCGACTGTCCGACTGCTGCATGTATAACCACCGATTTAATACTGACGTATATCGCAATTATTCGCCGTTGAGCTTAATAACGTCGAATCTTGAACTACAACCAATGCGGGTCTCGCTCCGGACCTCTGTGGAATGTGGAGGATATGCCAAGTGTCTTTCGCTATATCGTCGAATCGATATCATTCGACGAGGAGGTATACGACATGTCCATACACATACATCATATGTACACATCGTACTTGACATTAAATTAGACTGCTCGCATGTACAAAAGTCGAAGCTAGCGATTGGCGTCAGACAGTGTCCAATTAATCAGTTCTCGATTATTAATTTCTGTCAAAACGCTATTGCTTTTCATTTTCTGCAACGTTGAAGATTGACTTTGAAGAGCACTCGGATAACTTTTATCGTCATGCCATGAAGGGTTTTGAAAAAATGTCAGTGAGTTAGGGAAGTCGTTCAAAATTGATGATTAACGGGTCGCTCTGGATGGGCCTAAGCGAAATACAAGATTTTTCAATGTTTCAAGGTATTAAGGTGTTTCTCCAGCTTTCTCCCCAATCCTCCTTCATTGACATTTGAACTTGAACACACATTTGCTCCGAACCTGGTTATTTTATTAACTACAAAGAGTCGGAAAAATATATTGCATTAAATGGACGACTGACCTGTGTGGGTGTTAGATGAATGAGCGATGCTAGATGCTCACGCTCCGGTGCACTGAGATATTTTTGTTGTTTGAACCTCCTCTCGAGCTCGTAGACCTGAGCCTGGGTGAAGAGCACACGTCGTTTTCGTCTCTGGGCAAGGGGGAATTGCATGGCCCCGACGCCCATACCAACCCCGACGCCGATCCCGCCACCGACACCCATACCCGATGACTTTCCAACGTCGGACATTGATTGACCGACGGAACAACCGGCCATATTGGTCCCGGCGCCCGCCGCGGCCCCCATGAGCCGCGAGACTGCAAAACATATTTAAGAGACACTAGGTAATTCTTTGTGCTCAATTTTTTCACGTCTTTGACTTTCGTTATTTTTACTAAGTATTATGTTCACATTTCTTTCAATTTTCAATCGGAAACTTTGAAAATCTTTTTAAAACGTTCATCTTTAGAAAAAAAGGAGTAGGCCAATGATATGCAGACGATTTTACCAATTTTCTAAAGGGGGCTAAAACTTGCACTGATTACGTTACCCGGAAAACATCGAATATCATCAATGATCACTCGTGATCCTTTTAAGCAATAACACGAAAACTACGTTTTCTTCGGTACGCGGGAGACTTGTTCGAAAAGAATCTTCCATGATAATATACCCACTAGCAATAATTGGAGGTTCAACAAAACAAGTTGAAAGAGATATTAACGTCACTTTGGAGCAGAATGAAAGCAGCATGACAGATCGTGATGCAACGAATTATTATGTGGAAAGCACGAGAGACGATGAAGAGTGAAAAATCGTTTATGTACTCATCGTCGGAGAGTGAAATATTCGATTAAATGGATGGATGTAAAAATATACTATACACGAGAAGACAGTAACAAAGATGGAGATAAAAGGGTGACCAGAGGGGTCCTTCGGAGAAATGTTGGAAATTTGAGCTACTGAACATACCTAACGCATGTCTGGGCTACCGACGAACATAACCGCGGTAAAGCCCCTCGTCAATCCGACGAGGATGGATATGTGTGGATAGAACGAACGAAGCTTCGTAAACGTGTCTCGGGTCGAGACATTTGGACAATAGGAAAGAGAGCCGTGTGTTACGAGGTGTGAAAAAAGTGCAAAGTCATGACCAACGAGAATGCGGGAGGTCCGTCCCGAGGAATCCGAATGATTATCGTCCCAAAAATACTCTCTCTTTCTTTCTTGGTGCTTCGATTCGATCGAGACATTGTGCAGCGGATGTGCAACGAAAAGGAACAAAGAGGAGATGGAAGAAAAAAAGAAAGATAAACACTTGATCGGGGGCAACGGCTTCGTGTGTATTGAGGCAGCAGTTCTGTGCTGCTGTTGTGATGAATACCCTTGACAATGTAGTGTCATCCTTAACCCGATAGAAGCGCTCCAAAGGATGTACATGATTTAGCTACAGATTTATGACAATTTAGCGACTGTTGAGGTCCAATCATTTACGGAAAAGTTAGTCAAGCACGAAGGAGATGATCGACAAAAGGAAATTAAATTTTCATACAAGTGTGTGTGTTTATATTATAAAATCTTCGAATCGGTTCAGGATCCCGAGAGGGATCCTTTTCCAAGCTCTTGTTGATTCGTGGCATGGATGAAGGAGAGCGCATTTCGCCCTTGTATTTGTTCAACTAAAATCTTTCGAGCTGTCCACTGGCCACGCGTTTCAGCATCCGTGTCCGAACCATTCGTATATAAACCACTGGATTTCGAGTATATCTCGTACAAATGGAAATGAAGATTCACACACACACAAAGACGCGTGTGTGACAAAAGAATAAGAGACAGCAGAAAGAAAAAAACGGAGAGACTCGTGCGACGGATACGCGATGAAATCCTGGCCGGACTCGAGCATTCGTTTTCTCCTTGAAGAATATATATTGACACAGCCATATTGCAAATGGTTGATATACCGGCAGCTCTCTCTCGTCACACGTATAAATCCAACTTCGATGCGAGAAACGTTCAAGCTTTATGGACACTGAAATACGAAACTGGTTGGCATTGCTTTCCGCGCTAGTCTTCCCGGTGGCACGATTATCCGTGCCACTGTAGACGAACGTTCGCATCTACGCGAAACATGCCTTCCTTACGATTCCAAGGATTATGATGAAAAATGCATTGAAATTACTTTCCGGCGCATCTGCAGACTATGAACAAGATCTCATAGTGGAAGATTTTGAGCCGCAAAAGTCGAAGCACCAAGTTGATTCGAAATGTGAAAAGTGCCACCATTTGCTCAGTAAATTTCTTGCCATCAATCCAAATAAAGCCCTACACTAGCTCTAGTTGACTTTGAAAGACGAAACTGCTACTACTGCTGGTAATATGAGAAACTTTTTTGTTTGATCCTCGGTCCAATTCCAGAAGGGTTTCAACGGTACATACTTGACGCTTAACGGGATAACCGTGTCCGAATGTTTCGAAGGCACTCTACGACCTCGAAAGGATTCGAGTCAGGTCCAGTGAGGTGGACCCACATCAAAGAACATTCCAAGGAAGCTTTTCCGCAGGGAAAGACATTCCGGGACTTGAAAATTGAGCGTTTCCACCGATGCTGTTAGGACCTACTTGTATTTTTATCACTGAGTTTATTCGCTGCCATGAACACGGACAGCGAAACGAATATGAAATGATAGTTTCAACCTTTTTTTCGATTCGATGCACCAGACACTTAGAAAAGAAACTATATATGTAATTCAACGAATAGTTATATGCGATATTTTTGGGATCTTGAATAGAAGAACGGTTAGAATGAAAATTATGGTTTCGTATGGGTCTTTGAGAACCAGTGTGGCTTTCGGCAATGAGTTTGCCATTGATGTAAGGATTGTAAGCGATGATGGTGTCCATATTTAGAAGGATTGCGTTATATTAGGAGCGTAATATACTCACTGGCAAAACGGGGATCGTTTGTTGTGGGTGGTGCTGGGGCATACCAGGGATGGTGATGCGAAGAAACAGCGTGTGATCGCATGGGATCACTGGCATTACCACCTCCACCAACTCCAGGGCCAGCATGATGGTAAGGAGAAAGTTCAGCGGCGCAGTATTGATACTGCGAAGTAAGTTGCATTGTCGCATACGGATTCCCCATGGCACTCATACTTCCAACATTCCCTGGACCACCAGCACCTCCACCAGCGGGGCCGGTACTGCCGTTAGCACCGGTCACGGGACCTGGCGTGCTACCACCTGGAGTAGAACCACCGTGTAACGGTGGACTTCCGCTGCTTGCGCTCGAACTACCAGTATTACCGCCTACCCTGGCGCCACAGGCGTTTGTATAGGGAGAACTTTGAGGATGCGTTACAACACCGACGCCAACGCCTACAGCAGCCGCAGCAGCAGCGAGTTCCAATTTCCTGTAAGATTCTTCAATAGGTGATAAAATATCGGTAACGCTAAAAGGCGTCGTATGTGGACCAGCTCCTGGTTGTACGTGAGACGAGTGATGCTTGGGGGACAAGCTCATAGCCAGATCAACACCGTTTAAATCGGGCAACAGACCAGCCTGTTCGAGCTGTGTATGTTGCTGCTGCTGCTGTTGTTGTTGCTGCTGTTGCTGTTGATGCTGATGATAAGTATTTGCATTGTTGTTACTCCCCTGACTACCACCGCTTCCACCGCCGACGCTACCACCGCTCATCTCGGCTACCTCGACTTCGTCGAAGTACTTCAGGTTCACGCTTCGACGAATGATTGCGGTGTTTTTATGAACCTTAGTAAATCAAAAAGGAAGTTGATAACAACTTGAATGAGCACGAGGATCGTGCTCGTTTCGATATCTCTCCTAACCCTGGACGCAGGGTTTTTTATGACGCACAGCTGCGATGTAACGCTCAACTTTAGCTTTTCATTTGCTTCTTCACTCAGCGGTCACTGTCCACTGTCACAAAACTTCACTGTCTCAATGGTAACAGAGTCTTATTATAAGGAATCCCCTTCACACCGGGAATCCAAGGGCTAAACACTAGGCTAAATTTGTCGTGACAACTCGTGGATGGTCTATAAAACGAACACTGTTTCAATGCACCTATTGATCAACATAAAACACTTAAGATTCCTGTTCACTCGTATAAATCCTATATAGAATCCACCGGCTTGTTTCGTATCACTGGAAGATCCTTCCCGCGCACTAAAGATGTCTTAAAAACAGAATTTGCAATCGGCACTTGTGGTCTCTTCAGCAGCTTGTGCGGAATACAGTGGTCGCCTTCACCTCGGAGAAAGTTCCATGTTGATTATGATCCAAATTTCGAAATTGATCGTTACTCCAGGAATGAAGGTTGTCTTGGCAAAGAGCCTCTCGCAAGTAGGTGTTCGGTAATCCAGCGTGTTGGCCGCCGCATATCTCACGCACTTCCGGCGCCCCGAACGCTATCTCGCGCCACTTGGTCGGTACGAGTCGGATGTCAGTTTTGGCGGTCGTTCTCACGTTCGTCAGATGTTTGTCTCGTTGGCCAGAGGAATACTCGGATATGATTTATCGGTTAACGTTGATTTCGCGTGGAAAAGTGCGAGGAGATACACGTGGGCTGAGGAGTGGCCGGCAGAGCCGGCCGGCGGCCGACTGAAATCACCCGGAGGGTCTTTGAGTCCTTGGACTCTGCCGATAGTAGAGACGATGGTAGATGTACCACTCTACTCTCTTCGCCTCCACCTTCGTCGAGGATATACACTCTCTCGCGAGACCCCGGGAGAGAGGAGAGCCCCGGTTCTATGGATAGATGGATGGATGGCTTGGATGGATGGATGGATGAATGAATGGAGAGGACTGTTGGGTTCCTGGAGAGGTCCTCACGGCCGCTTAGACCCACTCGACCAGGGTTCGCTAGCTCGCTCGCGCTCTCGTTCGCCCGGGCGGCCCCACACAGCCTCCTCGCGAACCCGTAGACGACACGAGATGAGTGGAGTGCCCACTACGGAGAAGTGCCTGCTACCAAGAGTCGTGATGAGATGTTCCCTTTTGCTTGTGAGGAGAGCTCTCTCTCTCCTACTCCTACGGATATGTTGAGAAGTGGGCCTTCGGAGATCGAGACCCGGAGTATCCATTGGCCAAGAAAGACCAATCCCCAGCTAGAAGTGTGCGCATTGGTGGGATATACGGTCACGCCCGTTGTTACGGGGGAATCTCGTCTCGCCTCGTTGGCTCGACGATACGTTCGAGGGTCCCTCACGGCCAATCAACCAACTTCTCCCACTCTTTGAGGGGCTGGATGCTCATGGTGAAACGGCGTTCTGTCATGGCTACCTCGTCTGTGGTACAGCCCACTCTGAAAACCTGCGCTCAACGGTTCGTGCACTGCGGTCTCTCTCTCTCTCTCTCTCTCTCTCTCTCCCTCCCTCCCTCTCTCTACACGAGACGACTGTGCTGCTACCGGAAAAAAATTTACCTTGGCACACACGCGCGCTTTCCGAGATATCCGCGGCGGGATTCAACTCGCGACAGCCACTTCCGCAAAATCGTATGCGCGCCTCATGGCTCACCTACATACGTTCATCCACTTTTTTCAACTTGTATAAGTGACTACGAAATATGGGAATATGTGCGAATGTGTCGAAGGTGCACGTGTCACCGTGTCCGAGTATCAATAGATATATATGCTCATAAATCTCTGTACAAGTATCAATTTTTAAGATCCAAAAAGGCGCAACCCATTGTAGCGAACGTATGAATACCTCACAAAGTTACGTCCTTTTGTTTTATCATTTACAAAAAAAAATTTTTTTTTTTTTTTTTTTTTTTTTTTCTATACACGTACGTTTTCGTATACAGCAATGCATCTGCCTTTGCTTCAGTGCTGCATTCGCGTGTTATATGTCAGATATTGAAAACTCACGCGCTGCTTGCCCAGCAACGGCCTTGCAGTCTTGTTCGAAATATCGTTTAGTGGAGCGATTGGCGTTACTCCAATTTTTATTCTTCTTCTTCGGAGATTCAATGACAAAAAAAAACAAAGATATGGATGGACGGAGGGAGATAAAGAGAGAGAGAGAGAGAGAGAGTTATCGATCGGGTTTAAGTATTTATATTGCATAACCTCTGCCACTTTTACTTTATAATTATTGTTGCTTTATTAATGTTTCTTTCGCTTACGAACGACGAGCATATTCGTCGATCACGTTTTTCATTCTCTGGTGATTATATGATATTTTATTGACATCCAGCGGAGAGATTTTTAATGAATTCAATAATTTTTTCTAAAAAACGGAACTACAAAACGGATGAGAAAAGGCAATTTAATTAATAAGATACACGTGATCGCTGTTTGCAAGAATTCTGATACACGAAAAGCCATGCCTTGAATATCGACTCGAATCGTTCCAGCGTGAATAAATATCTATGAAACACAAAGAATCATTTCGGAACAAATGAAATAAAGCACGCAACTTTTCATTCGTCGTTAAACCGCGAAAAAAAATTTACAATATCACTAAAAACTATGAAACCATTCATTATCTTGGTTTATCGGGTTCGGAATAAAATCCGATTATGAAATCAATGTCGAAATATAATTTATATGGGACGAAATTAGACTGCAGAATTTTTTCTTTACGAACAAAATTTCCAAGGCATATGCTCCTCAAAGTCGCCAGGGTGCTCTAGTATCTGGACGGCAAGATCGCACGTGGTAAGAACATTGTCAATGTGATCTCTATTCGGTAAAAGAAATTGTACGATGAAACATTCCAAATAATAATGTGTGACGATATTTACATTTGTTTCGGTTTTCGACCGTCGGAAATAACGATGACTACATTATCGACAATCAGTGACGCAGCTCGCCCGGCGTGGTTGTTCTATTTCGGTCAACGATCGCTAGAGGCGCTTCGAGCCAATCGATCGTTGAGCAGTCTGAACTTGGCTGACGGTTCCACCGGTCGACTTGCTGCGAGAAACGAAGTTGATTGTTTCAGCTTGCACACGATTCGTGCACCGAGATATGTGAAAAAGAGAGAGGGTTTGATAAAAAAGAGGAGGGTATGCGGTGGTGGGGTGACGTCACGACGCATGTTCCGTACTATCGAATATATTCGAATGACAGGTGGTGCGGCTTTACTGTCTCTCACTGTACGTGGTATGAAGCGCCGAGGTTAGTGCAAGTGTCCATCGAGATTGTGTCAATACTCCTTCTGTTTATTTGTGTTTATTCGTGTTTATTTGTGAGCGTGACAAGTAGAAGATAAAAACAAGGCAACGTAGATTCTTGTCAAGGTGATTAGGAAAGAAAGATAAAAAAACAGGATTTGAGGATAAATATATTAATTCTGGTGTCATGTTCGCGCGTGGTGTTCAACGGAGTTGTTTGTAGAACGTTTTTTGAGTCTTATATGATGTATCATCCCGTGAATTCGTACGAGCTGCCTAAGAAATTTGGCTCCGTAAGAAAAGGTGAGTCTCATTCATCCAACTGGTTTTTTATCTCTTTTTTTGTTCCTTTTTTTTGTTCTTCCAAGACACGCATAAACAGCGGAATTTCTGCACTCTCGATTCTCATTATCTGTTACGCCAGGCTCACGTCTCTCACGGCCTTGACGGTTCTTATTCACGCGACTCTGGATACGCGCTAATGCGCCCCAGATATGTGCAACTCCACCTCGCCCCCTCGGTAGTTATTTCATCGTAAACGAAGTTCTTCTCCCCCCTTTTTTTAGAATTCAAATTGAAGTTTGAGTCGTTGACAAAAGCGGCGATGGAAAGCCATCCTATCGCCATTCATGGATCTTTACTTTTTGCCAACCTTTTTCATTCCTTTTACCGCTGGGCTCCTGGGAGTTGACCGAACGTTCGCGACTTTGCATACAAATTTCTGGCGATCTTAACACACGGAATGTTCATTCCGATCTCGTCGATACAAATTGTGGCGCAGTGTAGGCGCAAATTCCTAAAACTTCGTAATAAATAAAATGCAATTTACGTTTTATTGATTATTCCCTCCAGGGCATGTTTTTTGTTTTGTTTTCATCAACAGTCAGCGAAATCACGCTTTTTACGTGACAAAAAAGTCTAAGCGTCGACATTTTCCAATAATATGCACGCCAAGGTCAAAATACTTCGACTCTGGGCTCGTTTCTCCGAATTCTCTCACCGAGAGACCCGCTTGTGTTTTTTTTTTTCCTAAGAATTCTCGAGCAGCTACGTTTTCAAAACATTCAAGTTTCCATTTGCAATGGTACCTGCAGGAAACGCCTTTTTCATCGGAATATTTTGATGCTACGGCTATCGTTTAGTTGGACAGTCAAATACTCATTTTATGGCGATCTATCCAACAAGGTTAAACAATATTAAATGCACATTATCGGAATTCCAATCACTTCATTTGGTATCAGATGTGCCTCGAGTCCATGACGAAGTTAATTATTATCTTCGCATTTATCCTGAGTTCGTAATAACATTGCTCATCATCTGTAGAGTTTTTAATCGTATTTGAGTTTTATTGTGGCAGCAATGACCTCGAAAACAACGACACTCGAGTTCGCAACGTTGGGGGCCAACGAAAAATTCTTTTTCGATTCCTCGTTTGACAATTTCAAAAACCATGACAATTTCGGTACCGATTTATTCTTTGGGATCCAAAAAAATATCGTTTTATTTTCCTGACCACACATTGAATAAGAATCTTAAGATCTGCCCAAGAAAAAAAACGGAATTTCGTTGCGTTCCAACGATGCAAACTTCAACATCGTCGAAAAAATATTATCTCGGTATTAATGAAAATTTTAATTCTTTAAATCATTGCAATTTTTGGCGGAGACTGAAATATCGTTGCATCTCATCGATGCGGCTCCAACAGGATTGCTCTCGTGATTATGAATTTGTATCGGAATTCCATCAGCAAAAACAAACTCGCGCGCGATACTTGCACTTTTTGCTGGAGCTTCTCTGGCTCTCGTCCTCGAATACGGAAACGAACGTTTTTCTCTTTTTTCCCTGGTAATATAATCTCCTTGATGTATCATCGTGGAATTTGATATGCAAACTCATAGGAGGGGCAGCGAGCAGGAAAGAGAGCGAGACGAAATGGAGAATGCTTAGTGTATTGTTGCGAGCTTCCTAAATGTATCGTTTTTGTTTTTCGTTCTTTTGTTTTCAGCATTTTTTCAAGGACACACCAATAGACGGCGCATAGAGCGGCGAGGATTTTCTTTTTCGTGAGTAAAAGACAATTGTTGTCTTTTCGGGATTACGGGTTCATATTTGAATTAATGTTCCAGAGATATTTAGAAATTATACTCTCTGGAAAATGACAAATCTTTGTATCTCTTTACACACAACAAACTGCAGGGTTATTCTCATATCTCATGAGTACGTTTATGTGCTTCTTCCTTTTGGATAGCGGATCTCTGGGAACACGTAGTGGCGCATGCGTGACAACCTCGTCGACTATTCCATAATTCACCACTGGCTTGGTTCACTCTTGCAAACCACAATTCTTTTTAAACTGCTTCTCGCAGCATCTCTCGCTTTTCTTTTTTATTTTACTCTCTCTCGTATATCTCACACGGATTTTAATTTATTGTTTTCTGGCACAGCGTTCCTGTTTCATTACTTTTATTAACCCTTTTTTTCAGCTCGTTAAAATTTTATTTAAGGAGGTATTTTGCAATACAACCGACAAGTTTTTTTAAAAGAATTCCCTGTCGCACCTGAAATGCATTTTTTGTACGAAAATCGAGCGTCATTGAGCGAATTCAATTGGATTATTATTTTTTTTTTTTTTTTTTGATTTCTTGCCCGCGTGTAATTTCGAACGTCTGGCTATTCGCAGAGATTGCCAAGCATTTGGGACGAGCATAGCATAGAGATTTCCTTCCTGCATAGATGCGGCTGGTTTTTATTGATTTTATCCAGTCACTCGAACGGTACGATGACTCTGGGCATTCTAAGTCTTTCATAGGAAAATGGACAGTTCTCTGTCATTCGGCAACCGAGATGAGCGGAATGGAAAGACTGATCGAATAACAAACGACAAAAAAATCAGAAAAAAGAGACAATCATTTTGCAAAACAAAGGGAGGAGTTGCCTGTCGCCATATTGAGCAACGCAAGCCACAAAAATCTTTTAAATCGATTCTTAAAAAAAAAAGCATGGAGAATTATAAATCGAAGGCTACATTTTTTTTGCTGATTTGAAATTCCATCAATGTTTGAAGTAACGAATATATAGTGACACGAACATTACAATTGAGAGGCTCAAACAAAAGCCCTTTTTACAATTCTCCTCGTTTCACGTCTGCCGATGAAATACTCCTCTCGATTTTCACACTGAAATCTCTGGCCATTGTCGTCGGGAATTCTCCAGCGTAAGGTACACGTTCGCGAAACGCTTTAGTGTGCATAGTAATGCGGAGTTTTTTTCGTAAGCAATGCTCGATCGTCGGTGCTCGTGGAATCGAGATACAAAAAGGAAGAGAAATTTGATAAAAATGTTGGTTCGAATGAGAGAAGCAGCAAATAGCGAGGAGCGAATAACAAACGGTGAAAGGTCAAGTCGTGCTCTCGAGGCCCTGCTTGCTGCTTTTCAAAACATAGGCTACACGTGTCCCCTAAAGTTATAAATTTAACCTTTCCTCTTCATATCGTTCTACGTTCGAGAAGCAAAACGAAATTTAGTGAATTTCAGAGAAATCCATTTTCCCTCAAAGTCCACTCAACCTTTCGCTATTAATAAAATAAATTCAATAAATTTAACCAGTTAGCAAACTTATGGAGAAATTCCTCAGACTCTTCGTTGACAATTTTTTTGTTTGTCAAACTTTCGTAACAGTTGATGCCCTTGGGCGACGATTAATGAAAATACCGATTAAATATCGTCGCTAAGAAAAACGTAAATGTGGCATTTCTCGATCAAGCTGGCATTTTTGCCAAAATTTGTAAAAATTTATTTTCCTATTATTCCGTCTGATGATCCTTTCGAATCTTGGCACGTTACCTCGTTCAATTGTTCAGGAAGCAGTCTTCAAACTTGTATCCGAATGTTTCGGTTTTACTTCGATACGAAATTCATTCCTTTGGCGTTACAATGTCGAGATTTATTAAGTAAGAGATCGTGCTAATTGATTAATTAAAAACTTTTCATTCAGTCCCTCTCAATTTTGTCAAATTTTGCGAGCACTTTGTTCGGTAATTTTTTCGTTGCTTCCCAAGGTTCATTGAAATCTTTTTATTCCAAAGTAACAACATTCTTAATTAATAAATTAAAAAATACTGACCTCTCCAACAGCCCGAAACGATATGCGCTCGTAAAACTGATCACAATATTATCTGCTTGAATAGAACGAGGCAGGAAAAAAAAACACTTTTTTCACGATTCGAAATATGCTTGAAGAAATCGTTTGAGGTAAATGGAGAGAAATAAGAAAAACAACGACTGCCTCTTTCAGGGCAGTCGATGCATGAAGTCCTGGTGAAAAAAGAGTTTTTTTTTTTTGTTCACGTGACATCGATGCGAATTAATAATTAGAAATACTTGGTTCTGGATAACAATTTATTTTTTTTTACATGAAAAAAACTGCGATACATGAGTGTAAAAAAAAATCATCAAGGTCAGCATCGTGGGAAGACACAACGAAATTTGCTTTTCTTCGACATTGTTGGAGTTTTTATTCCACGCACGTTCGCGTTCCGAAAATGATTTTAATTTTGTGAGACTCTCAAAGATAATGGAAAGATTTTTTCATTAAATTCCAACGGTGCGGATTTCTATTGCTTTTCACTATTTTCCAAGGTAGTCCCTGGGATAATATCAACTTGAAATACTCTCTGCATTTTTATGTCGAACTCATTTAATTCTACAGAATTTTTTCCACGAATCACGAAATCGATTTTTCTATTTTTTTTTTCTTTTTTTTTTTTTTTACGATTTTATGATCAGATTCGTAATAATTGGTGGTGATGTGAAAACAGGTGGTCCGGAGGTGAAGTTGGTACATCTATATGGGGCAATGCGTGTCTCGTAAGGCGGGCGCCGTCATCGCAGCATCCGAGCATCACGGCTCACCGTCATATCGAATTATGGACAAACCCCCCAAGAATCAAGTGAGTTGATTAATCCAATAAAATCAATTATCCTTTAACCTTGAGACAAATGAATTTTTAGCTCGTGTTCGACGTCTATATAAATATTTAAAGGCTTTATATCTATTTATATATTTATCATGCATGCTCAGCGAGCTGTGAAGGCGTTGAGTGAAATGTTCATCACCTCTCGTCGCTGAATCACTCGTAACAACATCGATAAAATATCCAATTTCACTAGCACACGTCACAAATTTTCTCGCGTGGCTTGAACGTAATCTTTGCAAACGCGTTGCAAAACATTTGCCTGTGCCATAGGAAATGATCGAGTTATCTGTAGCGTTGAAAAATAATGAAACCAACATCGAGCTTTCGAAAAAAAAACTTGAATTCTCGGTTTTCCATTGTAGCGGCGTTTGTTTACGTGACGAGAGTTTTCTCGAAGTTGAATTCGATGAAACTTTTTGAAAAGATTTCAAAAATTTGTGAAAAATCAATCGGCGGTTGTTTTTTCTCTGAAAATTTATCGCAGAAATGAATGTTTGAGAAAAATTGTTTGTTCTTCCCTTTGTTTTTTCTCTGGCGATTGAGGGAAACCGTTGAGAGGTTTTCCTTTTGATCGGTTATAATTGTGACCCCAACAGAAACGAGGAAATGCGCAATCGTAGAAAAGTACCGATAACCAGTTGATAATATATTCGCGATGCATTCGCATAAGCCACACCGATCGAGAGTGCGTCGACCCTTCACGCTTCACGCGCTCACTGCGCGAGCTCTTCTCGAGTTCCCCTCTGAATTCATAGTTTCTTGCTCCCACATAAAACAGCTGTATACGTGCGTCCATTGTGTACATGTTTATATGCGTATATAATAAGGCAGAGAAGAGAAACGAGTGAATGTGGTCGGTTACACCGTCGTCGCGAGAGTACAAAACCACGAGTCCGGCATGTCGAGATCGATTACCATAAACCCTCTCCGTACTCCACGACACTTTAGCTACACAATAAGGAAAATATAAACAACTTCAACCGTAACATTTCTGCGGTTTTCTATTACGACTGACATAATGTTATCGCACTCTAAAGATTCACCGGGCTCCTGTCCATAAAATACATTTTTTCTATACCTTTTCACTTCGCCAAATATTCGTGAGATGAAAAACACTGAGAAAAAAATGATCAGCTACAATTCGTGGTGGTAATTTCAAAATTAGGATAATTAATAATTCAAGTTAATTATTCATGAATAATAACCAAATTTCTGGCATTGCAACGGTCAAATTTTCGGAAATGAGTCTCTCAAACTTTCGTCATTTTTTTTCTAAACAAAAACAAAAGCTTCATCGCCACACATAAAATCCATCCATTCACCGGTTCCATGTGGAACGTTAATCTGAACGTCGATGAAATTCACGTTGAAATATCGCGAACCTAAAATATAAACTTTTCCGGAGCCGGTACTTTGAAAATTCCTTAAGGACGTTGTATGCTAAAATTTCTATCGATAGAAATTTTAAGAGGATTCACCATGTAGAAATCAAGATATTTATTTATAAAAATCACAATTTTCGGTAGTTTCTCATAAGAGCGTGTGTTAAAAGTTCCAATTTTCAACATTAAATATTTCGATTTCTAAATGGTGAAGCCTCTTAAAACTTTGCATACACTTTTATGTAACTTGGAAAAAGCTTTATTTAGTTTTTCAAAAAAATCGGTTGTCAGATTTTTTCGAAATTTTGTTTATTATATAACAAATACAGATTACCTCGGATAATCTTGGATTTAGAGTATGTTGTTCTTTAGTCAATTTATAACAACTTAGAATTTTTTCGGGTATTCAACTACCTTAAAAGGCTCCCTCTCCCAACCGGCCTCAAAATCCGTTTCCCCGAATTTTTTGACTTTTCTGAACGATGAGTGGAAGAAAAATTTAAACAAAAATTGATTTCGTTGTTTTCCAACGATGGAAACTGCAGCATCATTTTGTTTTTAATGAACTTAGGCTCGCAAACGATTTTGTAAGTAAGAAAAACTGAAAACAAAAATTTACAACGCTCTTAATATATCGCGACGAAACTTTTTCTCCATCAACGTTAATGACTTCCCTATGAAATAACGTTCTGTTCTTATTTCGAAAGTACAGTTTAGTTACTGAAAAAAAAAAATTTATAGTTTTGCCTGAATAAAAACGCTTGAGAATAATTCGACGTGAGGATTCGTGGTCCGAATAATAGTTAATGATTGAGGAACTAGACTCAACGAATCATTCATGTCCATTCTTATATCCAAAGATCGTACGTTTGATTAACGGTTCCTTTCGATTTCCAGCAACCCGATTCCATATTAGTTGCGCTGCATAAATAATGAGTAACGAAAGCGAGCACAAGTGTAGGTGGCTCAGGGAAAACTTGTGCGGGCGTTTCCCACAATATACATGTATATATTCGAAGTTATTTATCGAGCTCGAGCAACCTGTACTTATCTTGTCTTATTTCTCATTCTATCGTATCTTGGAATTTCTCAGCTTTCGCTTATCAGCACTCGATGAGTTTTATTCCATCGAAATTAACAAGGAAAAACGATTTTTAACCAGGATTGCCGGAGAAAGCTCTTTCTCCGTTTTTTTCCCGCGGATCGGCCAAAGCTATCGACGATAATATTACGGAAATTTGATAAAAATACAATAATAATGTAAAGCACGAGCAGCAGGATGCGAAGGTCTAACGCGATGAGATGAATGCAAAACCCCTCGTCGTAATTGCGAGTCTCCGTTGAGTCTCCTGGCTCGTCGTTGAAAATTTAATTAACGTCATGTGCCCCCGCACGCGGTCGTAATTATTGACGTACCTGAGATACTCGCTAGTGTTGTCTCGCATCGGCTCGACGATACCGTAAGAGCCTTGAAATGAAATGCACGATGTGTCTTCTCGCGCTCACCAACTCGCTGCGCAACATAACTACGGAAAGACACATGAACGCGTTCCTGTGAGCATGTGTTGCGGATTTCAAAATCTTCCACGGTCCCGAGCAATTTCAGATTAAAGTCTCATCTCGTGTCCGAGCAAAAAATTTCTTCACATTACACTCGAACTCGAGCCTTTCGTAATACGACCTTACGGAAGAAGAAAACAAAATAAACGTATAAATGTGACTACGATTTATTAGCCAGTGATATTTCAATTTTTTTTTCTTTTATGAATAAGTCGTTATATAGATTTTAACGAGCAATCTGTCAAGTTCTTACGAACGGTGCAATTTTTCTTCACCTCATTTTTATATTAATGGATATTTTATTGAGTCTCAATTGCTAACGAATGTTTATTGCTCCCACGAAATCTCCAGCCGACACTTATTCCAATAAACAAACAAGTTTTTATAATCTTTTTATTTCAATTGAATTCCCAGCTGTTTCGAGCTGCTGATCGACTAGTTGTCCGGAATGTCCTAAATAATTAGGAGCAAAACGATAATTGTTGTGTTTCTAATTGTTTATGACACGACGATTCCTGTCGAAACTGAACTGTTTTCTTTTCTTTCGACAAGTCCAATCCTTTACACATTTCGGAGTTTTAATTCAAGTGTCGAAAATGCATTGGATCGTGACAGAGCTTGTGCCCAGGTTCAGAAAGGTTTTTGGATCACTCGCTCGTGGTTTGATTATGTTTTCAATTAAATGACGAAAAATGAGAAATAAGAAAAGTCGAATGCTGAGGAATTTGTATTTCCTTGGCAAAGCCAACGCCTGCAGGAAAATAATTCAAAATTGAAAAGTCACCGTCCCAGGAAGGGAACGGGAAATAATTTCGAATCGTAGGCAATTTTGATAAAGCAGTATTTGGATTTCTATGAAAACGGAAGAAAATGGCGGAAATTCAAGGTCGTCCGCCGATTCTGTTTCGTTACAGCTATTTTTCCATTTTTATTTTCTTCGTGCGAAAATGAATTCGCGTCGTTTTTACCGAGCGGATTAAATCGACGTATAATTTATGCGTATCAATGAAACGTACGTTCTTCGGCTTCTATTCGCAGCAAGGAGCAAACCCTCGAAGGGAAAACAAACGGTAAGCCGTTTGTGTACAGACGACTCTCGTATATAAGATTGGAATGCAGATCTGTAGGAAGCTCGTCACTCGGAGTCATCGCGAGACTTGAATATCATAAAACCTCCTACTGCCATATACAAAGCGGTCGTTAACTCGCTTATAAAATTAAATCCACAATAGAAACTCCCCACACGGGAAAATAAATGTCTGAATCGTTTTCGGTACAACGGGCTGAATGAATGAGTGTGTTCTGAGTGAGACTATCGTTGTGGTGTCGATTCCTTTTCGGTACACGCATCGCGCAGTTCCGGTGTGCAGTCGACATGAATCGAGCTGAATGTTCCGACATTTTTCGTACACTTGCGGTAAAGCTTCGGTTCATTGATTAAATAAAATGACAGTAACCGAATCAATGAAGATGATGGATGAAAAAAGTTTTGAAAAATCGAAAAATTCTGCGTTGACGCGGGACGAGTTTTCGGTATTTTCGAAATTTTCATTTTTTTTCTCGCACTTTTATTTTTTATCAACAATTACGGATGAACCGACATGTCAATGAATGTGTGTTGATTTTTAATAATAATTGCTTAATTTAATAATAAACTATGGCTCATTTTTTCGTGGAGAAGGAAAAAAGTACAAAACAGCAATGAGTATCGAGAAGCTTGACTGTATTCACATATATCTGGTCGATGCAGAACATGTTCTTTAATAATTATTCCTAAGGAAAGCATTCCGCGGCTTCGGTGTATAGTATACGAGGAGATCGGTAATCTTCGCTTCTCTATTATTACTCTCACACTTCCTACCTTTGCAAGACAGCGCGGCACGATCGATTTATTCATATTTACAAAAGAGATAATCCTTGATCGATCAGTTACACGTATCCGTGAGGTATCAGTTGGGAAAAGACACAGACACAGAACAGTGTGACTCGATTGTTATTGTAATTGTTAATTAAACATTGAGAAGCCGAATTTTCAGAGGCAACAAAATTGTGACGCGTTTCGATCGCGATTTATCGCAGCCAGCGAATCAAATGAATCGAATCTGCTGTGCGTTCGAATGAACGGAATGATTCGGTAGAATTTTTGTTTTATTCAACAAATTTTATTTTTTATTGAGTTCCATTCATTTTTTTAAGTTTATTCCAGCGTGGGTATGAAACTTTCGGTTTGGAAGCTGGTATTTTTTTTATATGAACGTTTGGCCGGATTGAGATCGATACGCGCGCAGTTTGCATGGAGTTTGTTAATTATACGCTCGCGTGAAAGAGCGCCATTGGCTGCAGACGGAAGTTTGATAATTGGCGTGTAAAACAGAGGATCTCGAGTTTGTGTGAATAATTTTCATGTTATCAAGATCGAACAACACGAAATGAATGATCGGATAACGAGACATATTTTGACAAGCATATACAACGAGCGATGCTCCTAATATTCGTGAAAATCATAGAGGCTCGTACATTTTTTTATTTTTCTGTCGATCCTCAATCCGAAATTGACTCAGCTTCATTTTTCTCGAAATCTAAAGCATAACGCTATGTAGTGTTTAGCAGAAATCAATCGATCGATTAAACTCGAGTTTTACTCGATAATCGAGTTCGCCTCTCTTGTTTCTTGGACTGGTTCTTGGACTCTCGAATTAATTAACCGTGTATACGTTCGACAAGCTCACGATATGGCTTTCTCGAAGAACGCTGTGTCACTGTGCGCTACCCGGACTTGGTCGTACACCGACAATGCCTCTTCGGAATAAGAATCTAAACGCCGCGGTCTGTTAAATCTATGATATAAATAAAGAAAAGTTTAATTGAAACGTGACATGTCGCGTGACATATTCGCTGTGAGAGGTACTTTTCGTTTTTTTCCTCAAGTCGACAACTTTCGATCTAGTGTGAGTTCCGCCACGTTACAGTCAAGTGTGTAAAATCGGTAGGAAAAATTTGCTATCGCTAAATCGGATCCTGATTTCTCGCACGAGCCTCTTTCGCATCCGCGTGTACTACGTGCTTCGTGTACGGACCCGGTCAACATTTTTTAACAAAATACTGCCGCGGCTTTCGTGGCGGTGAGTGGAGATTCAAATCGGTATGTGATCTCCCTTCTGCTTGCCATTGGCCTCAGGTGATCTCTGCTTTACTTATACAGTTCCAATCAAAAGTTCGACAATACAGTTCTCGCATAAATATACGTTCCATTTCTTGTTGATTTCAGACTCTTATCTCCTTAATTAGAAGCTCTGTTTATTAGCCCGAGGACCCTACCCAGGGGTTCCCCAAACCCCCACTAAATAGTGAAAAATTCGAAGATTATATTTTTTTTTTAAATTTTCATTGCATTTTTCACCGTGAAAAATGGATATTACATTTTTTTTGAATGTTTCATTTTATTTTTCAGAATTCGAACGATCAAAATTAAAAAAAAAAAAAACAAAGCTCTCGACGACAAATAGCGAGTCAACTGCGTCGATTCAAAGTGCTGGGGTGCTCGTGACCCCAGTGTAGGGTCCTAGGGTTATAGTTCAGGAAAGTGTGATTATTCCTCGAGCCGTAAATCTACGAAGTAGCCAAAGAGTTAATTTTCGTGAACGTGACTGTGGCGAGACTAAAATCTCACGAGAAATCACACAATTCACAATCAAACAAATGACTGAAAACTATTTGAAATAAAAATAAAATTTACTCTTGTCGATACGATCGAATCATGGCACTGCTTCGATTCACTGGGTCAATTGGACCCGTTGCGTCTTTTATCCGCATGCCATATCAGCCTCTACGACTCTGGGATTTGCGTCGATAGTGAAAACTTTTGAAATATCAGGATTAGTTTTTCAGTTTTTTTAAATTCAACCAAAGATTCAACTTTGGAGCATGATCGCTGCCAGACTGTTGGCTGAAAAGAAAAAATTCGAGTCATGTTCAAACTTTTGAACGGTAGTGTATACATATATTCACCAATTTATATATTTACGTACGAAGACACAAACGTGTTCATGTGACCCGCTTTCAAGAACCGATCTCCTGAGCTTACGGTCTCTCGTGAAGTTGACTCGCGAGTTGGCGAGTAAGTGTTCTCCAAAGAGAAATTCGATTTTGGCAACCGATTGATCCGGCCTTAAGAAGTTTGTGTCCAGGCCAATGGACCATTAATTTACAGTTCCAACATATTCCAAAGTGACATATTATCGCTATGGTTTTTTAACTGTGTTAAATTTTGCATCGAGTTACTGTAACGATCATAGCCACAAAATCGAAACCTCGTGAACGCATATAAAAAATCTCGTAAAATTCATATTTAAAAATAATTTCGACAACTTTTCTATAAAGTAAAGAGAAAGTTCAGATTTATACACAATATCTTAGAAAACTTGCAAAAATTGAAGGGGTTAGACGATTTTACGAAAAACTGAGATTTTCGTAAAACTCGAAAAATCATAAAATTTAAACTGTTCAACCGATTTTTCCCAAACTCAGTACCAACGTTTCTATTTAGATACTCGATTTATAAAAAAAAGAAAAATTAGTAATAAATCTTAAAATTTACGGAATTTAAAGCGGTGACACCTGTTTTTTGAAAATTTCAAAATGCCGTAGAATTCCTATTTTTTTAGCAATTCCGACAAAATTCTCAGAGAATGAAGAGTTGTAAACGTTTGAAATTTACAGTGTCAGAACATACACACACACACACATCCGAACATTTTTTCTAGATATGATTTTTCGATGTTTTGTAAAATTTCAAGCACATTGACATTGAAAACTGGAAAAAATAAATTTCACCGTCACATAGCTCTACGAGGAAGCGAAATTCTGATTTTTTTTTTTATTGCGTTTCAAGGTTTATTGAATGTAAAATGCTTGCGTACTGGAGTCACGACGGAAATTTATTCCGATAAATTTCAATTGGAACATTTTTGTACGTAGTCAAAAACTTGGAGTTTCTTTGCTTCTATTAAATTTTGGAAAGCAGTCAAGAAAACTTTTGCTAATTGTTGATCTTCCCACTGACGTTGAGTCTGTGTGTATACTTCATTCCATTAATTCAATTCTTTCGAGTCTCATTATTTGTGGATCGTTTTTATGAATAAACAAAGAGAAAGGTTGAACTGGATGAATTTAAAGCAACTTTCCTCGACTCAGTAATTTATGAATTGTATTAAAACGATGAGAAATTGAAAACCCATATAATTCAAGCGTTATGGACATTAAACTTGTGTGTTCGAAGACAAGAAGTAGAAGAAGAAAAAGAAGAAGAAGAGAAAAATCCTAAAAGATTATTATTTGCGCCTCGACAGCGCAAGAGGCTTTAACGGAACGTCGCACATCTCTCTATCTCGCGCGGGTACGAAGCGACTGAGAGAGAGCGCATTCTTCGAGGCGTTACGAACGCTTGCAACAATGAAAAAGTACTCTCGCACGTTGCCAATCCACACACACACACACACACACACACACACACACACACATACGAAAGGAAATTTATTAATTGACGTATCTACCGGGACGCGTTTACGCCTTTGGGATATGGGAAAAAATAATGACTATATTCGCAGTGTGAAGGAAAGAGGAAACTCATAAGTATCGTGTATTTCACGCACACTCCATTGATAATTTTGCGGCACTCGACCATTCTTTTTTTTTTTTTAATCCTCTCCATCTTTTTCTTTATTCATTTCTTTCTCGTGCAAACTTTCTCGCACGTGCACGACGCACTTTGAGCTCGTAAATTCAATGCGACAGCCTGTCATTTGCTTCGTGTCGTTTAAGCTTTTAATTACTTTCGCGTGTGAAGCGTAAATATTGTTTGAAATCGAAGTGGTTTTAATAGTAACTTGATAATTCACTATCATTATCGTTATTATTGATTCCATCGCTTTTCAACATAGTTCGTCGAAATTCTTCGATGATTATTTTGTCTGGTAGCTCACGAACTCATCCTTCATCGAATCGTGACTCGTCCAGATTTATTAACGAACAAATAAAAGGGAGGAAGAGATTCAACTCGCATTAATTCGCTCTGGCACGTTGCTGAAAGGTCAGTCGGTCGTAATATCGCGAATGTAACGGGCCTCTTCCACTTTTTAAAATCTTTTTTTCTCCTTGAAGACCTAACGTTCGTTTGCTCCTTCGCATTTAATTTATGAAAACCGATATTTAATTCATCATCGAGGATGTTGTGTTGGAATCGACTTTCCTAAGAGGTAATGCCCCCTAAGTACAGGAACTTCTTATGGATCTGTACGACCCCGATGGTTGTCTATTGTCCACAAACACACGCATGGTTCACACACAAACACACCATTATTTATGTTCATGCAGGTTAATCATCTTTCGCTAAGCAAAACGCCAATGTATCGTTTCGATAGCACGGCACGGTACGAACTTTTTTCATACTTGGTCTAATTTATTTATTTATTTATTTATTTATTTATTTATTTATTTATTTATTTTCGTGTCACGGGAATAAGAGAATTTGGATTTTGATGGTGATTTGATGTTTAATGTTGACTTCATTGTTTCGTGATATATTTTTCCAATTAAGCAGACACGACTTGACGTTGCAACATGGTTGAAAAATGAGAATGTAAATGTTTATATTCATAATTACAGTCTTTCATTATGGCTTCAAGCTCTAGATCGCCAAACTTTCGCGAATAACGAGTAGGTATCAAGCGGTAATTAAATAAATCTCTCGGTAAAAAGCTGAAGAAAAATCGGATTACGTAAAATGAGGGACCGAATGAAAGACGAAACACGAATGAAATATTTCAAAACCCAAATTCGCCAGTGAGGACACGTTCCTTTTTTCCGCTTCGTGGTTTTGCTGAAAAATTAATAAATACATTTTCCGTGTGCGTATTTCGAGCAACAACTGCTCGTTCGTTTCGTCGTATTACGTCGAAGTCTGTGTTCTCTACACAGATGAGTACGTTCTTTTTTTTTTTGTGTTTCTCGCGCCGTGAACAGTTGTCGGAAAGCGTGGGATATAGAAGTGATTGAAATTGTAACGTAACTCGACGTGGTCCTCACGAGACTATCCGCGTGAGAAAAAAGAAAAAAATTCACAGGCTCGTACGTACGGAACATGTATATTTCTTCAAGGCCCTTAAGAGCATAAGGACGTGGAGCGAAGAATGAAATCTCGCAACGTCAAGCAGGTTGAGGCTTTTTTATGGACAGCGGGAGAGAAAACGTGCGAGGAAGGGGCCAGGCGAGCAGGGCATCAGCAAAAGGTATTCGAACGCTCGTACATACAAATGTACATAAGACGCTCGTACGAGGGGCCCGTAAGGGAATCTCAGGTGAACCGTTATCGCGTTTTACCTCCACGTGAAACGGAGACTAAGAAACCCGCGATCATTCAACGACGTCCGAGTGGAGGCAGAGTTTAAGGAAGACGCGAACGACGACATGTAACGAGCTCCTCTCTCTCCACCGAACAATTGTGTGCCATACTAGAAATGAGATACCGACGAGATTGGATCGTGACGTTTTCCCCAAGAAATTCTTTTACAAGCGCGTTCGTTCCGCTCCGCGAAATTCCCCCCAAACGGCCTATCACTCCTTCGTGCTTCCTCCTTGAACTCTGTACACGTAAACGTAATCGACTTTTGATTGGAAATTGATTTGACACGTAATTGGACGAGATGAATTTTCAAACGATTTGCAGGCAAAAAGTAATTCGTTAACGAATCTCGGCAAAAAGTTCCAACCGAGATCGAATCTCATGGAAAAAATATTAAGTTTGCTTCGCTGAGCACTAACCAAGTTCCCTCGGTTAATTTTTTTTCAATCCTTCCCATTTTTTGCGCAGATAATCTTCACGTGACTGCATAAAAAACGTATTCAGTCTTCTCCGGAAATGCACAAAAAAATCCGGAAAAAAATCATATTTATCTAAACAAGTGAGAAAGTGAAAAGTAACAGGAAGAATTTCTATTTGTAGTCAAATGATGCAAATTTCAATAGCATTGGAATAGCCTATCGGAAGAAAGTATTGGAAAGTTTTTTCAAACGTGCTCAAAATCGTGAAGAATGTTATTGATTCTTATGGTTTTTTGCTCACAGTACAATTTTCGTTTTACGTATACGGTAGTCGTTACACGTGAGACCTTCCGTTTCTTTCTGACATTCTCACAATTCGTCACTGTATAAACACACTGGGTCTATTTGACCCGGAAAATTTACTTGTCCGTCTCTATAATGAGCAAAATTTCTTTCCGCTTTTAATGCAAAAAAATCGTGTGCCTACTTCAAAACTTCTTGAACGTGTGTGCGTCATAAAAATTTGAAAAAAATCAGATCAATTTAACAAAAAGATCTTTGAACTTTTTGGGTTTTTGCAATAGTGCACTAAAGGATTTATATACTTTTTACCATTTTCTTCATATTTTCCAACTTAACGATCGAGTATGTACTCGAGAAAAATACGATCTATCGAAAGGAAAAAAAAGGCTACGACGATATTTTCAAAAATCGTATTCAGTCGAGCAAATCGTCTTGGCTCATTTCTACTGAAAAAAAAAAAAAAAAAAAACATTTATTCTGCTGGAAGAAATATTTCTAAGCTAGGAATTATTATCGCTGGCGCACCCATTCGGGTCCAAGAGACCCAGTGTGTCGATAAAGCGGTAATGTACCATTTTTTTCCTTGATTACCTTCATTCACGTATTATCAGATTTTTGAACAATTCCTCGTCCGTTGTAATCGCGTAAAAATCGATGGATTATTATCTGGAGTATAAAGAGATAAATTTTTTGAAACATGTCCGATACGAATGTGGATGGGATGCGTTTAGAAATGACGCCGCAACGAATTTAAAATGGAAATTGAGTCACGAATATACGCATTCATTGTACATAACGTGCGAATACAATTGCCAGAGAGTTCGTTGGTCCTGCTGCTCTCGGAGTCCCGCGGGTTCGTCAGAACCTGCGGAGCTTCCAACCGGGATTGCAGTTATTTTCGATGTCAGACTCGCCAATGTGTTTTGGCTCGACGATCGTGACCATTTACGATATTACACGAGCGATAAAACAAGCGAATCATAAATATAGCTGTGGCATGAGAAAAGAGCCAACTTTTTAATGACATGACTACACAATGCAAAGGCCTCATTATTCTCTGACTTACATCGGATTGAATCCTCCGATGGATATATACCGGAACTCATTGTCAAACGGATCAATGCAGACAACGAGAACGGAGACAGTTTCCAGCCACAATATTGATAAACTCGAATAAATATGATACAAATTTGTACTTATTCGATATTTCATTAACTCGGAACTCGATCTCCAAAACTGTCTCCTTCAGCGGAATTTCGAAATCCACAACAAAATTACGTGTAAATTCGAATAAATTTCTTTTTTCATTTCGAATTTTTCGTCAGTTCCATCATTGACGATCAAAAAATGAATAAAAACTGTCAGTCCCGGTGCCATTGTGAAAAAATATGTCGACCAGATTAACGACGCCGAGTAGTACGGACAAAAATGATGATTCTCCGTGAAAGTTCGGTTCTGGATGGTTACGCGGATAACATCAGTGACACAGTGATTTATATACGAGACCTTGATGATAAACGAAATTGTTGGGTTGGATACAATACAATGGATCCTTTCTCCCCCCCCCCCCCCCGTCCTCTTTCCCTCCCGCATCTTCTTGTTCCAAGTTTCGATCTCTTCCCTTGCCAGACTCACGCGAGAATATTACTGTATATTCACATACACCATACAAATATATGCCATGGCAATTCATGTGCATTCTCAGGAACATTTCTCACACTTTGCGTTTAGAGCGATCGATAGAGAAAGAAGCTTTCTAGCTTGGATTCTCATAAATCAGGTCAGATGCAAATTTCGTTTGAACTTTCCGAAATATTGTTTATCGAAATAAATTATTCAACTCTGCCAAAAAAAAAAACACCATAATTTTCGTAAAGGCTCGATTTTTATCAAAATTCTTACAAAATCATATTTTTATTATTTTATACGATTCATCATCGAATATCATCAAGAATTAAATGTGTCGAGATAAAATTAAACAAATTTTTAAAGAGCATTATAATTGTTGCAAATTGGACTTTTGTTCATGTGGATTCTGTCGAATTGAAGGCTCACTTTTAAATGGGTTTTTTAACTACTGCGACTAACACATAACAAAATCACCTACGAGTACTTTACTCGCTCGACTCTGCTCTGCTTGGGATCTTCCATGTTGTACCGGAAGTTCATCAAGCTCGAAGGAACACACAGTGCTAAGAATACATAGTAGCTGACGTTTTTACATGTAGATATAGACGGAGAGAATGGAAGAGGCGGTAGGCAAATAGAGAAGGGCATGGTCGACGTTCGAGACAATCCTACAAGCGTTTAATACCAGAACAACATGTTGAGCAACAAGGATGATGATCCAGCGAGAAATTTAATGAGACTGTACAAATCGCCTGACACAACTGGTGGTCGATTTCTTCGGGTTGCCTGATTCATCATTAGACGTTTAACGAGGCAGTTTTTCTCTCGAGTACTTGCTTCACACGTTTGCAATTTCAATCAGAATTTATGTTGTGAAGTCTCGATAAAAAAATGATGGAAAGACGATCGAAAACTGCGATGGTTAATTAATCTTATCGATCCTCGTCTGTAGCTGCGCCAAATTTCTCTCAAGTTTCATTCCTCGGGTTACTTATTTTTCCATTCGTTTTTTAACTCTATATCAGGTTTCTTACTTAGTACAAGCGGATGTGCATACATACTTGCAATTATACGTGCTCGACTACGCAAACTAATTTGTTGCCTTTCTACATTACGCACGAGTATCGTTACAGTCTCTCATTACAACGATAACTCGGTTACAGCGTTCACATTCTTCTTTCTCTTCGCTGAATAATCATTATTTCTGTTTGGGAGCTCTTATCATTCGTCGCTACTTTCGCCAGATGTGATCTCGTAGGAAATGCGGAAAAAAAAATGAATATGAAAACGAAAAACTAGGGGGAAAAAATCATTTTGAAAAGCTCGCGGGATTATTTCGCCGATTAATTAAGTTATTAAGCGGCGAAAGTACCCTGCCCACGCACAATATATGCACACCTTCTCTCGATCTATGGCGATTCGCTTTCTTGCCGTTTGTTCGATTTCGAGGATAACCAGCACGTTTCCGGCATTAAATTGGCTTTCGTCCAACTGGGTCTCTCCTGCTTCTGTTGTTCGCACTTTTTTTTTCTTTCTCTCGCTTTCCTAAAAAACAGAACTCACACTAATCGAAATTTCCATGGAGCTATAACGTCTACGTTTACATTATAATACCAAATATGACCAAAAAATTCTCTCCATTGCGTCCACAATTTTCTTGTTCGAAACTCACATTTTATTTTTTCGTTTTTTTTTCTTTCATTTATGCGAATGACATCATTATTCCTTTCGTGGTGAATCGAGTCTTCAGTAAACCAAATTAGTATTTGGACGCTAATAAGAAATAAGGAATTTTCGACACCAAACGTCGAATCGGTTTTACACGATGTTCTCTAGGCCTCATCATGGTTAGTCACCGCGCGGTCACCATAGCCAGTGTTGTCGCTTTACAGCAGAAGAAATGTAATTTTTCGTTTCACTGTTAACCGCACATCGAGCTGAATACGAATCCACGAGTTAACGAGTTTTCGTTAATACCAAAAGGGTTCCGAAACATTAAAATACAGTTTTAGAGTTTGAATGAACCTTCTGGAGAATGGAATAAATTTTTTGTCGATTTGATCTCATGAGCCATCTTCGTGCTTGTGATTTTCTTGAACCATCCACGCTGCGTCCTGATCAAAACGATTATGGCGTCATTTTTTATCGTCTTCCCAATTACAAGCTGCGTCGAAATATTTCTAAAACGTAGTACAATAAAGAGCGAGAGAGAGAGAGAGAGAGAGACGTTTCTCCATTGCACCTCAGCAAGTTGTAAAGCAGGCAGAATAACAGAATAAAAAGCAGTGCGCATCAAATCAAAGAGAGATAATTCAAAAAAGTAATAACAATAATATAAAAATAAACCAAAACTAAATCGATGACTAAACGTGAGAATAAACTGGAACGTTTATAAAATAAGGAAACCGCAGAACAATAAAAATACAAATACAGCGCAGCATGGACAGAAAACAGAATGGAAATAGTTGAGAGATTAAATCCTAACACGAGCGTACGAAAGTACCTCAGAAAAAAAAAGAAACGAAATACATTAACCCAAGTCACCTCACCAATTATTATTGGTTGGGTGAGATATATTTTCAATGGACATCGAAGCCACACACGAACCGCGCAACTATCGCTATGAATATAGAAATTATATTCACCGATTTGTCAATTTTATTCACGTACGCGACTGTGTCGAATTTCAATTTTCAAAAATTTGCAACATGATAGAAATTTTCGTAGTTGCAAGGTTAGACTTTTCGTTTTTTTACATTTGTCGAATACGTCGGTTGGATAGAAGTTGGATCGCGTGAATCCCACGTACGTTAAGGACAATAAAATTTATCGCTTTGTGTCTGGATCGTCTGATATGAAAGAATACGAAATGCAAAGGTCGAGACGCCAGATTGTCGGCATAGGGAGAGAGTTCGTGCGGTGTACGGGTTCGTAATAGATATCGATTTCGGTCCCCAGGTGAGGAGAACGAGAGAGAGAGAGAGAGGCATAGAGAGAGAGAGAGAGAGAGAGAGAGAGAGAGAGACTCTGCTATGAACCACATGCAATCTCGCGTATTCCAGCCGGAATATGCGCTTCTATAAACCGCGGTATATTGGATAACCGATAGAATTATTGGCCGGCTATCAGATTCAAAGTTTCGTTCTAATGACTATAGAAAAAAAAGGTATCGAATTTCAGCCATCAAAACAAATTTACATCGAATGATTCATCGATTTTCCCTTTACGATTGAAGCCTGAAATAGATCGCTTCGTTATTTTGGGCTCGAGAACAGATGCGATCGATCCTCCTTAAAAAATATTCAAGCCGGACATCTCAACAGCAGAAGCAGAGATCGGAGTATCTTTAGAATTGAAATGGAAAACTTGCATTATTTGAGTTTTATGACGATTCCTTTCTTTACGGATGCCAATTATTATTACGGAAATCTTCGCACATCCCATTTTTGACAAGAAATTTATATTCTAGCGATTATTTTTTTTGCCTTTTCCAAAATTTCAGAATCATTTCTCTATGAAATAAAAAAATGTTTCAAAAATTTCAATCGCGTGGATATTTGTGCAAATGTCCGTCAATACAAGAAAAAGTGAAATTCATTTTTCCGTTCCAGCGATGCAAACTTCCCTATGGCCTAAAAAATACTTTCAATAAAATGTTTTTCGGTAAATTTATGGGATTCAGGCTTTTGGTACAATCGAGAGACAAAGCGTTACAAAACAATGTTGAATTTTTAAACGAATTAAGAAATCGTTGAAGGAATAAGTTCGGGATATTGCGTTGATGGAATTTTATTCGAAGCATATTTCAGTGCCAATGACTGTGTGAATGCGTTTCGGCAACCGGTGGCTCCACGTCGTACTTTTCGAACTCCGGGCTATCGATTATGTCCGACTCTGAGTCATCGGTCTAGAAGGCTCGATATATTTGCAATTTTTTTAAAAATATATACATTTCTCTTTCTTTCTGACTCTGAACCGCGCTGTCTCGTTGCTTTGTTCCCTCGCGTCGGTCAAATCGTGACTCAATCTTTCCATCGATCATCTCTTACCTTCAGCATGTTCCCTATTTTATCGACAGTCAATTTTTCCCAGAAGAACAATCTGTACTGTGTGCACGAACGTTGCACGTTGCAAATTACTCGTGCCCTGAATGTCTCTTAGGAATATAAAAAGAATGAAATTAAAAATAAAAACATGAGAAAGTTGTAGAAAAAAAAAAAATACAAAGTTTCGTAGTCCGTGGCTCGGAGTACGCGACTGCGTTTTGGTTTATGCGTTTTAAACTTAATGATGAACCGTATAGTTCAACTCCATATGTCGCCTTCTCACGTGATTGCAATATTTAACGTCATATTTCGAGGATAACTTTATTTTCATAAAGGTGCTCGCCACACAGTTTGCTTTTCACTTCGTTGCTCTGTGTACAAAGTAAACGGGGTTGAGAACAGTTGCAAAACACCCTCGCTCTATGCTGGATGCATTCTCATGCAGTTGAATTAATCGACACGCGATGACCGTGAAAAAGTATAACCAACCTCGAGGAGAGGTCACATCTATATCGACGAACATTCTCGTACTGCAGAGTGCAGCAAAATCCTTTACATCACCTGATGCCAAGCACAAGAATTCTGGAGAGCGAGCTTTCACATTGATCGATCGAACCAACCGAGCGCATACATTCACCAACTTTTTTTTATTGTCGAGACTGTTTGATCATCTTCGTTCGTACAAACGCTCGCAGATTCGCTTGTCATTATCTTCACTGAGAAAAGAAATTTGTTGATTCAACAAAGCCAGGGCGAACGAAATCCATTTTGTTCATTTGACAAAACAAGTTATTGCCTCAACTACATATGCGCTCACCGCCTCATTACTTTTTTTACAATGTGGCGCTTTTGTCAAATAAACAAAATGTTTTATCAAATTTACAAAATGGATTTTGTTCGTCATGGTTTTGTTGAATCAACGAATTTATTTTCTTAGTGTTCACTGCAGATTTATTTTCGATTAATTCGATTACCGCAATTTTCTATTTTCATTATTTTCTTAATTGAGGATATTTTAGGACATCGATTCGCGACTTTTTGTTGGTTATTTCGCAATAATTAAATATTTCTAACGATTTTCTTCATATTTGCAAATAATCTCAAAGATTCGCATACTGAATTAAAAGTAACGGAATGCCTTGAATTGCAAAGGGCGGATATCTGCTTCGATCGAAAACTAATGAAATGAGAAAAAAAAAAATTCGATCAACCATACCAACAGATTTTTGTTTTTTCATCTGTTCTCCAGCTGTTTCTCGTCGTTTCGAATATTATTCCCGTAGAACAAAGTACGATTTTGATAATAAATTGTATTTCATTCATATCGAACATTTTTGAGCCTTTTTCAACCCAAATTCTCTCGATTCAGACTGTAAAAAAATGCCAAGATTGGTGGAACAGTTAACTCTTGGAGAGACGGTGAAAATATTTTTCGTTCGGTAATAATTAGAAGAAAAAAAAACCAAGGAAACAATCTATCAATAATTTCCAAATTACGAGATCAACTTCGTGATTAGCGACGAGAAAACATTTCCACGAATCGAAAAGTTTCAAGCAATTTGTGTGTGAGAAAAAACTGATTGCTCGAATGAGAGTTGTTGAGAATGCAAATTGTCCGGAGTGTTTGAAAACTCGCGATAAATATATTCAGGAAAATCTAAATATTATTTTTACAAAGCCTCCGCACTCCATCAGGCTCGTTGATATATTTTAATCAGTCGAAGTCAAGAAGCAAACAGGTATCGTTTGAAGTCTACGACCGCGCCCATTCGATGCCCATGCACGGAAGGGCTTGCCACTCCCAGTTGGAGTCTTTTTCCAAGTTACACTTTAATTTCGTGTTATCAAAATCCTTCGAAGAGTTTTCGAACGAGAAACAAAATGAAAATTGTTTTCGGTGGATATTTGGATGGAAATTTTGGTTGATTTCCTTCGCAGTTGAAAGATGAGAATTTGAAAAGCTTCGATCGATGAATTAGTACCTAACGAAAATTAATAAAATACAAGATTTTATTCGACTGAAAAAAAAGGCTTTACATTATGAATTTTGATGCTGTAAAGAAATCTGGCGTTTGCTGCGATGCAATTTTTAGCTCTGTCACATCAGAGAAGCCCCAAAAACGTTTGCTCCGATATAGTTGGCGAGATTATATACACATACGTTCCACCACGTTTCATAAATTGCTCAAGACCGCTCCCAGCAAAAGAAGGAAAGAAATGTCTTCGCTCTACACATCGCGATATATATAGGTATGCATTCTTTCATGCAACCGCGTTCTATCAGCCTTTTTTCCAGCTGAAAAGCACAGCAGCAATCGTCGAGGCTTTTGTGCTCACGCGGTTGAAAGAAAACAAAAAGCAATGAGAGTTCATACAACAAAAAAGTATAATAACCCTTCACCGCTCGTGCGGTGAGTGCAATAGGGTGAGATTGACAAGTGAGCTTGCACGAAGAGAGCAGAACGTGTGCAGCAAATTTTTCCTCTGAGACAAACTCAACCTTAACCTTCAAATATTCCGCAAAATTTCTATCGTTTTTCAAAAATCCCACTCTCGCTTGAAATATGAAAATAAAAAATATGGCCAGTCAAATGAGTGCTAAATTTTCACCGTGTTGTCGTTCTCCGTTGATTCATTTTTTCGGATAAATTTACGTGGTAAAATGATATCCCAAAAGTAATCCAAGCAAAAAATATCGATAACGACGCATTTGCGCAATCATCGGCTGACGAATGTTTATTTCCGCAGTTTTTATTGACAATTTAACGAAATACTTTCTGTTTGCTGCCCCGAAAGACTCAACCGATAGAAAAAAGTGTAAATTTTGAAATCCGTTCATTTCGGTATAATTACCTTAACACGATACAGCGATAATTAATGAAAAAACGAACGAAATTTCCAGCGGAGTTGAAGAAATACTCCAAAAATCTCAGACAAATTAATGGATTTTTATTTTCTCGAGTGAAACGTCCGCATTTTTATTTCTTAGCCAATCAGCGTGTTCAATTAGCTTTCCCACTGCTTGAACGTAATAATACAAATAACGTGAAGCATGCACTTTCAATTCGAATGTATATTATTGACGAGAAGATGTATTTAGGAGAAAAAAAAAGAAAAAAAAAAATGGAAAAGCGTTGTACCGGCGTTTGTGCGGCCCTGCGAAGCGCACGTGACAATTGTTCACTCCCCGTTGGCGATTTTCCTCGTTTCCTAACTATCTATGTGCTTTTCTGCAGCAGGTCTCTACAGACTTGTTTCACGTCCAAGTTTCCACATATACGCGCTAGTCAGAGACGAGCGGTTGTTACGTTTATATACATTTACAAATGCCGATCTATACAGCGCAAATATACGCGTATAGATATGTAATTGTGTATATCTATATGTATATCTATGTATAGAGTGGAGATAGGCGCAGCAAAAGCTCGCGCAATGGCGTCGCGACGCCGGCGCCGTAGTTTCGATCGATCCTCTTTCCTTCTTCGCTCCGCTCCGACCCATCTCTCGTCGATTTGCGGCACTATTCTCGCATTATATAAAGATATATGTATATATTCGGAGAGACTCGACGGTGGCAAGTCCAAGTAGAAAGAGCCGAGCACCCGCGGCTCTCTAAACAGCGTTCTCGCCCGGCAGCGTCGTTTCGTACCAGTTAATAAAGAAAAAAGATAAAAAATAAAGGAGAAAATACTTCCCCATGTACGAGCACAGTCGCGTCGTCTGCTGGGAGAATGTGACCACCGGCCGATCGGATTTTACCGGGTCTGAGAGACGCGTCATCCTCGAGAATTCTCCAGGAAAACCTGTCGACGACGTCACCGCGAGCGCGTGTGACTAACGACGTAATTCTAACTTTACAAGAAAAAGCGAATAAATTTCAAGTTCAGCTCGGTTTCTCCCTCGAACTTCTCGTCGTCATCGAAATTAATTCGTCGAAATTCATTGTCAGATTCTAACAATTCTCCATTTTATTCGACACCTTCGAAATATCCCGAAATAACATGCAGTGAATGAGGAAAATAGTCAGAAAAATGAGAAGCAAAATTTAAGAAAAAAAAAAAAAAAAACAAGAGAGTGTGTCGAAGAAGAAACCGGTATCGTTTCCCAGGCGTTTCACGCCTCCCAGAGCACGATGCCAAAAAAAGTGACGATTAATTCTGAACGCGTTTGAATCCCTTTTCACCGGCGTTTATTCCTCGGCGAATTAACCGTTATCGCGCGGCGAGTCTGGAGTACCATTTGACCTTTGATACTTCGCAATCGTTATCTCGGTCGCCGTAGTCGTTTTATTCCAACGGATTATATATCAAGAGAAATATGGATTACGATGATCGTGAGTTCGAGTACGAAATGGACGATACTGGCGAAGACTGGAGAGACTACGGTCGAGCCGCTACGGTAAGACCTCGAATTTAATGTCCCACATCATAGTGCACTCACACGCTCGTTCACCTACAGAAGCAAATATTAAGAGAGGCGAATATACAAGTACGCTAACGAAACGCACGAGGAAATCCCGCGACGAGTTCCTTCGCCAAGGCTTTTGTCGTATTTTTGAACGAATCTCGTTCTCCGCACATCGCAAAACTCCAACGCGTTGCGATGTCCGCGTCTTCCAAAAAACTCCCTCAACGAAAAGTGCTTTTTCCACATTAACGTGACTCACGCACAACTCGCCCAAAAAATATTGGAAATTATTATCGCGTCGCGACATGTTTTTAGTTTCTGCCACTTACTCATGGAACACCGCACTCCCCCCCTCGCTGCACCTTTTCTTATATACCCCAACTTTCTGTCATTCTATTTCTCTGCTCTCGCTCGATATACGCCATGCTTCTATGTAGGCTACTATACTCCAACGAAAATAGCACCGACGTTCCGTTTTCTCTTTCCATTCTCGTCGACTGTCCTATACACCCCGACGATCTCTTTTCCCTATAAACAAGAGATTTCTATGTGTGTCTGTGCTTTCCTACCAATCGATTGAGAGATATACCGCGAGATCTACTGAGTCTGAAGTTTGTAAATATCGACTTGAGCACAGACTTCCAACATTTGTACATGCGTGTCAATTACAAACGAGCCGCGTCTGGGACTCACGTGTTTCGTAACTTTAACACACGAACTTCGCAGTGAAGACATTCGGCTCTTAGCGTAGCGTGAATTTTTAAAATATTTCTTCAAAAATTTCTCTTCATCAATCTTTTTTCTCTGACTCATCGAGCGGACGGTGTACAGTCGAATGTTTTTTTTTCTATGGGAGGATCATCAGACTTGTTTTATTCGGATCGTCAGTTCTCCGGCTAAATATCATCAAATTCACGGGAGAGCGTTGAAGTTTTGTTATATTTTGAAAGGCTCAGAGTGACACGAGAATCGAATTGATATTTAATTGCTCTCATCAGTGGAATCGAACGAAAGATATTTACACGATTTTTTAATCTCGATGTATTTTTGCCTGATTTTGTCTTGGTAGTTCGGTAAAAATCCCACCGAGAGAATTTAATCAAAATTTGGTAGCCCAAATTCTAAACTAGTTCAGAAAATATAAAAAAAAAGATTTTCCAATCGATCTCAAAGATGGAAACTCCGATGGCATTCAATTTGTGGTTATGACGTTCTTTTTATTGCAGAAAGTTTCGTCGTGATTAATAAACTTGTATTACATCTGTAAAATAAAAAAAAAACGAGTGATTGAAAAAGTTTACAAATTTATGGATTTTCGAGAAAATTTAGTTCATGAAAAGAAAAACTGTTTTTTTATCGTGTGACGCGACTGTGTCTCGAGTCCTTCGTGACTCTGTCCCCTCGGGAGGCTTTCCCTATCCCCACTCTTTTCCTGTGGCTCGGAGATTAGCAATAGAATGAGATTTTGGACGTTTTTGTGATTGCAGAACGAAGGCAAGGGTGCGACGAAGAGAGCACCGTACACACGTGGCACAGCAACGTCATTTGGGTTTCGTAGGAGACCTTCCTCGGGAATACCGATGCCCGTAGGGGCATCGTACGGGAACGATGAGGCAGGGACGACGATGCATCAGCGTTCAAAATCAGCGGGTCCGGAGCAAGAGCGTAGAAGGGACGAGGAGAGTTGTCATCAGCGGTTCCACAGTTCCTCGTCGGGTCGCTCGACGCCGCGGCTCGCACCGCCCAAGAAAGAAGCTGCGTCAGCGGCTAACGGACTTCGGACTAATCGCTTTGGCTTCCGACAGCCACAGCAGCGTTACACGAACAAGGTTGGCGACATTTGTAGCAGCCACAGTGCCAGCCATTACAATCAAGAAAAACTGAATCATCACCATCAGCAGCAGCAGCAGCCGCAACCGCAGCAAATATTCCAGCAGCATCGAGATATCCATCAAGAAAGTTACGCAATTGGTAGACCATCCGGACGTCCACCTCACGAGCGTCAATCGTACGCAACGACACCGTCCTCGAAGCTGCGACCTTCTCCAGTAAACAATCCACCGATCTACGCTCATCAGCCTCCCACGACGGTGGAAAGTGATCGCCGAGCTTCGGGCATACCCGAGCCAATCAGTAAATACACTCTTCACACTTCCCACTTGCCCTTGCCTCAGTTCGCAGTGAGAATGAACGAAGCGAATACAAAAGTGGCTAAAACGGTTGCCAATCAGTGCAGAAAAGTGTCAACTGCTTCGAAAGGCTCCAGCAGCTCGAAGGAAGGCTCAGGCACCGAAGATTCCGGGCTCGGTAGTCAACAGGGTTATCCGGTCGAGCACGACATCGTCCGGGATGGTGGTTGTGATTATCGCGACTCGGGGAACGCAGCTTTGCGAAGAAACCACGGCAGACCGAGGAACCTTCGAATGGTACTCAGTGGCAAGAGCTTTGACGTTCGGGACGTCGAGGACGACAGCACCGTTACGGAAATCTCCGTCATACCGTTGCCAAAATCTTTCGCCAGCGGCGCCAACCTCAACACTGGTTTTGTTCGAGATCGTACCGTTCAATATCAAAGAGTATTAAACAAGGACAACCGGTACACCGATTCGACTACCTCAATGTCAACGACTTCCTCCGAAGGTTACGACGAAGGTCTTGGCGAAGAAAAAGTGTACAAAGATCGTTCGCACAATGAGAAACTCGCGTCGATTAAATCGGACTTTAGTCCGCCGAGCTCCGACGATCCGGAGTACGGACATGGCGAAGCAATGGCCGACGAGTATTCCCTCAGCTCGAGCGACGAGTGTCGTGGCAATAACAATCCGCGTCAACATCTCAAAACCATTTCCAACGCTGCTAAAACCGGCACTCTCCCTAAATGTACACTCCGTTCCGTTTTGTTGACCATCGAAGATCCTGCCTTTGCCGCTGCCGCCGCCACGACCACCAGTCTCATCGACGACGAGACTTCACCCGTCGACAGCCTCGTCGACAGTCTTACCGCGAGTATTACCACCCAGTCCGATGGCAAAAACTCGAGGAAAGAGTGCCTCATGGAAAGGTCAGGATGTACCTTGGAAGACGAGAGTCCCGGAACACCCACCAACGCCTCCAACTCCTTGAGCCTCTCCGAAGGTCGCGAATTCTTCGATGACGAAATCGCCGATCAACCTGGCCTCACTTTTGACGATACTCTCCGCAATGCTGCCGATACACAATCGGCACTAACCGCCAGTCATCCCGTTACTGAAAATAGTCACACGCTCGTTGAATCAGCTCCGAAAAGCAGTAAGTTCCTCTTTTTTTTTCTCCTTTAAATTTCAACAATTTTTGCTACCGTCGATTCTATTCCACCGAGTCATTCGTCGTTTTTTTTTCAGGCCTGCTACAGGGACGCAGTGTGGAAAACAGCCCGCTCCATGGTCGACGAATCAGCCGTGCCGGAAGTGTCGGCACACTCTCACCCTGCGAATCCATCACTTCGGATGATCTCATGCTCGACTACGAATGCAGCGAGGATCGTTCCTACGATGAATCAAACAGACGGTGAGAATTTTGTCACGTCCACATTCGTCAAATTCCACCTGGTCGTTCAAATCAAACGAAACTTTATTTTTTCATATTTTTACTTTTCTCTCAAACTGGAATCGATAAATAAACGTTAACCTTTCGAATAAATATTTAAAAAATGACGGAAAAAACTTCTTTTCGTTGCTACGAGTCAAACTTCAATGTCATGCAATTTTTCCATTTTTTTTACATTCGTGAAAGTAAATTTTTCGCTTGAGAACAATATTTGTTACCCTATGAAACGAAGAATATTTTTGAAAAAATAAAAATATGGCGTTCAAATCACTTTTGCCTAATTTGGAGACGCTAATTGATTTTTGTTGTCAAAAAACGAAAAATTTGAAATATCAAGTCATTTTTAATCAACGTTGGAAAATAGTTGTTGAAAAATAAATTTTTCGTTCAATTTTCGAATAATTCTGATTGATGGGGCAATCGATATCGCCCCGATTTCTCCGAATTTTTGAGAATTGGAATGTATTTCGAAAAATAGGAGAAAGCTTATGCTTCGATGAGGAAATAATTGCGTTGTCTAATTGCCTTTGGATTAATATTTGAATTTATCTTCAGATTGGACTCAAATTCGGCATTGCACGAGCTCGATGACGCAACTATTAAGGACGTCATGAGAGAGTGGAGTACGATTATGGGTACAGCTCAGAATCATTCCAACTCGAATTTGGCTAACAACAACGTCAGCGCTGGCAACAATAACAATAATCACACGATCTCTGAATCCGGGTACGTGAATCTTCAATACTATTAATTTCCTTCTCAATAATTTCCAAACTCTTCGATCGATCGGTAAACGAAAAAAAAAAAAAATTAACGTGTTAACAACAAATTTTTGGATTCATTTAATTTTTTTATCTTTCACAGTTTTTCTTGTAAATTTAATGAAAAAACGTTCAATTTCCGGTCTGGAAGCTCATCAACTTTTCAATGAAAATGTACAAACGTAAATTACAAGGTTGAAAAGGAAAACTTGAACGCATCCGAACTGGAAATGTTAAAACCATAAAACCAGCTTTGGATCGAGAAGTTTGGAAATATAAATGCTGAATGTTCGAAGCTTACGTATGTCCTGAGCAGTTTCCCTTTTCATGTGCTTAAAAAAAGGCAAATTTACGTGTTTTTCTTGCGTTGGATCTGCTTGGCAATAAGTCGAAATACGTTATTCACACGGAAATCTGAAAAAAGTAGAATTTGTAGCAAAATTGTGAAGGTTAGTTTTCCAGAATTTTTTCATACACTTGGTACATGTCGATTGATCCCAGACACGAGAGGGACGTTTTCGAAAACATTAGGCTCAATATTTCTCGTGATCGGAACCTCCCACGAGGAACTACAAAGAGTAAATATATCGAGACAAGCGAATATTTAAAGAAACACGGCGAGACTGTATCGGCGTTTCTGGGCAAAAGTCTACGACCGATAAATTCTGTTGCCATAACACTCTGTGAATCGAGTTTCTCTGAGCTCGTAATTTCGTACGATTTGATTGTCAATTTTTCACCGCTCGAAACTTCGGAGATAAATTAACGAAGGGACGAGGCTTTTCCATCTAATCGTCGAATGAACGTCAATTCTACTGGTGGATCGCGTCACGAGAAAAAGCGAAATTGAAATAAAAATTGACGGACATGCAAACAGATGGAGAAGCTACTCGATGGAAATCTTCGGCAGAGCGTTCATCTCGGAGCTATAAATTCATTCGCGATGGTTATCTCGCTTCTTCGATAATTCACGAGCCTTCATCGCGCTCCAACAAAACGCCCACTTGGCTTTTTACTCTCAGCTCGTGTTTGCTTCGATATTTCCCTTTACGATCATCCGCTACAGATATCCGGATACGATTAATCTTTATGAGCGTGCAGAATCAATGAAACTAGACACAAATGCTCTTTCGTACGCGTCGTTCTCGTGAGCAGACGTTTCGGCGCCAGCAGAGAGAGACTCTCCCGCTGTCTTCCGCTTCTAATAATATCCGCACTTGTCGTTGAATCTTCGTGACTCTCACGAGACTCTAGAGATTTCCAAATATACCGTTGGATCCCTCGATGAATGCATTTTCGCTCTTTCTCCATCATTTCTATTTTTTTCCTTATTTACTCGCAGCCTTTATGACAATTTTTATTCTCTCGATTCTCGTCGATGAGTTTTTCTTACGGAAGGAGCTCGTTGTGTGACTCTTTACTGTAGGGCAGGCAATTTCGTTACCCCTAGAAAAATCAACTAAATTTGAATCTTTGTAAACGATCAAAATATTTTTATTTCATGATTTTTTGCTGATTCGCTTTTTGCTTGCTGCGACACAAATGCCACTCATCATGCCAATCTTTGTTGCTAGTTATTATTTTGACAATGACTACAAAATTTCATTCGCAATATTTTGTATAGCGACGTCAGTTTCTTTGTGTGCAACTTTACTCGAGTACGACGTGTGAACGTGAATGCACATATTTTCTTTATACTTGAAAAACATGAAAATGTAGTGTTCAAATATTTCGAATCAAGAATTAATTATTTATTTATAATTCTTGTTTTTCTCTGGATCGTATTGGATTTATTTTCGTAACGGGGCACGAAAATGCAGTTTTTTGCTAATTTTTTAATAGTTTTTTTGATTTTTTGAAAATGAATTTTTCTTTCAAGGTATTTCATTTTATGACAAAGTTTTCGTACTACGATTTATGAATTTTCGAGAAATTACCATGACAAAATCGAACCGAAGCATGACCTTGAATTTTGAGCAATCCTTACCGTCCAAAATGTGAATTTTTCTTATGAAAAAAAAGTTCAATACCGAATATAACGAAAAAAATGATTACATTTCATTTCAAAAAGTTTTCGTAATACGATTTTTGAATTTTGCGAGTATGACAAATGCACCTCGTTGCACACGCAGTGTAAAATGTGAGAGTGCAAAAGTTAAGGAAAATGTACCATCGAACGGTAAGGTAAATTGGGCTAAAACGATCGTCGGCAATGCTGGTGATCTTTACGACGCTCTGTTCTGCATGGTGATTCTCTCTGTTGGAAAATCGGGTACCAGCCAGACGAGCTCCTTCGTGTCGTATAAATCGATGGTTGTATTTGACGAACAAGGAAACGAGCGAGGAGGAGGGAGAGCTCGAGGGAGACGCTGAGGGCAGTAAAATTCAGGGCCATTCGGTGGATCAGGAAATTGCCATCGTCCCTCCCTCGCCCTCTCTCTCTCTCTCACACACGCACACACACACACACGTATACTCTTCGTCTGCCCTCTGGAGTCCTAAAGGTTCCAGGCAAGATTCTCGCAGAAAGGTTCGCTTTAATTCCACCTCCGTATTGATCCGTTTGGGATTTTGGGATGAGACTCTGGCCATGGTACGAGGGTGTTCGGACTATGAGCAACGTGCTGTATGTTCGCTGCTGCACGTGACAATAGTCTTTTGATCCTCTGAAAGGATACCTGTATTTTATAAAGCTTTGGCAAAGCGTTTATTTCAATTGTTTTGAAGCGAAGTCACCGAAAGGACGGTGAAAACTTTGGACCGTGATTTCGAAGCTTGAAATGTCGAATAATGATATTTTGGATGAAAAATCAAAATAATCTGTAACTTTGATGATCGATAGGCAAATTTTGCAAAAAAAAATATTCGATTTTCCGAATTTCTGGAGAAAAGTGGTGGCGAATAACTTAGACTCAAAAATATGTCTGGGTCAATTTGACCCAGTGTGTCTACGAGGGGGTAAATGATGGGATTTCTCCAAACCACCAAACGTCATCTTGAAAAGTAGTCAGATTTATGGCTAGGAAAAAAAATCCCATAGTGGATTTGAAAATTTACTTCGAATTTCCCGGTCAAATTTGTACTGCGTTGTGCAAGAATAGAATATGTCCTTGAGGACGTATCGTGAACCATAATTTCGCTAATGTTTTCCTGGGCGGAGGTACGTTCAAGGGTCTACGCCAGTTTCAACATCGTAGAATCAGCCAATTTCGCACGGAGGCGTTTAAAATCGAAAAATTCCCGTGACAGAATCGAATCGCAGCATGACCTTGAATTTTGAGCAATCCTTACCGTCCAGAACATAAATTTTTCTTATGAAAAAGAAATTCAATACCGAATATAACGAAAAAAATTATTACATTTCATAACAATAGGAATTCTGCACAGTAAAGGTTGCCAAACGTTCAAGGTCATTCTCTAATTTTAGTCCGTAATGGTAATATTCTGATGTTCGACCTCTAAACGCATTCGCATGTCCGGTAAACCAATTCTTCGTACCTAGTTGGAAATTTTCTTGGAAACACTCGCTCTCTACATTCTTCACTGCAAAGTACATTTCGAAGAATTTTAATCGTCTCGAAATAGGGTAAAACACCCGATAGTCAGCCAGAAACCAATAGTCGGCCTTACATGAGTGCGAAGAGTGGAAAATATATCTTTCGTACTCTTCCTACTCATACAAAGAATAGGCAGAGGCCGACTACAGGTTTCTGGCTGAGTACTGGGTGGTTTACCCTATTCGATGCTCGGAAACTTTAGAGGAAAGCTTAGAATCCCGATGAATCGTCGTTCGTTGTAATGACAAGAGGATTAATCGAGTTTTTAGCACGAATCACAGCCGTTGTCAAATTTTTTGTATCACCGTTACGCATTTCGCACTTTTTCACCGCGAGGTTATTTTTTCCGTCGATATATGTACACTGGCAATCGCCAACACGCAGACTCGTGAGCACGTGATCGTTGTCCCGAGACGGCACGAAAGAGACCGTTCTCGATAATATATTTTACAACAGGCACAAAAACGCCTCTTGTGCCTAGCGTGTCAATGATTCACTCGCTGTCATTCGCCTCTCGTGCGCTTCGTTTTTTTTTTCTCTATAATATAGAACACGTGTACGGCTTCTTTGATACAAACACGATCGCTCGGAAACGACGAATTTAAAACAAACACACGATGAAAGTTTAGCCATCCCAGCGATGAGTTGAATGCCGTCAGTGTGCTCGTGTCCTCTCGACAGCTCTTGATCTCTCTTTCCACAAATTATGGAATCTTTAAACCTCATTCCGTATTTTTATTATTTTTTTTATAATGCATTTTTGAATAAAAGCCTCTTACGGTTTTCCCCAAATTACGAGGTTATGTGGGGACACTTTTTGAAAATAATTCATCCTAGTGTTTCAAAACGAATGATTAAACTTTTATCATAAATTTCAAAGCAATGAACTTTTTGAATTCTTGTTCGTCTCTTGAAAATTATATCTGACACTTTGACGTGTAGGTGCATGTCGATGTTTACATAATTTTTTGCAGGAAAGCTGAGAAAATTCCTGAATTTTGAATTTTCAATATCCCGTAGATAAGTTGGAACATTTTGTCATTTACGAAAATTATTCGTTCGTCATCAAACACGAAATTATTCAACGGAAAGTACATTTATTCCGATGGTAACCTAGAAAAAGGTTTACCGACGTTCCAGGGGTTTGGGAATCGTGAAAAATACTCCAAGCAGATAAGGGATCATCGTAGGAGTGTTTGTCATGTTAAATGAATTGGAAAAAATAATGTAGCGAGTTTATTTATCCAAAGAGTTGTTAAAACTTTTTTTAAATATTTGTTTTTCTACACTCGCTCAACGAAGTGTTCTATTTTTATTTGTAAGTCACGAACACATGGCAAACTAGGGCTCTATCGAATACTCATGAACGAGGTTTCTAAGGGGGCCAGAATAATTTTTCCCCCACCTTCAGTTTGACTGGAACACGGTATGGATTTATATTATATACGGTTCATCGAGAGTTCCCTGCTCGGTGGGCTTTTGTCGCGTCGAGAGTTTCGTACTATTATTCGAGAAAGACTGTACATCATAGGCCATAGACTCCATTGGCTTTATCATCGTGGAACGATCCTCCATGTTATTATATTTCGTGTCCTATGTTTAGAAGCCTAGACTTTATTCTATTGTATACCTTCTTCCCGTCCTCTCAGCTCCCCCCCACGCCGAAATTTTGTTCGAGACTGTAGGCTCATCGAGCAGCCACCGGTGGCTCACCGTAGACGCCGCGCGCTCTGCGGAGTTTGCCAACATTCTCATGCGACGACCAGTTGTCGTTTCGCCTTCGTGAAGCCGTGACAGACGAGGAGCAGCACGTCGTGTAGCTTCGACCGCGTGTCGAATCTGTCAGGCCACATTTTCACTCTTTTATTTTTCTCTCTTTCCAGTTACTTTTCATTGTGACAGTGTCGTATACAAAAGTGTTAACCGGTGTGTGTTTTTTCGACAAATTCGTGACAAAATGTAATTTCTCTTCCCACCTTTTATCTGGTTCGATTATTCGGTTATGTGGTGTGAACCAAGTTTCGGATTATTTTCAGTACGAATTGTACTCTGTATTAACCTCGTAACGGTCTGCATCATTTACATAATCGATAAGTCGTAGTCGGAGGATTTAATTACTATAAATACTTCGGAATGGAATTAACAAAAAAAAAAAAGAAAACTTTTATCAAACGAACGAATAATCAGTTAGACTTGATTGGTGAATTTCCTTTTTTTTTTCAACAACGTTTCGTAACGAAACGGAATCACATCGATCGAACAATTTCACGATTTTAATCTCTTAGATTTTCAATTTTCCTCAGGGCTCTTGAAAACATTCTACGACAAAATTTATACAGTCTAAAATGTTTTTCGTCTTTAACAAAGTCAAAGAAATTGGTGGACAGTGAAAATCGAATCGCTGCGCTGTTCAACGATGTAAACTTTAATCTCGCGGTGTGTTTTTCGTTCTCGTAGACAATAGTGAACGGTAGGAAACTCGAGTGTCGCATATATTGAGGCTCGGGGTAGTTTCGAGATAAGTTTGAACCGGATGACACGATGATTTTTCTCGTTATAATGAGCTTTTCAATTACCTGACTGAATCTCTATAATAAGAACGATGGGAAACTCCCTACAGATTCGAATCTGCTCGACGTTGCTGCGAAACCCTCGCCAATTAGAATTAACCGATGTAGTTACTTGACATCATGCAGGACACGCTAAAAATATAGAAGCGTGGGTTGATCGAATGTGACGTTTACCTGATGGACGGTTTTAGCTCGCGATCGATTTTCCCTGTGAAATTCGCACCCACGGTCATCGAACTATTAAACAAGCCATCGTCCTTATTATTATCAGCTTTTTGCTACAATCATAATTACGTCCTTCGGCCATTTTCCCCTGTGCATTTCCATATTTCGTTTTCATTAAAATCTGCTGTTTTTGTTGTCGCCATTATTCACTCATCCCGAGGCTCGATTTTCACTCATTTCAAATGACAAATAAACTTTAATTTATCAAACGATAAACTTTTAGAACAAAGTCTTCGAATCGTCGTGTACGTTCGATTAGAGTCGAGCAGCAAAATTCTTCATCACGAACTCGCAGATTTAAATGAACCTTTCCTCTCATCGTCGCATGCCAAATTTCGATTCGTAGTTAGCGACGCTTCGGGTAGATGGCGTTGTTAGAAAATTCGTCAATAGACACGTTCATCTATAAAGAAAATTTTGTTATGTGCCGAAACACGACTCGGTGTAAACGTCGCGTTGCTCTCAGCTTTTCTTCAAATCGTAGGATCACAAAGATTCAAAATTAGAACAAAAAATTACAAAAAGATCGAATCGTTGAATCTTTCCAGAAAATGTTTTTCGTACATGGAACATGTTTTACGATTGAGAATTATCGATGCTGCAGATTATTTTTTGGTGCGCTGCTGTCCGAATAAATAACAGGCTATCAAACTCGATTATTATTCTTTCGAACTGAAGGTCCAAATATTAAATATTCAGGGCCGATCATGCTTTTTTCATGACGTTGAAGTTTGCATCGTTACAACGCAACGAAATTCTCTTTTTCCTTCAGCAGAGAGCTCATAATTTTTATTAAATATTCGATCCGGACAATAAAACGATCCTTTCTCGCAACCCAAAAACTCAATCGACCCGAAATATTGCCATGATTTTAAAAATTCAATAAATAATCAATCGAAACAATATTTTTCGTTGAATCTCAACGTTGCAAACTTCACAGTCATATTTTTTCTTCCTAGTCGAAGTCGCAAATGCTTGACAAGTGTTCGGGCGAAGGAGAGAATATGAAAATATCGAATTTTGTTGGGCGGTGGAAAAATGAAGGATTTTAAAAGAAGATAAAGATGAAACGCATTATTGAGAGTTAGTGTTTTGTGTTCTAGCGAGCTTATAAAGCGAGTGAAGCAATTGCAAAGCGACGAGGAGGCTACGGGTGGGGACTACTACCAGCTGACTTATCCTAACTAGCAAGCAATCGCTGGGTCCTCCTTTGCCAACTAACCCGAGCGCTATTAACACCTGGCTGCTTCGTTAGAGCGCACTTACACACGGGACTAAAAAAAACGAGTGAAAGAGACACAGAGGGCTTGCATAAACAAGAGGGTGAAAAACAAGGCGGAAGAATGTGTACAATTCACCAACTAAAATTCGTCTTGCACGATAAAAAAAAAAAAAATACTAACGGACTCGATAACAAAGAAAAACGAGTGAACCTCACCGATTAATCTTATAATAACAAAATAATTATTATTTTGTTTTATTGTCAGAACACACAATCCACTCAACGTACAAAAACAAACTCTCGTCCCGTAGTACGCAAACCGAAATAATCAAACAATTTACGTCTCGAGAGTTCGACGACTGCACACGAGAATCATTTATTTTTACAATTTCATACTGAAACGTATTGATCGTCGCTCGAGACACTTATTTTCGTACCAAACTGTACGAAACATTTTTATCAGTCACCTGTCGGCCTCGTATGCTCAAACGCGATTTAGGTCGATCAGGATTATCTCGATAAATTTATGGAGAACCATTTCACGCGATTCGTCATTCCGTTTACCAATTTTTCTTCCACGAGCTTAGAGCTCTTCAACCGTTTTTTATCATTATTCTACGACGAGTTTTCCTTCCTCGTACTTGGCGATTATTAGTCGAACGATTACGAAAAATAAAATCCTTGGGGAATCGCTCATTCGAGGAATCTCTTAATTGCTCGTTTTAAATGACTCGGAAGTTTGCAACGTTGAGATTCAACGATAAATATTTTTTCTATTAATTATTTATTGAATTTTAAAAATCATGGCAATTTTCCGTGTCGATTGAGTCTTTGGGTCGCAAGAGAGGATCGTTTTATTGCCCAGACCAAATATTAAATAATAATTATGAGCTCTGATAAAGAAAGAACAGAATTTCGTTGCATTTCAAACGATGCAAAAATCAACATCATCGTTTTAAGCGTTGAACACGTATCGTGAATATTCGAGACTCGATTCGTTGTAAAACATTTTATAATATTACTTAAATTTTTAAAAATCACATTTTTCAAGTCTCGATCGCGTTTTTGATCGATACAATTTTTCATTAAGCTGCTAGAGCCGCTTATCAAATTAGACGAATACGCACGTTTAGGATTTCAACACTTTTTTCATGATTTTGACTCGAAATAGTGAGACGATATTTCCTATAAAACTTGCATTTTTTTCAAGCTCATTCGATCGAAACTTGAAGATATTTTCTCAGACTTTGAGAACGTGGAAATATTTTATTTTTCGTCAGTTTTATCCCGGAGAGTAATAAAACGATCGAGGAGTGAAAATCCTTTAAAAAAAAGCGACAAAATTGATAAGAAGTAGCTCCGAAGTCGTGGGACTATTCGATATCGTGAGCTCGAGGAACAATGACACTTTTAAAACGTAAATTTTAATTAGCCCGTGGCAAGGATTTCCTCGTAATCAAAAACCAATAAATTGGACAGGAGACGAGAGAAAAAACGTGGAAACTCCGGGGAAAAAAGTTTTCAACTGTGTCAGAATTGTAACGATTGCTTCCACCGTGAATACGCGGAATAATTGATGCCATCGCATTATTTTCTTCCTATTAAAAAATAAAGATACGAAGTACAGAATTCGGCTGGATAGCCGAACGAAAAAGTAAAATAATCCACTTGTCGCATTAGCCGGAAGGAGAAAACTATGAACACCAGTTTTTCTTCGTAACGATTTAACGGATTGCTTCCTTCAATTGTCTTCGATTTATCAGCCGTGATCTTGAACGGTAGATTAGATTTGTAGCGTGCTCGTGTATTTTGAGATTTAGAGCGCACGCGCAACGCTAAACCGAGTCTTCTAATAACTTTTAAGCTACGAAAGAAATAAAATAATATTTAGAGTCTTTAGCAATAGAGATAATCGTAAAGACATTAATTTATCGAAAATTTATTCGTGTCAAGCTGTCTCAGCGCTTGATTCAACTTCCTAATTGCGTAATTAAAGTTGCGAAGTGAGGTTCTCGTGACTCATGTAACCGAATAATCGAATAAAAGTGTCGCATGCTCTACATTTCGTTTCGCAATCGATTACAGTCTCGAGAGCTTTTTTTTTGCAGTTGCCAATATAAATACGTATAGTAATTTTGCTTGGCTCGTGACAAAAGTTTCTCGAAAGCCTGTTCGAACGTTAGTGGATAGAGCGAAGGAGCCCGAGTAAAAGGTGCGAATTCGACGTGTTGCCTCAACAGTTAGGCCGGAAAACAGTTTCGCCGATATCTGCAACGTCCGTTCAACGCGCCAGACGCGAACGAATAACAAAGAAAAAACAACGGAGGAAAAAATTACTTGATTGAAAAAAAAAAAAAAAAAAACTTGTCACCTCGTCGAACGCGGTCTAAGTGTCGCCGCACCGTTACGGAATCAATGCGATAATAAAAACGGAAATAATCAAATAAACACAGGTTCGTAAAAAAAGAAAACGTTATTGACGCAAATTGACGAGAGAACAGAGACAAACTGTGGATGCCATAATCCTGGAATTTACTTCAGTGACGTCACTTCCTGCCCAAAAGGAAAAAAATACTTAATTATTGGATGAAAAAAAAACGTGAAAGGATCTACGCACCGAAAGAATCGATAAAACATACATTTGTTTCATCAAAACTCTTACAAATACTTACGACCAGATCTAAAGACATTTTGACTCGTTATGAAGGAACCAGCTGTGCCCAATTCTGGGACGACCAACGTCCCCAACTCCGCTCCGGTCAACGGGTAAATAATCATCATTACAAACAGTCTAATCTGCATCCTAAAAATCCTTCTCGTATATCTTGTTATATACCAAAACACCTGTATGCGTTATCTATAAATATATCGTAAATGAAATATTCTAAATCGTAAATGTGTATTTACATACGTATCAGCATCCACGTCTGCATATATCGCATCGTACGACTTTGGTCAACAGATGTAATGGAATGTTAAGGACGAGAAACGATTCTTCGATCCTTGAAAAAATATGTAAACTAAAAATTGTCGTACGAAGAATTACGACTCGAGCATATAGATTCTCTGTTTCTCGTACACTGCGAGGATCGATATTTTGGAGAAAAACATCGATATTTTGATGGATATGGTCAGATGAATATTTTTCTATAATAATATCAACATTTTCGTAAATTCACCAGTGTATTTGGGGCTCAAGAGATCCTGTTAAAGTTTGCATCCTGTGTTTTTATTCAGCGACAGAAATATTTGTCACGAGCAAGAAATTTGACGACTGGAATGACAGAACTTTGGTTTTTATTGCAAAATTGTTCCGTCGAATATTCCTCAAAATATCGACATTTTCTAACGACATTCGGTGCGCACTGTAGTTTTTTCTTGCTTCCCGAAAGAAGGGAAAAAAGTTTAGACTCTTAAGCAAGAGCATAGTTACGCGAGATGCAAAAACGTTAAGAAAAATGGGGTCAAAGTTCGTTGGGCAGTGTCCGAAGTATCTGACGTACTGACGTCCACATTACAAGGAAAAAACATTATTTCTCGAGGCATGAGGAGACTGTGGATAATTGTATTTTCTCGTTCGAGCGATTCTCCCTCCAAGCCTCCGTTTATCTTCCACTCTCGTGCTTCTCTTTTATTCTCCTCGATGATGTTTCGTGGCTTAAAACAAATGAACAGAATCTCATGATGAAAAATTGGTGGGATGGAAAAATAACAGTGTGAGAATGTTGCCAATAAAATTAGAGCAAAATTTAGTTTGTCGATTGATGTTGTTAATTTTGGGAAGCTGCTTCGGACACTGCTCGCTTTTTCGCATGCGCACGTTGCTACGTTTCCTTTATCTTCGCAACTCGTAGAATGACTCGTCGCAAGTAGATTGGCATAGCCTTATCGCAAACTCTGATATACACTCTCTATCCACTCACACCTTTCGACTCCCTCCTCTCTGCACGTTTCACTCGAGACTCGAAGTTTCTGAAGTTTCATAGCTCGCATGAGACCTTCGTCCTGTCGCTCCATGAATAATTGTTGCGTTTGTTATTATCACCACGATGAATAATTCTGGAAAAAACATATTGCTCGATTTCTTACATTTCGATATTTTACAAATTTATTCTCTCGTTATTATCATATTTGAAGCTTCACTTTTTTGAGCCAGACTTCGACACTTTCTCATGGTCACTGGGCGAGACGTTGATTAAAGTGGAAAAAATACAATTGGACGTTATTTGTTAATTGCGCAATGAAAAAACAAAAATCATTTTTTCCTGAAATACTGTGAAGAACCGAAATGGCAAATTTTTCACAAACTCGATACACTTGACCCTGGAACCCAGCGTTTCTCTGGAAGAAGTTGTGGGCCTCCATTTAATTTTGAAATTAATAATTTTAAAAATCCTCCTCAGAAAAAAAAATTTCCACAGCGATCATTTTATCTGAAAATCAGACAAACGCCTTTCTCACTGAAAATTGCGTTTCTCACTGACAAGTTTGGCTGTGAATGCCTTAACGTCGGAGTCCAGAAATCGGAGTAACTTACCAGTTTTTTTTTTTAGTTCGGAAAGTATTACTTGAAAAAATAAATCAAAGATTAACTATGAATTATTAAATTTCAAGTGGATCGCACGGGACAAAAAATATATTCAGTCGTTTTTGACGCACCGATCGTTGCCCCAATGAAATTTGTCATTCGCTCTAATATTTCCCTGTCAAATTTTGTGAGTTATTTTTTATTAGTCACAAGCCTTGCTCCTTGAGATTCTGCGATAAGAATGAGTCACTGGCGGACTAATTTCTCTCTCGAAATGTTGGTAACACCTGTAATTGGCTCCAAGAATCGCATTGTTTTTGTAACGTGCCATTAAAGCGAGATGAAATGTTTTTAAACAAGTTGAGGGAAGAGCATGACATTGCAATCTTCCGTTTGATCGTTCCGTGACATTTTACTCATCCTCCAAAAGGCAACGTCCTGAACAATGTGGAAGGCGAACATTGTCGTGGAGTAGAAGAAAACTGTTGGCTCAACGTAACGACGAGAACTTATATACCGAGGCTTCGTCGTTAATCGCGTCCGGCCTTTCTCGTCGTCTAGTTGCCTCGTAATTCCGCTTGTTCTCAAACTGTACATAACTCTCGGAGGTACATCTGTGCGGAGGTATAATAAAAGCAACGCCGATTCTTTGGCGAGGTCAGAGAGCGTAAAAATCGCTCCGAGACCGGGCCAGGTACTGAGCCTGGCTTACGTTTTGCTAGACAATTACCTATGCGAAATGCAAATCTGATCTTCAAAGCCTTCCCATCACCTGCTACTTTTCCATCGGGAACATTAATGCGGCGTAGCGAATAACATTTTCAAGCATTTTCATAAGAACTGAACGGCGAGTCGTCAAGTGTTTTCGAATAATCGTTTTTCATTTTTTCGGTTATTATTCGATTATTCGATGGTTGCCGCAAAGTTTTTGGAGGTTCGAACTGTGCAAAAATTTCAGTCTTGAGGAAAAAATTTCACACGCTAATTACTGCGTTCAAAATCTAATGCGGTCTTTGGCTTTTGTTGGATCGATGGAGGAGATAAATTACGGCGGAATGTTGTTGAGAAATTATAGTCAAAGTTTTTTCGATCGAAAATAAAAAATCGGTGTTGAATTTCGATCGATATCACGTAACGAACGCGTTCCTCTGCTGTCAGCGGTATGACGAATCTAACGATAAAATAATCCGAGAATAAAGTATGTAAACCCGAACGCCATGGTTTACTCGTTAATCAGAGCGTCACTAGTTGGCCAATCGGTTATACTTTTGTTTCACTACGGCCTCCAGCTTACGCCACTATTCTGGAATACTATCATCATTGTTATAAGGCGCAATTATAGATATTCGTCACGATATTGCAGGTGGAAATTTCAAAATTTCATTACAACGATCGGTCTCGTAACGATTTCTTTTTTTCCCGGTGTGCAACTTTTTGTTTTGTCCAATACGCCAAGATCTCTGTATGCAGAACCTCTATTTTCGTAATTTTATGAGTAGACCCGACGCTTCTCTTCCATTGTTACGAAAACGGAGGATCTAGCGTATTTTCATTAAGTTTTCTCATTGCGAGGATGCTATCGATACGTTGGAGAATTCGAAATACGGAAAAGAGGTTTTTTCTTCTGTTTCTTTCCCAACGAATCGTGCGTAAAAGGAGGAAATGCTGTTTTTCGAATTATAGTCTTTGACTCTATAATTTCTCGATGACTATTCATTCAGCGTACGTAACGATCATCATAGCTTTCTTCTTGCAGAACCATTTGTCCCAAGAATCATGGAATCTGCGATCGATCATTCCTTGACGATGTTGAGTACCTGCGAAGCTTGTTAATGTTAATTGTTCAATAAATAGTTTCTTAATCGTCGTGAATTTTGTGCAAGACCTCCTGAATACTTCATTCTTCGGAAAATTCCATCGTTACTTAAACCACCTTAACGGTTGAAATAAAAAATGATGAGAAAATTCTCAAAATTTAGTATGTTTTTGTCTGAAGTATTTAAGAGAGATCGTGTATAAATTTTACGACGATTAGGAAGCTCGTTATTGAAAAATTAACATTTTGTTAAGAACAATTTTTTCAATAAATACAAAAAATATTTATCAATAAACTTCGTTTTGTTTCCGTTGCTTACAGTATATTGTAGATATTAAAAAATTGAGAAGTCAAAAAAAACTTATCGCAAAGTTATACTAGTTTCCATAAGACTACACATTTAATTTATTAATTTTGATTAATGTTTATTTATTATTTATTATTTTATTATTTTATTATTATTTATTATTATTTTATTATTTTATTATTTACTTATTTATTAATTTATTAATGTTTATTGTTTAATATCGAGCTTCCTAATCGTCGTGAAATTTTCACACGATCTCTTAAATACTCCATACAAAAGCATACCAAATTTTCTTGTCATTTGCAATTTTTGGGACTCAACATCCTCAAATCCAAAGTGCGCACGGTTAATGGAAAATTTCATGGTTTTTTCTTAATTTTTTTTTCCTTCCCTGGTCATATTTGTATATTATACGGCGACAAGGACACTGCGGTTCGTATCGTGATGTACGACGTTATGTTATACGACGAAGAAAGATGATACCGCACTACTGTGTCGTTATAACACACTCGTGGTTATTATACTGTGTGGAAGAACTTCATACGTGACCGTCGCGACGAGATATTTCTTGCCATCTATTCACGCAACTCGCCAAATTTTTTTCCGTCTTTTCCTATTCCTTCTCCTTTTCCTCATCCTCCTTCTCCTGACAAACTCGTTCCTTCATTTTTTGACATTTTTTTATACTCGCCACGACTTCGAGGAGACTCAGTCTTTCCTGCATTTCCATATATATAAGTACATCGCGGATATGCGCGGGCCCAACGTTTTTATATCGAATGACGTGATTCGAGAATTCTTATCCGCCACTCGGCGAAGAATATCGCCGATGCATGACTCTTTGGCGAGTTGACGAACACGCCGTTCAACGCTCGCGATCGACTTTTTTCAACTTCAATCTTGTCCTTTTTTTTTCTCCTACGCTCGGAACTCCATACACAGGCCGAACAAGTTCCCTCGGTCGTATCTTCAGTTTCTAACGATAAACAGAAATCTATATCTTCACAGAATAATGTCAACGGTCTTGTTTAAAAAGTTAAAAAGTTTTTTAAGTAAGAAAACCAATTAATCCCGCGCGACGTTGAATCTTGTATCGTTGGACACGGCAACGAAAAATGTTTTCGTTATCAATGACATTTCCCTCATTTTTTAAATTATTCCAAATTTTTCTGGTACGTTTAAATTTCAGGTCCCAAAAAACAGTCATCGAATAATCGTAACCAAAGCTGTACATACATTTAAATTATCCAGTGTTAAAAAATAAAAAACTTCAACTTGAACGAAATTTCTCCAGAGCTTGAATAGCGGGAGAACAAAATTCACATGCTGCGTCTATCATAATTGAACAAACCTTTTTTGTCATTTAAAAACTTAATCTTCTAGAAAAATTGCAAGGTTACGAAAAATAAAAAAAAAATATTAAACGTTGAAAACAGGTTTTTCGTTGTAATCCAACGAACTCGACAGCATATTTCTTTGTGAGAATTGTAAATTGCACACTTTCCGCACAGTAAGATTTCTGTCATGTCATATTTTTCCTCTGTGAATGATTGTTCACAACGTGAAGAATCCGTGGAATCCATTATTTTGTAACGAGACACGCGATAAGCGTTGATTCCATTTTGACGTTTTCGTCATTTTTTAATATTGACCACAAAGTTTTGGAAAACTTTTCCTTTCGTGTAGTTTGGTCGGAGATTCCGATCGCCCATTATGCAGATATTATAAATGTGCAAATGTTATTTTTTTGCTGGTTTCCGATCGCGAGTCACTAACTTACGAACTGTCATGCGCACTCACTACCCGCATCGCTGCTTCTGCATGCAAGTGTAATTAATCATGAATCCCACGAAGGTCGTTAGTCGGAGAGATTCATAAGCGCATACCGGAAGATAGACACACACGCACACACTCGGCGTACTTATTTTTGACACACGCGAAACACACCATGTCAATTTCGACATGCAATTCAAACGAGTTAGGCTCCTCATTACTTTTTCACGATCTTGAAATAATTATTTTGACTCTGCAAACTCTCATAAAACTGCAGTTCTTGAACCGTATGTGACGCAGAGACGAGTTTCCAAAATCGAAATTCACGACCGGCTGGTGGGAACATGACTCGGGAATTTGCAACGTTAAGGTTCAACGATACCTTTTTTTTTTATCAATTATTTATTCAATTTTAAAAATCATGAAAATTGTTCGTGTCGATTGAGTTTTTGGGTCGCAAGAGGATCGTTTTATTGTCCAAACCCAATATGAAATAATAATTATGTGAACTCTGCTAAAGAAAGAACAGAATTTCGTTGCATTTCAACGATGCGAACTGCAACATATCATGTCGGGAACGTCTCGGAGTCAATTTCAAAGTTTGAGCATCCGAAGACGTTGCCAACTTGATCGGCAAATAAAATATTGAGGGATCTCTGCAGTTATGTGTATGCGACAATGTCTGTTCGATCATAGCTGTGTTGTAAAGAGCGATGCCCTCAAAAAAGGTTGGAGCAAGCGGTACACAAAGACTCAAGCCTCCTCGGCTCTCTCGCGGAGCTGGAGGAAAATCGTTGACACCTTTTGTCGCTCGGAGGAGTCGGTCGTTCTCCCCGTTGCACTATTTTCTCGTACACTTTTTTATAACTCGGAAATTCTGGCACGCCGCTCGGTGAAACGCTGCGTATCGCTTGCCATAATCGCATGAAAAATGTTTCTGCGAAGGAGACCCACGGGAGAAATGGATGTGTAGACACTCGAGGCCGTAACGGACTTCCGGATTTTTCTGCTTCCTTTTTTATTGGCAGAGCCTGGCGTTCCCTGGCTCACTGATTCTCTCATCCACTCCTCTCGCGATTCACCAAACGAAAATCTTCCCTTGAGACGCCACCGGAGAATGTTTATTGCGGCGCGACTAAATTCCCCTTTGAAAATATTTCCTTTTGGCCATCGCACCACTTCGAGGGCAAATAACTCGAGAGCTATTCATATACCATTCACTTTAAACATCCATACACAACATTTCCTTTTCAGACTTTTTATATTTAAACCACTGCGTCACAATTCAATTCTTATGATAATATTTTTCTACAGTTTTTTTTTTTTTTTTAATTTCGAGAAATGAAGATTTTTCCTTACGTCCAATTGACTCGAAATTTGCAAAGTTCAAGTCCATCCTTCATTCATTGTTTTGGTTCTCTTACATTCTCTTAAGGACGTTGTATGGCGACGGTCAAATCTGAATTTTTGTTTTAACTTTTTCTTACATACAAAATGGTTTGCGAGCCCAAGTTCATTAAAAAAAGTTGTTACAAATTGACTAAAGAACAACATACTCTAAAGCCAAGATTGTCCGAGGTAATCTGTATTTGTTATATAATTTAAAAAATTACAAAAAAATTTTACGAGCGATTTTTTGGAAAAACTAAATAAAGCTTCTTCGATGTTACATAAAAGTGTATGCAAAGTTTTAAGAGGCTTCACCATTTAGAAATGGAAATATTTAATGTTGAAAATTGGAACTTTTAACATAGGCTCTTATGAGAAAATACTGAAAATTGTGATTTTTATAAATAAATATCTTGATTTCTACATGGTGAAACCTCTTAAAATTGCGCGAGCTATTAGAATCACTAATTCTCTCTGTGCGGTGCAAATTTGAAGGAATTCCATCGATAGAAACTTTTGCATGCAACGTTCTAAAGTTTGGAGGAATTTCTTAAGGAACCAGAATATACGTGAACCAGCACCGGCATAAAATCTTTTTCTCACTCATTCAATTCGCTCCAATTACACGGACATGAAATCTTGGAGCGTACGTATAATCTTTATCATGAAGTCAGTAAATAAGCAGCTCCTGCTATTTCGTCCAAGAGAATTATTTTAATGAGATTCTAGCCAATAAATTCTACGAATGATTTTCATGGTCATCAAACCGACAAAACTGCTTCTCAATAGTTTGGAATAGTCTGAAACGTATGGAAAGATATTGCACTTCCTGGTTGAGATAAAAAAAAGCAAATACTCAGTTTAAATCAGTTTTAATTCGATTATAACGCGTTTCCACGAAATCGTAAATATCAAAATAGCCGCAATCATTTTTCAAGCATAGAATTTTCATATCGAAATATTTCCACCCCGTGCCAAAGTTTCGCCGGAACTTGGAGCATGGCGCAGTGCTTTCGTGTTGGCTGTTTTTTTTTTTTTGTTTAATCCCTGACTCTCTTGGCTCCTGATTATTCTTGGCAACGTTCCGAATCCTCCGGAAGAGCGGAGAATCGACCGGTACTCCGGTGTGTATATACTTTTGACGAAACGCTCAGACCGTCTCGCCGCTATCCATCTTTTTCCTGCTCCATGCATCGACCAACAACCCTCCAATTCCTCCTGCTGCACTCCCACGCGTTGCATAATTAGTCCCTCGAAACAATGGAATTTACTCATTATTTCACTGAGTCGAAAACTTTGTGTTTTTGCCTTTGAATATTTTTTCAAGCACGACTGCCTCGTTCGTATAACGATGACTGATCGGTTCGCGTTCCTTAGGAACAAAAACGAGAGACACAACGAGCTTGGAACAGAGAAAAACACCGAAACTCGAATCCTCATGTTGCGGCAATTATTAGAGTATTTATTTTTATGGTTTCAACTTTTACGCTCGGTTCGAGGGAAATAATTATCCACACCTGCTCTGTACTCTCCACTTTCTTTACCATCTCCTGAAAAATGTCGTTAAGCTACTTTCTAGAAGGAGAAATAACGTCGCGAATTATGGTTCGAAGTAATTAATAAATGCCATGAAAGATCGAGACTCAAAGCGTGTGTGTCGGTGTGTATGATTCACAAGGTTTAATCTCGTTGTACTCGGTAACTCCATTCAGTCCCATTAAACGCACGAGTGTCGCTGAGATTATTTTCTCTCGCTATCTCATTCGCTTTCGCTTTCAGTCCGTCTGTCCCATTTTAACTCTCTTTTCCAACGTTCCTTCGTGTACCATCAGCTTTCCACAACGATATCGAGCGTGTTCTCCTCCCTTCGGTATTTCGAATCAGCGCTTGCGCGGATTTACCCCTCAACTCCAATTTCCCTCCTCACTCTCCGTCTCTCCCTCTCGCTCTTTCTCTCTCTTTTCCT